>OU618555.1:18372914-19572914 GCA_914829495.1 Eilema sororculum
GCAACTGCTGCATGCGCCGCAGCAGACGATGGCCTGCAGGGCCATTAGGGGGTACCGCACGATATCCTTTGAAGCGGCGAGTCTCCTAGCCGGATCGCCACCGTGGATCCTGGAAGCGAGATCCCTTGCGGCACTGTATCGGTTCCGTAAGGAGGCGCGGGAGCGGGGATACGATCCCGAGCCCGAAGACATTCGGGCCGAGAGGTCCCAGCTCCACGGGATCATGGTGGCAGAGTGGGAGCGACGACTTGAGCAACGACGCGCAGGGCATGCCGTCATAGAGGCGGTAAGGCCCATCATGGGGGAATGGCTCGAGAGGCCACATGGCAGCCTCTCGTATCGACTGACGCAGATTATCACCGGGCACGGGTGCTTCGGGAGATATCTGTGTCGGATCGAAAAGGAGCCATCGTCCGAGTGCCATCACTGCGACGCGAGCGAGGACACGGGGCTGCACACGCTCACCGAGTGCCCGGCATGGGCCGGACCGAGGCGGGAGCTAGTGGCGGCCCTGGGAGTGAGAGTTCTCACCCTCGCCACCCTGCTCACAGCAATGGTCCGCTGCGCGGACGCGTGGGCGGCCGGCGTCTCCTTCAGCGAGCAGGTAATGGTCGTGAAGGAGACGGCGGAGCGGGAGTGGCGGCGCGAGCGAGAAAGACTCGCGGATCGCACCGCCCGCGCGCGCAGGCAACTCGGGCGTCGGAGGGCACTGACTGACCTCCGTCCCCCATGAGCGCGGGCCTGGGGGTGACGGGTGGAGCCGCCTGTCACCCCAGCAGAAGCAGGCCACGGCGGCGGCGCGCTGAATAGTGCGCCTCCCCATTCCGGGGGCGAGTTGGGGACACCGTTGTCCCCCCCTCCTGAGGAGGGCCAGACCGTAAGGGATGGCCCTGGGTCAGCCGGGGTGCGAAGGATATGTCTTTGACAACCTCACCTCCGGCCTAGCACCAAGACCCACAGTCGGCGTGCGGTTTTAGTCGGTTCGAGTCCGACATAACCTCCCCTTCCGGCTCCGGCAGGGGGGGTATCCGAGGGGATTTCCGCACGAAAAAAAAAAAAAAGTCTTACTTTCTACTACTACTATTATAAATGAAAAATCTTAGATGTTTGTTTGGCTAAATAACGCCAGCCCCTGATGATATGCGTTGACGGTTGTCACGTACCTCTAATTTCATACATTCGCCATTCTATTACATGACACGCCGACTAACGAATTGTCACTTGTCTAGGGGGGCAGAACAGCTGAACGGACCTATAGCTCATAGTAAACATCCTATCAGTTCCCTAAGGTAATGGGACGTCCAGTCAAATTACTCAAAATAATCTTCATTTCTTTTTTTACCGTGGGGGGAAATCCTTCATGGATGTTATGCCGGACTCATACCGTCTAAAAACCCCCACGGTATCGCCCAGCAGCCTATAGTTGGGAGCCCCGGGTAAGCCCTCGGAAGGATGTCGCAGGGCTGTGTCGTGCGGTGTTCCACAGGGATCGGTATTAGGGCCACTCCTGTGGAATATCGGTTACGATTTTGTTACTCCCTTCCAGTTAACTGATTGTTCTGATATTTGTTGTTTAAACAATAATACCATTTAAATCAATTAATACGATAGTTTTAGGATCATTTAAGACTTCGTCAAGATATTTCGGACGCTGACTGTACCTGAATCAGTATTCCATGCACAAAAAGCCGCGGGCAACGGCTAGTAATAATAAAAAGAAGCTACTGACCGTACAGAAAACCTTGAACGAAATTAATTCAACTATTTCCGTTTCTAAAACGCGAAGAGGAAACAATTTTATTGTAAGTTGTACAATCAAGTTGTACTTACATAATTGAACCGGTTACACAGATCTGATAATAATTTATAACTGCGATCAATTTACAAATCGGCCAAATTGGTTGAAGCACCTTGAAGAGTTTCTAATGACTGTACCAAAATCTGGTTTATTTCACTACATATAATATGTGTTATCGGAAATGTATGAAATCAAGGAATTGTATACAAATCCTAGGAAATGTGTGTTAATACATAGAATGCCTGCAGTTCCACCGGCAATGTGTGAAATAAATGGGTTATTGTCTATATTTGCGGATGATTTTGTGGAAAATTTATATTTTTGAATGAATAAAAAAAAATAACCACGAAGATTAATGCGGGAGCTTCGCTCCGCTCCGCTCCCGTATTTATCTTCTAACCTAATCTATCCAAGTTAAATTGCGTGGTGTGGACACTGCGCCCCGACCTGGATATATTTCGCTTCAGTCTTCTAACTGAAGCGAAAGCGAGGCTCCAGCATTAGCCTAAGTGGTTGCATTTTTTATAACCACCGTCAATGTTCTTTGATACCATTTCATACATTGCCTGCTGCGCACTCGGCATTGTATAAAATGCCTAGGCATTGTATAGAATACCGGATTATACACATTTTCGGTAACATATGCACTGAATTAGAGCAGGGCACGCCTAGAAGGAGATTCGGTAGTTACTCGAGCGCGTCAGATGAAGCTAGGGGAGGCTAGTATGTATGTATTGGCTAGTTATATACGGGTGGGTGCGAAAAAAAAAGTTCTACGAATTTACACCTACGCGTCAAATTAGTTAAGGTAGGTTAGTTACTAGTTAACAAGTATTAATTTTGAAAATCTTGCGATTTAAGCGTAACCTTAAGGCGTGGGAAGCTTGCAAAGAAATATCTGTATTTACTCTAATGCGGTCTTTTTAATGTTTATTTTAGAGTTAAACAAATGATTGAAAATATTAAATAAGACCAAAGTAATACAAGACGTTAATTAAGATGGATAATTTATGTATTTATTACATATTATGATATGTATACGCTTCCCCCATCACTAAAAGTGGAATCTTTATATACCATTATTCTTTCTATCATCTAATCTACCAATTCTAATTGGTTTCCACGACGCTCGAGTAACTACACATTTGGCTATGTGGCCTCCCTGCCTATTATGTATATCTCCCTCTAAAGAACTGTGCACTTTTCTATGAAGTAATATAGAGTCTTCTCTCTCCTCCGCTAATCCTTTGACCTCCTGATAAGATGCGACTTGTATCTTTTCCTTTATCTATGGCGTCAATGTTTCCCTTGGTCTACCTCATCTTCTCTTTCCTTCTACTTTCCCTTCTTTGTATATATATGTCGTAATATTCATTAGGCATTTAGGCAAGCTGTGGAATGAACTCCCTGCCGTGGTTTTCCCAAGCGACTACAATATGGGGTTCTTCAAGAAGGGCATTAGAGGGTTTCTTCAGAGTAGGCAGCACGAGTGTAACGCCCCTGGTGGTGCATACGTCCATAGGCTGCGGTAACCACTTTCCATCAGGTGGGCTGTGTGCTTGTCTGCCACCTAAGTGGTATTAAAAAAAGGCATATGACAGATATCGCGAATCGGCAAACTGAAGGTGGAATACTCCCAACCAGATGAATCCATCTATCTGGTTCTGGAATAGAGTGGATTCGGAAGGCGGAGGATCGGGAGGTATGCCTATTTCGAACGGTGAACTGCGATAGACTAATTGATTCAGACATACTTTGAAATTCTGAATTACCTTATTACGTGGGACCGAAAACATGATAACAAGCCAATACACCTCTGCCCACCCCTTCAGGGATTTACAGGTATGAGTATATGTATGTATGAATTACGGATAATTCTGAACAGTCAGAGCGTCAAAAAGATGTTGACGAAAAGAGTGCTCAAAAAAAGTGATGTGATCATGATCAATCAAATCACATCATTTTGAGTGATCAAAATTAATGAACAAAGTGCCCAAAATGATCTTAATTTCGTTTTTCGACCCCCTTCCAGTTGACCGATTGTTTTAATATTTGGTACACTCCTCTAGTTTGGACAATAATACCACATAAATCAATAAAACAGTTTGATTTGCTCATAATACGAGAGTTTTAAGATCATTTTGAGACTTCGTCGTCAAGATATATAACACACTGAGTATGTAGAAGTAATTGGTTCGGATCTTTCTACCTCTTATTCTGCAAACTTGTTACCTAAGAGACTCGTGATATATTAAGATGAGTTGAACACAAAATTTCCCTGTTTGTTCACAGTTCACAAAAAACATCCGCCTAAATTAGTCAATCTAAATGTTGATCCGAATGTTATGTTGTAATCTCTTTACGAGATAGCCGAAGAGATTAAGGAAATCGCTGTCATTATGGTGACATTTTTGGTAAATATTTGGGTTTTGAGGTTTACAGCTTGCGATGCGTTATGCGTCATACTTGACAGAAGTGACTTTCTAGCATTTAATAACAACGTAGTCCCCTCACTCTCCTTCACTTACCGCCGTTCCCAATAACATACTGACAGTTAAAGATAGATCGCATCTACGGATAAAGTGCTCGGCTGTTTAAATTCAAAACATAGTAACTCCTATTTCACACCAATTTCGGAAAATAAAATTATACCGCGATGCGCTTTACCGCAAAAAAATCAGTTACCATGTTTTGAATTTAAACAGCCGATACGTCAAATTTGACTGTTGCGATCTATCTTTAACTGTAAGTATGTTATTGAGAAGGGCCGTAAATAACTAACCTAACCTCTAATATAAGTTACTACTACCACCATTATAGTGACCCCATAAGCTTATCTATTCTGTGCCATAAGAGACCTCTATATACGATTAAACCTACTCTCCACCTTGAGGTTGGCAGAATCATCGCTACCCATATAACTGATTGAAAAGAAAATTATTTGGAACATGCGTAAATATTATATTGATTAAGTATAGATAGAAAAAAAATACAAAGTTACACACTCTCTGTTTAAGAACGTATTAAAAACCACCAAAAAAGACTGAACAGGCTGTATGGAATATGGCTCAGTTTAACATTTTAAATTAGGAAAAATTGATTTATAATCAGAGAGTAATTATTTTCTCGTAGTTAGTGATAAAAAGTAAAGTACTCGTACTTACCACGTGAAAAAAGAATTCATCTCGGCTCTTGTATCCCTGGATCCGCTCAGGTTTCTATCTAGAATCCCTCGCTACGGTCGGGATTCTACCGTAGAAACCTTCACTCCTCTCAGGATACAACTTAGCGCCTCGAAAATAATTCACCTTTTTTCACTTGTTGGGTAATCTATATCCATACTAATATTATAGATGCGAATGTAACTCTGTCTGTCTGTCTGTATGTTACGCTTTTACGCATAAACCACAGAACCGATTTGAAATTTGGCATTGGGGTATCTTAGACCATGAGAAATGAAAGATAGGCTATGTTTGGTTGCGATAACCGACATCCATGCGAGCGGAGTCGTGGGCAAAAGCTAGTACTATAAATAATCCGTTAAAATACTTTATTTCAATGCGTGACATTCGCGTATACTTCCGACAGCTTATAAAGTGTTTTAAAATAACCTAAGTTGTTATTAAGTGCTAGAAAGACACTTCCCCTATCAAGTATGACCAGGTACCACCTATATGATTACCACAAATACTGTATTATCAAAGTATTATGGCCACTTAGCGCAATTATCCCAGGTATGCCGACTTCACTTTCTGCTAGTTCCACTGACCACTGCGGCACTTTCACGGTAATTCAATACTTGAGCTGCAAAATTGTCAATACAGGGGCTTATAAGTGGTTATACACAAAGAGTAGGTTTCACCGATGCACAGTGTGTTATAGAAGGCGATTTGCGGACATCTCCGTTTTATAAACTCTTCTTATAGAGAATTTTAAGATAAAGTACTTAAAAAAACTTTCGTTGATGTACGTGTCATACTTTTTGAGAAATTAAAAAAATCGAGAAAAATCCATAGAAATCAGAAAAACTTTATAGCTGATTTCTTTATGATTTTTAACCATATTTTTTTTATAAACATGATGAATGTTGACCTAAAGAACAAATGTACACATAAATAATTGATGACTGGAGTACTAAAAAAAAGAAAAAAGAAATTTTCTATGATAACTTAAATATTTTTTTATTCGAAAACTATTGCATTGTAGCATTTGTTTCAAATTGAATTATATGTATAATTTTAATATGTATTGCCACAAAAAAAACCAGACGCGTAATACACGCGTTTCGTAAGATATGATTTTTTAAAAATCTTGCTTAGGGTTGTCAAAAATTAAGTTATTGTGTGAAATGTACCATTTATGATCCGCAAAGTTCTTACTGATGACTCTTTATTGACGTTATAGGTAAATATTATGTACTTATTGTAAATATACTATTCTCATGGCAAAAGATATGCTACCTGGCAATTTTCTTTTATGAAGGTCGTCGTGTGGTATTGGGAACGGTACCGCCCTCGTTAGGCATATGCTAAAACCCAATTATCAGTACACGATGACTGGAGAAGCGGTTTAGAAATAGATTCTAAAAAGTTTAAAGTATTTTGCTATGATCTCGCCACTAGATATGTGGAACACTATAAGTGGTTTTAGGTATATGTCAGTCACCTTGCATAACATACTGATACATGGTGAAAACATCATAGAATTGATTTCCTTGCCGATTGGTATGCTTTCAGAACAAGCCGGTGAATCGAGAAATAAGTTTTGGTGTTATAATCGCGAGCATCATACGCGAAAATTAAATCGCCAAACTACCATTCTCGATTTATTTCTCCGATCTTTGGAATCCTCAGATCCAAACATAACAACCATGTTCGTTGACTTGCGAAAGAATAAAAATAAACGCACAGCCCTACCCGAGAAGGTCCTTTCTCTGTTAAAACCCTCGACAGAAAATGTTACGCTTCATAGATTTGTCTTGAGACACTTTCTTTGTCATCAGAAGAAGTATTAATTCACTCCGATGAGGAGTCCGAAAAATGAAAAACAAAAAACTTATTATTAGTCTTTATTTACTTTTGGAATTATTTACCACGTCAACATGGAGTTGGTGCTACAATCTACATAAACCTCTCTCCTTCCTTAATCTCTTCTTAACCTTAATCTCCTAAAAACTTTGATTTTAATATTTGTAATTAATTAAATGTTGACAACCCTATTTCCATAGAAATTTCTAAAAAACTTAGAAACGCTTTTTCTCCTTTAACGTACGTTTGTAGCCTGTGAAATTTTAGGATATTGTAGACGACACTATTGTGCATAGTAATAACCAAAAATAAAATGCTACAACGCTAATGAACAATTATCAAAAATATAATTGTGAAAAACAGAAAATATTTAATATTTCTCAGACTACTAGAGCTACTGTCTTCTACTTTTTAATATAAATATATAGCATACAGTTACACTACTCTGAGTGCTTATAAAGTGTAATGGGGTCATAATTTTCCCAATAAAAATAAATAAAGATTTTCTTAAGGTCATTGACCTCTCATAGAAAAATTAATATCTCTAAAACTAGAGAAGATTATCGTATCGGGATTTCTGCCAATTCTTCATCACGATGGTGCCCATCAAATAGACATATAAACCACACATGACCGCAAGTCGGCTTCTATAACACACTGTGCGATGTTAGCAACCGGGATCTGTTGAAACTAAAGTGAGTTATCACAATTTACTGAAAGAATGAAGTCCGGTTCAAATAGACATTTAAAAGCTGAAATTTAGTAGAGACCTTGGCTATATCACGAAATTCAGTTGACTGCTTCGCCAGTTATCGTGACTAAACAATGCCTGTCCTTTCTCAAGGTCAAATCTACCTCTATACCAAATTTCATCAAAATCGGTTCTGTAGTTTAGGCGTGAAACCATAAAATACAGACACTTCTTTAGACAGATTCATCAGGGTTCAACACGAGCAATGCCTGGATTTGTATACGTCGATAGGCCACGGTAACCACTTTCCATCAGGTGAGCCGTGTGCTTGTCTGCCACCTAAGTGGTATAAGAAAAATACAGTTGACACATTTTTACGATAAAACTTACCGTTTAGACAAAAATGTAAACCGATATAAATTGTATTTTTTTAATCAAAGCATCGTGTTTTCTTCACTCAAACAGAAGATTAATTAACTCAAAGAAAAGGTGTTCACAGATTAACAAACTCACGCCAATTAGCTCGCTAATTGGCCGAATTAGTAGGTAGTAAGTTACACTTCACTCGGTTGGGCTGTTGAGTGGTAATTATCGAGAAATGCGAACGAGAAGTTAGTGGGGGCTAAACGTTTACTTCAAAACTCGTTACTAGTCGGTGAAAGAAGCCCAGAGACTAATACCATAACTTGAATTAAGCGTCGATAGTTTAGCGGTTAAGACGTCGGCATTACGATTGAGAAATCCCAGGTTCAAAGCGTCTGTCGTGAATCCAACACTTACAAAAGCTACTCGTTTTCATTTTAACTGGAGGGATAAAAAGGAATACTCAGGACTTTTTTTTTTCAAAATAAAAATTACATACCAACTAATGGGTCTGTGACCTTTAGCGGGCATTGAACGTCCACATTTGCGATGCCATTCCAGTTGAATCAAACCACTAGCTTGGGTCTCCACTCCAACTGAGGCCTTTTTTTATCATGCGAAAAGTCCCCACGGATACCACCCCCACGGATCCGGTGAAGGTGGTTATGTCGGACTCGAACCGACTAAAACGCATGCCGTCTTGGGTCTTTGATTGCGGGAGGTGAGATTGCCGAAAGCATATCTCTCTCGCCCCGGCAAACCTAGGACCATCTCTTTCGAGGTGGCCCCCTTCGGGTTGTGGGGACCATAGTACCCCATCTAGCCCCGGGTACGGGGAGGCGCACTTTGCGCCGCCGCCGCGGCCAGCTTCTCTAGGGTGACAGGCACTCCTACTGAGGCATGGAAGTAGCATGGCCAAATATTTGTTACCCATGTTGTCACGCAGCTGCCGTAAAAAATGCAAGTACTTAGATATTACAAAGAAATTGTTGTCATACCATGCATGCATGCCCTCCATTACTCACCGATATTTCGACACGCAACCTCAGTACGCAATCACGAAGATGGCTTCTTAATGGCGCCGCCAATCATTCAATGATTAATGACCCAACAAGCAAATTAGTCATATAAGGTTGAGTTTATTCAGCTATTCGGTGATATAAAAGTTGAGTAAGTGTGAATTATTCAGCACGTGTCGTATAAAAGCATCTTATATAGCATTTTAGTTATTCAGCATTTCGGTCACATAATGATGCTGAGTAAACGTTTACTCTGCATACTTATATGACTAAAGTGTCGTATAAGATTTGCTGTATAAGTCGCTAGTATACGACGCTTATGTCACAATTTCGTCGAGTAAAAGCACATTATATAGCTTTCTTGTGACACAGTCGAATAAAAGCTACATCGTTGCTTTTATACTGCTATTATGTTGTATAAGTTGCATTCATACGACTATTACAGGCCTAGTGCCAAGTGTCGTATAATTGCTTGTACTGCTCAATTATCACTTGTCTTAGTTTTCTTGTGTACAGTAAGTGGTTGATTGAATAAATAAATAAACAAAAAATATTTTTTAGAAAACTTTTTAGGAAGGTCTAAGGAACCCTAAAATATAATCAGCGTGGTATCATGGCGCTTATACTGCTAATTTGCTGTATAAGAAGCTATTATACGACCTGTTAACAGTAAAAATGGTGTACAAATGAATGTTGATATAAAAAATATTTGTTATTATATTCATATTACTAAGAATTGAAGGGGGGCGTTAAATATTTATGATAAAACCTAGTATATTTCATCAGAAAACTTACCTTCGCAATACTTTGCAAACCTATGCGTGAGTTTACGAACCTACATTTGGTGCAACCTACAAATTAACATGTCTGCTAAATAAATTGTACTTATAATTTTTTATAATTTTTAAAACACAACACGACGCACTTGCTTAATTTAACAAACAAACGTAACATAAAAGTCATATAAGTTACAGTTATAGCGCAACTTAAGCTTGTAACAGTCACTCCGTTACCTTTATACGATCTCTATGTGACTGAATTGCTGAATAAAATGGGCCCAAATCGCGTTGTATAAACGTTTTCATTACGTTTATACGACTTCTATTAGGAGCCAAAATGCTGAATAATTTACGTTGCCGCGACTACTACACGACATATTTTTGCTAGTTGGGGATTACGTGTATGTGTCATCAGCGCAAAGACGTAACCGCGTCATAACGTCATCATATATCAAGCGTGTTAGTTCCCTGTATTGTATCCATGTAGTAGACATGATTTGCCGTGGACCAGATGGAAGGCATTAAACAGACTCCGGACTCGGGTCGGCCGAAGCAAGGAATACCGGGCCAGATGGTGGTTCTCGGAGGGGGTGGACCTGCTGAATGTGGAGTTACTTCCCAGACAATGGCCCATCTGTTAACGTGTGCTAAATGGCCATACACATGTACACCGCAGGACCTTATGTGCGCCTCCGAGAACGCCATACAGATGGCAGCATATTGGGAGAAGATAATTTGAGGGCCGATGCGCCATTGTCACGATAGAAGAAGTAGAGTTTCTGGTGGAATAGAATAGGGTCATCCCATCTCTTTCCGTGGTTGCCGTTGAAGGTGACTTAAGAGTGAGGTGTTCACCATTCGACAGTAAACACAGCCCATGACAACCTGCGCGTTTGACGGGAATAAGCTCACCCCCTATTACGTGGGACCGGAATCATAGTTAGCGATTTGCCTTTTCACGCCGCGCTTAAAGGACCCGGGACTGTGCAAAAGGAGGAAACACGTGAGCTGGTAAAGAGTTTCAAGACTTAGGCTAAGAGCGTCCGCTGCGATTTTCCGATTTTTTCGCTTGGGTGCCTTGCGGGCCGCGGTCCGCGGCGCAGAAAATCTGAAAATCGCTCGCAACAGCGGCGGACGCGATTTCAAACCGCTCCGTGAGTTCTTGCCGAACCGTTTGATTCTTGATGTGTGTCTAATCCCTGCACGTGTTGTTAAGTATAAGAAAGGAGAGGACATCAATCGTCTCATACACATCGATCATTATTTGTGTAAGAGTTCAGTAACTTTCAACGGCAACTGCCATTTTTATTAGAAAACCATGACCCGAACACCTACAACAGCCACGTAGGAGTCAATAACTGCAATTACAATTGAAAAAAAGTTATATAGATATCATCTTCACTCCTAAAAGGAGAAAGAACAGTTACTCTACCGATCTACTTTCATCGCCGCAGGTCAAACATAATACTTTCATCATTATACATAATTATACACTGCGGTAATTGTATCAATATTACCGCAGTGTATAATTATATATCGGTACAAGTATTAAAGTGTATAATTATATAGTGCGATAGTGCTATCGATCGCGTTACTGAAGTGTAGCACATAATGTTGAAGTTGTAAATATGTTATGGTTATATAATATTAATATCAACAAATACGAAGAGGAACCGGTGTTAGTGCGAGCGGATAGCGGAATGGATGTCATTTTGGCCGCGGTTGCGAAGCCAGCAGCGTTCTTCGCAACCATTGTCGATCACGAAGGCATCGTAATTTTTCTAACAATATAATACATTAAGTATGTATATGTATAATTTGATTATTTCTACAAGTCTTTAATTATAAACTTTTAGTTTTATCTGAAGTAATGTGCCATAAAACAGGATGAGTAACGAGAGCTGGAAAAATAACATAGCTGTATTGTTATTTCTTTTACAAAATTTCAAAAACTTAACCAAATATTTCATGGTACCGTACATTATTATACTGCAACACAATTTATTTCTGAAATCTCCACTTAATCATAAATAAATAAAATAAATAAATATTCCACAAGATCTACACAACGCTATCTAGACTTAGATGGTAAGCTTAACTAGCTTGTGTTATGGAATCTAGAATGCGGATAAACATACTTAGATACTTTTTTTGTAAATACATACAAATTATACATAGAAACACTACCCAGACCAATGCAAATAGCCATATTCATGCATTTTTTTTATATTTGGTCCGTTAATTGACTGCACACTGCTAGATGGCAATAAAACTGACGTGCAGTCCAGATACAGACCACCATTCCGAGTGCCATTGGACGTAAAATGGTGATCCCTAACTTGACGACTTTGATAGATGCCTTTGTACGCCCCGCTTGAAGAACCCGGGACTGTAAGAGGAGGGAAACACGTATGCGGGCAGAGCCATACAAATATTTGCACTGAGCGGGAATCGATCCCGCGCCTCTTCTGCGTGGCAGTCGCGTTCACTACCGCCACGCCACAGAGGCTGTCATTCTATAAACTCCTTCATCATCTTCATAGAAAGCCCTCGAGAAGGCTATTCACTCCGTTTCGTTTTTTTATTTTTTTTTATTTATTTATTTATTAATTATTACAATATTCATCATACAAATTCAGTTATCCTGTAAACCCAGATAGGGTTTGTGTAGAATAACTTAAACTTATGTCATATGCACAATTACAAAATAGTGCATCATTTTATAGTCTTCGAAGGTCAGTTGCATACAGCATTGAAACTGGGTCTACGAGTATTGGGCAAGAAAATATTAATTAAGTTCGGTGCACGTTTCAACCATGACACGAATTATGTGCACGTACTAAAATAAACAGAGACAGCTTATGGACAGTATGTAGTAATCATCATTGTAGCTTAGTGATTAAAGAGTCGGACTTACGGTCGAGAGGTCCCGGGTTCGCACCCTGACAATCACAATGACAGCGTGAAACCACTCCTAGCACAAGGAACTTAGCTTAGCTTTAGAGATTACGTCACGGGGAATCCATACTAATATTATAAAAGTAACTGTCTGTATGTTACGCTTTCACGCCTAAACCACTGAACCGATTTTGATGAAATTTGGTATAGGGGTAGATTAGACCTTGAGAAAGGAGATAGGCTTTGTTTGTTGGAGATAACCGACATTCACGTGGGCGGAGCCGCGGGCAAAAGCTAGCACTAATTAATTTTGGTTTCAAAAAAACATTCACAAGGGCCAAGCCGCGGGTACTAATAACTTAATAGTCACTACATCCGTAGACAACAGAAAAATAATTTTATGATAATATTGCTCAGTGTTATCTTAATTTCGAGGTATCAGATTTAACTACAAGATACATAATAATATTACATAATTAATGTCTACGATAATCTCTATCCGCTCGCAGTCGCACCGGCCTATCTATGACATACAGGAAATTTTGTAAAAATGTCGTAATGTCTCCAATTTACTAGTATATGTGTTATCATATGATTTATTATATTAATAAGATAAATTATTGGACATACCGGACATAACAATACCGGATTTAGTGGAATCTTTTACCTGTTAACACAGAATAGATACTAGCGTACCTACAGAATGGAAGCTCACACCCCTGCGCAAATTTCATTTCCTCACCCCGCACGTTCGAATCAGAGGTACGATCAAAGGCACATAAAACAAGGGATGTGCATTTCAAAGGTGCCTAGAACGATACGTCGAGGAGAAGAGTGAGAAGATCGGCTGCTCTTAAGTCAAAAGTTAGAATTGTTATGACAGGCCATTTTTTTTATCTAGGACACAATTTGACTTCACCTCGCCTGATGTTAAGCTGAAGGCAAAGTCTCGGAGAAACACGTGAGCTGGCAGGGAGTTCCAGGTCTTAGTCGTGCGACATAGGAATGAGTCACTGAAACGCTTGGTTCTAGCAGGTATACTCTGCACCGTATATGGATGGCATCTTAGCCCTGCACGTGTCGTCCTGTGAAGGAAAGGAGAGGGCTAATTGGAAGAGCTCGTCAGAACATTCACCATGGTAGAGACGGTATAATACTGCCAAAGACGCAACATCTCTACGCATCTGCAAAGGCTCGAGGGTGTTCGTGACCTCAGGCCATGACACAGATACATAATAAGTACCTAATTATTATGCAGTCACCCTTTCCTTTCCTATTGGGGTACACTAATACACATATTTCTAAAGTAAAGCCAACGAAACAAGATAAAAAAGGTAAGCAAAGTGACCATTACTGAGTTACGTTGCGATAACAAGCGATTATTTAGTCGGTCCTTGTCGCACATGTCAGACGAACGCGATAATGGCTGAGCGACAGGTGTCGTTGCGTGTTTCGTAGTACAGGAAAGCTGTCAGCACAGCGGTTCTAAACTGTCAGATCCACCATCTTACGGGCAATTTCATTCCTGTCTGGGACGCGCTTGAAGTGATAAGTAATATTTTTCAAATAAAACAGTTTGGAACCGCTGAAACATTATTTACCTCTCTAATAAATTTCGATTCTAATAGATTTCGAAAAACATTGGAAAAAATGATGTTTTTCGAAAAAGTTAGCATAATAAATGTTATAAAAAATTTATTCTAATATTTGGGCGCAGTCATCAGAATGTTGGTAGATGGCTGCACCGTCGCCCTTATAGACGGATATAAAGAGAAGGAAAATTTGGAATGATTCAAGTGTGGCTCAATAGCTCAGCTCAGCTTTACTTTACTGCAATCCTGAAAAACACCTTCCTGGGTACACTTGTCCAATAGACCACAAGCTCACCCTCTACACTAGTGGCAATTCGTTAGCCGACGTATGCTAGAATAAAAAGACGAATGTATGGGATTTGACGTTCATGACATTCGTTGACGTTGACAAATGACGTTTTAAAAACTGTAGATACGTCACCACTTTCAGAAATGGCGCAAACACTAAATAAGAAAAAAGTAGTTTTTTATGCAGTTTTTTGTTAGCGCACTGTCGCTTCTCTGATTGATTGGAAGAAATGGTGACTATTTTTCTAGTTGAGTTCAAGATTGCGCGGCAGAATTATATAGGCACTAGGTTTTGCCCGCGGCTCCACCCGCGTGGATGTCGGTTATCGCGACCAAACATAGCCTATGTCCTTTCTCAAGGTCTAATCTACCATTAAATCAAATTTCATCAAAATCGGTTCAGTGGTTTAGGCGTGAAAGCGTAACATACAGACAGGCAGACAGAGTTACTTTCGCATTTATAATATTAGTATGGATGTTTATTCGCGCGATTGAGTGATCGTATACCTAAAGGGGGCTAATAATTATTCATCCATATTCTCATCTTATTCTTCTTCATCCCAGCGTTAATCCCCGAAGCTTTTCAACTTGGAGTTTGGGGTCCACTTTATCAGTCTTAACTGCGGATTTGGCTAAACTTCGATATTTTCTGTGAAGCGACTGCCATATGACCTCCACAACCCAAAGGCGATATCGAAGCATTGCAGCTAAACCAGTTGTTGGATTTTTGAAGGCTCCAACTACCCGTAACGACTGCCACAGTGGTTGGTATGGCAACCGGGACCAACGGCTTAACATGCTTTCCGAGGAAAGACCAAACCAATGCAAATACCCATATTCATGTATACAAATATTTGCATTGAGCGGGGATCGAACCCGCACCTCCTACGCAGCGGCCGCGTTTACTACCGCTACGCCACAGAGGCTGTCAATTCGTCCATATTCTCCATTTAATTTTAAGTAATTTTTTTATTGTTTTGTTTACTTCAACAATAATGTTGACAAACCTCTGTCTTTAGGGGTAGGTACTTACTACAAAAATAGAATATAACGAATTACAGGTTATCACAACACGCGCTGTAAAGCAAAAGAATCTAAAGTGGGAAAATATATAATAGGCATAATTATGGTTATTACAGAACTGAGAGGTTAGTGTAAAGAATGGTGGCTTAAAAACTCAATGGACAGTAATTGCTCTCGTTGCGGTAACTTGGGTCTTCCCGCGGTATGCTAAAAGGATAAAAAATTGCTAAGTGTGAGTCGGACTCGACCACGAAGGGTTCAATTTACTTCGGTACACATATCTTGAGCCTAAGTTGCGAGGCAAACTGGGTTGGCGCGTACGAATTGTTTTGTAATAATCTATGCTTGGTAAATTTGAGCTCATCCACCGCAGTAGCACATCGTGCCATCTTTAAAATACATCCAAGAAACGTGTACTGCACGTATAGAGCACATTTCAGATCCAAAATCCATACTCCATACTTAATATTATAAATGCGAAAGTAACTCTGTCTGTCTGTCTGTCTTTCTGTCTGTCTGTCTGTATGTTACGCTTTCACGCCTAAACCACTGAACCGATTTTGATGAAATTTGGTATAGGGGTAGATTAGACCATGAGGAAGGACATAGGCTATGTTTGATCGCGATAACCGACATCCACGCGGGCGGAGCCGCGGGCAAAAGCTAGTATCCCATATTTCAAGCATCTGCCCGTTACCGTTATTATTAACATCGGGCAAAGAACGACAAAATCACTTTTAGTATTTGTAATGATAGTGGCAACAGAAATTATTGTAGCTGTATCGTACATAGAGAATAAAAAAACATAATCTATGGGCTGAAGGAGGTAATCACGGAGGCAATGGTGAACAGTGTTGCCGTTATAAAAAAACTATCATTTATTTTAATTCTTTTGTTTTGTCGTAATTATTTACCTACGCTATTATTTTGTAACATTTCTATGTTCGAAAAACATTGGAAAAAATGAAATGCTCAAGTGAGACTCGAACACGACCTTTCCCTTACAGGGGGACTGCTCTGCCAACTGAGCTATTGAGCACCACTTGAATCATTCCAAATTTTCCTTCTCTTTATATCCGTCTATAAGGGCGACGGTGCAGTCATGTACTAACATTCTTACGAACTGTTGGAAACATGAATGATTTTTCAACCATTTTTAAACATTGAATTTTGATGACTGCGCCCAAATATTTGAATGAATTTTTTATAGCATTTATAAATTATGCTAACTTTTAAGTTCGAAAAACATTGGAAAAAATGAAATGCTCAAGTGAGACTCGAACTCACGACCTTTTCCTTACAGGGGGACTGCTCTGCCAACGCCAAAGGGAAAGGTCGTGAGTTCGAGTCTCACTTGAGCATTTCATTTTTTCCAATGTTTTTCGAACTTAAAAGTTAGCATAATAAATGCTATAAAAAATTCATTCAAACATTTCTATGTGCTGCAGCTATGAAAAATAAATGCATTTTCTTTCTTTCTTTCTTTTAAATATTAGCTTACCTACAATAACTGTGAATTTTTTTACTGGCTACCTATCACGGTTCATGAGATACAGCATGGTGTCATACAGACAGACAGGCGAGTCTAAGCAGTAGAGCTCCGTTTTTGCCCTGACGGAACGCTAAAAAGCTGTTATTATGGTAGGATAGATATTTTTATAGGCACACTTGAGAGCCCGCAACAAATTAGTATAATTGTTTTTACCAGTGTTCAAGGAGCTCGTGGCTAATCGAGTAGTTTAACACATTGCAAGGTTAAGCAGTATTACCCAGGTCAGTCATAGGATGGGTGATCATTCTTAACACAGTGAGACCCGTTTTTCGTGCGGAAATCCCCTCGGACACCTCCCCCGCCGGAGCCGGAAGGTTATGTCGGACTCGAATCGACTAAAACCGCACGCCGACTGAGGGTCGTGGTGCAAGGCCGGAGGTGAGGTTGTCTTCGACATATCCCTCGCACCCCGGCTGACCCAGGGTCATCCCTTACGGTCTGGCCCTCCTCGGGAGAGGGGACCCTTTGGTGCCTCTGTAACCACGCTAGATAACACTAATATTATAAAGGCGAAAGATTGTGAGTGTGTATGTTTGTTACTTCTTCACGGCTAAACGGCTGGAGCGATTTTAATATAATTTGGTATGGAGTTAGCTGACACCCTGGATTAACACATAGGCTATGTTTCGTCGCGATAACTGATATCCACGCAGGTGGAGCCGCGGGCAAAAGCTAGTAAACCATAAAAACTGACGGTTCTGTTTGCGATACGAACATCTAAAGCAGTCGTTACATGTAGGTATTTGGAGTCCTAGAAATACCGACTTTTTTTTTAATATTAAAACCGAAGTTACTAATATTCCATCTAACCTCTCCAACTAAGCTAAATTGCTTGTGCTAGGAGTGGGTTCACGTCGGTAGTGTAATAGCCAGGATTCGAACCTGGGCCCTCTCCATCGTAAGGCCGACTCCTTATCCATTAAGCTACCGACGCTTTAATTGATATAACTATAGAACTTCGATATCGCCAGTGGGTTTTGGAGGTCAGATGGTAGTTTCTTCATGGAAATTCGGCCGTCTAGTAATAAAAAGTCGACCCCAACTGTGTTGAAAAAAGAAAAATGGGTTCACATCCAAGGCACGAACTCGCAACCTCTAAATCACAAATCCGACGTCTCAACCACTGGGTTACTGCCTTCTCCTTTGGGAATATACATGCCTATAATTTAATAACGTAATCGTCAATTAGTTCCCACGGTAATCACTTCCCACTGAGTATAGTTCCCACAATATCAATGCAATCGATTAAGGAAATTGAGAACAATTAGTAATGCGAAAATTAAAAAGTTAAACTGTTGGGAACTTTTATAAATGACCGTTCATATTCTATTAACGTGCGATATTATCGTCGGTAGCTTAGTGGATAAAGAGTCGGCCTACGATCGATAGGTCCCAGGTTCGATCCTGGCCATTACACTACCGACGTGAACCCACTCCTAGCACAAGCAATTTTAGCTTAGTTGGAGGGGTTAGAGGGAATATTAGTAACTTCGGTTATATTAATCTTTAAAAAAAATAAAAATAATTATAAACTAAATGTTTCCCGTGACTCTGTTTATATTAAGGCTGGGTTGCAGTGCGACATCCGTACTCTTCGCACTGAGCATAAAATCCGGGAAAGAGAGAGATGGCCGCGAGAGTTTGAATGCAACTATTTAGTTAGGGAATTTATGTGTTTTTACAAGTTCGGCTGTATGTTTACTGTCAGATGGAGAACAGTCCTATCCCTTAGTGGCCTTTTTTTTTTTTTTTTTTTTTTTTTATCGTGCGAAAAATCCCCACGGATACCACCTCCACGGAGCCGGTGGGGGCGGTTATGTCGGACTCGAACCGACTAAAACGCACGCCGTCTTGGGTCCTTGGTTGCCAGAGGTGAGATTGCCAAAAGCATATCTCTCGCACCCCGGCAGACCCAGGACCATCTCTTTCGAGATGGCCCCCTTCGGGTTGTGGGGACCAAAATGTCCCCATCTAGCCCCGGTTACGGGGAGGCGCACTTTGCGCCGCCGCCGCGGCCTGCTTCTGCTAGGGTGACAGGTGGCTCCACCGGTCACCCCCAGGCCAGCGCTCATGGAGGACGGAGGTCGTTCTGCGACCTCCGACGTCCGGTTCGCCTTCGCTCTGCACGGGCTTCCCGGGCCCGGAGTCTGGTCCGGACCCGACCGGCCGCCTCCTTCTCGAGCATTACTTGCTCGCAGAAGGAGGCGGCCGCACCCCAAGCGTTTGCGCATCGTACCATCGCTGTGAGCAATGTGACGAGTGTGAGGACTCCCACCCCTAGAGCCGCCACTAGGACCCGCCTCGGCGTGTCCCACGCCGGGCACTCGGTCAGCGTGTGCAGCTCTGTGTCCTCGCTCGCATCACAGTGATGGCACTCGGACGTTGGCTCCTTCCGGATCCGACACAGGTAACTCCCGAAACACCCGTGTCCGGTAATCACCTGCGTCAGCCGGTACGAGAGGCTGCCGTGTGGCCTCTCTAGCCACTCCTCCATGATGGGTCTTACCGCCGCTATTACGGCGTGCCCTGCGCTTGGTCGCCCAAGTCGTAGCTCCCATTCCGCTACCATGTCCCTGTGGAGCTGAGACCTCACGGCCCGAATTTCTTCGGCCTCGGGTTCCCGTCCCTGCTCCCGCGCCTCCTTACGATACCGATATAGCATCGAAAGGGCTCTCGCATCCATGTTCCACGGTAGGGATCCGGCAAGGAGACTCGCCGCCTCGAAGGATATCGTGCGGTACCCCCTAATGGCCCTGCTGGCCATTGCACGCTGCGGTCCACGCAGCAGACGCGCATTGTGGACCGTCAGGGTGTCCGCCCATATTGGGCACCCATATAGGGCCATGGACCGCACGACTCCCGCGTAGAGTCTCCTGCAGGAGTCATCCGGCCCCCTCATGTTGGGCAACAGCCGCCCCAAAGCGGCAGCTGTGTCCTTCAATTTGGGGGCCAGTCTTCGGAGATGCTCCCCGAAGTTCCACCGGCCGTCAAGCACGAGCCCCAGATATTTCATCTGGGCCTTGATGCCGATAGAAATGTCTCCCACTATGAGGCTGGAATCCTCCGGTGGCACGCGCCGAGGCCCATGAAAGAACATGGCCTCGGTTTTATGCAGAGCCACCTCGAGACCCAGCCGCCGAATCCGCTCCACGACTTGGGCAACCGCGGTCGTGGCCTTCAGGGTCGCTTCGCGGTATGTAGCCCCGCACGCCGTCACCAGCGTGTCGTCCGCATAACAAGTGACGGCGGCACCGTCCGCGAACTCACCGCGAAGCACCCAGTCGTAACCGATGTTCCACAGTAGCGGTCCCAGGACCGATCCCTGCGGAACACCGCACGACATCTCTCGCCGACCGAGCCCGGTCGCACTTGGGTAGACGACTGCTCTCTCCGACAGATACGCCCCGACTATGCGGCGAAGGTAGAGAGGCACCTCGTGATACACGAGCGCCTCCCTAATGCAGCTCCAGGGCAGGGTGTTAAACGCGTTGGCGATGTCCAGTGACACCGCCAGCACCACCTCACCCCGAGCGACGGCGTCCTTCACCAGAGTCACCACGCGCATGATGGCATCCACGGTGGAGCGCCTCCGGCGGAAGCCATACTGGCCATCCGCCAGGTCAGGCCCCACTCTGGATAGGTGCTCGACGAGGCGCTTTGCAATCACTCTTTCAAAGAGCTTGCACACCTCGTCGAGCAACACTATCGGCCTGTAGGCGGACGGTGAGTCCGCCGGGCGTCCCGCCTTTCGGATGAGGACCAGTTTCCCCGTCTTCCACAACTTCGGAAACTGGCCTCGCTCCAAACATGCGCTGAGAAACCCTCTCAGTCGGGGCTCGAGAGCGTCTTCTTCGCCTAGAGCTAGGACCCACGCTCGGCCTGAAATGCCGTCGGGTCCCGGGGCGGTGTTCTTGGCCTTAAGCCTTAGCACCGCCAGCTCTAGCTCTACCCAAGTGACCTCGGGCACGTCGTCGTCATCCACGTTGGGTGCCATAGGCGACCTAGGTGGCGGAGTCATCTGCGGTGGAATATGTTCCACCGCCCGCGCTGGGAACAGGGAGCCAACGACTCCTCCGAGCAGCTCCGGCTGGAGACACCGGGTTAACGGTGGGGCCCGGGGGCGCAGCTTGCCCCTTACCATAAGGTAAGGCCGCCCCCATGGGTCCCGCTCCAGCGTCTCCAGCAGCTCCTTATGAGCTGCAGCCTTCGACTGCCTTATCGCCACTCGGAGGGCCTTTCTGGCCTCCCTGTACCCCGCATGAAGCTCCGCCTCTCGGGGCTCCGTATCTGCGGGGCGGCTACGCCTCCTTCGGAGTCTGGTCCACCGGCATCCCTTAGTGGCCTTCTACGACACCCACAAGAAGAGATGGGGCGGCCAAAGACGCTTAACACCATCGACAGAATATCGAAGAAGATAGTATAGTATAAAGCAAAGTGGTTTTCCGCGTCCCTATGTCTCTATGTATGCTTATATTTTCAAAACTACGCTACAGATTTTGATGCGGTTTCTTTTAATAGATAGAGTAATTAAAGAGGAAGGTTTATATGTATAATACATGCTTAATATAGTAGAGGGTGCAGTGGGAACGGAATCGGACGCCACGCGAGCGGTACGAAGTTCGCCGGATGCGCTAGTAATTCAATAAATCTTTTCTTTCCTTTAGGTATTATAACTGGCCTCCAGGAATAAAAAAGTAAAATAAAAACGAAAATAAATCTTAATTACTTTAATTATTTTATAATTATAACTCAAGAGCAGCATGGGGTGCTTTCTACTCTGACAATGATTTATTGCGTTATTTGCGTTAATTAAAGTTAGGTATATTTGCAAAAAAAAATGTTTTACTGGTTCACGAAAGCATGAGTTTTACTTTTTTTTATATATTTAACTTATTTCTGACTAGAAATTCAGATATGTTAAAATATACCTTCTAGAACCAAGCGATACGGTGAATCATTCCTATGCCGCAACATTAAGACCTGGAACTCCCTGCCAGCTCACGTGTTTCCTTCTTTCTATAGTCCCGAGTCCTTTAAGCGGGGCGTGAAAAGTCATCTGATGAGGCCCTCTTTCCGAGACTTTGCCTTTAGCTTATCATTAGGCGAGTCGAATTGACGTGTCCTTTTATAAAAAAAATGCGTCATAGCGTGATGTTACACAACATATAACCTTCCTCAAAAACTGGGCTATCAAATGTAATAAGTAGGTAATTTTCATATTACACATGTAGTTCCTAAGATAACCGGGTTCAAAAATACCTTTAATTTTGCTGTTGTTCTGGTTTTATAAATATAGATGACAAAATGTCCGGTTGCCAGCAATAGACTTGGTCCCATTACGTTGGACTGAAAAACATAATTGGTCCACACTTCTGGAATTTACGGGCGTTATTATTCCTAAAGTAAAGCCAACGAGACTAGAGAAAAAAGGTAAACAAAGCGACCATTACTGAGTTACGTTGCGATAACTCGCGATTATTTTCTCTGTCCTTGTCGCACATATCACACGTACCCGACAATGGTCGAGCGACAGCTGTCGTTACGTGTTTCATAGTACAGGAAAGCTGTCAGCACAGCGATTCTAAACTGTCAGATCCGCCATCTTATGAGCAATTTCATTCCTGGAATGCGCTTGAAGTGATACGTAATAATTTTCAAATAAAAATGTTTAGAACCGCTGAAGCTTTGTTTACCTTTTTTCTCTCGCTTCGTTGACTTTACTTTAGGTACGTAGACGAATACATAAAATCTAACATTTATTTTTTTGTCAACAGCAGCAAAGAATGCGTGATGCCGATGATCCCGCTGGGGCTGAAGGAGACGAAGGAGGTGGACTTCAGAGAGCCGTTCAAAGACTTCATTCTGGAGCACTACAGCGAGGACGCAGCGGCTTACGAAGACGCGATATCCGACTTCATGGATATGAGACAGGTACTTACCAGGGCCAATTAACCGTGTTCGTTCCCGGTGGAGTAGAATAGGGCCACGCTATCTCTTCCTGGGGGTGTAGTAGAAGACTATCAGGGGATATAGCTGTTCTCCATCCGACTGTGTTATGTACTTGACGAAATGTGGTATGTATATAGGTACAGTCCGACATCTGAACAGGCTTTTTAATCGGTTAGATTCTGACATAATCGCCCCCGCTGGCTGGCGATGGGGTATTTAGAAGAATTTCCGAAAGGAATGATAAAGGATCCCACGCATCCAAGAGCTATAAATTTTTCAAAATGATTTATTATTGCAATTTATTAATCTAGTTTCTTTTTTTTATTATCCGGGCCTGAGGACGGTGAGTTGGTTGCTCACCGACTTTACAGAAGCAGGCCCATGACGGCAGCGTGACGTGAGGGATTCACGCACGCCCCCCCCCCCCCCCTAAGAAGCGGGATAACACCCGAAAACCCCCCCATAGACGCGGGATAGCACCCGAACGACCACCAAGGCGAGGCCGCAATTGTAGCCGTAGGTCTGATGGGACTCCTGGGATATCCTTCCGTGGGCTTACCCGGGGCTCCCACCCATAGGCTTCTGGGCGTTACCGTGGGGGTTTTTAGTCGGTAGGAGTCCGGCATAACATCCATGTAGGATTTTCCCCCACAGGTATAAAATAAAAAAAAAAATCCGCTGTCCAGTTATTTAACATAAATTATTAATAATATTTACGATTTGTCATCGTGTAGCGAATTTATTGACTAGATGGTGGATTTATGGTTTATGAAAATCAGCGACGTAACACGTGATATATATCTGTAATCTAATATATAAAATTCTCGTGTCACAGTTTTTGTTGCCATACTCCTCCGAAACGGCTTGACCGATTTTGATGAAATTTTGTGAGCATATTGAGTAGGTCTGAGAATCGGCCAACATCTATTTTTCAAATGTTAGGGGTAGTCCACCCCTAAATTTTAATTATTTATTATATAATATATAATTACATACAATCCTCAATTTTCACCCTTCTACGATCAACCCTTATTTTTTAATAGCCATTTTAGTAATTTAATATTTTTTTCTTTCCGGTAGAAAAATTATCAATCGTCATTTAATTATAATCTATTTTTCATCCCCATAAATGGTGCAGCGGGAACGGGATCTGACGCCACGAGGGTAGGAAAAAATTGGCGGTACGAAGTTCGCCGGGACAGCTAGTATATATATATATATTTAGTTTATGAAAATCAGCGACGTAACACGTGATATATATCTGTAATTAACATATAAAATAGGGTAAAAGCCGGATAGTTGCGCCACTTTTCAAAAAAGCTATATAATAAAGAAATATGTGCTTAATAAGAATATTTCAACATGTATATCAAATTATAGGTCTTTGAACTACTATAGAAGCCAATTGTAAAGAACCTAATTATTATAGGTTTAGAGTAAAATCTGTTTTATTTGACCTCTTAAAGAAAGGATAGTTGCCTACTCTAGCGGATAGTTGCCTAACGTAAATAATACCTCAGAGGATACTTGCCTCATGCGGGGATAGACCCCTCACAATGATTTTTGAAGAAAAACAAATTGATATCGATTTACTCAACCAGTCTTTATTATTTATTGCAATCTTTTATTAAGTACTATCAACGTTATACAAAATATTAAACCATTAAACTATAAAATATAACAAAAATAGCCTCTAAATCAATATTTAATAGGCCACGGTAACCACTTTCCATCAGGTCTGCTACGTAAGTGGTATAAAAATAATAATAATAATGTTGTCGACATGTGGAATGTTGACTCAGCAATCATTGTACCGATAGTCGTATCAGTCAACGGATTGATAGCAAAGAGCCTCGACCAACATCTGAAGAGGCTCCGGTTGGATGGTTGGGTCAAGGGCCAGATGCAGAAGGCAGTACTCCTTGATACGGCGCGCATCGTGAGGAAGTTCCTCTCTCTGGAGCCCTGACCACCGGTAGCTTGGTCCCTGTACTCGATGCCGGTGGGATACCATTTTTTATATTTTTAAATATATGTTTTTTTTATATGTATTTAAAAATATAATTTATAAGTTTTTTAAAATGAATAAAGAGGATAATAATAATAAAGAATCTGAAAAAGTACCGACATGGGTGGGCCTAGAACCCACGACCTGAATACTTATTGTATTCCAGCTAAGTTATACCTAGTACCTATCCACAATGAGTAAAAAACACAAAACGAAAATATTTGCTTTTGTTCGTTAAAGAAGTTATAGTTGTTGCGGATAGTTGCCCCCAGAGCAACTATCCGCACAAGTTTCTAGGGCAACTATCCTTTTAGATACGGATACTTGCCCTTTTAATTTGCGAAATAAATAATAATTATTTTACAATAACATGTAGTAAACTTTCCAATTTAAAGCCTAATGCACGCAAAGAAATAACAGGTGGATTGAAACAACAATTAGTAATAAAAATATTCAACAGAAATAACTTAACAATATAATATCGACGCCTGTCGAAGATTCACCGCGGAAGATTTTCGCTCGCACGAGTGAAACGCGTGAGTCTATGGTGATGGTTGACGTGGCACTGAGGTCTGCGGGAGGGGTACTTATAACTATAGTAAAGCGCTAATGCCACTTAAATCCGTAACATAGTGTATTCGAAACCGTGGCAAGTATCCCACTGGCGCAACTATCCGGCTTTTACCCTACTGCAAAATTGCTTGTACCTACCACGTATATATAATTAAAAATTCTACAACATTCCACTCGACGCTATGTAAACCAGCGCATGGCTTACTAGCTTGTGGCACGTGTGTAATGCCCCTGGTGTTACACACGTCTATAGGCCACGGTAACCACTTTCCATCAGGAGTGCCGTGTGCAGGTATACAACACCGGGGCGTCACATTCGCGATGCCCTGTAAGAACCTGCTAATGACCTTCTTGAAGAACCCAAGCTGAGTGCCACTATTATTAACATAATAAGTGTTTCCTGAGACTTATATTCACTTGGAAAAACTTGAAAATACTTAGATAGATACTTTTTTTTTTCATATTATACATAGAATCTCTATTTTTCCTCGTCAGGCTATGCGTACCCCGGTCCGGTCGAGCGCCGGCGTGGCCCTCCTGTTCAAGTACTACAACCAGCTTTACTTCATCGAACGACGGTTCTTCCCTCCCGACAGAAGTCTTGGCGTCTACTTCGAGTGGTTCGATTCTTTGACAGGTAAGAACTTTACTTATGAAGTAAATCTTCTTTGGGAAGTAAGCTAGTGAATGCGTGACAAAAACGTTACGAAAATTGTGGTCGGGTGAGGCGAACGGATATTGAGATGGAAATACTTCATTACTGTAGGAGCGAGAGAGAGATACACATTTTCATTTTCTTTCTCTCATAGCCAGTAACGTTTCGTATACTTATAAGACAGTACAGGCCTATTATGTTTTACTAAACTTAAGATGTAGGTATACTTCTCTGCTTGTCGACATAGTGCCTGATTTTTTAATGATTCTAAACTTGCAACTTAATATCAATACATTTTTTCTGCAGGTGTGCCATCGTGCCAGAGAACAGTGGCTTTTGAGAAAGCTTGTGTCTTGTTCAACATAGCTGGCATCTACACACAAATTGGTGCTAAACAGGTAACACATAGAAGGAAATTTTCGTCGTCCACAACCAACTGGCGTTATCGAAGTTCTGCAGTTAGACTAGTGGACTTTTAAGGACTCCCAACTACCCGTAACGATTGCTATAAATGTTCGTATGACTGGAACTTCTGGCTTAACGTGCTCTCCGAGGCACGAAAATACTCAGTTAAATGCATATAGACATATTCATGCATACAAATATTTGCACTAAAGGGAAATCGAACCCTACGCCACAAAGGCTATAGTGGCTCCCGAATACCTTATTATAAGAAGTATCGGAATATTTACCATGTTGTTTTGTTTCGAGTTTCTGATATTTCGACGTTATTGCAAGCACCATGACGAGGTGGTAAACATGGTAAATATCCCGATACCTCTAAAAATAATGTGAGTGACTATGATAGTTTAAATATCTCGAATACCTGTTTCAGTGCTCATACAGCAACTGTTTTATTCCAGGACCGCGCAACATGTTCAGGGCTGGACCATGGAGTGGAGGCGTGGCTGCGAGCAGCAGGAGCACTCCGCTACGTGCTCGACAACTTCACCAATGCGCCCTCCGTGGACCTCGCCGCTGACACCCTGCTGGTCCTAGCGGCTTTGATGACTGTGAGTATCTTCTGTCAGGTCTTCTGTTTCGAAACCAGAGATGACCCTAGGCCGAGGGTACGAGGAATATGTCTAGTGTCTTAGGCAATCACACCCTGGCATCTGAAGTTCCAAGATGGCGTGCGGTGTTAGTCCGTTCGAGTCTGAAATATGGTCTGTTGTATATTCTTCGTTATTTTAGCTGTGTTAGACACAAACCGCTAAAACTATACAGTGTTTTGTCACATACCATTGGTTTGTATCATCAATGAATTTGAACCTTAGAAAAATATCCCTGAGTCCGTGACCAGCCTTGACCAACCTCTACATGTGTTGAGAATTTCTTGAAGGGAATTCAAGGGACATTTCCTTTATGGAGAGATGCACGCAAAGACATGACTTTAGCTGCTGCCCTGGGCTGCATCTGCTAGGACAACGACTAGCCCCAGTCGTCATCCCCAGGACCGTGCTCAAGGAGGACGCCTTCAGTGAAAGGCTAGATCGTGCTACATCTCGTTCTTTTCCACATTTTTCGCACTCCTCACGGCCTCGCAAAGCGATGGTACCTCTCCAGTAGAAGCGAGACCTTACAGAATTTATATAGCTAATAACACTACTCCTTCCATCCCAGGCGCAAGCTCGGGAGTGCCTGTTCGAGAAGCTGCAACTACAAGCGGGAGAAGCTCGCGGGGAGCTGCGGCGAGCGCCCGAACTGTGTCTCGACCTGGCGCATGAGAGCGCGCACCTCGCTCATACGTATCGACAGCTCTACGACAAGGTATGTGTAAGCTTTGGAGAAAGCTTCTTCAGTTTTCTTTGACCATAAAATTAAAGGCCTTTGTATCCAAAACCTGGTTTGAGATCAAAAGCTTTATTGATAGTGATAAATGTGGTGATAAAAGTGATATTTTTGGTAAATAATCTTGGGAATTTGGATCCTCCATACCTCGCGAAGCTTCGGTTTTAGAGAATGCATTTTCGGTGTTCCAATTTCTTAATATGACTTCACATGAGACTTAAGTCACTCTTAAGTCTGTAAGATTAAAAAGGTAAGAGTTGGTCTCGACCTGATGCGTAAAAACGCCCACGTCGTCGAACCGACAACTTTACAACAAGAAGTGTATCCTGCAACTGAGGGACTTCGGGCTTTAGAGAACATATATTCCGTTTTCGATGACTCCAAGATTCATTACTAATATATTTTTAGCCTGTCAAAAGAGCAATATACTAGAGTACTCTAGCTATCAAGAAACTTGATCTCGTCGTTGTCTTAACTACGTGTTGTATAATAAATAGAATCAACAGGGTGGTGAATCATATTTACAAGTTTTTGTAATGTCATTATTAAGCCTGTCAATTGTTTCAGATGCAAACTGAAGGTGTATTCAACTACGTGCCATACTCGTGGGTCTCATTAGTCCACGTTAAGACTGAGTTTTATAAAGGTATTTAGTTAACATAAGCATATTAATTAACACAATCCCTAAACCTAACAAGAACGTTTTTAGTGAGTGGTTAGTCATATGGGAGCACGGGACCCAATTTACTTCCTTGGGGTACCCCTGCTTTTATGTCGTATAATTCTGTTTTGTTTTATCTATTTTCACAAGTGATATTTAGTTAAGTAGGATTTTAGCAATAACTAATAGCTATGTGGACTTTATTTAGTAACTTTATATAGAATACCTTCGTGGTACACATGGTAAAAGGCCTGCGAGATCTCAAAACGGTATTGATTTTATCTAACGCCGAATAATGTTGAATACTGGCCCTTGGCCCAATTATTTAGGGGAAATGTCATTCTCCTCCACAAGTTCCCGCCATCTCCTCTATCTCTTCCTTCTCCCTAGATATTATTACATCTTCCGGATATCCACCTCATCGCTTGCTATGAGTGTATTGCTTGAACCATAATTTAACCTACATCGCGAAATATAAAAGGCCCTGGCGCGCGCGGATTGTTTTGTAATAATCTATGCTTGGTGAATTTGAGCTCATCCACCGCAGTAGCCCCTGCTACCCTCAAAATAGATCCAAGTAACGTGTACTGCGCTTAAAGAGCACATTTTAGGTTCAGTTGGTTAAGCAATACTGAATTCTTGGAGTGTTCCTCAGCGCTGGCGCACCAGTACTGCGCGACGGGTCTCCTGAACCTGGCGCCGGCGCAACGTTCCCGGGAGCGCCTCGCCGCACTCTACGCGCCTGACAGCGACCGCACGCTCGACAACGGTAAGTGGCCCACTGGGCAATCGCAGACCACTGTAGGACATAGGCCTCTCCCAATGTTGGGAGGCTTTGGCTACTGCTTCTACGCTGGCCAGACGGTGTGGTACAGGGTTTTATTAAGAGTTTTTCTTCTCTCGCAGTGATAATATCGTCTGCGTATTTTTCCGTTAGTGGCTTCTTACGGTACCCCTCGGATGAGATGGGGTGGTGATGGTGATACATGTAATCTTTCTCCATCATCATACGGATAATGACACTAATACCATAACTAGCTATTACTCACATCTTCACCTACGTGCAATTTAATATAATATAATTGATGTAGCGTCGGGACCTTAGTGGTTGAGGAATTGGCTTTACGATCGAGATGTCCCAGGTTCGAATTCTGGCCATTAAACTATCAACGTGAACCCACTTCTAACACAAGCAATTTAGCTGAGCCAGCTTTAACCCCTAAAGGGAATATTAGTAATTTCTGTCTCTGGGCTCCCCAAGCAAGCAGGTATTCAACGCTCATAAGACGCTACTGAGAATATAAGGTCTCATATATTTGAAAATAAGATACGAGTATGTCAGATCTCTGTGGGCTCTCTAGATCTATTACTAATATTCTTTTAGAAAGAAAAACGTTCACGAATCCTGCAGATGCTATAAATTATTGAAATTAGGCGTATATGTAGGTTAAAAAGGTATATTGGGGGTTTGAAGTACTTCAATGGTAAATATGAAGACGGAAAGGGCAAAATAGTTAACAAGTAATAAAATTTATCAAACTAACATGACGGTATTGATCATTCCAGGTTCATCCCTGGCAGCTACCCTGAAGGAGCAAGAGCCAGACTACACAGCCCTCGGTAGGGCTCACTTGGCGGAAGCCCTCACGCAGTATGAAGAAGCGCTGAGGTTACAGAGGATGTGCAGGTCAGTACTTAGAATAGAATAGAGGAAGCAGGTGTAGATACTTGCCCCACCTTTCCTTAGAGCAAAATCTTGTTTTTTTTTATATCACATTGTGGCAGACAAACTGGTTACCGTGGCGTGACGTGTGCAACAATACCAAGGCAATCACGCTTTGGTCTTCCCACTGACAGCACAAAACTCTCCAGTGAGCTCTGGCTACCCTACTTACCGTCGGGATCACAACACGAGGTTACTATGGCCGCGGTATTCTGTAGGTCTGATTACATCCGAGGCGAACGACTCGAACTCAGACTCAGGGTTCTTTTGACTTCTCCTCATTGGCGTCTATGGTAGTGAGACCATTATTGGCACATTTGTTTCCCAAGTATCCTGGTGGTTTCAGCAAAACGTGATCGCACCAATGAAGGTGGTTCTCTTGCTTTTTATCTGTAATGTCACGGACATGAAGGTTGTTCGACTAATGCTGTATATTATATCTTCAAATAAATGACATCCGGTACATGCCACTTTCCCCCTGTACATCTCTTTCCTAAACAAAATTCCGTATATTTACTTCCATTCTAAAACAAAATATTATTTTCAATTCCAGGGAGCTCCGCGGCAAGGAAGCAATCTCTTTAGTAGTCCGAGCACAGTTGGCTCGGGCAGCCACCGAACGTGCGCCAGAACGAGATGCACAGGACTTCACTGAAATGCTCGACGCGCCCGACATACAGCGTGAGTAGACCGACTTGCACACTTTATCCACAGTTGTACAGGGTCAATCCAACCCCCGGATCAGACTCTGGTCCAAGGTCTTTGTCTTTGCCAACATCTAGTCTCACCAGCTACTGCAACTGCTGCAACCGTTATCATAATAGTCGTGAAAGTTAAACCAAAAAAAAACGAGAATAAATTAATTCAAGGTTCTGACTGAGGTGAAGGCCTTGATTGCAACATGGAACCAGCGACAATATGGTGATGATAATCAATCACACAATAATAGCACTACAATAACAAAATAATTATCCATCTACCTTCAAAACTCCCACAACTAACCTAAAACAATTTCTTTCAGCATCATCAAAATTCCAACTGGCTCTAACCCAACCAGACTTCGCTCAACACAGAGTGGACGATCTCTTCAAATCCCTGGGCCCCATCGCCATCTTCTCAGCCAAACGTCACTGGAGCGCCCCAAGACTAGTCCAACTACAGAAGTACAGAGATGGCTCCCGCAGAGACAGACCAAGAAAAGAAGAATACGATGAATTAAGAAGTAGCAAGAAAAGAGATAGATCAGAAGATAACACAACATACTACAACCAAATAATAAGAAGCGATGAGAAGTATACCAGCGAATATGAGAAGAAAAAGCTCCATAGAGTAACAAAACAAAATGGAGTCTATATCAACAGTTATAATAACAATAATTATGATTATCATCCAAAAGTTTTAGAATATGATTCACCTAATGAGTATAAGGTTAAAGAAGGGAAAGTTGAGAATGGGGTGAAAGAGAATGGGGTCAAAGAGAACGGGGTTAAAGAGAATGGGGTGAAGAGACATGGGAGGAAGAAGGACCCTCTGAGGAGGGTTGCGAGTGAATACAACGTGTCGAACGCGAAGGCTGATGATGAAGGGTTTGGGTTCTCAGTGAGAGGAGACGCTCCTGTGGTCATCGCTGGAGTAGAAGCCAATTCTTTAGCTGAAGTAAGTTATTTTTATTTGGAGTTATGTCATTCAAAATGAGAGACAAATTCTCTCTGTTACTATCTTTTTAGCAATCTTGATTTTAGCTAACAATCTCCATATTTCTTTGTTTCCATTATTTCCTTTCTTTATCTTCTGTCTTTTTTCTTTCCTATCATGCCTTCCATCTTTTATTTCATTTTTCCTTTCTCCATAATATATTAATAAACGACTCAGCCTCATATGCATGGATCGAGTCAACAATAGTGCTCGGAATACGGCAATAGGGTCACCCCCTATTACGTGGGACCGAATACATTGATTGGTGAAATGTGGGTGTTAATTCACCTCTGCCTAACCCTCCGGGGATAAAGGCGTGATTATATGTATGTAAATCACGAATATTACCTTACTTTAGCTTAACATTCCGTTCTAAAATAATAAAGAGAAATTACAATTCAGTGACACAGAAGCGTTGCATCAGTCAATGTGATTTGATTTATTTTGATTCAAAACAAGACCCTTAACTTATGCTTGGATATGTTCAGATCGGGGGCATGCGGGAAGGCGACTTCATCATTAGCATCGGAGACACGGACGTCAAGTGGAGCTCGCACGAGGAGGTGGTGCGCCTCATACAGCAGACCGGGGACACGCTCACCATGAAGCTGGCAACACCCATGGACAAGAGTAGCCTTAAGGTCGGTACACAGTGTTGAACAAAGAAAAGTTAGAAATAATTATAGTAGTAGGTACTAGAGATACAAAGGTGTGTCATTTGTACTACTAGTTGTACTTTCTTTACAATTTTATCGCGACAAAACAAATCCTTTTCCAAGGTCTAATCTACCCCTGTACCAAATTTCATCAAAATTGGCTCAGTATTTTAGGCCTGAAAGCGTAACAGACAGACAGAGTTACTTTCGTATAATATTAGTATGGATTTCAGAGAGATTACAAAAAGTAAGTGCAAGCAACTTTAGACAGTAACAACATTTCAATAAGCTAATTGAGTCAATAAGGTTAGGTCGAAAATTGCTTACACCTATTTTTTAATGATCATATCATCACGTCGTTATATGAAAAACTAGGGTATTCTGGTATTCTACTGACTAGTCAAGTTAGTTACTTTTTAATAAACGTCAAAACGATAAGTTACAAGGTAACTTCAGGTAACTTGTATGAAAAAAGATTTGGCGACGTCATAACATTTAATAGTAGAATCAGTTACTACTGATTCTACTATTTACTACTTAGGTTGGGTGGATGATTAAAAATAAATAAAAATATAAAATAAGAACCGACGCAATTTTTACCGCTCTTTTACCATTCTTAATTTAATAAGCTCGGTTAGGTAATTTATTTTAACTATAGGATAATACCAAATTAACCCCATCTTATGCTATAACTTCAGGCGTCCCCGTCCACCCCGCGCCAGGCCAGTTCCAACCAGGGCTCGGTGTCGGCCGCGTCCTCCGCGTCCAGCGGCTCCACCGCCGTCACGGCGCGCTCGGCGGCGCGGCGCGCGCCCTCGTGGAACCCCTTCCGACGGCACCACGCCACCCCCGCGCCGCCGGGACTCAGGGGCTCCGGGTCTCATCGGAGCTCGGGAGCCAGTAACGTTATATTCAGATAATTTAGATATTGTCTACACTTGTGATGGCAATGGCTGCTATGTATAACAGGAACGAAGGGATGAAAATGAAGAAAAGCAAATAGCATGAGGGCAAATATGATTGGATTGGACCTGTGACTCTAAATAATTACAAAACATATCTTGTCGTAGTCAGATACCTACTATTTTTTTGCTCCTTATAACCAGTCTCCGCCGTTCCCAATATCATAATGACTGTTAAAGATAGATCGCATCTACGGATAAAGTGCTCGGCTGTATAAATTCAAAACATAGTGACTCCTATTTCACACCAATTTTGGAAAATAAAATTATACCGCGATGTGCTTTCCCGCAAAAAAATCTGTTACCATGTTTTCAATTTAAAAAGCCGATAAGTCAAATTTGACTGTTGCGATCTATTTTTAACTGTAAGTATGTTATTGGGAACGGCCGTATGTGAGTCAATCATCAACTCGCTGGCAATAAACTCGCGGGAATCCGCGAAATGACAACTTTCAATTTTTGATTTAGTATACATGAATTACAAACATAAAAACGGAAACGGAATTTCTGATTAATCTGGTACTTATAAAAAAAAATTGAAAGTTACATTACTCGTTCAAATTTTATCGGTTTTTATACGTGAGTGTAAAAAGTTCTAATATACGTCTAGAATGTACCCTACCTTGTGAAACTACTTCCCTAAATTGACCAATTTTTAAAGTTGAAATCGTGAAGCCTAAAGAGTAGTGAAGACAAAACATACATTTCTATATTATCGACGACAAACCGTTGAGAAAATCAGTATATTATTACTCGATTTTAATATTTTATAACTTACTCTTAAAAATCTTTAAAAAAAAAACAAAATTTTACATTTTTTTTTCAAAAATTTCGACATTTTTAATACAATTTGAATTCTAAACCTTGATTACTCTGTACTTGCAACGTCTGTCGTTTATACAATAGGACTACTATGATAAATTTGTATTTAGGTTTCATTTATTAACTTCTAGAATATCCAAAAGTAAGAAATCAAAAACTATACATATATAAGGGTCGATTTCCTTTAAAAACATACTTCACGTAACTTTTCTTAGAATGGGACTTGAAAAGATAACAAAACTTAAAGCTACATTAAGTTCTTTTTTTGTTTTTTTTTTCAATGTGTGAGGTTGCAAGTCTTTCTTTCAATATCTTACAAGGCTAATTCACTATGGTGGGTCCACACACTACGAATAATCGGTACGAACTCACTGTACTATTAAACTGCACCGTTAATCAAACTTATAAAAAAAATTAAAAAAAAATTGCAGTTTTTATCATGCACGCGGGTCGATTTATCGCTACGATTTAACGGAACAGGGATATCGTAACGATTACTCGTAGCATGTCACCTATAAGATTTAGGTTCTAAATATATACTTAAATAGGGCCTATTTATCGGCTATGAATTTCCAAAGTTACATTTACTATAAGTTTCAACCATATCCATACGAATTTATATATTTATAATGCTTCTTTAATTTATTATTAAGCTTGCTCTTATTGCATCCTCTAAAAATAACTCTAAGGGCCTGCGCTACGTTGTGCGGGTCAACACTTCGTGCAAATAATACTGACCAGGTTTCGTTCAGATAATTTGCACAAAATCGTGCAAATAAAACTGAGAAAACTCGTGCAGACAGTTTGCACATAATTGTGCAATGTGCAATAAAGCAATCGTTTTGCACGATGTGCAGTTGTCAGTATGTGGCAGCGGAGGCGGTAAAGGTTATGTGGTACGGTGTATTGAATATATAATATAAAAAGTACTTATGTTGTACTTTGTAAATAATTAAAACGATATTTTTAACATAAAAGAAATCCTTCAAAGCGTAACGCTTTGAATTTTTAAACTCATACAAATAAAATTTTGTAAACAAAAGTGAAAAATTAATACAAATTAAAAAAAAAGATTAAAATACGTTAATGGCGGCTCCAATATAATAAACGAGTTTGACAGGATTAAAATATATCCCCATCTTTGTCCCACTTTTGGGAAAAAATAAGCCAGTCGAAATTAATTACAAAAATTTTGGTAATAACAAAATTTAAAATTTTTTAATAACAGTTTTGTTCATCAATATTATTTAAACCCTTTTATTGCTCTTAATTCTAAAACCAAACCATATTAAGTAAAATATTAATTAATAACCGAAAACCAGACTGATTGAAGTACCTACCTAAATACACAATTAAAAATACATTTTAAAATTAGAAACTAACTTTGTCTTCAGTTATATGCTTGTACATGTATTTATACAAATTTGTTCACGTAGGTGAACAAAAAAAAGCTATCTCACCTAAGTAATTTCAACTAGGTGAAATTGTTCACCTAATTGCGCAGCTAATACAAGTATATAACAAGACTATTATGTATAATTATGTATGTATAAAATTAGCTAAGAAAAGTTATATAAAATGTCACAATTAATTAAGTAATAAACATGTAAGTAACAGTATTTTAGAAATCATATTTTTATTTAATTTTAAAAACTTTTGGATGTGATCGATTTTAAAGTTTCCATAAAAACTTTTTTTACATATTGATCGCGTCCAAAAAAAAGTAAATTTTAGATTGATTGTTACAATTTAAAATTTTGTAATTCGAATGTCATAGTTTATGTATAATAATATAAAGAGAAAATGTATATCATTGTATAAAACTTGTTTAAGATAAAATGTATAAAATTGTTGTGGTTACTTTTGAACAATAAAGATTATTTAAAGGCATTAATTTTTTAATAATGATTTACTATTATTATTTTGTATCAATTTATTTACTTATTTGGCACACAAAACAGAAAACAATCAAAATTTTACAAGATATAATTTCAAGGATCGGTTCCAGATTGAGTTCCAAAACATGTGTACTCAGTATGACAAATAAAATAATAATTAATACCTAACTAAAAATAACAAACAAAATAAAAACAATAGGACAAATTATAAGATTTGAATGAATTTTACAGCATTAAGTATGCTAACTATACAAATCGAATACATAGGGAAAAATAAATCTTCTCGGGCGGGACTCGAACCCGCAGTCTTTCCCTTACAGGGGGAATACCTTGACCAATTCGGCTACCGAGACACGCCCGATGTGATTCAAATTTCCCATCTATTTATCCGTTCTTACGGTGACGGTGGAGTCATCTACCGATCTTCTTACGAACTATCGGAACCAATGAATGATGTTACAATCATTTTTAAACATTGATTAAAATACCGCACCAATACTTGAATGGAGTATTACTTAATACTGTAAAATTCATTCAAGTATTTAGGCGGAGTTATCAAAAAAGTCGCCGTAAAAACGGATAAATAGAAGGGAAATCTCTCTTCAGATTTAATGCTCCAGCAAGAATTCCTCGCAGGCAGCACACCCCTATGTCCACCTTTAAGAAGAACAACTTTAGGTGCCGATTCTCCTTACGCCAGATTATCTAGAATTGTCTAGAATTGTGAATAGTTTAAGCAGTTTGATTGACCTACATTTTGACTCCGTCCCTAAACAGAAATTGATCTTAAGCCGCCTATTGAATATTTAGCTATATTACTTAGTTTTACTTTTTTATCAGTATTTTTTTTTTCCTCATTTTATAGTTATTTTATTTTTCCTGAATGTATAAACTTAGTTTACTTAAATAGGTATCTCTTATAGGATAAGTGCATGTGGTGTTTACCTGTAAGTAATTGTTACATTGTTTAATGTTTCATCTTGTACAAGTTTATTTTGCGTATAAAAATCTAAACAATTGTTGGTGAACAAAATAAATAAATAAAAAAAAATAAAAAATTTGAATCTCGTTGGGCGTGTTTCGGTAGCCGAATTGGTCAAGGCATTCCCCCTGTAAGGCAAAGACTGCGGGTTCGAGTACCGCCCGAGAAGATTTATTTTTCCCTATGTATTCGATTGGTATTAAATTATAAGATACTAGCTTTTGCCCGCGGCGTCGCCCGCGTGGATGTCGGTTATCGCGACAAAACATCTCTCAAAAGACGTAGGTGTACGAAGTTTCATGCTTATAACTTTGAAAATGACGAACTTTCCATACAAACGTTTTTTATTTTACCATCTTAGTAGTTAAATTTTGAGAAAACGCTGATACACGTGTTAATTTATTTCTTAAAAGACTCAGCTTTATGAAATTTAGAGCATCTAGCTCTGAAAATGATAGACTTTCATACAGACTTCCATTCCTTATTTTACCCCTTTAGTAGCAGAATTTCCAAAAATCCTTTCTTAGCGGATGCTTACATCATAAAATGTATCTACTGTCAAAATTTCAAGTTTGTAGGTCCAGCGGTTTAGGCTCTGCGTTGATGAATCAGTCAGTCAGTCGGGACAAGTAATTTTATATATGTATAGATTATGATTAGTAATTTAGACATAGTAATGTATCTCTGCAACAAAGGGACAACAAATTTATGTCATTTATACCAACAATAATATAATATAATTATTACGAATTTATTATTAAATACGTTTTTTTCTGTAGCGTACTGTTGCGTCTCTGATTGGTGCATAAAATGATAAGAAATCATCATTTTAGAGCAAGGACAACGTATCTATAATTTGAAAATCCATTTGTTGAAACTATTCAGCTATTTGTACGCTTAGGCCGTTCACCTAGGTGAATTAATTGGAATAATCTATTTCATAAAGGTCGTCCGAGAGGAATGAAAAAAATAAAATCGTATAATTTTCAACACTGATTTATTACTTTTAAAAGAACATATATCTATAGGTAACATTATAATTGCATTTCACAAGTGCACTTCTTATATTTGCCTGTTCCATAATGTTATAGCGGCGTCGTCTAATCTATCTATCGTCCAAGCAATCTAGCGAGCATACCAATATTTCAGAATTTCATCCCATAGATTTGACTAAATTTCATTTGGTTTGCTAACTACGGCCTTCATGATTACGAGTATGTCATATCCTTTTCTTGATAGGAACAGAACCTGATCATGTCTCTCGAGTCTCTCCGGCCAATGAAATCTCAGATAACTCTTTCAAGAGAGCAAAATGACGGGCTCATCAAATTAGTAGAGATGAAAACACGATACGTATACCCTAAGGTAACATTCAAGGTTAAACCAGGTCGGGAAGTGGTAAGAACACGATAAAACAACTAGAGCTCGCTGCTCTGCCAGAACACTTGACATAAAATACCATCACATTACCTACTTGCCCATCAAAAGCATTTGAAACGCGGATACGTGGTACAGAATCTCCATACTAATGAGAAAGAGCTGTAGTTGTATGTATGAAATTTCATTGATCGAATACACTCAAAAGAAAATTCTTCAATGCTACGGGGACTACAAAAGCATTAGGTAAGTTTCTAATTTTTTTTCAATCAGTTGCTACAGTTGCTACAACAGGAACATCCTCTTCTATATCAGGCGGTTCTTCTTTAACCTCAGGCTTATTATACATATCAAGTATTTTGACCAATTCCTCATAGATACCGAAGAATAGGAACCTCCCCACCATAATTAGAGCCATTCGCAACATAAGCCCTGCGAACAACCCCCTGACACCTTCTTCTAAATATATTTTTGTAAGCACAGTCTTGACGCATAACTTGTCCGCTTCTGCACGGTTCTTGACTTCCGCTAGTACTATGCGAGTCTTCGCCACGTCTAGAGGGGTCGTGATACTGCCTGCGATGGCGCCAGCGATTAAACCACAGGCGCCACTCTGGAAATAAATAATAGTTTAAAAAACTAAAAAACAAGCTTTTAGCACGCACTAAAAATTACAAAATTCGTATTCCTGACAGCAAACCCTTTCATTTCATACCCATATCATGGGGGTGGATTTCAAACAGCCAGTCCGCCATCTTGGGGAGGCCGCTATATTGAATTTGTAATGACGTTATTAGTCAAGTATTGTCATCAGACCTCAGAGTGTGCAAAATTTCATCCTAATCGAAGACCGGGAAGTGGGTCAAATTAAGATTCCAAGATTTTTTTATATCGGAAAAAGTTAAATGCAGCACGGAACCTAAACCCGCGATTAGTTCCTTACAGGGGAAATTCTCTGACCAACACTGAGCCACCTGGACACGTCCTGGATATTTGCAATTCTCTTATAAAACAACATGTCTTGGGGTGATCCTGGAGCTACCGATTACGAACTTGTCGAAAACAATCACACACCTGCAGGCTGGTAACTTCTTTTCCAGTAGAACTGGAAACAGATCTTTTGAGCAGTTCCCACGAGGGTATCTCTATGAGGGTGTACGGTAGATCTCGAAGCACCGTGGATCCGAATCCTCGATATACTCCACGGCGAAGACCCTCTCTTTTATATGCCTAGAACAATAAACAATAATGTATCCAAGATATCTCCATCTTCGTAGCGTTAATCCTGTTCGCATCCAAGGCCTTCATCTCAGAAGCTCTCATTTGAACTTCAATATTTTCCACGAAACGACTTCTATCAGACCTCCACAATCCACCAGCGATAACGAAGTTCTATAGTTAGACCTGTTGTCCAATATTTTAGGGCTACATGAGCTATCCTACCTATTCCATTCTACAAATAGATGTGCTTATGGCAACCAGGTCCGGCAGATTAACGTAGTCCTCAAGGTACGAAGGGGTCTCAATGTGCCAAGAATACCCGCCCTAAGAGTAACCTGGCTAGTACAGCTCAACTTTGCAATGTGTTGACCTCCACGAGTCCGCCAAACTTATTAGTATCGTGTATATAGCCCCTAGTTTAAGGGGCTCTCCAACAACTTTGAACTAATTCAATTTCACCTGCAAACCTCTTAAATAATACTCACTTCGGACAGTATATGGTATGCGCTTTCAGTTTTTGTTCCGACGGCAATCTGTTTTCTCTGCTTAGCGACTTCAGAGGGAACCCGAATGAGACATGCCATCTGCGAAAATAGAACAATCAGAAAAACATCCACGGCTCACTAGGTAACTTAATATATTTCAGTCCAGCATTTAATGGCGTTATAGCTGGTGTGGACTAATACTTGTTGGATAACCCACTGTGACACCCCATTCAAGGGCCTTTGGGTCGGCTGGGGTACGAGAGATATGATTCCGGCTATCTCATCTCTGGCAACCGAAGACTCAAAGACAGCGAGCACTTTAGTCGGTTCGAGTCCATCATCCAAGCCGGCTTCAGTGGGAACGCGGGAGTTGTAGAAATAAATACTCATTACAGACAAAGACTCACTGTCCTACAAAAGCAGGCTGCTGCCAAATGCAACGCGGGCGCACTCTGTGCGGTGACGTACGGCTCACTGACGGTCTTGATCATCTCATACGACCCGAAAAAAAGACAGTTCACGGGAACGGACGATGCAATTAATGTCAGCAACCCTGTAAATAGGAAACAGAATAAGGCCACCGGCGCCGGCGGGGACATCATCCTCACAAGTTGCGATTCAAAACGGTACGCACTGTGCGGTATGACAGGAATTTCATCCCACGCTCGCATAAGGACTTTTTCGACAAATGCCAATGTAAAAAATATTAACAAGATTAAAAGAGATCTTATTAATATTCACAGGCATTGATTAGCATGTCCTAGTATAAGTACCTATACTAAACTACTGGTCATCCATTTAAGTTTAGTTTTTAATATGAACATTAGTTTTAAAGGACTAGTGTTTTACTCTCTGATCGCCTTCCTTTCCTCGCTGTTGAACTGTAATGCAGTAGGTCTATGACTCTTTTTGTCTTACTCTGTTCTAACCTATATCGCAGTAGGTCTAACTAGCGTAATGCTTACTTATCCTTTTGACTAGTCATAACGCGAGCTAGGTGAACTGCGTATTAGACATACATAGCACAAAGGGTGGTGCACACCTGCACACCCGACAGGTACGGTTACAACCTTTCGGTCTCTGGGTCAAAGAAGATAAATAGACTATCTTAAAAAGCTATGGATATTCTCCTAGGAACGTGTTATTGTAACTATAACGGTTAAAGTACCTACTTATTACCCTGTAAATAGATGGCACGGCGCTGAAATCTGCCAGGTTCCACGACTTTAGTCTCTGCCTACCCCACTGGGAAAGAGGTGTGACTTTTGTACGTAGGTATGAAATCCACCAAAGGTTGGTCTACTTGCCGTGATAAATTCCACGAAAACCGCCAGCCTTTTCAATCCCCTGGGCCGATTGGATCCGAGTTTTCAATGTGTCTAGTGGGTATACAACGGTGACCACAATAGCAGCAGCCACTCCTCCTGCCTCGAATCAACAGAAGAGAAACACTTAGAAATACCCAAAAGCAGTCAAAGTTTCCTTGGAACCTCGCCAAGACCAGGTTAGTACCTAACTACCTACCTCATTCTCTGAAATTTTTTTTCAGCCTAGTTGGGATGGGTCCGGTCGAGTACAACCTATTCCCAAAATGCCTGATCGCACTATAAACGAATGTCAAACCGTATGTTTCCCAAGATGTCTGAATTCAATATGACTTAGGCCCGATTCGCCTGAATCCTAAAATGTCTTCTTCCCACTATGCCTGAAATTCCTAATGCCTTATTCATAAAATGACTGAAAATATTTTTTACATATTTAATACAAAGATATTTTGACAGCCTCTGTGGCATAGCGGTGGTGAACTCGCTGGCTGCGTAGGAGGTGCGGGTTTGATCCTCACTCAATGCAAATTTTTGTAGGCATGAATATAGATTAGATGACAGTAACTTCACAGAAATTATCGAAGTTCAGCCAAATTCACGGTTAGGCTGGTAAGGCGGACCACAGACTGAAAGCTACGGATGAAGAAGACGAAGAAGCTGACGCTAGGAAGGCCGGCAGTTCAACGTCCGTCACGCGCCGTAGTCCAAGACCCCACATCTTATTGGCAGGGAAACGTTGAGAATCGACTCAGGAGTATCTCTCAAAGCGCTGTTGAAAGAAGAGACTGCATCTAGACGGAGCCAGGTTGGTGTAGTCCTCAGCAAGTACGTCATTTTGGGAACAGCAAAGCATATTCGCAACAGCAGTATGGCAAGATGAAACTTGCGTAAAGTAATGGCCTCAGGAACTGCCTGCAGGAGGCTGAAGGTACCGGGAGTAAATTCGCTGAGACCAGGCACGAGGGTTTTGAAGTGTGCAAAGTGGTTGAGCTTCTTTGCTGCAAGAGAAAACCTCGCACTTGGACGGATTCACCTCCAGACCCAGCTCCCTGAGGCGCGGGATCATAACCTCAAGGTCTCGGGTGACCGTCTCAGGTTTGCCACCAATGATACCGTCATATAGGTATCAAAGATTAAGGGGTTATTGAAGCACAGAGACAAGCCCGTGGATGGCTAGGCTGAAGAACAATGGACCCCGTGGGTCCCCCTGCTGAGCCAATTATGAATTACGAATTATGTGCTGGTACACAACTATTTCACATCTGGGATTTGATCATTTTGGGATTAGGTTTATTCGAAAATCAGGCAATTTGGTCCTGTGACGATTTGGGCTTCAGACGTTTTGGCATGAAGACGATTTGAATTTAAGGCGTATTGACGTCTCAGGCATTTTGGGAATAGGTTGTACTCGACCGGACCCGTTGGGATCGGCTTTCCAGTCTAACTGTGATGGCTGAATTAGATATTTTCTGTTAAGCGTCTGCCATTTGACCTCCATAATCAATTAACGATATCGAATTCCTGCATTCATACTAGTCGGGCTTTTGTGAGCCGAGTGAAATAGCCATATTCATGCATACAAATATTTGCAGCGTGCAAGTCGTAGCAGTCGCCTTTACCCTTTTATCTTTGTGTGCCTAATTCGCTTTGAGCCTAAATCGCGTTATGCCTAGACCAAACGCTAGTTTAGCCAAACGCGAGTAAGACCAAAAACGAGTTAGGCAAAAGGCGAGTTAGACCAAAAACGAATCAGGCAGAAGGCGAGTTAGACCGAAAACGAGTAAGGCAGAAGGCGAGTTAGACCTTATGCGAGTAGTAGTTAGTATCGTTTCGTCTAAAAAGTAGACAGTCTGAAGCCCTTTTGGGGGACCTTCGTGAATTGTACTAACAGGTAACGAAAGTCTAAAAAGCACCTGGTCTAAGTATGCCACATTGTAAAAGCCGTTCTCTGGGGTGACCCATGGTCAGTCCGGAGGATGTGAAAAAGTCCAAGGGCATAGTTCGGTTCATATCAAACGCAGGACTTGGTGAGCAGATAGAGATAGCACGAAAGGTCGCAGTGCACTGTGCTCTGCGCCCGACCTCTTATAAAAAAAGTATACCACCTTTGGCATAGCATTCGACAATCAATCAATTAGTCCACCGCAGTCCATCTGGCTAGGGGGTGTCCTACCTTGCGTTTGCCTTTTCTCAGTCTCCACTCTAGGACTCGTCTGTTCCAACGGCCATCGGTCCTTCGATAGATGTGGCCAGCCCATTGCCACTTGAGCTTGCTTATTCAGCGAGCTATGTCGGTAACTTTGGTTCTGTGTCGGATGACCTCTTTTTGAATTCTATCCTTCAAAGAAACTCCAAGCATAGCCCGTTGCGCGACTTTTAGGTTATGGAATAGCCCTACCGTCAGTGTCCACGTTTCGGCACCGTAAGTCATAACAGGTACGACGCACTGGTTAAACACATTGGCAGTGGCAGCTGCATTCATAATCATGTTCAAAGAAATTTAAAAAAAAAAAAAAATTGGTATGTGAATGTCACGGTCCAAGTAGTAACAATAGTCTGATTCTTTTAATATTATTATGCAGAAATCAATTGAAACTGAATACGAACAAGGTAGACTTTTAGGCATAACGCGACTTAGGCTCAAAACGAACTAGGCATACAAGGAATTATGCAAATAGCTAAATAGACCCAACGCTTTTTGGCATAATGCGAATTTGGCTCAAAGCGAATTAGGCAAATAACTAAATAGACTCAACGCTTATTTAAAAATAAATTTTGGCATAACGCGACTTAGGCTCAAAGCGAATTAGGCACACCAAGATAAAAGGGCCTTTACTACCGTCCCACTACAGAAGTTGTCTAATGCTAGTGAAGGCTTATTAATAACTAGCTTTTGCCCGCGGCTCCGCCCGCGTGGATGTCGGTTCCCGGCATTATTTGAATTTTTCTCACCTTTTAAACCTTCCCTAGACCTCCACGAACATGTCAAGACCAAGATAAAGATAAATCCGTTCAGCCGTTCTCGAGTTTTAGCGAGACTAACGAACAGAAATTGATTTTTATATATAATACTAGCTGTCCCGGCGAACTTCGTACCGCAATTTTTTCCTGCCCTCGTGGCGTCAGATCCCGTTCCAGCTGCACCATTTAGGGGGATGAAAAATAGATGTTGGCCGATTCTCAGACCTACTCAATATGCTCACAAAATTTCATGAGAATCGGTCAAGCCGTTTCGGAGGAGTATGGCAACGAAAACTGTGACACGAGAATTTTATATATTAGATATACTCAAACTTATCAGCAAAGTCGTGTTGGTTCACGGTGGAGTAGAGTAAGGCCATACCATCTCTTCCCGTGGGTGTCGTAAAAGGCGACTAAGGGATAGGGCTGTTCTCCATCCAACAGTAAACAAACAGTCATGGATAAGTGCCCCTGATGGCTATACGCTCGCCCCTTATTACGTGGGACCGTAAATCATAGCTGGCGAAATGTAGATGTTGATACACCTCGTATACATGTATATACTATCAGCAAAGTGTACTTACAACTATTGGCGACCAGCGCAACGACTTAGATTTTTCATTTTCATCGGATTTATTAGTCATTTATTATTCATTTAGTCCTCAATCATTTAATTTTTAGTTCAAAAGTTTGACCTGTGTCCTCAACATGATGTATTTTTTTATTCGCGGCGCTGACCAAGGCACCTGGCAACCTGTCACATGACAGACGTTAAGTATGACATGAATATGACAACAGCAGTTTATTTTTCTTTGAGCTAGCGTTCTTTGGACCAAAAATCTCATAGAAGGAAGATGGCTGAGTTCATAATCGAATGCTCTACCTCCTATCGCGTCCACTGTGCCCCAACATCTGTGCCATTGGGGATTTAAACGAGGCGACTACAGAGGTTGACAATGTCTTCGTATTTTGGGCTAGTCACATCTAATACCGCTGAACATTGCTATCGGCTTGAGGACGAAGAAACAAGATTTCAACGTCTCTATAGACCTAGGCGAATTCTGGTGCACGTTTTGTAGCCCCAAATTACTCTGTGCTTGGTGTTGATGAAATTATCTCGTGATATGTACGCATGTAAATCTATGTAAATGCGATGAGTGCATGACTGGCAAACACAATACCAAAACCGGGTCTCCTCAAAACTCAATAGAAGTCGGGTCTACTAACCAAAATCCTTCTGGAAATGTTTAAAAACTATAAAATAAAACTAAAAAGTAACTATAAAATATTAATTTATTATCACAGTTCTCATAAATTCTTCATTTCGTAAATAACACTTTATTCTTAACTATCTTTCACCTATATACTCTTCAAAGCACCTCCTGCGGGCTTACTCTTGAAACTAATTTCAATCTATTGACATTGGAATTGAGCGTTTTCGTACTCTTGAACACCACACTAGCGCCATATTGGCTCAATATTGTGTGAATTTTAAATGCACTAAATAATATTGTATTGGAAATTCAAATGTTGTAAACGGCACTCTTGACGTATTTTGACAGCACAATATCACAGTCTAACGATTCATACTACATACAGTCGGTCGACGAAGCCGTCTAGACAGGGCAATCGTGCGGGGGGAGAGGGGTGGTGGGGGACGGGGTATTACTCGGTACGCCCATACATTTTACTCGGTACTAAGGATTCAGGGCTGTCTCATTTTTGTAATCACACAATCACGTGATTTTTTTTTCAAGGCTCGTTTTGTTTGTTAAAATTGTATTTTTTCCGTTTTCTATATTTAGCTATCCAAGATGGCGGACTCGAAATTTTCACTAAAATCGATATGGGTATCGTTTTCAGGGTTTTTGGAGTCGCTGATTGCGAATATAACATCCATTTCGCGATCCAAGATGGCGGACTCGAAATTTTTACCAAAATCGATATGGGTATCGTTTTCAGGGTTTTTGGGGCCGCTGATTGCGAATATAACATCCATTTGGTGATCCAAGATGGCGGACTCGAAATTTTCACTAAAATCGATATGGGTATCGTTTTCAGGGTTTTTGGGGTCGCTGATTGTGAATATAACATGCATTTGGTGATCCAAGATGGCGGACTCGAAATTTTCTCTAAAATCGATATGGGTATCGTTTTCAGGGTTTTTGGGGTCGCTGATTGCGAATATAACATCCATTTCGCGATCCAAGATGGCGGACTCGAAATTTTTACCAAAATCGATGTGGGTATCGTTTTCAGGGTTTTTGGGGTCACTGATTGCGAATATAACATCCATTTGGTGATCCAAGATGGCGGACTCGAAATTTTTACTAAAATCGATACGGGTATCGTTTTCAAGGTTTTCGGGGTTGCTGATTACGAATATGTTATTCATGTAGCAATCCCAGATGACTGGATGGATGATATATTCGTAATTAGCAAACCTGAAAACTGGGCGAAATGTGGGTGCTAGCACCTCTGCCTGCGGTAAGACCCATCATGGAGGAGTGGCTAGAGAGGCCACACGGCAGCCTCTCGTACCGGCTGACGCAGGTGATTACCGGACACGGGTGTTTCGGGAGTTACCTGTGTCGGATCCGGAAGGAGCCAACGTCCGAGTGCCATCACTGTGATGCGAGCGAGGACACAGAGCTGCACACGCTGACCGAGTGCCCGGCGTGGGACACGCCGAGGCGGGTCCTAGTGGCGGCTCTGGGGGTGGGAGTCCTCACACTCGCCACGTTGCTCACAGCGATGGTAAGATGCGCGAACGCTTGGGGTGCGGCTGCCTCCTTCTGCGAGCAAGTAATGCTCGAGAAGGAGGCGGCCGGTCGGATCCGGACTAGACCCGGGCCCGAGAAGCCCGCGCAGAGCGAAGGCGAACCGGACGTCGGAGGTCGCAGAACGACCTCCGTCCTCCATGAGCACTGGCCTGGGGGTGACCGGTGGAGCCGCCTGTCACCCTAGCAGAAGCGAGCCGCGGCGCGGCGGCGGCGCAAAATGCGCCTCCCCGTAACCGGGGCAAGATGGGGACACAGTGGTCCCCACAAGCCGAAGGGGGCCATCTCGAAGGAGATGGTCCTGGGTCTGCCGGGGTGCGAGAGATATGCTTTTGGCAATCTCACCTCCGGCAACCAAAGAACCAAGGCGGCGTGCGTTTTAGTCGGTTCGAGTCCGACATAACCGCCTTCACCGGCTTCGGTGATATCCGTGGGGATTTTTCGCACGATAAAAAATAAAAAACAAAAAAAAAAGTACCTCTGCCTACCCCTTCGGGGAACACAGGCGTGAGTTTATGTTATGTTATGAAAACCTCCAAAACGATGCTCATGTTGACTTTGTGGGAAATTTCAAGTCCGCCATCTTGGATCGCTAAATGGATTTTATTATACGTAATTAGTCACCCCAAAAACCTAGATTTGTTTTTTTTTTAAATTTCAAGTCCGCCATCTTTGATCGTCGGTAACATGGTCGTCAAGCCCGATAGCAGACAATTGCCGGCAGGCAATCATACGATGGGAAACTGTCGACGCCCAACTGATCGTGTGTAGCCGCAAAACTGACAGCAGGGCTTGGCCACCAGGCCAAAATCGCTTTCGTGTGTGGGCGCTGTCGACTTAGGACTGCAGGCCGTCCGATACGATTTGAAACTGCAGGCGAACTGATCGTGGATAGGCTCCTTAAGAATATATCATCAATTTAGCGGTCCCGGCGATTAGCGAAATTCGAATTCGAATCCGAATCCAACCCCGAACCCGAACCCGAATCAATATCCAAATTCAAGTCGGAATCGAAATAGAAATTCGAAATCGAAAAGGAAATCGAATTTGAAACCGAAATCGAAATCGAAACCAAAATCCAAAACCTCAAACTTAAAATATTACGTTTGCTTGATCATAATTGGTTGAGTAGAACCGGAGATATAACCAAAAGTCGCAATAGCCGACATCCATGCGAGCGAAGCCGCGGGCGTCACCTAGTAATATAAATTAGCGTGAGTTGATGTGCCTTGACAGAACAAAGAGAACGAATAGGAGTTATATATAGAATATTACAGAAAAATTATATATAAAAACTGAAGTGACAACCCTGACAAAACTGCAAAAGGCGGCATTTCCGCAAACATCAAACGCGATGAACTACTGTAAGATCTCTCGTTATACTGTGACAATATTGAGTTTTATATTGTTTGATTATTGGCTTTGACTCAATGTCAAAATAGTAACTTTTCTAAACTTTTGAAAAAGCAATTTGTACATTTTTTGGGAGAAAATGGCTCGGTTAGTGTTTATGTATCGCATTTTACGCCAATCACGGCAAAATGAATAAAATGTATTAAATGTTATACAAATTAAAGTCGTGTTAATGGTTTTTCTAGGTCCTTAATTAAATGAAAAGCAGTTGAACATGTAAATACAATAAATATATTATATAATTTCATGTTGCTATATCTATGGCCTTCTGGCTATTTCTAGCAGGGCGTTTGCAATTAAGGTTGCACCCTCCCTCGTTGCCTCAGATAAATTTTCAAGCGCAGTCGCACACCTATCCAAGGTCTGTGTTGCGGCGGCGAAAGCTTGAGCTGTAGTCGCTTCGGCAGCTATACGTCGCTCTTCTAACTGCGCCATCCGATCCATTTCTATAGATATAGATGATGGGCGAGTTCGACGGTACCTGCGACGTGGGCTACGAAGCTAAGTGCGTCTTGGGGCTGGTGCTTAATGAAATAGATACGTCATATTATATGTTTTCAGTATAACAAAACTTTAAATAAAGTGCATTGTAAAATGTTTTACTAAATAGAGTTTTACCCTGATGGCTGAGGTGGAGCTTCTGGACTTGAGCTGGCGTGTACTATGGCGGGTATAGTAACCAGTGATGGTGGTTCGGGAGTCACATGATTCTGTGAATATAAATCCTTTTATTTCCACCCTTATGATATATTGAACTTTTTAAATACAATTTTAAAGTCAATAAATGGTTACATACTGGCTGTAGAAATGGTTCCAAAACGAGCTGACTGTCACCTAAGACTTCCACCAGCTGCAAGTCTAGGGCAGATAACCCCGGTATGCTTTCAGCTCCATCTCCTGTTTGTCTTATGGAGGTGGTTTGCTGCGACATAGTTTTCTTCAAGGCACATTTTTTTTCCGCCCAATACTATAAAATTAATACAAATTATTAAACTTAAAAAAAGTAGGTACCAAATACAAATCGAAAAATAGGTACACATTTTTAAAGTTCACCTTCGCCCATCCAACACCATCTTTTGTTGCTCCACCCAAAGCATTCAGGGTGATAGCCAACTCAGCCTACTTTCTTTTATTTTGTTGCTTGGCTTGAGCCGTCCGCAGCAGCCCCCTTGCTAATCCCTCGTTTTGCTCTAAAAATTCAATTAGAGCCTCTAATTGAGCAGTAGTGGGTCTACTAGCCATTTTATCTGCATAAGAAATAAAATGCAATTGATTTTAAGCTTATTTGATACACTAAAAAAGTAGGCAATCAATATTTAACTTACCAAATATTTTATTCAAATAGTGCAAAACTTGGCGCCACGGCACTGTCAGGGACCCAACACTACGTCATTTTTACTTTTTAATTTTTTGACAAAAGTCGCAGTAACAAGTCTACACTTTGAAGTAAATTTAGCGTAATTTATGATTATTTCATTAAAAATATATATAACTAATATATATAACTAAGTTCGCCTTTGTTACAATAACTTCCAGTAAGAACAATAATGGTTTATATCCAAATCTTAAAAATATCGGAATCCGATTCGAAATCTATAATATGGTTCATCACTATTGCTAACGCATTAGTTGCCAACTTCATTACACTGGAATCTAATTCTTGGACAATTCTAATTTCAATACAATGTTGGCGAAATTGATTTCGAGAGTAGGACTTTGACAGTGACACATATTGAGATTGGAATCGGATTGGAATTGTATTAATATTGACATTGGTTTCAAGAGTAAGCCCGCTGGTCTCCTCATAGATGCCAAAAAACGCGAACGCCCCAATCATGGTTATTGCCAATCTCGGCGTGACCCCTGCGAACAGTCCTCTGACCCCTGACTCCACGTATATCCTGGTGAGCACCCTGCCGATAGTCCTCTGTTCTACTGACTCACACGCCTCTGCTAGCACTATGCGCGTTTTGACCACATCTAGTGGATTGGTTAGCAAGGCCCCAAAGCCTGCCGCGAGGGAACCGCATACACCGCTCTGAAAGTAAAAATTTAATAACAAACCGGTCTAAAGTGGATAAGTAATATTGAAACCTTTACGTGGTGCACACTGGGTAATGGAGGCAGTACCTCTCTCCTGCAGGGAGATGCTATCGCCTGCGGTAAATTTCCTATTTCCGGGGTTCAAAGGGGACACTATGCTTCACACATACAAGGGACCACATCTTAAAACCGTAGATTGCCCAGGGTCAGCAGAAGTGCGAGGAAACTACCTTCTTGGGTAACCAATAATTGAGATTTGAGATGGCTTGTGGTTTAGGCATTCCGAGTCCAACGTATCCAATTTTGATGGACGGCAGGGATGATATGAAAAAGGCGCTCCGGCCCACTTCGACCACATCTCAAATCGACCACTTCCCAAATTGACCACATCTAAAAATGTTATCTACATCTCAAATCGTCTACTTCCCAAATTGACCACATACGATTAACCCACTGCCTGCCCCCTGCCCAGACACGCACGAATATCACTCCTTTTCGCCCCTACGAACTGAAAATAAACCTTATCTTACACTCAGTGCATAAGCATGAGGTGCAGAAAGGTTTTTTTATAAAGGGCAAAGTCTCGGAAAGCTAAAATTAAAGTCTCGGAAAGAGGGTCAACATCATAAACATGTACCATGCTAAGCCCCGCTCGCTCACTCTCACTAAGCCACACTCGCATCATAAACGTCACATACTTACGTGCCTGTGTCGACACGTGAGAGCAAATGCTGAGTTCGATACTGTTCTATAAGATTTAATACCTGCCACTCGCACGCGGCTCGTGACGGCCAGTGCGAGTGTGGTCACTTGCGGGGGCCTAACAATGGTGGCACTAAGCTTGACGGCCTCATGAAATGCCTTTTCACGCCTCGCTTAAAGCGGTTGCTGAAGTGGATCGTTAAATCTTAATATAACAAATTCAACTGACCTGAAAACCAGTAATCTCTCCATTATTGCGACTTTTGACAGCTGATTTTAGCAGCTCCCAGACCGGCAGCTCTATGAAGCTGAAGGGTAGGTCCCTCAGCACTGAGGACGTAAAGCCGCGGTACACTCCTCGACGGATACCCTCTTTTCTGTATGCCTATGGTAAGGGTTTAGGGAATGTAGCAAACATAGAGAGGAGGAGGCTGCTAACTATGCACTGTGATTCGAAGACGTACCCTGACGTCATCACAGTAGGTGTAGTCTAAGTGTAGTGTTAAGGTAGTTTAGGCTATATAGCAAATACAAAGAGGAGGTAACTGCTAACTGTATGCTTGACTCTAGTACATACTCTGACGTCATCACAGTAGGTGTAGTATAGCCGAAGTGCATTGTATTTTTAGGCACTTTAGAGCACAAAGCAAACACAGAGAGGACTAAGTGACTGTGTGCTGTGACTCGGAGACGTACCCTGACGTCATCACAGTAGGTGTAGCCTAAGCATAGTGTAGTTTAGAACATATATCAAACAGATAGGAGGCGGCCTAAATAACTGTGTGCTGCGACGCTAGGACATACCCTGATATCTACACAGTAGGTGTAGCCTATGTATATTTTAATGTTAAGGCAGTTTAGGCGTTTTGGTTACATATTTTTTTAAGGAAATCTATTTACAGCACCTCCTCTCTGTTTATGCTGTGGTTTAGAATATACCACGGATTTATAGATACCAAGTCGTCCGTCCTATAATGACACCTAAGAACAATGCTGTCTCATATGAATGCAATAAATGTTTTGAAAACCTACCTCTAAAAGTATGGTCAGCGCACTTTTACTCCTTGTTCCCATGTATGTCTGCTTCCTCTGCTTGGCTATATCTACGGGAACGCCAACCGAACATGCTATCTGAAAGTTCAACACTTAACTCAATTTATTTTAAATATTAGGAACTGAAGTAATTAATATTCCCTCTAACCCTTCCAGCTAAGCTAGACCGTTTGTATTAGGAGTTCGAATATAATTGTATAATCGTAAATCCGAATTATTTTCTTCAAAACGAGTCTTGACACAGTAAGAAATGTTTGATTATAAATAATTTATTTGACTGGACTTCTTTGTTTTTCCTTACAAATGTATGGAAAACGATTATGATGATTTCTGTCTTTTTTTTCTGGTATTTTAACATTTTTCTTGCTTATTCGCTGATTGTAAAACATTTCCAAAATTTATGAATGCATTAATAGTGTAACAGTAGTCGGGATATTTACCATGTTTATTATTTTTATTTGGTAACCAATATTTTGGATCACGGTGTTACACTATTAATGTTAATTACCATGTCAATCTCAAATCATACATCTATGAATGCAGTTCAGAACATCTTAACAAAGTATTGTTAATCTACTTAGAATATTTAGCTGTAGAAACTATACTAATTAGTTAAGACCAGCCCCTACTGCCCTATCAAAAATTTGTATAATATTATGTTTAATAAGTATTTACAAAAAAAAAGTATATAAGTATGTTTATCCGCATTCTAGATTCCATAACATAAGCTATAAAGCTTACCATGGGTCTAGATAGAGCTAAAAAAAATTTAAAAATTCTTGCCTGCCTTCAATCAAATTCAGTAGTGTAAGCTCACCACTTCACAGAAGCTGGCTGCGAACATATGCACAACAGGTACCAACTCCGGCGCGACGAGAGGCTCACAGAAATGCTTGATGGTTTCATAGGATAAAAAGAACAGGGCATTTGGGGCCACAGATCCTGCTGCAGCTGTCAGGAGACCTGTAGAAGACAAAAATAAAAAAATGCCATGAAATTTTTGACTTTATTCATATAAGCTTAAAGTCTAAAATAATATGAGACTCTTATTTTCATAAGGGTAAAGTCTAAAATGGCATTTTGTGATCTTGTAAGAGACTTTACCTGTATGGAAATAGAGTCTCAAGTTAATAAATGGCATGATTTTATGTAGTGTCTGATATGAGAGTGGTTAAGAATGAACAGAATCAGGGTCCAGTTCCTCTGTTCAACAACAGGGCTGCACCTTCATCCGATACGAGGTTGTGGTTTCAACCCCAATTTAAAAAAAATATTATTTGTAAATTGCCAAAAATATTTGTAAACAAAAATAACAATAATTTATCCACTTTCGTCATTCAGAAAGTATCAAAGGTTTTGCAGTCAAGAACATGGCCTAAATTTTGATAGAAGCTGATGTAACAATAAATAACACTTTAACCCATTACCAATAAGACTCATTATTGCATCAGCACATCATCAGCAATTTTAATGAATACTGCCCGTACCTTTATAGACTCCTCGAAAGCCTCCTGCTTTTTTGAAGCCTTGAGTAGCCTGTAGCCGGGTCTTTAACGTGTCCAATGGATATATAGCGGTGACCACAGCTAACCCAGCGACACCACCTCCCTTAAATTAAATAATTTATTAATTTATAAGATAATACTTACTTGCTGATTTCATAATAGGCCACCAAATTTGATTCCTTGTCCTAATAGTAAAAAAAAATCATTACTTTTGTTTTTGATTTGGTATAGATTATTTTAGCCTTATACTTACAATTATTGGTGACAGGTATAAAGATTTGTAAGTCTTCTGCTTTTCCTCAGTATCCATATTCAGTTAATATTATAAATTATGTGTAAATAATATATATTTACTAAAATAACTATACTCCTTCTTCATATTTATGTAAACATAACCTCAAATCAATCAGCTGATCCAAGACAACAACATCACAGATTATATATTGTTAAAATGTTGAACTGTCAATGAAAGAAGGCGCAAAAAGTTGGCGCCTAATTTGAAAATCCTACAGGTTGCAATACTTTCTAGACTCTGGAGATGTACCATAATAGGCTCGTTTTCATGCTTGCCTAATAGGATAAAGATTCTAGTATCGACTCCGTTATTTCGGTGTATATTCAGTGTGCAACGTGTTGATTTTTTAAGTTTGGCGCCAACGTTTTGCACCATCTTTCGTTGGCCAGAGTCTATGAAAAAATATTTTGTGAATTTCAATCATTATTGAGAGAAACAGCAGCTATTTCCGAACTGTTTCCGGAGGTTTCCGGTTATTCCATAATTTATTACACTGACAACTTCAAGAGTTTTTTTACCGATATTAACGACAACTATTCAATTTGCACTGAACTTTTGTCCTTTGGTTTCCACTGGGTGATGATCTGATGGCAGATGTCGCTTCTTTGTTTTTATGCGTAGTTTTTTTCATTGGTTATTTTTTGTGAAATGGCCAATGATGAATTTGGGGTACAGATAGCTCTCTTAGTTTACTCTTTCAATTCCTCTTCTACTTTTCCAAAGAATTTGTGAGGTTTCTAAATCAAACTCATAAATAATAAATATTGATTTTATTTACATAATAAATATATCAGCTTCAGCATGGCGACCTCTAGACGACAAATGAATGCTTCTCTTCGGTCAATTTGCTGAAAAAAGTTGTCATGATGTTGACATATAACTTCGATGTTCGAAGACAATAGAAGAGATAGCTCTGTGGCGCCAGGCTGAGACTGTTGTCAGGTATTTAAAAAATAAATACATTTGTACGGTAAAATCAACGATTCCATGAATTGACGAAAATAGGAACTACATTTTTTTCATTTTTTTTAGTTTTTTTTTTCTTAAAAGAATATTAGAACCGAAGTTACTAATATTCCCTCTAACCCCTCCAACTAAGCTAAATCGCTTGTGCTAGGAGTAGGTTCACGTCGGTAGTGTAATGGCCAGGATCGAGCCCGGGACCTCTCGATCGTAAGGCCGACTCCTTAACCACTAAGCCACCGACGACGCTTAATTCTTGACGCTTCACTGTCAAATAGTATTTATACTGTTATAACGAAAACCAAAAAAAAAGAGCAATTTGTCACAATCGACATACCTATACTTTACACTATTATCACAAACAAAAAATACCTAATAGGTATGTAAAAACAATATTTAACATCGTTTAAGCGTCTTCTGTTGCCTATTCTAAATAACACAATATATTTTAACTTATTATCTAAACATGTTTTTGTAAAAAGGCACTAATACTATCTACTAGGTACTATATACCTAAGTAACAAGGACACTACCCTCCCTAATTAAACCCAAAATCACTACTACACTCAATACTACTCAATGATATTTTATAAACTATAGATATGTTGTTTACGCTCTAAAATGCCAACAAACAAAATGATGACCAAATGGTCACCATTTCTTCCACCAACCAGAGACGCAACAGTGCGCTACCCAAAAAACCTCTTCAATAAATTAATTAGTAACAATAATACCTATTTTATTAAAATAAATAATAACATAATTCGTAAAAATTAATAACATTGATGTATTATTATTGAGAAGCTATACTTTTTTTATATGTAGTGTTGGCGCCATTTTTGAAAGCGGCCATGTTCCTACATGACGTATCTACAGTTTAAAAAACATCATTGACTACACTATTCTTCAAAAACACGCAAATAACCATTTTTATTTGTGACACAAGTGTTTGACATCTCGAAATCACTACTTAAATCTGGCCACTGACTATACACCGAAATAACATAGTTGATACTATGATTGTTTTCCTATTAGGTATGCATGAAAACTAGCCTATTGAAACTTGGCCAGAGTCTAGTCAGTATTGCAATCTGCTGGTTTTTCAAAGGAGGACGGCCTCGTTGTATGGAGCCTCGGCTCAGGCGTGTACATTTTTTAATTTAAATGAAAATACTGCTATTTGGAAGCTGAAGCTATGTATATACCAATAATATAAATAGCAGCAGAAAGCCGACTCTGGCCGTCCTCCTTTGGTGCCGTTTTTTCGCGCCAACTTTCTTTGGCCAGACTCTACTAACAACTCTACTAACAATGCAAAAAAGTCATAATACTTAAACACAACAAACAAAATATTTTTTGTCTCGAACTCGATACCCTTCCGCCTCAACATAGAGTAGAAAAAAGTCATCCATTTCCATCAGGCGAAAAAGACTCGTGTCTGTCGAGATTTTTGAACGTGCGACAAATCCCCGCGATTATTATTTTACACTTACAAATTGTACACTTACAATACAATAACAATGAAATAAACTAACAATTTTATAATTTTTTGTACATTTGGTCTATGGTTCTAACAAAACCGATATTTGTAAAATTGTGTTTAGCAACTTTTGTTATTGACTGTACTAACCTATTTTTTAATAAAAAAAATTATAGCATTTACTAAGCTAACTTTCGAAATTCGAATACATCGGTAAAAATGAAATGCTCAAGTGGGACTTGAATCCACGACTATTCCCGTACAGGGGGAATCAAGTCCCACTTGAGCATGTACTAACTTAATTCAGAAGAATCTTTGGTTTCAATCAATCAATTAGCCTATTAAATCTTTGGTTAACAATGAAAAAAATATTATCTAAATGAAATAATAAAATTATTAACTAAGCTAAGCTAAAACAGATAGGAACGGTATTTTAAAACCACTTTTTACGGATTCTATCGTATAACCCAGTAAGCAGCAATATACAGCAAGACTTAACGACACAGTGAGCTCATTCTGCGTAAATAGGAACACCAATAATTCACCATGATTCGGGTACTTTGAGATAACAGAATGGATACCAGATACAGATGTATATGAATGAATTTTTTATAGCATTTATTATGCTAACTTTAAAGTTCGAAAAACATCGGAAAAAATGAAATGCTCAAGTGAGACTTGAACTCACGACCTTTCCCTTACAGGGGGAATGCTCTTCCAACTGAGCTATTGAGCCACATCTGAATCATATCAAATTTTCCTTTTCTATAAATTCGTCTTTAAGGGCGACGGTGGTGCCATCTACCAACATTCTTAAGAACTGTTGGAAACAATGAATGATTTTTCAACCATTTTTAAACATTGAATTTTGATGACTCCGGCCAAATATTTGAATGAATTTTTTATAGCATTTATTATGCCGACTTTAAGGCGATTGGCACACTGCAACGCTCGACGCGGCGTCGTTCGTCGACGCGCGTGGACGCGAGAGAGCTAGTATAGTCCGAGAGATATTAGAATTATTTTAGTAGGTAGGTGTGTGAAGTAATCTAAAATTTTGAGAAAATAAAGTAAAGCCATCCGACCATTAGCTCGATAGCCCAGACTATATTAAGAACGCTAGAGATGAAAAGAAAATGATTAGAAGTGCAAGCTATTTTCGACTTATTGACATGACATAGTAACAATTTTTTTTTCTTGTATTCGTGATCAGCGTCATCTATTAACGCGAAAAGAGACGTAACTAAGAAAATGCCATTTAGGTTGAAAATCGCTTGCAGTCTCTGCGTGTTCCGATAACGAGCCAAAACAGTGGTGTCGGCTCCAATACCCGATATTGGGCATCGATATTTGACTTCCTCCGATCTCGGATATCGGATATTGGATATCGGACGTCAGTTGATGTGAAAGCGCTCTAAATTTGCCGTTAAATAGTCATGTTGCATTGCAATAATATTAATTTAAAATTCGTCTCAATTACCTACACAGAAATTTCTAACAGCTCTCGGACTAAAAATCCCTCGAAAAACGCGCGCGTGAATGCAGATTTCAGTGTGCCATACCTCGCGTTTTCTGCTTGTACGCGCGTATTCTGCGGCAACGCGCGTGATTGCGTTGTCAGTGTGTGGGACCCCGCGTTGTTCTATACAAAATGAGCTCCGTAGAGGCGACGAGCGCGACGCCGCGTCGACGCAACAACGCTCGACGCCGCGTCGCGCGTCGCAGTGTGCCAATCGCCTAAAGTTCGAAAAGTTCTTTTTTTTATAGATGTATACTGCAAACTATGTGACAACTACCATCATGAGTCACTCCGCGAACATGGCTGCTGAAAAGGCCGAAACATCGGTTTAAAAGTAAATAATAACAAATATATCACGATAGAATCCGTAAAGAGGCATAATATATTTAACATTGCTTTTTATGAGGTATGCTTATTAAGTCCTACATAAGAGTCAGTGCGAACTAGGCGAAGAATTTGTAAACATTATCAGCCTGGCAGAAGACTTGATATAAATCTACATTATTAACAATTATCCCGCGTATAAGGCCGCGTGGTTCCCGGTAGAGTACAATTTGGGCCACCCCATCTCTTCCCACGTGGTGTCGTACAAGACGACTCTCTCTCTCGTTAACCCCCATGTTACGTGGGACCGAATATACAGCTTGGTGAAATATGGGTGTTAATTCACCTCTGCCTAACCACAGACAATATAATACAGTTCTATACAGATGCACAATAAGTAACAAAAAACGGTTCCACTCGTAATTTCCAAAAGCAGGCAGGCAGCTTTAATTTCCAAGCGTTGTTACTAGATGGCGACAGTGCTTTGGCAAACTTTTCTAATTTTTCTATTAAAAACTAACTTATCAAAAATAAATAATACACTAAACACATTATTGAATATGACTGAATAAAACTTTAAGTATTGTAATCTATATTAATTCAGTAATTTGGATGGTTATAGACAACTTGGATGGTGTCGCTAGATGGCGGTTTCCTAAATTATCACTTTTGTCAAGAAATATTCATTTATTATATTACCAACGAGAAGGGATCAACTGAATCGGTTCACGGGGGATTCGAATCCGCGATCTTTCTCTTACAGGGAGAATGCTCTGACATTGTAAAGTTCACATAACTACGTGTATACTTCTCTGCCTAGTTTGCACTGACCCTAATTTATATCTGTACTAACATTAAAATAAGTTAATTATGCTACCGAGGTATGAATCACAGCTAATTGTTATAACTACTAAGTACCAATCACGAAAATGTATTATAAATGCAATAATATCACAAATTCAGTCAACGTCAGAAATATCTTGACTTTATAGCCTCAAAATGATCATAAAACATTCTACACAATGCTATCTATCTAGACCTATGGCAAACTTAACTAGCTTGTGTTATGGAATCTAGAATGCGGATAAACATACCTAGATACTTTTTTTTGTAAATACATACATATTAGAAACACCCAGACCAATGCAAATAGGCATATTCAAGCATACAAATATTTGCACTGAGCGGGAATCGAACCCGCGCCTCCTGCGTAGCAGTCGCGTGCACTATATCTATCAAATCTGTCCTAGTGGTAGCTGGATCGTTAAAGCGAGGGGATCGTCTTAGACCAGAAGATCAAGTGCTCATGAGAGCATTGCGAGATTTCAATATACCGAAAATTGTCACCGATGATACACCTGTATTTATGGGATTGATCGGTGATCTATTTCCTGCTATTGGTGTCCCTAGAAAGCGTGATTTTGATTTCGAGAAGCATTTAGTAAACGGATAAACATACTTAGATACTTTTTTTGGAAATATAACATAACATAAACTCACGCCTGTATTCCCCGAAGGGGTAGACAGAGGTGCTAGCTCCCACATTTCGCCAGTTTATGTTTAGGTCCCAATGTAATAGGTGGCGAGCCTATTGCCATTAACCGGGCACTTATAAACCTGCGATAAATACACACATAACTTCGAAAAGCATCGAAAAGTCATTGGTGTGTGCCATGGTAAACCTGGGATCGAACCCGAGACCTCGTCTCAGCAGTCCATTACCCATACCACTAGGCTACATAGAAACACCAATGCAAATAGCCGTATTCATGCATACAAATATTTGCACTGAGCGGGGATCGAACCCGCACGTCCTGCGTGGCACTCGCGTTCACTACCACCACGCCACAGAGGGTATTTAGAGCAAATGAAACTGTGTTATTGATATAAATTCTTGTCCTAACTATAGGTGTGTACCAAATATCAGAACAGAATCAGTCAACAGGAGGGGGGGGGGGGTGGAATCAAGAAATTAAGATCATTTTGAGCACTTTGTTCGTCAACATCTTTCTGATGCTGACTGTATATACTCCTCCGTACATCTTCCAAGCCCTCGATTCTACTAAAGCTAAACCACTGTGGTGCCGCAGTCACTACAAAAAATGTCATACAATTTTAGAACTTATTTCTATACGGCTAAAGTTCAAAATGAAATGAAAATAGTTTCATTTTACACTTTTTTAATTATGGACAAAAGTCATTTGATTATGAACTTTAACTGCATCGCTTTAAAGTCTATTATTGAATTTGACTGATTTTTTATAGCATTTTTAATGCTAACTTTAAAGTCCGAAAAACATCGGAAAAAATGAAACGCTCAAGTAAGACTTGAATTCACGACCTTTCCCTTACAGGGGGAATGCTCTTCCAACTGAGCTATTGAGCCACACTTGATTCATTTCAAATTTTCCTTCTCTTTATATCCGTCTTTTTTTACGGGCGAAGGTATTCCAACAGTTCGTAAGAATGTTGGTAGATGGCACCGGAAAATTTGAAATGAATCAAGTGTGGCTCAATAGCTCAGTTGGAAGAGCATTCCCCCTGTAAGGGAAAGGTCGTGAGTTCGAGTCTCACTTGAGCGTTTCATTTTTTCCGATGTTTTTCGAATCTATTATTTAATGCCGTTTTTTACAGTGGCGGTGGTACTACTGTGGTTTGGCTTTAGCAGATTCGAAGCCCAGGTGATTTTGATTTGGCCCCGAATGTCTAGTGCGACCTCATGCCTTTATACATTTTTATAATTATCATAGTGAAGGTCCTTGGCACTACCCAATGACACTGCTGGTAGTGTCAAGCGTAATATTCTTTCGTCATGACCACGGAAGACAGAATATGATTAAGTAACGGAGATGCCCCATTGATAATTCGCCTAATAAAAACGCGTCGCCAAATGCGGGTGGGAAGAGAGACGCGCGGGGTGTCAAATGTCGAAGGACTTCATAAGTATAACGTTCCTACCGAATGAGTCCATTTGACGTTTGGATGGCACGCGATTGCCTTGCAACACCTCCGCTATCATTTCCTCCTCCATGGTCATGACACTACCGGTGACTTCAGCTTGATGGTTTCATCAGATGCTCTTTGTTTCTTTTTTAAAGTATATACAAATCGAAATTACTAATATTCCCTCTAACCCCTCCAACTAAGCTAAATTGCTTGTGCTAGGAGTGGGTTCACGTCGGTAGTGTAATGGCCAGGTTTCAAACCCGGGACCTCTCGATCGAAAGGCCGACTCCTTAACCACTAAGCTACCGACGCTTTTTTTATGAAATATTGAGGCAAACGAGCAGACGGATCGCCTGATAGTAAGCGATCACCGCCGCCCATGGACACCCGCAACACCAGAGGAGTCACAATTGCGTTGCCTTCCTTTTAAAAGAGAGTACGCTTCTTAAAGGTTTGAAGGTCGTATTGGTTCGGAAATACCGCTGGTAACAGTTCATTCCACAGTTTACTTGTGCGAGGCAGAAAGTTTGGACGGTTAGGACTTAATCATACCTTTCACCCACAAATTCTTCAAAAACTCTCGTCGTCTCGTCATAGACGCCAAAAAACACAAAAGCTCCAAACGTCATCATTGTCACTCTCGGCGTGATGCCGGCGAACAGCCCTCTGACCCCTGATTCCATGTATATGTCGGCCAGCACCCTCCCTATTTTTATCTTGTTGACTTGGACGTTGCCACTCATGTCTGCAAGCATTATGCGTGTCTTCACGACATCAAGGGGGTTGGTAGCTATAGCTGCAACCCCCCCTGCTATTCCACCACATACACCGCCCTGAAAACCAAAAATATTTCAGTGAAAATCTGTGTTAGGAGTTAATAGCCTCTGTAGCGTGGCGGTAGTGCAAGCGACTGCCAAGCAGGAGACGCGGGTTCGATTCCCGCTCAGTGCAAATATTTGTATGCATGAATATGGCTATTTGCATTGGTCTGGGTGTTTCTATGTATGTATTTACAAAAAAAAAAGTATATAAGTATGTTTATCCGCATTCTAGATTCCATAACACAAGCTATAAAAGCTTACCATGGGTCTAGATAGCGTTGTGTAGAATGTTGTAGAATATTTATATTATATTATATTATTTAATAATAATCTAGTATTTGAATAATTTTTTATAGCATTTATTATGCTAACTTTTTAAATTTGAAATACATCGGGATTCGGCATTTTCTCGATGTATTTCTAATTTAAAAAGTTAGCATTAATAAATGCTATAAAATATAAAAAAAATATATAAATTTCATTCAAATATTTGGGCGGAGTCATCAAAAATCAATGTTTAAAAATGGTTGAAAAATCATTCATTGGTTCCAATAGTTCGTAAGAAGGTAGGTAGAGGCTCCACCGTCGTCGCCCTTAAAGACAAATATAAAGAGAAGGGAAATTTGAAGTCATTCAGGTGTGGCTCAATAGCTCAGTTGGAAGAGCATTCCCCCTGTAAGGGATAGGTCGTGGGTTCAAGTCCCACTTGAGTGCTTCTTTTTCCCGATGTATTTCGAATAATCTGGTACTCTAGCGGGTAGGATGCCCGCTCTATGCAAATATTTGTATCATGCATACATGAGTATTTGCATTGGTCTAGTCGTGCCTCAGAAAATACGTTAAGCCGTCGGTCCCGGTTCCCATACGAACATCTATGGCAGTCGTTACGGGGAGGCCTCAAAAATCCAACAACTGGTTTAACTGCAATAGTTTGATATCGATAATGGTTTCTGCAGGTCAAATGGTAGACGCTTCACAAAAAATATCGAAGGCCAGCCAAACACGCAGTTAAACTGGAAAATACGCACCAATTTAACTGACCTCTTTGGTGACCACAGGGACCAGTGGACAATAGAAATAAGGTACCATTTGACAGGATTTTATCCCCTTGTGCGAGGGAAATGCCTTATGGGCCATCTTAGACCCAGGCATCTGAAGACCCAAGACGGCAAGCGGTTTTAGTCGATTCTAGCCCGCGCCCACATCAGGCGGGGCAGTATTCCAACGGATTTCCGCACAAAGGTAAAAAAATAGTCGTAAGAAGATCGGTAGATGACTCCACCGTCGCCGTAAGGACGGATAAATAGAAGGGAAATTTGAATCACATCGGGCGTGTCTAGGTAGCCGAATTGGTCAAGGCATTCCCCTGTAAGGGAAAGACTGCGGGTTCGAGTCCCGCCCGAGAGGATTTATTTTTCCTTGTGTATTCGATTTGTATAGTTATTAGTATACTTAATGCTGTAAAATTCATTCAAGGTTTTATCACCTTGGGCGTGACTTGATTTGAAGGAGGGATGTTTAAATAAAACAAAAAATATAAATAATTAATTTATATCACAGTCATCAAATAATAACATGTTATCTATATTATTAAGCTTAAATAACACAGTATGTTACTTATTTCTAGGTAAACTCATTTATAATAACAACATTCTTCTGCTATCAGAATAATATTATCAACCAAAAAAAAGTAAAAAATAACACAAAAATAAGAATATACTTCACACACATTAATATATTGTTAGACACGTCTCAAATGTAGGAACTACCTATCACAAGTGTGTTTCACCAATTCGTGAATTTTTTTTTAATATTATCAATCGAGATTACTGTACCCTCTAACCTCTTCAACTAAGCTAAATTACTTGTGTAGTTGTGAGTTCACAACGGTAGTGTAATGGTCAGGATTCGAACCCGGTGCCTCTCGATCGTTGGACACCTTAACCACTAAGGACGCTTATCATAACACCTTCTCTTACTTTTACTCTCCTACTATTAAACTTAAACGTAACGTTCATTTTTATAAATAAGTATCTAAAGTAAAGCCAACGAGACGAGAGCAAAAAGGTAAACAAAGTGACCATTACTGAGTTACGTTGCGATAACTAGCGATTATTTTCTCTGTCCTTGTCGCATATGTCACACCTACACGACAATGGCCGAGCGCCAGCTGTCGTTGCTTGCTTCGTAGTACAGTAAAGCTGTCAGCACAGCAGTTCTAAACTGTCAGATCCGCCATCATATGAGCAATTTCATTCCTGTCTGGAATGCGCTTACAGTGATAACAGTTTGAAACCGCTGAAACTTTGTTTACCTTTTTTCTCTCGCTTCGTTGGCTTTACTTTAACCACAAACAACATCTATCTCTCCCCTACATATTCATCAAAAAGTTTCCTCGTCGCCTCATAGTTCCTAAAAAATAAAAACTCCCCAAACATAATGATTCCTACTCTAGCCGAAGCTCCAGCGAACAGCCCCTTGAACCCTGACTCCGCATATATACCCCTAAGCACCCTGCCAACATTCCTGTCCTGTACGTCTCCTGCCCCCACGAGCACTATCCTAGTTTTCGCCAGGTCTATCGGGTTGGTGACCACGGCCGCGAGTCCCCCTGCTATGGAACCGCATACGCCGCTCTGGAAACCGTAATTTTGTGAGACAACGAATAGGTACAAAAACTAACTTAGGAGGGGAATGTGGTCTTCAGTAGTATACATATAGTCATTCTCCAAAGTCAAAGTATTTATTCAAAATTGTGTAGCACTACTACAGCTTTTTGACGTCAAATTCTGCTTAAAACTAAGTTTACCACCGCTTCCTAGGCACCAGTGGAGAAGAAACGGCGCAGCAAACTTCACTGTAGCATTTTACAGACGTATCGTATATATGCTACCGGAAATGTGTATAATCCGGAATTCTATACAATGCCTAGGCATTGTATACAATGCCGAGTGCGCAGCAGGAAAAGTATGAAATGGTATCAAAGAATATTGATGGTGGTTATAAAAAATGCAACCACTTAGGCTAATGCTGGAGCCTCGCTTTCGCTTCAGTCTTCTTAGGCGCAGTGTCCACACCACGCAATTTAACTTGGATAGATTAGGTTAGAAGATTAATGATTAATGATGATGATTAATTATTCTTCGTGGTTATTTTTTTTTATTCATTCAAAAATATAAATTTTCCACAAAATCATCCGCAAATATAGACAATAACCCATTTATTTCACACATTTCCGGTGGAACGGCAGGAATTCTATGTATTAACACACATTTCCTAGGATTTGTATACAATTCCTTGATTTCATACATTTCCGGTAACATATACATAAACGTCCAGGGAATCCTAGCGAATGAAAAATCCAAATACTTAGTTCCCTCATGAGATTTAAGGAGGACCAAATGTCCTAGTCGACGGAGCTACGTTTACGAGCGGGTTTACGGGCTGTGGAGATCAAATAAATGTTACCTATTTGATCTTTGTATCCAGATCCTGACCAAAAGAGAATTTCTTTGGTCGATCTTTAGTTGCAACATATCTTATCTTTTCTATTCATATACCATTTATGCCTGTATGTAAATATGTCCCTGATATAAGTAATTGGATAATTTCTTGCTTTTCTTCTGGCTCTTTACCATTAACGATAATTTCTTTGCTTCCTTAATTATGTTGTACTGCGTGAATGTTTCGCCCTCTTTTGAAGATTCTGTTGCCAAATTTGTTGAAGTTTTTTGAAGAATCGTCAAAAATCATAACTCTTCATTAGGTATATTTCCAGTGGCTATTGTCTCTTGCTAGCTTCAGCATTTCAATCTAATATGGAACTCATATTGGATAATGTCCATTTAGGAAATTATTAAAAAATAAAAAACCCGACTGCCACTGAAAAGATCGAAATAAAATTGATTGTTTGCCAATCATAAACCGAAATGGGTCCGCCTGCTATCAAACTTATTTCGATGTTTTCAGTGGCAGTCGGGTTTTTTTATTTTTTAATCATTTGTTTTATTTTATACTAAACTTTTTAGTTATGATATGACATGTATATTTTTTTCTAATCTCCTTCTAATTTCCTTCATTATGATACCGTACTCGATAAGTTTCAGTCCAAAATATTTTTTGACAACACACTTTTTGGCGCCAAAAATCCACCATTTTGATTTTCTAGAAATTTTATGCACCTGGTGTCTCTCACACAATCACGACGAATCAAATGATACCTCACAAATCCAAATCCGTCTATAGTAGCTGTAGGTCGTGCCAAATAAATGGACATACATACATACAAAGTCTCGGAACACATTGCCCTCCTTCCTACGGCAGTCGGGTAACAAGTCACTGTTTGTGTAACCAGTTCCTATTCGTAATAAGTTCTATTACAGATGATTCTTTACTGACCTTTTGAAACCACTAAATTTTATGTCAAGCGTAGTCACAAGAATACCGACGCGAGGATAACTAAAAACGGTATAACCCGAGGTGTTACTTGGTTTATTTCATAGTGTAAAAGACGCAATAACGTTACCGAAAATTCCAGGGCGCTAGGAATGTCCCAGGTCAAAAGCTAGCCATAATTGCGCTTTGCCTTTGGAAAAATCTTGGCTATATTATCACTAAAGTAAAAATACAACAAAATCAACTGACCTGAAAGCTAGTGATCTCTTCATTATTGTGTTTTCTGACCAAACTCTTCAGCAGTTCCCAGACAGGCATCTCTATGAAGCTGAAAGGCATATCCCTCAGTAATGTGGACGTGAAGCCACGGTACACTCCTCGACGGATGCCCTCTTTTCTGTACGCCTATAGAAAGGAAACAGCGATCGGATTTATTAGAGCATATACTACTACTACTGCCAATCCGTTTGACCGGACGAATGATCAGCCCTTCTATGTGGAGCCCCTTCACCCAATTCTCCTATAACGACTACCATACATGTTCATATGGCAACCAGGACCAACAACTTAACGTGCTCTCCGAGGCACGACCAGACCAATGCCAATACCCATATTCGTGCATGCAGACATTTGCACTGAGCCGGAATCGAAACCGCGCCTCCTGCGTAGCGGCCGCGTTCACTACCGCCACGCCACGGAGGCTATGTATTAGAGGATATAGCAGTTGCCTTATTGTATTCTGAGTCTCATCCGAGGCCTTCAACTGAAAAGTTCGAAGTCGATTGCAGACATTGTGGAAGCAAGTAAGTTCACGGACTTATCGCCAAGTGCCTCGATCAACAGCTGAAGAGGCTCTGATTAGACGGTTGGGTCAATAACCAGATGCAGGAGGTAGTGCTCCTTGATACGGCGCGTATCGTGAGGAGGTTCCTTTCTATGGAACCTTAACCACCTGTAGCTCGGTCCCTGTATCCAATGTCGGTTGGGCACTACTATAAATAAATAAATATTGCACAAAATTTTAGATAACGCTATCTAGACCCATGGTAAGCTTAAATTAGCTTGTTTTATGGAATCTAGAATGCAGATAAACATATTTAGATACTTCTTTTTTGTAAATACATACATATTATAGTAATGCAAATAGCAAAAAAATTGCACTGAGCGGGGATCGAACCCGCGCCTCCTGTGTGGCAGTCGCGCGCACTACCGCCATGCCACAGAGGCTGTCAAATTTTTATACTAAATATAGTACATTGTTTTTAAGTATATTTAATTCGTATGTTTAAAAGAGGTATATTAATGTATCACTCACATCGGCAAGTATAGTCAGTGCACTTTTACTCTTAGTGCCAATATAAGTCTGCTTCCTCTGTTTCGCTATCTCCGTGGGCACACGAACCAAGGCCGCGAGCTATAAATAAATTCTCATTATAGTTGCATACTAATAACCCACCTGTTTGGCACTGTGTTGAAGTTTGTGATGTGACGTCACGTAATCTAGGAAATTCTCACGAACTATTATAATATTTTCCGATACTACATCGTATCTCACCACAAACTGTCTTATTTTAACGATGAAGAACGACTTCGCATCAGCTGTACAATTATCTAAGCTTACAGCGTCGATCACAGCGTGACGACACACTTGAGAGATATTGCCATTGGTCGAACTGCGTGACGTCACTGGGGATCGACCAATGGCAAGCTCTATCGGATGTTGCAGCGCTGTGCTCGATGCTGTAAGTTTAGAGAATTACACAGCAGGCTGGTATTTGTCAAGATACTGAAGACCATGTGAAATGGATGAGAAAAAGTAGATGAAGCTGTGGAATGATCTCCCTGTAATTAAACCGGAGCCGGTGGAGGTCTCGAACCGACTAAAACGCACGCCGTCTTTGGGTCTTTGATTGCCGGAGGTGAGTATCCAGGAAACAATATATCTCGCACCTCAGCAGACCCAGGTACATCTCTTTCGAGATGGCCCCCTTTGGGTCGTGGGGACCATAGTGTCCCCATCAAGCCCCTGCTATGGTTTTTTCAAGCGACTACAATATGAAGGATTTCAAGAAGAGCATAAGAAGGCCTACAGGGTCGGTGGCATGAGTATGATGTCCCCTGGTGTTGCATATATTATGTTCATACGCCACAGTAGTCACTTTCTTTCTACCACACCTAAGTGGTACTTAAAAAAGCTGATTGCAACAGTCGAGGAGAGTGTCCAATGTGTATGGTGCAAGAGATTATTCAAAATCGTGCCAATGATTTCTTCGGCTTAGTAGATAAAAATGTGAGCTTACCACTTCACAGAAGCTAGCAGCAACCACGTGCATCACGGGTATATATGCGGGTGCAATGAGGGGGTTACAAAACCGCTTGATATTTTCGTAGAAGATAAAGTACAGACTGTTTAGTGCTCCAGATCCGGTTGCTCCTGTCAATAGCCCTGTGGGAAGAGACATGATATCAGTCTAATATTTTTTTTTTTGAAGGTGACAATACTTTCTGTGGCAAATTTGTTGAACATTTACGGGAACATTATACAGTGTATAAACCACTTTGTTATCATCACCTTTGTAAACCCCTCGGAATCCACCTGCCTTTTTGAAGCCTTGAGCAGCTTGTAGTCGAGTCTTTAAGGTATCCAGCGGATATATAGCAGTGATCACAGAAAACCCAGCCACGCCCCCTGCCTCAAATGAAATAATTTATTAATGAAGTTACTAAAAAAAAAAATTTTTTTCGTACAGATTTTCAGTTAGTATTCATATATTTTATTATTACTGCTTAATACATAGCCTAAGCTTTCCTCAGTAAACAGATAATTTACTTGCAATTTATTCAATGCAATGCAAAACCAAACAAATTATTCAGCTTTATATTAGTACCTATAGAAATACACTAAATTTCGCGCGTTATTGCGCGTTGAATTCTAAAAATAGATAATTTTATTGGATATAGGTAACAGATTATTAATCATACTTACAATTACTGGCGACAGGTATAAAGATTTATAAGTCCTCTGTTTCTCTTCGGTATTCATTTTTAATTAATAAATATTTTTAAACAACTTCGTATCGTATAGGTACCTATTAACAATGTTATGTAAACATAACCTCAAAGCAATCAGCTGATATCCACTGACAACATTTATAAAACCCTGGTTAACCCACTATCATGGTGTATATGAAATGTTTTATTTAAAACAATGTGTAACAAATTCATTTTATGTGGTTATAACTCAATTATATTCACAATTCCGCACCACAAAACATCACATCATGACCTTGTTTTCAGTTTTCACATGACAATCATGACATTAAATTAAAGGTACGTTCGGTAGTTGAAAAAGAATTTGGATAAAAAAGGTATATCTAAAATTCAATAAACAATTATATTCCGCACTTTTTAAAGTTTGTTTATAACTTTTTACGGTTTTTTACCTACTTTTGCCTGTGCAAAGCCAATGATTACTTTGAACATCAACAATTTCGAAAGTTATGTTCATTGTGGATTTTTATAGTGCGTCAAGAAAGTCGTGAAATTAATGTTGGAGGAACTAAAATTTTTCCTTGTACTTGCAACACTCAATAACTGCCAAACTGAGTTATCAGTTGTCAAATCATATGAAAATCTTAGTTTGTTGGAGATGTTTCGTATATTGTTTGCGTTTATATAATTACTGTTCATCGTGTAACAGCTTTGAGTGTAAAAATGAATTGTTATGTGAATAATAGTTGTGCGAGCCATGTCGTATTCAAAGTATTTTAGGGATATAGTATGAAACACGGCGGAATTTCAAGCCGGCAAGCTGCTTTCTGGTTTTGATGATGTTGATGGCCAAACAGCTAAATTAGCCGGTACGTACATATACTTTAATGTTAAACAAGGTATGGGAAGTGTAATCTATTAAACATTATGTATTTTAAGTGAATATTTTATGTTTCAAAGCATTATTTCAATTTGTTGTGGTTATGTCATTGACCTACGATTATAATAAATCATAGTGCAACACTTTGACGTTTTTGAACATTCTTGATCAATTTTACAGTATAAACCACTTAGGCCCTTATGACTAAAAAAAACACAGGGTATTATTAAACCCTGCGTATTTTTTAGCTATATTTAGCTGTATTTATCCAGTACGTTTGTATTTGTTACAGATTTTCAAAAGCTCATTTCATGACATCATTTCATAATGAGATGATATTTCCAGTGAGTCGGAAACTACTCGGACCTCGGTTTTTTCGGCCATTTATTCTTTTATAAGATCTTTTGTTCTCATTTTTTAATAATATAACATTAAAAATATATCATTTGTGAAAATTTCGACTGTCTAGCTATCACGGTTCATGACAGACCTTAGTAAAAGTGTCTCGTTTTTATTCTTTGGGTGTGCTTTGAGTAAAAAATCGCTCGAGACATGTATCTTGGACCTAAAATGTGCTCAAAATGTGGCCAGTGGCGGTGGACGAGCTCAAAATCACCAAGCATAGATTATTAAAAAATAATCTGCGCGCGCCAGGTCCTCGTTTGTCTCGCAATTTAGGTCCAAGATATGTGCCAAGGTATAAACTAAAAACGTTCGACACACCGTGTCTTTGTACTTGGGGTCTTATACTCAACTAACGAGGTATTAGCGTAACCAATAAGGCATTTCCTTCACACCCTAGTAACCTTGGGCCATATATGGTTTTAAGATGGCCCTCTCGGGTGTGGGGTCATCATCTGACCTCTACGCTAGTCACAGGAACCCATGGCGAGCCTCCGAGCAGCTCTCTATAGGGTTACTCCCGCGGCGGTCGTTAATTGCAGTAAGGGGTGGCATCTACCTTGTGCTGAGGAAGAGAGAGTAGAGAAGCATTGCTGTCTCCGTTATACAGGTTGCACCGAATGGGGGTCTCGGATCACGCGCGCCAAATTTAACGTAATATCTATGTTCCTAAATCGTTACGCTGTAAGTTTTATTAGGCTTCAAGTTCACGTTGACACATGTAAATCAGGTGGACCGTGTGCTTATCTGCCACCTAAGTGGTATAAAAAAAATGTATGCAAGGAATGAATACTTGAGGAATTAATACTTTTCCTTGTATGTATTGACAACACTCCACGACTTCCAAACCAAATTATTTGTTGATATCGATGTATGACTTTATGTATTCAGCCAATTCCTTTACCAATTCGGCAAAAAGTACATTCTTTACACAGTGAAGAAAGAAGTACCTACACTAAAAAAACTTTAGGCAGTTGTAAAGTTGTATACTTAATACCTTAATAAGTGAAAAAAAAAGTACTGTGACATATTTTTTACTTTTTGATGTAATATGTACTGCTTTATACCATAAAAAACAACAGATCAAGACTGTTCAGTTGTAGTGTGACAGGGATACCAGATTAAGCGCAGCAGCGCCACCCTCAATTTTCACGACTTTCTTGACGGGCTATAAACGTCTGCGTGTCTTAGTAATTGTTACTGACAGTTGAAAGAGACATGACATTTGACATCTCAATTTTTTCAATTTTACACTTCTAATTTGGTATGAAAATATGGCATGTTGGGCACAACAAATGCTTATAAAAGTCTTCAAATTCATGCCATAAAGTCCATTTAACAATTTCAGTTGCAGTTTATGTTATTGATTTGGAATAAAGACAGTAGAAAAATATTTTTCAGTACTCTCGTGTTTTTTAGGTTATTTTCTAACTAACATAGATGCGATATTTGTACAAACTATTTATTTTATTGGGATAGTTATTAATTAAAATGGACGGGAAACCTACGCCGAAGAACTTTCAATCAATGTATTTGCCCCCATTATTTGTAAGTTCTATTTAGGCTATATACTTTTTAAAACAATATTTAAAAAATAAATGTAGGTCAATCCAGGCAAGAATTAGCTTATTCAAGAACATGACTTATAGCACTAAAACCATGTATGAACTTCGAGCAAGTTTTAAAATTCGAATTTCGTTTAGAAAATTTGAAATTAATTGGAGCCAGGCAGGTTATTAAAACAATTTATTTTAATTTATGTTTTAGGCTGGGGGAGTGGCAGGAGTGTCGGTGGATGTAGCATTGTACCCTTTGGACACTCTGAAGACAAGATTACAAAGTGCTCAGGGGTTTCAACGCGCTGGAGGGTTCAACGGAGTTTATAGGGGTATATTTTTTTTGTATTATTGTAGGAAACAATATTATATAGGACCACCTAGCTGGACTGGTTCCGAGCCAACGTCACCTGCATTCCAATGTTTGCTCAGTAATGAGACTCAAAATCAGGCTTTCTGTTTCCACTTGGGGTTGGCGTGTCAGACATCGCTTCCTTTTAAATGAATCTAAATAAACAAACAAAAAAAAACAAAATCAACCTTAATAAAACCTAATAGAAAACTGATTCAATGAGCAAGTTTTAGATGCAACCAGAACTGGCAGAAAAGAGGTATTATTTAACACTCCTCAGTTGAGATTGACAAACTTTTTCTTATTTTTTCTGACCTTTATTAATTTGAAATGTTAGCGTACTTGAAAACTTCATTAAATTATCATAGCTATTGCCCAGAGTACTTGACAAGGAGGTCTCCAGTAGAGAACACCAGGTCTCTAAGAATATCACAAACAGAAGCATTCTATTGGTACTTGTTTATATTGAGAACTAGCTTTTGCCCGCGGCTCCGCCCGCGTGGACGTCGGTTCCCGGCAATTATTCGAATTTTTTTCACCTTTTAAACCTTCCCTAGACCTCCACGAACATTTCAAGACCAAGATAAGATAAATCCGTTCAGCCATTCTCGAGTTTTAGCGAGACTAACGAACAGCAATTGATTTTTATATATATATATATATATATATATATATATATATATATGGGCGATTTGTATTCTTTATTTAAATTTATGTGATAACTTCGAAACTAATCTAGTGACTTAAATTAATTACCAACATAATATTATATGCCCAAATGGTGAAACATAGCTGAACCCATTATTCTGTGAACACCTTTTGTGCCTATGATTTACAATAAATATGATTTGATTTAATTTGACTTTAACATGATATCTTTTAATCTAACAGGGCTTTTAACAGTAGCGGCTACATCAGTTCCTACAGCCAGTCTTTTCTTCGTGTCATATGAAGCCACCAAGACGTTATGTCAGCCTTTTGTTACACCTAAATATCTACCGTTTGTGCATATGTTTGCGGCCAGTGTCGGTGAAGTGGTGAGTATGTTTTGAAGTAAATTATTTGCTTGTACATGTGTATTGCTCTCGTTACAATTTCGAGCAGAGAATGAAAAAAGGTTTTTTTATACCATTTAGGTGGCAGACAAGCATACGACCCGACCCACCTAGCCCTCGATTCCGCTAAAGCTTATAAAACTGTGGTACCGCAGTCACTGCAAAAAATGACATGTAATTTTAGACTTTATTTCTATATCCTTAAAGTTCAAAATGAAATGAAAACTCTACAAAAAGTCATTTCATTTTGAACTTTATCTGCATCGCTTTGGAGTCTATTATTTAATGCCGTTTTTTGCAGTGGCGGTGGCACTGCTTTATTTTTGCTCCAGCAGAATCGAGGCTCTGATGGAAAGTGCCTACCGTGGGTCATGGACGTGTGCAATACTAGAGGAGTCTCATTAATTCTGCCGACCATGTAAGAACAGAGAGTTTCTGCTGTCATCGTCAGTGTGAAAAACAAAGAAGGACAAGCAATGGCCAAAGGGTCTTCCCACTGACAGCACAAAAACTCTCCAGTGAGTTGTCTATCGAGACAATCATTTTGGGTTTCTCAGCATTTGGAATGGTGGTCCTAATCATCTGGAATTAACCCTTGGTATGGTATTGGTATGGTATCACGGGCTGTTGTCCGCAACTCCACGACAAGGCGCGGTTTCTGCGTGAGGGTGGGATTTTATTCGATCCACCCCACGTTGAAGAACCCCAGCAGGCTATTCACGCTCTGCTGGTGATCTCCCGGAGCGTACCTATGTTTCTGAAGTACTTAGCCCTGTCTGTGGCGGTTTCAGGACAGTGTAGGAGCACGTATGCCGCAGTTTCGTCCTCGTTCATGCAGGCTCTGCAGAGAGGGCTGTCGGTGATTAAGCCTTAGCTTCTTACAAAGCAGGGAGTGTAGTCAATTTTGACAGACAATATAAAACAATTTCAATTAAAATGAATTTGGTTGCGGATTGTTATTGTAAAATCCGGCGTGTCTTATCAGGTGGTAGTAGGTGCGCGTGTTTTAAATTTACGCCGTATTATTGCCTAACACCGTATAATATGTATGCATTCCGGATGAAGTGATCTAGGTATACTATGAGCCAATTAGGGCCGGCGCCCATTATCGGCATCGGCGAGCTTCAGGATTTTTGTTTGGCCAAGCATAATAGATCTTATCACTATCATCATAAAATTGAAATTTCAATGACGATCGTCGACTATTTTGTCGGCATCGATCGGTATTCTGCAGCGTTATGGTTACCAATTAAAGTTCAACCTTATATCTATTATAATAAGATCTATTGTTATTCGAAAAATAACAAATCCTTATGCTTGCCGATGCCGGCACTGAGCGCCGGCCCTAAGAATGCTTGTCTCGGTGAAAAATAAACGAATCGACCGACTTCGAATTAAAAAAGTTTAGGTTTTTTTTTTTGTAGTTGGCATGCCTGATCCGTGTACCAACCGAAGTGGCCAAGCAAAGGAAACAAACTTACGTTGGTACAGTACACAAGAGCGGTATAACTATACTCTTAGATGTAAGTATTTATTTATATCCATACAATTTATTTTTAATATGTTTAGATATGAAATGAAATTAATTTACCTCTATAGCACTGTGGCGTGGCGATTCCCGCTCAAAGCAAAATATTTTCCCGTCACATATGGACTGGAAAGCCGTTCTATTAGCAAGTAATTGATTACTTAACGCGCAATTTAGGCCTGCTATGTTAATCTTAACTATAATGAAACCGAAGCTAAAATTCGAACTCAGAAATAAAACCTATGTATTTACAAAAAAAAAATAAGAATGTATGTTTATCCGCATTCTAGATTTCATAACACAAGCTAGTTAAACTAAATAAATAAATAAATATTTACAACATTCTACACAACGCTATCTAGACACATGGTAAGCTTTTATAGCTTGTGTTATGGAATCTAGAATGCGGATAAACATACTTATATACTTTTTTTTTTAGTAAATACATACATAATATACATAGAAACACCCAGACCAATGCAAATAGCCATATTCATGCATACAAATATTTGCACTGAGCGGGGATCGAACCCGCGCCTCCTGCGTGGCAGTCACGTGCACTACCGCCACACCACGGAGGCTGTATGTGTATGTATTTACAGAAAAAGTATCTAAGTTTATCCGCATTCTATATTCCATTACACAAGCTTATACTATGCTTTATGCTATCTCTGCGTGATCACAGAAAAAGAATACAAGTATCACCACTCCATCTCATCCGAAGGGTTTCGTAACGGGCGACTAACGGAAACATATACACGATATCACTGCGTGAGAAAGAAATCTCGAAATATACTTAACCCTGTACCAACGCAGAACGACCTCCGTCCTCCATGAGCGCTGGCCTGGAGGTGGAGCCGCCTAGCAGAAGCAGGTCGCGGCGGCGGCGCCAAGTGCACCTCCCCGTAAGCGGGGCTAGATGGGGACATTGTGGTTCCCACAACCCGAAGGGGGCCATCTCGAAGGAGATGGTCCTGGGTCTGCCGGGGTGCGAGAGATATGCTTTTGGCAATCTCACCTCCGGCAACCAAGGACCCAAGACGGCGTGCGTTTTAGTCGGTTCGAGTCCGACATAACCACCTCTACCGGCTCCGTGCGGGTGGTATCCGCGGGGATTTATCGCACGATAAAAAAAAAAAGCAAAGATTCGAACTCAGAAATAAAACCTATGTATTTACAAAAAAAAAATAGGAATGTACTTATGTTTATCCGCATTCTAGATTCCATAACACAAGCTGGTTAAACTATGCGTGATCACAGAAAAATAATACAAGTATCACCACCTCATCTCATCTGAAGGGTGTCGTAACGGGCGACTAACGGAAACATACACGATATCACTGCGAGAGAAAGAAATCTCGAAATATACTTAACCCTGTACCAACCCGTCAACAGTAGGCCAGAGCGTCCCAACATTGGAAGAGGCCGATGTCCAGCAGTGGACTACGATACGCTAATTAATAGTTAAACTATGTTTACCATGGGTATAGATAGCGTTGTGTAGAATGTTGTGGAATATTTATTTATTTACTGACTTTTGCCCGCGACTCCGCCCGCGTGGATGTCGGTTATCGCGACCAAACATAGCCTATGTCCTTCCTCAAAGGTCTAATCATCCATTTCATCACAATCGGTTCAGTGGTTTAGTTGTGAAAGCGTAACATACAGACAGAGTTACTTTCGCATTTATAATATTAGTATGGAGTATGGATAATTACCGGTTATCATTAAGTTGATGGATGTATGTCAATATTGTCAATAATCAAAGTCCTTTGATTTTTTTTTTATCGTTCTTTGGTAGTGCATGCGACTGCCACGCAGAAGGCGCGGGTTCGATTCCCGCTCAGTGTAAATATTTGTATGCATGAATATGGCTATTTGCATTGGTCTGGGTGTTTCTATATATAAAATGTATGCATTTACAAAAAAAAAGTTTATAAGTATGTTCATCCGCATTCTAGATTCCATAACACAAGCTATAAAAGCTTACCATGGGTCTAGATAGCATTGTGTAGAATGTTGTGGAATATTTATTATATTATTATTGTTTATTAATATTACAGGCATATAAGACAGAGGGGTTATTCCGAGGAGTGTACCGTGGTTTCTTTTCCACGGTAATCCGGGACCTGCCGTTCAGTTTCATAGAGTTGCCAGTGTGGGAGCTCCTCAAGACGACAGTTAGGAACTACAATGGTGGGGAAATTACCAGCTTGGAGGTTTGTTTTGTACACATTTTACAACTATTTTGCTTCTTTTGTAGGTGGGGTGTATAGGGACCCCACAAAAATTTTTGGTGCATAAGATAAGCTGATATACAAGTTGCATGCGACTTGACTGCCATCTGATCTCTCAACCCTGGGAGGAAAGGCTGTACAGGAACCCTGTTGTTCATCAATCACCATGTAATCACCATGTAGGTATATTGGCTACCAGGTAAGGGGGCCCCATATACACGGTACCTTAAAAAATAGAATAGGTAAAAATAGTTGAATGAATGTAACTTTTAAACTATCGCGGCGTTTACTCATAGTTTATATATACTGTTCGGGACTTCACGCGATATATTTTTGAAAAACTTACTTTTGCCGACGTTTCGGGTGCGTTGCAACACCTTCTCCCTCCTCTCCCTATGACGAATTTGAAATCCTTTTCACTTATAACAAAATTTAAGTCGCTTACCACATAAATGTTGATCTCATAAACTGTTGACAAAATGAACTGTTGATCTAATGAACAATTGAACTCGTAACTTATTGGTGTAGTAAGCCATTGACATTTTAAACTGCTGATCTCGTGGCGTTGACATATTGACTGTTGATCTTATGAACTGTTGATCCTGCGTATGTATCCCCAATTTAACAATTCTATACCAGCATCAGTAGTCGAACGTCCGTAAGTCGTCCCTAGTAAACCCAAACTGTTTATCATGAAACAATTTGTTTTCATCAATTGGGTATTATCCTATAGTTAAAATAAATTATCGAACCGAGCTTATTTAATTAGAGCGGTAAAAATGTGTCGGTTCTTATTTTAATAGTTTTTATTTATTCATTCATTCAAAAAAAGTCTTTATTTATGTTTAATTATCCACCCAACCTTTATGAGGAACTGATTTGACTATTAAATTTTATGACGTCATTAAATCTTTTTTCATACAAGTTGCCATAAGACACTTATCGTTTTGACGTTTAGTAAAAAGTAACTAACTTGACTAGTCAGTAGAATACCCAATTGGATCAGCGCGTCGAAACGCGGTCCCATACTGAGAAAACGCCGGCAAGAAACTCAGCGGGCATTTTGTTTTATTTTTCTTCCAGAGTGCGACATGTGGTTCCCTAGCGGGAATGTTCGCGGGGGCCCTGACCACGCCGCTCGACCTCGCCAAGACACGCATCATGCTCGCGGAGGCTAACACCGGCATGCATATTAATAAGGTAAACTATATCATAACACCGTCTATATTCCTAAGGTCAGCCGGGGTGCGAGAAATATGCCAGCCTCACCTCCGTGGCAACAAATGACCCAAGATGGCGTGTGGTTTTAGTCGGTTCGAGTCCGACATAATTACCCCTGCCGCCTAGTAGGGGTATTCGCACGAAAAAGGTAAAAATTGATTTAAATAAGTATAGAATATTATTGTTAATACGATATCAGAGATGGACCTCTAAATTAAAGTGCATTATTTAGTCAAATTAAATATATTAGATTTCAGGGATTTCCTTTCCTTTAATTTACCATGTTTGTTAGACAGATTTGATCCTTATGATTGCCACTATCGATTAAAACCATAAAAATACAGGTAGCCTAGTGGTATGGGTAATGGACTGCTGAGACGAGGTCTCGGGTTCGATCCCAGGTTTACCATGGCACACACCAATGACTTTTCGATGCTTTTCAAATCAAATCAAATCATTTATTTGCATAATACAGGTATTGGGATGGTACAATATACATTTATACATGTGCATAGGTGCGCTGTACTATAACCTCTTAGTACAAGGTGTGCAAATATTTACATGCAACTTGACAATTTTAGCATTCATAATGATTATAGATAGCAATAATTAAGTAATAATAATGAGAATTAATATAATATAAGATTTAGTCATGTCAATATTAACAATGTCAAAATAATAAGGTTAAAAATTAACAATGTCAAAACAATCAATAAAGTCAAAATTAATAATGTCAACTAGATAAATTAAGAAGGATAATCACATTTTAATGTCACGAGTACCTATGAATCAAGGGAAAGTAAAAAGAAGTAATTACATACCTAATAACAATTAAATATTTTGAAACTAACAAATTATAATTTATCTTGGAGGAAGCTCTTTACGTCATAGTAACATTTGTCATTCAGTAGTTTTTTGAGATTATTTTTAAAAGTAGGTACATTTGACTCTTTTATGCTTTTTGGCAGTTTATTATATATTTTAGGAGCCATGGCGAAAACACTGTCATGCATTAAAGTAGTGTTAGGCATAATCGACTCTTGTCTCTTTGCATCCGGCCCGACGCTTCAGACGCCAAAAATTTTCGATGCTAGCACCTATGCCTACCCCTTCGGGGAATACAGGCGTGAGTTTATGTTATGTTATGTGGTTTTTTTGGGTTTTAGTCGGTTCGATTATCGGGTGTGTCAAGCGAGTTTTTAAAAACATTTGAATGCAGTTTTGTTTCTTTAAAAAAATAAAAGAATGTTTCCTTTGAGTGAAATTCTCTATCTCCAATATATCGCGTACTTCCCCTCCAGGGGGCATGACAATCTTCCACCCTGTATAATTATATGGAACACTAGCTTTTGCCCGCGGCTCCGCCCGCGTGGATGTCGGTTATCGCGACCAAACAAAGCCTATGTCCTTTCTCAAGGTCTAATCTACTCTTATACCAAATTTCATCAAAATCGGTTCAGTGGTTAAGGCTTGAAAGCGTAACATACCGACAAACAGAGAGACAGAGTTACTTTCGCATTTATAATATTAGTATGGATTATATTATAGAATATTTTTTTGTTTCAGTTGCGGGTAACGACAATACTGTCTGAGATCTACTGCACCGCAGGTATCCGGGGTCTTTTCGCGGGGGTCACGCCCAGAATGACCGCCTTCATGTTGGGGGGCTTCGTGTTCTTTGGGGTTTATGACCACACCAAAAATGAGCTGGAGAAGTTTATGAGTTAGCATTTGGAGAAGAGAATATGTACATTACGCCTGTAAATTCCCTAAGGGGTAAGCAGAGGTGTATTAACGCCCACTTTTCGTCAACTAAAGTAAAGTCAACGAGACGAGAGAAAAAAGGTAAACAAAGCGACCATTACTGAGTTACGTTGCGGTAAATAGCGATTATTTTATCTGTCCTTGTCGCACATGTCACACGTACGCGACAATGGCCAAGCGAAAGCTGTCGTTGCGAGTTTCGTAGTACCGGAAAGCTGTCAGCACAGCGGTTCTAAACTGTCAGAACCGTCATCTTATGAGCAATTTCATTCCTGTCTGGAATGCGCTTGAAGTGATACGTAATAATTTTCAAATAAAAATGTTTGGAACCGCTGATACTTTGTTTACCTTTTTTCTCTCGCTTCGTTGGCTTTACTGTATAATTTTTGGTGCTACGTAATAGGGAGTGAGCCTATCGCCTTCAAGTGGGTACGTTGTCATGGCTGTATGTTTACTGTCGGATGGAGAACAGCCCTATCCCTTAGTCGCCTTCTACGAAGGCAGGTAGAGATGAGGTCTCCTTATTTTACTTCACTGGGAACTAAAACTGAATTTATAAACAGACAACCAGGGCCTCGATTCTACTAAAGCAAAACTATTGTCAAACCACAGAGATTGCAAAAAGCGGCAATACATTATAGACTTTAAAGGCGATGCATTTAAAGTTCATTATTAAATAACTGTTAGCAGAGTGAATAAAAGAGTGCAATGAAACTTTGTCATTTAATTTTGGACCTTAGTACGAGTATATAAAAATAAAGTCTAAACTTTAATGCCGCTTTTAGCAATCTCTGTGGTTTGACAATAGTTTTGCTGTAGTAGAATCGAGGCCCAGATATATGACGTAAAACATGAGCCTTTTGCTGTCAACGGGGCACTAGGATTAAAAGGAGTAAGTAGGTATATTGAAAGTGTGAGAAGGACAGTGGTGGAGCGCTTGTGTACTTTCTTAATTATTTCCCACATAATTTAATTGTATTTCAATTTTTTGTAATTTAAAAGAACCGCTTCTGTGAGGGAATAATGTTTGAATGTTGGCGCTCATTTGTTGACCACTTAGTGTTGAAGAAGGCCAATAGAGGCGCTGCGCACAGATTTTTCGAACTATATTTTGAGAATGAAGTTTCTACGCGAGACTCTCAAGCACCACGGCGGATCATCTACCCGCTCGCATTTTTTAGTCACTAACTCGCCGCTAGCACCGTAAGGTGTCCCTTTTTTGACTCCGCTAACGCATAAAACGGAAGTTTGATTAATTCAACTCCTCGTTTCTTTCTGTGTAATTCTATAAGTTCCTTTGGCCACATTCTCAAGTCAGTATAAGTGAAGTGGATCGGAAGAAAACGACAAATTCAAGAAAGTCACCGGCCGGTCGAAATATACCTACCCACCAACACGTGCCAGGAACCACGCCTGTCTGCAGCTGAATCCTCACGAGGTGGAACACAGGTCAGTGCCGATTTTCTTGCGTTTTCATTCATAGAAGCGGTTACATGAGTATTTCCTTTCTTACAACCAAACGCCAGGTCATATTAGGTTCTTTACGCTCTGTGTGCAAATACACCACTTTGGTAGGACTATTTTACACGTCCTACCATAATCTATGGTCCTTACGAGTCGGAGAGGCCAGTAAATAACATATTCACGTAATTATTGGTGAATAATATTTCTTTCCTATTCATTTAATTAAAAGATTCACGTAATTTTGGTGAATTCTTTCCGCCATCTTAGTTTCATTACTTTCTTTCGCTAACAGATTTACGTAAATTATTTGGTAAATTCTGCATTTAAAACGCTAAATCTACGTAATAATTGGTAGATATTTATAATAGTTGGTGATTTACGTATTAATTGGTAAATAATCATCATTCTATTCGCATACGCGTAACTTTGTAGGTACCTACTTATCTAGGTACGTAATTAGTTTACATTCCCGCTCCGCTGTGCTACTTGCGCTATTATATAATAAGCCGTAGTACAATTTTCAATAAAAAAGTAGGTATATCTAAACTGTTTGTGTTGGATTACTATTATATTATAGTAGGTACCTTACAGATAATCTTCTTGTTATATTTCAATAGGTAGGTCTTACCTATCGTTAATTTGCAAACATGTCGTCAGATCTCGAGACGAAGCTTATTCTGTTGAATCAAAAAAGGAATTATTGTTTGCACGCATTAATCGTTGGTATAAATCGTCGAAATCAGTTGTGTGTTTTGATATAACGACGCGAGCGAATGAGGATTTTCTGTCTGAGACCGAGACCATCGATGTCGTTCGCGATAAGTTCGAGTCGATTGTGGATCAAATAAATAGCTTAAATTTATCATTAGAACCCCCTGTGGAGCCCGACTATTCTTGCCTTGACTCATTCGATGAATTGTATTCGAGAATAAAACGCATTAGAAATAAATTATCTACGCTCAAGGTCAGGGAGGTCGCCTCACACGGGTCGAATAATTCAAACGCGTCTGTAGTGAAATTGGAAATGCTTGTTATTCCGAGTTTTGACGGACGCCCTGAAAACTGGAATACATTTTATCAGTCCTTTAAGGCCAATATTCATTCAAACAACCAATTGTCTGATTCGCAACGTGTGCAATACCTATTCTCAAAATTAACCAAAGACGCATTAAAGTTCACTGCCGGTATTGTTCCGTCAAGTGAGACCTACAGTATAGTGTGGGACGCCTTGGTCAAGAAATACCAAGATAAACGCTCATTAGGTTCATATTATCTTAATAATATATTAGACTTAAAGAATTGTTCACCTAGTGTGAACTCACTTGATTCATTTATAGGTATATATTCCTCCTCTATCGCCGCGCTTAAAGAGTTAGGTATAAATGATTTAACGGACTTCACGTTTCTACAATGTGCCTTGAGGAAAATGGACACTCTAACCATCCAAGCCTTCGAACTTTCTGTTCGAGGTGTCGATATACCTACGACGCAACAGCTGATCGACTTTGTACAAGATTATGCTAAGATGATTGAACGGTCAAGCCCGCGGTCTTCGTCATATGCGAAGTCGTCCACTGCTGGGACGCCACAGTCTAATGATAGGCGTGTACAGCGTAATTCTAAGTCGTTTGTTGTCAGTGTGCCGATTAATAATAAGTCGAATGCGCCCGCCGCAGTTGACGCGTCATGTTGTTTATGTGGCGGCCGCGACCACCGACACCTGTATAACTGCGCTCAGTTTAAAAATATGCAAAATGCAAAGGCTAGATATGAGTTTATTAAATCTAAGCGTGGTTGCGTGAATTGTCTAAGCACATTACATAATCTCCCGCGATGTAAAAGTACGTCAGTTTGTTTCTGTCAGAAAAAACATCATAAATTATTGCATTTTGATAATAATGTTAAAAATTCGCACTCGCATGCGACGAGTGCTGTCCCTTTCTCGCCGCCCCAGTGCGACAATGGTAGTCCCATTCCTGAGTCACCGCTCGCTTCAAGCACTGTGCATTCGTATGCCTCTAGCCATAAGGGTGATATTCTCTTGGCAACCGCTCAGGTGTATGCTCGCCCTAAAGGTAGCACTGGAAATAAATCTGTAGTCAGATGTCTAATTGATAATGGCTCACAGAATAACTTAATAACATTGTCCTGTTGTCGTTTATTAAATTTACCAATAATACCAATGAGTAATTCTGTTGTCAAAGGTGTTGGCTCCATTTCGCACACGATAATAGGCTATGTGTATTTGGACATTGAATCTCGTATTTATGCAGATCATAAGTATACTATACATGCGTTAGTTATGAATAGCCTTACGGATCAATTGCCCTCGCAATTAATTAAGTGTGATAGCGAGTTAAATCTTCGCGATTTACCGCTTGCTGACTTAAGCTGGAACATTCCAGGAAACATTGATATAATATTAGGTGCACAGCTCTTCCCGTATATCTACTTAGGAAATAGAGTCGAGTGTGGTCCCAGTGCCCCTTGTGTACTATCAACCGCGTTTGGGTATGTACTTATGGGTGATTACCCACGTAAAGTTGTTGTGCCTACAACCGCATCCTTTTCTGCGCTAGCACTAAATGATTTAGTGCAAAAACCATGGGAACTTGAGGAAGTTCCTGTGAAGCGCCTATTGTCTCCAGAAGAAACCGAGTGCGAGAATATTTTCACATCTACTGTGACTCGCGATGACGTATTTCGTTATACGGTTGCGCTGCCGTTCTGCAAGGATCCCTCTGAACTAGGGAACTCGCGCGGCGTCGCTCACCGCCGGTTTTTGTCGCTCGAGCGTAAACTTCGTCAATCACCAACCGTACGCGAAAATTACAATAAGGTTATTCGGGATTGTTTGGATAACGGTTGTCTTGGTCTCGTTGATGACTCTAATTTGTCTATGGATGGTTATTATATACCACATCGCGCAGTGGTTCGACATGACGAACCGATGTCACGTATTGTGTTAGACGCGAGCGCTAAAACCCACACTTGTCTTTCGCTCAATAATATTTTACATATTGGTCCCAATTTACAGGCAGACCTGTTTTTATTATTATTAAATTTTAGGTTATGTCCTATCGCAATGAACGCTGACATAAATACTCACCGCAAATCGCTTGTGTTTGATGTTGGCAGTCATGTCGTAAAGGTTTTAGGTCTCTCGTGGGAGCCGTGTGGAGATAATTTTTATTTCACATCCACCTTGGTAGATGAGAAGTGCGCTAAGAGAAATATACTCCCTATAGTTGCACGACTATTTGACGTGCTCGGGTTGGTGACACCTGTGATACTCTACGCCAAGTTGTTAATTAAGGAACTTTGGCTTAGTAAGAGTGATTGGGATGACCCTGCTCCAGAGCATATAAGCTCACGCTTTTCCGCTCTCGTTCAAGAATTAAAATTGCTTGACACATTAAAAATTCCGCGATATATAGGTGTCGAAGTTGATTGCGAATTACGTCTTGTCGCATTTTGTGATGCCAGCCTGAATGGCATGGGATGTGTTATTTATGCACATTGTACCTACCCATCTGGCATTCAAACTCGCATTTTGTGTGCGAAATCAAAGGTCACTCCGACAAAGATTACTACGCTTGCTCGATTAGAGTTATGTGCTATCTTGCTTATGTCAAAGTTAATAAGAACTGTACGTGATTCTTATGCATTACGCATTCCCATTACTGACATTTACGCCTTTTCTGATTCCACGATTGCCTTATCATGGGTTCACTCGTCACCACAGCGGTGGTCGATTTTTGTTAGCAACCGGGTCGCTCAGTGTCAAGAAAACTTGAACGCTAAACATTTTTATCACGTCGCCGGAGACATTAACCCGAGTGATTGTCTATCACGCGGTATGCTCCCCTCGCAACTTTTGGCTTATGATTTGTGGTGGAACGGTCCAGCATGGATCCGCGGCCCCCCTGATGAATGGCCTATTAAGTCATTCTCTCCCGCCAACTGTTCTGACTTACCTGAGCATAAGGCAAATGTGTTGAGTGTGACATCAAAACACACAGAGTCGCCATTGTTATGTACATTAGCACAACGTGTTTTTTCTTGGCAGAAACTACTACGTATCATTACATACGTTTTAAAATTCGCACGATTTAAATTTAAGATCGAACCTCATTCTGTATCAGGATTACATCCTGCCCTTCTCCCTAAACGCGATCACGTTGTTGATCTAATAATTCAGCATTTTCACGTAGTCAATTGTCATACTGGACCTGGACTCCTCATGTCTATCATAATATATAAAACGCGTACTGGTACTTACAAACTCGCTGTAAACGGGTTGTATCCTATCCCAACGCAATAACTTACAACGCTAAATAGAATCTTAAACTTTAATTTTTAACTCAAACTTTAAACATACTTTAGATAGAATATTGTTAGTCTAAGTTGTTATTTTAGCTGTGTGTATTATTATGTTATACAAATTCACTATGGGCTCTAATGAGCCAGTGTTCGCTTGTTTGTTTCGTAACGTCTTGCGACGTTCCAAAGCCGGGTGCATGGTGGAGCGCTTGTGTACTTTCTTAATTATTTCCCACATAATTTAATTGTATTTCAATTTTTTGTAATTTAAAAGAACCGCTTCTGTGAGGGAATAATGTTTGAATGTTGGCGCTCATTTGTTGACCACTTAGTGTTGAAGAAGGCCAATAGAGGCGCTGCGCACAGATTTTTCGAACTATATTTTGAGAATGAAGTTTCTACGCGAGACTCTCAAGCACCACGGCGGATCATCTACCCGCTCGCATTTTTTAGTCACTAACTCGCCGCTAGCACCGTAAGGTGTCCCTTTTTTGACTCCGCTAACGCATAAAACGGAAGTTTGATTAATTCAACTCCTCGTTTCTTTCTGTGTAATTCTATAAGTTCCTTTGGCCACATTCTCAAGTCAGTATAAGTGAAGTGGATCGGAAGAAAACGACAAATTCAAGAAAGTCACCGGCCGGTCGAAATATACCTACCCACCAACACGTGCCAGGAACCACGCCTGTCTGCAGCTGAATCCTCACGAGGTGGAACACAGGTCAGTGCCGATTTTCTTGCGTTTTCATTCATAGAAGCGGTTACATGAGTATTTCCTTTCTTACAACCAAACGCCAGGTCATATTAGGTTCTTTACGCTCTGTGTGCAAACACACCAGTTTGGCAGGACTATTTACACGTCCTACCAGACAGTGCTTAAAGTCTCAAAGAGACAAAACGAATTTGAAAATTTTTTGATTATTTTGAAAATCGCTCAAAGCGCCAAAGGAAGTTTTTTGCTAAAATATGTGTAAGTGTTCTGCGTGTGTTTTTACCCAACTGCTGAAAGAAGGAGGGTAATGTTTATTTCAGTTAAGTTTGATTTAACTTATCCTACTTGAATAAGTTAAATCAAACTTAACTGAAATATATTAATTTGGTGAAAGAAAAAAAAATAGACGGATATAAAGAGAAGGAAAATTTGGAATGATTCAGGTGTTGCTCAATAGCTCAGTTGGAAGAGCAGTCCCCCTGTAAGGGAAAGGTTGTGAGTTCGAGTCTCACTTGAGCATTTCATTTTTTCCAATGTTTTTCGAACTTAAAAGTTAGCATAATAAATGCTATAAAAAATTCATTCAAATATTTGGGCGCAGTCATCAAAATTCAATGTTTAAAAATGGTTGAAAAATCATTCATTGTTTCCAACAGTTCGTAAGAATGTTGGTAGATGGCTGCACCGTCGCCCTTATAGACGGATATAAAGAGAAGGAAAATTTGGAATGATTCAAGTGTCGCTCAATAGCTCAGTTGGAAGAGCAGTCCCCCTGTAAGGGAAAGGTCGTGAGTTTGAGTCTCACTTGAGCATTTCATTTTTTCCAATGTTTTTCGAAAAAAAATTCTTTCGTCAAATTACCTACTTCCATATGATTTTGCTATCGAAACGACTATAAACTCACCTTGTATAATTTCGCCTGCTTCTACACGTGATTTCGTCTGCGTGGACATCAAAATATCCTACACAAGCCAGATATTTATTATTTAATATGTTTGGCTCTGTTTTTGTTATACTATTAAGTTGTCATAAAACGACATGGCCCACCTAATGGTAAGCTGTTAATGCTGTTACAGAAATCTATAGACGCTGAAAACACTAAAGTGTAGCCAACGGGACTAGAGAAAAAAGGTAAACAAAGCGACCATTACTGAGTTACGTTGCGATAACTAGCGACTTAGAGTATCAAGAGCTGCCATACCTACGAAAAAAAACTGCCTACCTAAACTTGGATTTTATGAATGAATGGAAAGCAGTATGGCGGCCTAGTAGGGAATCCAGTAAACTGTCGATAACTGCTTATCGATATAAAAAGGGCACAGACTAAAAATTTATACATTTGAAAGAAAAATTTAAGTGGTTAGCTTATGTAGATGCCGATTATTTGTATTCTCAGGTTGCAGTGTGCTTAGGGCGTTCTGTCAGACTTTCCTTGTGATAACCGGAGTTTCGAATAATTCGCCAAGAAGGACGTAAAATCTACAAAGATTCTTTACAGTCTTTGAGTAACTAACTTTTAATTTAAAAATGGAAGTAATTTCTTGTTCAAATAGTTATATCATATTGATTTTGTAGTTTTATAGATGTAAAAAATGTTTTGTATATATTCATCAGTAACACCAGTACCATTATGCGATAGAATAATAAAAAGTCAACGGCATTTCAAAAGTCATTCACTATGTATGGAAAGTGGTCTTCGTTCTTTAAATATTTGCGAAAATATCGATAATTAAAATTCTATCACCGCATCACTGGCAATTTTATTTGACCAATCAGGTGCTACTACATCCCCACTACGTTAGAAAGCAAGATGGAGAATTGGCGTTTTCCTCATATGATTTTATGAATGAATTTCGTAGTAGCTTCAAGTCTTTATATTTACTTACTATGTTTATGACTAGCGATTATATTCTCTGTGCTTGTCGCACATGTCACACGTACGCGACAGCTGTCGTTGCGTGTTTCGTATGGTTTCGTAGTTCCTGAATCTCGGCGGGCGGCCACACGTAATCATAATATTTCGAAAAACTGGACACTGGCGTTTCGCCATTAATGATTTTATATATACATTTTACTTGACATTGGCAAATTGCAACGATTTGCTGCAGAAGCCATTAAGAAGAATAAGAAGCTGTCAGCACAGCGGTTCTAAACTGTCAGAACCGTCATCTTATGAGCAATTTCATTCCTGTCTGGAATGCGCTTGAAGTGATACGTAATCATTTTCAAATAAAAATGTTTGGAACCGCTGAAACCACATATCTTCTAATCTGTGGCTGAAACTTTGTTTACCTTTTTTCTCTCGCTTCGTTGGCTTTACTTTTCTGACTATAGTGGGAATGCTATGACGTGTTATATAGATAGCTCTGTCCCTCTCGCTCTTGAACGCGGTTCATAACACCATCGCTTATAACACGTCATGGCAGGCCTTCTAATGAGTCGTACTTGTTTTTTTATTTACTTTTTACAATATTGCTAACAAAATGTTTATAGATTTGTTAATTAATGTTTAGGTTAATAATGGTAGCTGTGATTTTAGTAATAAATGATAGAAATGAATTTATTTGTGACTTTTATTTTATAATAAAACGGATTATAAAAAAAACCCGACTGCTGCGGCAAAACATAACATACCAAATTCTAGCCATAATATGTGAAATAGCATACGTCCATAGTCCTCGGTAACCACTTTCCATCAGGTGGGCCGTGAGGTTGTCTGCCACCTATGTGAAAAAAAATGTGATGAAATCTATGCAAAATCCTATTTGCAAATCATAAATCACATAAAAAATTATACTTAAATCCAGCATACTTGTTAAAGTTGTTACGATCTTTTCATCAGCAGTCGGATTTTTCTTTTTTTAAAAGCACTCTTTACTTGACTGAATTTTTTATAGCATTTTTTATGCTAACTTTAAAGTTCGAAAAGCATCGGAAAAAATGAAACGCTCAAGTGAGACTTGAACTCACGACCTTTCCCTTGTTTTTCGAACTTTAAAGTTAGCATAAAAAATGGTTGAAAAATCATTCATTGTTTCCAACAGTTCATAAGAATGTTGGTAGATGGCACCACCGTCGCCCTTAAAGACGGATATAAAGAGAAGGCAAATTTGAAATGATTCAGGTGTGGCTCAATAGCTCAGTTGGAAGAGCATTCCCCCTGTAAGGGAAAGGTCGTGAGTTCAAGTCTCACTTGAGCGTTTAATTTTTTCCGATGTTTTTCGCACTCTTTACCGGTAGGCTAGCATAAAGAAGCTCGTGAAGTGTGTAAGGATAGAGGTCAAGTGGCTGATGTCTCTGTCTACCTCGGAGGGAAAAGGCGTGGGTCGTTACCGGTAGTTGGACCTCTGAAAAGCCCAACAACTGGTCTAACTGCAATGCTTCGATATCACCTTTGGCATAAAGAGGTCGCTTCACGGAAAATATCGATCCAAATCCGCACTTACACTGGTAAAGCGGGGTCCGCAGACTGCAAGTTTTAAGCTTCGGTAGCGACTGGGATTAACGATAGCATGAAAAAGATTTTATTTTTGCAATTCTTGTTTGTTTATCCGCGATGGGCGCAAAAAAATACTAATGAACGGATTCTCATGCACTTTGTTTTGTTTGAAAAGTCTTGACGAGACTTTAAATATAAATTGTTACCAGAGATACATTACATACCTACGCTCACGCTATTTTCCCTCCGGGATAGGTAGAGACTATAGCCCGCAGCAGTAGCCTTCTAGCGTCGGTAGCTTAGTGATTAAAGAATCGACCTTACGATCGAAAGGTCCCGGGTTTGAATCCTGGCCACTACCGACGTGAAACTACCCAACACAGGCAATTTAGCTTTCAGTTGGAGGGGTTAGATGGAATATTAGTACCTAATTCAGTTCTACTATTCTTTCAATAAAATAGAAAGAAAAAAATTGACTATCTATTATTCATAACCTTCCCAGAGATACCTACGATCAAAAATCACGGTACCCGACATACTTACGGGCGGGGGTTAAAAATGAAACCTGTGGGGTGGGAATATGTAGTCAATACTCCTTACAAGTGAACTCCTTAGGTGATTATTAACAAAACGGTTGCTAGGCAACAATAAACAAAGTTTCGCTACACGTCGGTTTCATGTTTAATTTCTATTTTCTATTAGTTTACAATGCCTAAAGTGTACCCGACTCCCCATGACGGTGTGCCCTACCACTGCGTGAACACGGGGGATGACCCTGGCTGCTACCAACTTCATAGGTAAGAATCTTCTTCATCTTTTCGTTTAAAAGCTCTTCAACTTCTGTCTGGGATCCGCTTTACCAGTCTAACTGTGTAAGTAAGTGATCGAAGCCTCCTACGCAGCGGCCCCGTACACTACCGCTACACCACAGAGCTTTATGTCTGAAATGACCTTAATGTGTAATATATCATGTAATTTTTTTTTATTTCCAGACCATCCCAATGTCGGCTAAAGTTCCCGGTGTCCAAAAAACCGATTCACAAATGCGAGTTGCCGAAGAAAGAATTTGTTGCTGTGCCCCAACTGGATGGCTGGAGGCAGCTACTGGTCCCCAGCACCTCCCCCAACTTCTACCCAGCCGTGATGCATAAATCTGAGTATGAACGGCTTAAGAAACAAGCCAAAGTGAGTTGATTATATATATATTAGTATGTTTCACGTTATTTTGGATACCCTCCTTTTTGATAGCAAGGTATCCAGAGGGCAAGATGGTAACACCGAACACCGTAGTTCTAACGGTTCCGTATCACAATATCTAAAGTCACTTTAACTATTTTCAAGAAAACTACGGTTCATTCACATATTGTCATAACGCATATTGGTCGACTCGACTACTGGTTAATACACATAATGTTGAATAAACTAAAATTATTTGAACGAACGGACGATTAATATAATATTCATTTAATATTATAATGTTCTTTTAAGATATTGTACATGTTGACTATGTTTGAAATACCTAATGGTCGATTCGCCTACGTTTTATTTATACTACGCGCAGGATTAATTCTAAAGTGGTGGGTAGTTACAATTTCATTTTATGTCAAACGTAGGATCTACTATTACTTAGTCTATGGTTAAGCTGAGTACAAGTTGTGATTAACATTGTAATGATGGCTGAAAACATTGTGAAATTATTAAAAACGCAAAGGGGAGGAGTAAAATTGTTGCAAAACCGACTTCACGTAGTCTTGTCTGCCCTATCCCTAGAGTGAAGTCGGTTTTGCAACAATGTAAATTTCTGTCACAAAGTGGTAGTATTAATAAACCGTAGGCGAATCGACTATTAGGTATTTCATACATAGTTCAATCAACCTTAGCACAATTAATAATAGTTGAATAAACCGTAGGTGAATCGTTCATTATTTGTTTCGACCAGTAGTTATTACAAAAATATGTGAAACGATCATTAGGTGTTTTAAATAGTAGTTTTTTTGACCGTAGTTGTATTGAAAATAGTTAAAATGATTTTAGATATTCTGATATGGAACCGTTCTAACACCTGATGGGCGTCAGCTACGATACGAGGAATTTGTTTTAGGTTAGGTTAGTCCAATCTCATCTTGGTATCGGCATGTGAAGACTCAAAGCAGCGTGCGGTTTTAGTCGATTTGGGTCCGACATGATATGAGGTTTTCGCGCGGAATTATGACTTAAAAAAATGCTCAAGCGTTTTCCCGCCTGATATGGCCCTAAAGGAAGCCTTTTGGTACCTACCCTTTTCTGAATTAGCACTCTCTATCATTAAACGTTTATAGAATGAATTAAACCCATTTAAAAGCCACGAGACCCTATTCCTACGCTATCTTGTAAGCTGGTGGAGCAACACACCTCTGCCTACCCCTTTAAGAATTTAGAGACATGAATATATACAATATACCTATTATTTATACAGTAGGTACTACTATCTTATAATAGTTGTAAGTTACCAGTCGATATCTATGTGAAGGAATTTTTCGACTTCTGAACTTTTTGACTCCTCTTTTATATTTATTCTTGTACATTATTTTAGTTTATTATGTAGGTAATAAATACTAGTACATTGGTGCCAAGTTTCAATCATTCAATCATTGATTAAATACTCTTTTAAGTTCAAAGTTTGTTCGTTACAGATAGTATCTCAAGAGGAACAACTCGCGGCTATGCATGCTCAAGAGGCGGCGATCCAGCTGGCAGCCAAGGAGTCTGAGAACAGGAAGAATAACCTCAAGGCACAGCTGCAGGTCCAACCGGGTGCTGACGCGGCCACGGGAGACGCCGACCCGGAACTGGAGGGGCCCGACCAGGCTGCGCATACCATATCCAGAGCTGAGAGTAAGTATGAGTGCAGATTGCCAATTGTAGTAATAAAATATCATTTCGTAAGAATGTTGGTAGATGGCTCCACCGTCATTAAAGATGGATATAAAGAGAAGGAAAATTTGAAATGATTCAGGTGTGGCTCAATAGCTCAGTTGGAAGAGCATTCCCCCTGTAAGGGAAAGGTCGTGAGTTCAAGTCTCACTTGAGCGTTTAATTTTTTCCGATGTTAGCATAATAAATGCTATAAAAAATTCATTCAAATAAAAAATCTGTTTCAAATTGAGTCGTGATCTGTCAAAATCAAATGAAATGTCAAAAACATTTGGGTATTATCCTATAGTTAAAATAAATTATCTAACCTAGCTTAGCATATAAGAATGGTAAAAGAGCGGCAAAAATTGCGTCGGTTCTTATTTTATAGTTTTTATTTAGGATTTTTAATCATCCACCCTACCTATAATACCTAGTAACTGATTTGACTATTACCTAAATTTTATGACGTCACTAAATCTTTTTTCATACAAATCACCTTTTATCTTATCGTTTTGACGTTTAGTTACTTCTAATTTGACTAATCCCAATTTCCAAGAAAGAACTACTTTTTAAACATTAGATCTAAGATTATACACGCCATACATCATTCACGAATAACACCTGCAAATCCCTGAAGGGGGTCAGCAGAGGTACCTATATTACACACACTACGATTTTTGGTCCCATATTCTTGGATATATAACAGCGCTATCTTTAAGTAGCCTTTTGTGACATCCATGGGAAGAGATAGAGTGACGTGATATCCTTACCTGAAGCAGTAGCAGTTTAATAGCAACAGCCTTAAAAGTACATTGCATTATTATTTTCAGTGATGTTGGCTGATAACATGCAGGGTCCCCGGCTATGCAACCGCATCATCCTCGCCTCCAAGTGCCATGCCATCCGAGACGCGCAGTTAACCGAGAAGGAACTTATCCAGAAGGAGCTGGATGAAGAGGAACGACGGTAAGCATGGCTTCTTAAGGATACTTACATTTCTGTACCCCGAGCTCGATAAATATTCGAATTCGTAACATAAACGTATCGAAAGAATAGAGTACGGTAATCATCCAGCGCGAGGGATATACCAGAGGCAATCTCAATCTCGGCAACTAATGACCCAAATCGGCATGCGTTTTTAGTCGGTTCGAGTCCATAAAACCACCCCCTCTGGCCTTTAACGCGTGGGGGGGGCGGGTTACCTTTTACGCATTGGTTACTTTCTGGGTCACTCGGGGTGCGAGGGATATGTAGAAGACAACTTCACAACTTCACCTCCGGCCTAGCACCATGACCCTCAGTCGGCATACGGTCTTAGTCGGTTCGAGTCCAACATAACCTCACCTTCCGGCTCCGGCGGGGGAGATATCCGAGGGGATTTCCCATGGAGGACAAAATATAATTAAGTAACGGAGATGCCCCCATTGATATTTCTCCTAATAAAAACGCGCGCCGAATGCGGATGGGAAGAGAGACGCGCGGGGTGTCAAAAGTCGAAGAACTTCATAGGTATAACGTTCCTACCGAATGAGTCCATTTGACGCTTGGATGGCACGCGACTTGATTGCCTTGCCACAACTCCGCTATCATTTCCTACTCCATGGGATTTCCGCACGGCAAAAAAAAGCATTGGTTATAGGTACTTTAGAAACTTCGTCGCCCTCCTTTTGACGTATAATGACATCAACTTTTGTCGTTGGCGACATATCACAGCCTGGACGCCATAATGGAGGAGAACCGTAAAGCAGCCGTGAACCGTGAAGAAACTGACGAGGACAGACGCCACAACCTGCGGCTGCTGAACCTCGCAGCGTTGAAGGAGCAGATCAAGGCTCATGCAACAGCCAAGGTACTGATCATCTAGTCTAGTAATCTTAGTAGATTTCTACTAAAGGTCAACACAAGAGTGATGAATGAGGCTCTCTCCCTTCCCGGGGGATCGGGACACTGTCCTTCCCAGGCTCAAGAGGGCTGAATCCGGTGATGGCCATGGACCAACCGAGAGGTGAGAGGGATATGTTTTTGGGCAAACCGCACACCGTCTCTGGTCTTCAGATGCCGATCTCCAGACCCGAGACGTCGTGCCGAGGGATCTCCCATCCAGGAACAGAAAGTTGAATTCCGAAAATGTTGAAATCCCAAAATGATGATTATTTTTAGTTTCGGAAAATGTTGAATTGTTATAATGTTGAAATATTAAAAAGTAGAATTCTCAAAATGTATACTTTCCCAGAGAAAATTGATTTCTTTAAATTTGGCTCTTCGCACGTAAAAAAACTAGTGTAGGCTTTTCTCTTGGGATTGAAAGTTATGCCTTCAGTCCCAGAAGTCAAGATAAAACAATCTGGTCTCGAGCATCCATGCTAACTTTGGTCTCTTCGTCTTCTACGACATCAAGGCTGCCCCTCCTGGATCTACCTCTCGTATCCCCCTATAAGAGGCTATTTCCTTTCATCCACGTCGTCTTTCCCTTCAGATAATGGAAGCAGAACGCATCGAGGAAGAGAGCATTCGCGTGAACCAAGCCAACATCGCCATGCAGATTGACGAGGCGCAGAAACTGAAAGAGAAACATCACCGCCAAGCCAAGCTGAAGGAGATGCTCGACCAAGGTACGTGCCCACTGACGTCATTAGTGGTTGGTGCGTACCCAATGACGTCATTAGTGGTTTGTGAAAGTATGCTGCCAAATAACTACCAAACGACTCTCCTATCCGAGGGAATTTTCGCATAAAAAAGATGCTCACATATACATAGACACGCGTTTTTGCCATGGGGTTAGGCACGGACCACATGTTTACACTTGCTACAATCCTGGCATACTACTTTCGCTTCTTCTACTTTATAATTTGTTTTCATACATGCTCGCCGGTTTACGGGTACTCTTGACATGTCCTTTCTTCTTGAGGAGGGCCAGACCGTAAGCGATGGCCCTGGGTCAGCCGGGGTGTGAGGGATATGTCGATGACAGCCTAGCACTACGGCCCACAGTTGGCGTGCGGTTTAAGTCGGTTCGAGTCCGACATAACCTCCTCTTCCGGCTCCGGCGGGGGAGGTATCCGTGGGGATTTCCGCAAGGAAAAAAAAGCTTGTAACCTTAATGAAAGTCACGTATAGACAAGCGTTTTTCCCAGTGGGGATAGGCACGGACCACATGTTTCCATTTGCTGTGGTCCTGGTAAACAACTTGCGCTTTTTCTACTTTTATAATTGTTCTCATACACGCTCGCCGGTTTCGGGTAACTATTGACGCGACTTCCACGCAGGAGGCGCGGGTTCGATCCCCGCTCAGTGCAAATATTTGTATGCATGAATATGGCTATTTGCATTGGTCTGGGTGTTTATATGTATATATATGTATGTATTTACGAAAAAAAAGTATATAAGTATGTTTATCCGCATTCTAGATTCCATAACACAAGCTATAAAAGCTTACCATGGATCTTTATAGCGTTGTGTAGGATGTTGTGGAATATTTATTATTTATTATTGACATGTCCTTTCTTCAAAATGCCTTCGATCTAAATACGTATGTCTAGTTCGACACTTCAAAATTACGAATGCTACTATAATCAATCAATAAGCCTATTGCAGTCCACTGCTGGACCTAGGCCTTCCCCCATCATATCAGCCACACATAGTCCACTGCTGAACATAGGCCTCTCCCTTTAGACTTCCAGAATGACCGATCTAAAGCCGTCCTTCCACCTATGAGGTCGTCCTTCCACCTGGCCGTTGGGCGTCCTACACTACGTCTGCCCGTACGCGGTCGCCATTCCAGAACTTTTTTGCTCCATAGGCCATCTGTTCTGCGCGCTATGTGTCCCGCCCACTGCCACTTCAACGAGCTAATCCGCTGGGCTACGTCGGTTACTTTTGTTCTCCTACAGATATCATGACTCAGCAGGGAAATACCGAGCATAGCCCTCTCCATAGCTCGTTGCTAGCTGCATAGCCCTCTCCCAATGTACCTACGCCATTTCGGCTGATCCTGCACGTTCCACATCTAGTCTGTCCCAGCCACCTTTTTCCGGTCGTCAGTTCATCTGGCTAGGGGGTGCTACTATAAATATTCTTTCATTTTAATATTCAATATCCTCCAGGCAACGCGGAACTGCTCTACTACAAGCAACTGCAAAACGAAGAAGATCGCATCATGGACCTTCGTATCGCGAACTTCTTGAAGCAGAAACTGGCGAGAGAGTCTAAGAACAGAGCTGAAGCAGAAGCTGTCAAAGCTGCTAAACAAAAGGGGATCGATCATATAGCGAAGGCGCAGAAGGTACGAGTTTTTTTTTATAAAGCACACGTCAATTTGATTTCACCTCGCCTGATGGTAAACTAAAGGCAAAGTCTCGTAAAGAGGATCACCATCGTAAACATGTACCATGTTAACAGTGGTGGCACTCAGCTTAACGGCCTCATCAGATGCCTTTTCACGCCCCGCTTAAAGGACCCGGGACTGTAGGAAGAAGGAAACACGTGAGCTGGCAAGGAGTTCCAGATCTTAGTGGTGCGGCATAAGAATGAGTCACTGAAACGCTTGGTTCTAGAAAGTACTTATCCTACAAAGTTATAAATGTGAAACTTTTTGATGATATTTGGATGTTAAGACAGATGCATTGTTCGTTACTGGGTTGTGCGCTTGTCTGACACCATGGATTACGGCAACCGGGAAACAAGATCAGGAGCGGGTGGAGCCGCGGGTAATAAGTAGATAAGACGAAAATGGGACCTATGTTCACTAGTGTATTCATTAATTCCCGAGGAGGGCCAAACCCCGAGGAGGGCCAAACCCCCAAGGAGGGCCAAACCGTATGGGATGGCCCTGGGTCAGCCGGGGTGCGAAGGATATGTCGATGACAACCTCACCTCTGGCCTAGCACCACGACCCACAGTCGGCGTTGCGGTTTTAGTCGGTTCGAGTTCGACATAACCTCCCCTTCTGGCTCCTGAAGAGGGGGTATCCGAGGGGATTTCAATATAAGAGCGTACTCTCTTTTATAAGGAAAGCAACGCATTTGTGACTCCTCTGGTGATGGGTTTCCATGGGCGGCGGTGATCGCTTACCATCAGGCGATCCGTCTGCTCGTTTGCCTCCGTATTCCATAAAAAAAGCAATTCACATTACTAAAACCTTTTTATTATATCCTTCCAGGCGGAACAAGAGCTGAAAGAGGAATTAGACAGGATCCGCAACCTGAAGATCCAAGAGGACGTGGAGCGGGACTACCGCCGCAAGGAGAGAGACGCTGCCATCAGGAGAAACAAGGAGATGAGGCACCTCCACGAGGCCAGGGAACAACAGGTACACACCTTCTCTTTAATGACAGCCTCTGTGGCGTGGCGGTAGTGAAAGCGACTGCCACGCAGGAGGCGCGGGTTCGATCCCCGCTCAGTGCAAATATTTGTACGCATGAATATGGCTATTTGCATTGGTCTGGGTGTTTCTGTTTATGTATGTATTTACAAAAAAAAGTATTTAAGTATGTTTATTCGCATTCTACATTCCATAACACAAGCTAGTTACAGTAGCACGAGGTACAGCTCCAAAAGCGTCCTAGCTGCGTTATCTAGCCGGTGGGACATAATGATCCATACCGATATAATGACGAAATAAAATTAGAAATTTTATACCTTCCTAACAATAGTGTTTCATTGAAAAATTAATTGTACTAACAACCTCTATGGACTCGTTCCGAAATAATTTTATTTATTCTATATCTAATATATAAAATTCTCGTGTCACAGTTTTCGTTGCCATACTCCTCCGAAACGGCTTGACCGATTTTGATGAAATTTTTTGTGCTTATCCGGTATCTATGAGAATCGGCCAACATCTATTTTTCATCCCCCTAAATGGTGCAGCGGGAACGGGATCTGACGCCACGGGTGCAGGGAAAAATTGGCGGTACGAAGTTCGCCGGGACAGCTAGTATTCTATATATAGGGTCAGAAGTTAAGTTTATTAGTATATTGAAAACCAACCTTATTCCTTGACGATACCACATAGATAAGTTATGTACTTCTCTCCATTTAATTCGGTTTCTGACTCTTTATTTTAATGATGATTTGCAAGGCTCGTTTCTTTCTGCGGAGTACTTAAATTGTGAGTTAGCAATTGTAGCGAGGATTCTCAATAACATGATTCCTGTCAGCTTCTCACTGGGTCGCACTATTTTTGGGTTCAAGCTTTTCTTTCCATCAGATTCCCTTTTGAAAATGCTTAGGTACTTTTTGCCATAATGATGTATATACTTAGTCTTGACGATATCACAGGATTTTCAGTAGAAATAGTAACTATATAATTGCATCCTATATTCGTTTCCAGATCAAAGACATCCACCGTCTCATCGCCCGCGAGATAGCCAAAGACGAACAGAGCTTCAACAACGCGGCGCGCCAGAACGAGGAGTTCATTCAGAAAGAGAAAGAGGTACTTAAATACATCTTGTGATCTTCTTTTTGTCTGTATGTCTATCTGTATGGAATGTCCGCGTCACGTCGAAACTACTGGATAGATTCAAACGAAACTTGGCACTTTCAGAGTTACACTGTGGAAGTAACTTATAAAAGGAAAAACTAAGTTCAAGTTTATTAATCAAATACATGGGAAAAATGCATCTTCTCGGGCGGGACTCGAACCCGCGATCTTTCTCGTACAGGGGGAATGCCTTGACCAACTCGGCCACCGAGACACGCCCGATGTGATTCAAATTTCCCTTCTACTTTTATCCGTCTTTAAGGCGACAGATTGATTTGTATAGTTAGCATACTTAATGCTGTAAAATTCATTCAAGTTTATTTAACACATTTATTATCTTGATATTGTATTTGAATGATTTTTTTATAGCATTTATTATGCTAACTTTTAAGTTCGAAAAACATTGGAAAAAATGAAATGCTCAAGTGAGACTTGAACTCACGACCCTTCCCTTACAGGGGGAATTCTCTTCCAATTGAGCTATTGAGCCACACCTGAATCATTTAAAATTTTCCTTCTCTTTATATCCGTCTTTAAGGGCGACGGTGGATCCATCCACCAACATCAAAATTGATATTGTATTGTTAATATGTAACGGAATCCTTGAACTAGATTTAGGGGTACTTCATTTTGTACACTTGTCAAATTTTCATCCTATAGCACTATTTCGTTACAGTTGGACGAGAAACGCAAGGCGCGCATCGAGAAGCATCGCCAGGAGATTATGAAGCAGATCAACGATAAGGAACGAGCCAGGTAAGAGAAAGGATGTTCTGTTGTGAACAGACAGCCAACCATGTTTGCTATTGAAACTGGTAAGTCAGAACTCGCAAGTTCGATTCTCAAAAAGTGCATATTATATTTACATAATTATGATGACGAATTAAGAAACTTTCTGCCTCGCACAAGTAAACTGTGGAATGAACTGTCACCAGCGGTATTTCCGAACCAATACGACCGTCAAACCTTCAAGAAAAGAGCGTACTCTCTATTGAAAGAAGGCAACGCACTTGTGTCTCCCCTGCTGTTGTGGGTGTCCATGGGCGGCGGTGATCGCTTACCATCACGCGATCCGTCTGCTCGTTTGCCTCCCTATTCCATAAAAAAAGACTATGATCATATTCATTTAAGTAACTACACTCTGTAAAGTAATGCCAACGAAGCGAGAGCTAAAAGGTACCTAAACAAAATTTCAGCGGTTCCAAACATTTATCACTTAAAGCGCATTCCAGGCAGGAATGAAATTGCTCATAAGATGGCGGATCTGACAGTTTAGAACCACTGTGCTTACAGCTTTCCTGTACTACGAAACCCGCAACGACAGCTGTCGCTCGGCCATTATCACGTACGTGTGACGTGTACGACCAGGCAGAGAAAATTATCGCTAGTTATCGTAAAGTAGGCTCAGTAATAGTCGCTTTGTTTACCTTTTTTCTCTAGTCTTGTTGGCTTTACCTTTAGAAACCGCAGGACGGATTTGGGATGCGGTGGTAATAGATTCATTCAATTAACAAATAAACATACAATGAGACTGCTACCAAGTCATCACAAGTAGCATTGTTCGTCCAATGTTACTTCTCATAAAACAACCTGTATGTGATTGCCAGGGCTGAGCTTCGAGAGAAGATTCACAACGAAGGCGTGGCACTGCGCATGGAGCAAGAACAACAAGAGAAATATGAGAGGAGAGTCATCAAACAAAAGGTACGGTGGACTCTACTCACCTAGTTAGAACCAGCGACTTGGTCTCCTAAGGGTCAATTCACATTATAAGATCAGCTGCCGGAATTTGTTGCTGGAAATAGTTGCGAGAAGGTTCATACAGCATCGGGACGCCATAGGTAAATGTGAGGAGGATCCGGATCTCTTCATATTGAGTCCGGAAACGGTGCGCAATATCCGCTTTAAAAGGAACTTCATCCCGCGCATGCTCAAGCTGTGAAATGAACTCTCTCTCCTGTGGTTTTCCTTAACGAATACAATATGGGGTTCTTCAAGAAGGGTTTTTTTTTACAGGGTCGGCAGTCCAAGTGACAAGCACACGGTCCACCTGATGAAAGTGGTCCGCCACTTTCATCAGGTGGACCGTGTGCTTGTCTGCCAACTAAGCGATATAAAATTAAATCGACTCTTAAGCGTCAATTAATGCTAGATAGGGTCTAGGCGAATCAAAGCGTTATGTATTTCACGAAAAGTCGAAAAAATCTAAATCCTGTGATTACGTCAGGGCATGTTGCCTCCTCTCTGTGTGGTAGGGATAAGTGGAACAGCCCTGTTTGCCGAGGTCCCTGAGACCCCGACTATATTTACCCATGAATCATTGTACCTCCCAGGTGGCGGCGATGAGGACTCAGAAGGTGGCCGAGAAATACGTCAAGGAGGTAGAACAGACCCTCTCCAAGCACGGGTATAAGCAGTGAGATGTGGTTTGGCAGACCCTGTGTTGAAGAGTTTAGAAGAATAAAGACTTAAGATACTACATTCTCTCATTCACATCAGCAAATCCCCAAATAATCCCCCTCGGATACCTCCCCCGCCGGAGCCGGAAGGGGAGGGACTAAAACCGCACGTCGACTGTGGGTCGTGGTGCTAGGCCGGAGGTGAGGTGGTCATCGACATATCCCACGCACCCCGGCTGACCCAGGGCCATCCCTTACGGTCTGGCCCTCGGGGATCCCCCAAATCCCCAACACACGCATATATTTCGCGCGAATGAGTTTGTCTCACCCGGCGAGCCTGATGTAGTAACGCGATCCCTTTTCATGGGCTGTTAGTTTACTGTCCCTCAGTCACCATCCTTTCGGCTGATAATGTCACTTTTTCAATTTACACACTTCCCATAATGTACACTTTCCCGAATTATGTATTCCCAAAATGACTACTGGCCCAGACGACCACATCCCAGTTTGAGCACTTCCCAAAAAACATTTTTTCCCGAAAAGTCCACTTATCCAATATGTCGTATCATTTCGTTAGGCTAGCTTAGCTGCATTGCAAAAAAAATGGCAAAAAGTAACGTTTGTTATATGGCAGCCGACTTATCTTTTTGTTATCATATCACACAAAGAGGTCTTAAATTCAGAGAGAGTGTACATTTTGGGAATTAGACATTTTCGGAGAGTATACGACATTGGAAGTGTACTTTTTGTGAATAGGACATTGTGAAATGCAGTCAACTTAGCCTAGTGTACATTATGGGAAGTGTGTAATCTGAAAAAGGAGACATTGTCAGCCGAAAGGGTCACCATCACCAATCCCTCAGTCACCGTCTACGATACCCACCGGAAGAGATGTAGTGGCCCTATTCTACTCCACTATGAACCAACACGGAAAGAATAAGAAATAATAGACTGAAATGGTTTAAAATCAAGATTTTAATACTCTAATTATAATATAAGATAAACACAATTATACACAGGTCAGCCATAACATTAAGAATTAATTCATAAAATAATAAAACATTCACACTTTAAACTAATACTTCTACAGATTCCTAGGAATGGGAACTTTCCCATTTACTGGAATATGGTTCAACTAACTCACAATTCAGAACCGGTGCTTCCCATTCGTTGGAAACTGTCATCAAAACAATATTCCTAATGTTGGGAATTTTCCCAACGACTGGACTACAGCTAATAGTTACTTGATAGCTTTTTCTCCTAGTTTGACGACCTTGTCGAGGTTGTCTTTAAGTGTTTTGAGCTGGTTCAGGACATTGGAGTCCATGAGTGAGAATGGAATGTACGCTTGCGACTGTCGGAGTTGCTTCGGTTGGAGAGACAGCATAGTGCCGTCTTGTAGGAGAATGTTGCAGTTTGCCATCTCGTCACGTTGCATCCTGGAAAAAAAATCGTCTGTAAAGTCTGTTTACTGACGATAGTTGAACGTGACAACGTCATAAGAAAATACTGATGGAATGGTTTCATTTATCAAAAGAAAATGTTAATTTTATTTGTTTCATTTGTCGCTCGTTCCGCGCTCTCGCTAGCTATAAATGGAACGCCTCAGACCGAGGTAACGCCGCATGACGTCATGTTTTTTGTGCGTGCAGCCGGCTCCATCGACAAAAGAATATTGTCACGTCAAAATAGTTCTATAAATATAAATACTGGCTAAATTCGACAGCCTTTGTGGCGAGGCGGAAGCGCATTCATTAGACTGCTACGCAGGGGCTACGTGCGTTCCATTGTCGAATTCGTAATGCTATGTTATCAGTCCCGGTTGTAATATGAACATCTATGATAGTCGTTATATAGGGGAATTGGGTAAAATGACTTACATAGGAGGGCTGAACACACGTGCGGTTATTACTTATCTTACGCATACTAACTAGATCTTACGCATGCCTGTGCGATTATGCTACTGTTTTAGCCATACTAGGTATACATTCAAGATGGATTAAGTTACTACTCTTTGAAAACAATTTGTATTATGAAATTAAATAACCTGGGACTGGAATGGGACCTTGGCCTGGATTTAGACCTTGGCTTGGACCCGGATCTAGACCTGGACCGGCGCCAGAACCTGGATTAAAATTCTTTGCTATAGTAAAGTATGTTAAGATGCTTTTTGTATGATTTATGAATGTGAGAAGCCCTCCCTTCCTTTCCTCTGTCAATAATCCTCTTTTATAAGACGCCTTTTGTTTCCTATATAAAGGAGGCAGGACTCCGATCTTAGAAGACGATTTAGCTACTATCAAAATGGGTCCAAACCAGTCCAAGCCACGGTTATAGCCTACCTTAGATGGGCCTATTAACATGTGTCTGTTAACAATGACTTTGCATTACATTGGCAATACATTAGCCTTCTAACCTAACCTATCCAAGTCTTTTTTTGACAATTGGACCGGACGCGTATTGGACCAAACGCGACTGAACTCAATGATGATATATTCAGCGACTATCAGGGGTGAAGGGTGAAAAGGGAAACCGGTGGGAAAATATTATATAGTAATTTTGTGTGGAATTCTTCCAAGTTCTCTTTATAGAGCAAGCCGGACGGAATCGGGTTATAGGTACCTTTCCCGACTATGGTTAGTATATAGATAATCAGTAGAACTTACGTGTAGCAAGAGGGCACCATTACAGGTGAACCAGACATGGATACCACCATTTCTCCTTGGCGCGGTTGGCGTAACACCGTAAGTGGTGTGTGCGGTGTCACCTGGAAAGATTGAGAGGTCAGATGAGTTTTGTCATTGGCAATAGCTTGAATCAAAGTTTTTGGGAGTTATTCCAATAAATGAAAAAATTCCCCTTCCTAGGAATCTCTCAAGAAGTATGTTGTTTATAGTGTGTAGTTTTTAGATTATTACAAACCGTTTTTTTGCATTAAAATAATACAATTAAAAGTGACCAAAGCGGTTGCACTAGAGAACATTCATTGCGCGATACGGAATTATTATGATAGTCTTTAGCTTACGTGAATATCACAAAGATTAACTACTTTTTAACTTTTTATCGCAATTTATTTGATATTATAACATTTATCTCTACGTTTCGATTACTTCTTAAGGACCGAGTCCGCGGAGCGCACGACTCAAAATCTGTCAAAATACAGATGCAGCCGTGCACGCACACATCACCGAGATGCACAGTGGGCTGCAAGACGCTCTTTACCAGTTAAAATAATGGTGAAAATTGTCTTACCAATGATGAAAAAACTATTTTAAGCCTTGTGGTTAGAGTGCATTTTTGAGTAATATGATTTATTGTGACGTATTACGTCTGTCAATTACATTTCGTATCTCTTTTCTTCTTATACATTCATCCCTGTCATATTATGTTACGTGACGTCATTGGCATGTCTTTTGTTTCAGTGTCATACATAGCATGTTAAACTTTAAACAGAGATTATGAGATTTCGAACAAAATAAGGCTGGGGACATACCTACACCTAATTGTTGATATCTGAGGATACTGAAAATACTCTTAAAATTAAAATGCCCACCGCGTAGACAGACCATACTTGCCAGTTACGTACAAAAGAAACGATATTTAAAAGCCCGAATTACAAGATTCCGAGGTTCAAACCTGTACGAAATATCAAACTACGAGATACCGAAGATCACTTATAGTTTAGATTTAATGTATAGAGCGCGCATATTAATCTAAATGTATGGGAGTTAGCATTGAACTCCACCAAGTTCTAAGAGCCCCATTGCAAAATGTGGTTCAGGATCCGGTCAATCTCAGTGACAAGAACCTACCCTTTTTCATCGATATCAGACTGTGTAGCCGCAGGATTTCCATGATAACTCTCGTGTAAGGTGCTATCATCTGCATAGCAATGAAAGCTGAAGAAAGAGAGTGGGTAATATCCATCACAGAGGTCACGAATACGGCGCTCCTGCAGGCACCTAGCAACCCAATTGCACAGTTTCGGGGTTCGTCTTGCAGCTCTTCTTCCTACATTTCCTACCCGGCTGGAGCCGGGAGGGGAGGTTATGTCGGACTCGAACCGACTAAAACCACCCGCCGACTGAGGGTCGTGGTGCTAGGCCGGAGGTGAGGTTGTATGAGGTTGTCCGGAGGTGAGGTTGTCATATCCCTCGCACCCCGACTGACCCAGGGCCATACCTTGCGGTCTGGCCCTCTTCGGGAGGAGGGATAACGGTGTCCAGGACTCACCCCAGAGGGGGGAGGTGCGCTTCTTAGCGCGACGCCACCGGGGCCTGCTTCTGCTGGAGTGACAGGCGGCTCTACCCGTCACCCCTAGGCCTGCGCTCATGAGGGACGGAGGTCAGTCTGTGCCCTCCGACGCCCGATTTCTGCGAGTCTCTCTCACGCCGCCACTCTCGTTCCGCCATCTCCTTCACGACCATTAGAAAGAAAAAAAAGGAGGACGCAGAAGGAGACACTGGCCGCCCACTCGTTCGCACAGCTGACCATCGCCGTGAGCAGGGTGGCGATGATGAGAACTCTCACTCCCAGGGCCGCCTCGAGCTCCCACCTCGCCGGACACTCGGTGAGCGTGTGCAGTCCCGTGACGTCGCATGCGTCGCAGTGATGGCACTCGGACGTTCGCTCCTTATCGATCAGACGCAGATTGACGTGATCGTACCAACGACGTTTTACTGGTGGTAGAAATTTGGCACAAATTTGTCACTAATTTCGACCGGGTTGGTACCACCGTGCACAAGTGCGAAAAACCCTCCATAGTAATCCAATTTCGGTTGGATTGCGTTCAGGGATCAGCAAGATCACGAGATCTGGTTGGGCTCCGCCCATGCGGAAGAGCCACTCACACATTTGCCCTGGCGCATGACCTGACTCAATTGGTGCACAAGGTCACAAGGATACCAAGAGAGTCCGGCATAGAGCCCTCTCTGCTAGACCTTCTGTTGACGAGTCGCCCGGACCAGTACAGTGTCTCGGTGAGTGCCGCTTTAGGTAAGTCCGACCACTGTCTGGTCCGCTCCACCGTGCCCATTGTAGCACCCCCACGACCCGTGCAGGGGAAGAGGCGTCTTTGGCACTACTCGTCAGCGGACTGGGATGGACTACGCGACTTATGCTATACTTATGCGTCCATCCCGTGGGTTGAACGCTGCTTTGAGGGTAAGAACCCATCTGAGAGCGCTACTGCTGTCGCCGGTGAGATCGGTGTGGGTATGGAATACTATATCCCATACACCGATGTCACCGGAGTCCGCGGAGCGCGTCCGTGGTTCGGGCGCGAGTGCGCGGAGGCTGTTGAACATAAACAGTCTGCGTACCGCGCTTGGGTGTGGGCGCGCGTCACACGCGATCCCAACGTGGGTCACTTCAAGGCGGCGTACAACAGAGCCACAAAGGTCTGCAAGAGGGCTTACGTCAGGGCGGATGCCCAGCGCATAGCACGGCTGGGCCAAGAGCTAGTGGCGCATCCCACGGGTAGCCGTGGCTACTGGCGACTGGCCAAAGCCGTGCAAGCTAACTTCTGCCAGCCCTCGCTGCCCCCGCTGAGCAACCCCGATGGATCTCTGGCCCATGAGCCGCAAGAGAAAGCAAATTTGCTGGCAATCTCTTCGCCGCCAACTCCCGAGTCGATGATTGTGGTATGCAACCACGGACAATGCCCACTGGCGACCACGCAATGCCTGATATCCATATCAGGCAACGCGATGTCCGTGCAGTACCAGCCTTTGGCCTGCCTCCCAGACTGTGCAACTGGGTTGCAAGCTTCCTGCGGGGACGCCGTATTCGCATAATTGTGATGAACGAGCTGCGGAGTTCTTGCAGGTAAATGCTGGCGTGCCGCAGGGTTCCGTCTTATCTCCCACTCTCTTTCTTCTGCATATCAATGATATGCTCTCTAACGGTAGCATTCATTGCTATGCAGACGACAGCACCTTGCACGGGAGTTATTACGCAAATCCTGCGGCCAAGCAGTCTGATATGGCGGAAAAAAGGCAGCTTCTTGTCACTGAGCTGGACCGGATTCTGGACCACATTTCTCAATGGGGCGCTAGGAACCTGGTCGAGTTCAATGCCAAGAAGACCCAGGCATGTGCGTTTACAGCAAAGGTATCTCCTTTCCTACCCCTTCCCACTCTTCAGAACACACCACTGCCACTGCAGGATCACCTCAATATCCTCGGTATGGATGTTCGCTGCAAACTGAATAACAAAAACTATATCGAGAGTATCATCAAATCAGCCTCGCGTAAACTCGGAGTCCTGAACAGAGTAAGACGTTTTTTCACGCCGGAACAGCGGTGTCTTCTATACAAGACCCAAATTCGTTCCTGCGTGGAATACTGCTCACATCTCTGGGACGGCTCCGCAAAGCACTTACTAGATGCTCTCGACAGGTTGCAGCGACGTGCGGTCCGCATTATTGGGAATCCTGAGGTCACGAATACCCTCGAGCCTTTGCAGATGCGTAGAGATGTTGCGTCTTTGGCAGTTTTCTACCGTCTCTACCATGGTGAATGTTCTGACGAGCTCTTCCAATTAGTCCCACCCTCTCCTTTCCTACACAGGAAGACAGGTGCAGGGCTAATATGCCATTCATTTACGGTGCAGAGTATACCTGCTAGAACCAAGCGTTTCAGTGACTCATTCTATGTCGCACCATTAAGACCTGGAACTCCCTGCCAGCTCACGTGTTTCCCTCTTCCTACAGTCCCGGGTCCTTTAAGCGGGGCGTGAAAAGGCATCTAATGAGGCCGTCAAGCTGAGTGCCACCACTGTTAACATGGTACATGTTTCCGATGGTGACCCTCTTTCCGAGACTTCGCCTTTAGCTTAACATCAGGCGAGGTGAAGTCAAATTGACGTGTCCTATATAAAAAAAAAACGGAGGCGGCTCTCTTGCGTATCTGCGACATTGTGATACATAAGGCTTCTAATCCAGTGCACCAGGTCTACTGGTGGTCGCACTAACTGATACCCGCGACTCCTGCGACTCTAGTGATGCTGCTAAATATGAATCAGTATCTTTAATATAACATAAGCCAACGAAACTTTTTTTATTACTAATATGTACGGAAACAGCTACTTTACAATATACATATATACTTACCTATACAATCATATAAAATAGACCATGAAGTTAGTATCTAATTATAATTTCATTACAAGAGAACCTAAAAATATTGTTTCTACAAAAAATATTTTAACTAGGTATATCCCAAACTTTACAGTTCAAACCTTAAAGCAAGTATGTCAAAATCTGAAACATTATGCTATAAATGTACCAACGAAAGTGTGAAATGGCTAAAATCGGAACTATGGTTGTCACTGTAAAATGCATACTATTTTATTGACGTCCAAATGATTAATGAAGACGGTGGCGCCATTTTTCATTTCATATATTTCTTGGTAGGCCTATTTGTGTATGCATGAACTGTCATCACGCGCCAAAGAGACGTGCTCCTGCTTCGAAGGCCCGTGGGCGACTGACGGGCGATGAGAAAAAATATGGCAGAAAAAAGACACTATTTTACGCGTTTTTCAGTAACTTTGAAGTGATTTTTTAGATTGATTGCTGAATGTATCATCAAATAAGTTTTGTCTTCCCTATCAAGAAGTCTTTGACTTTCAAATTCATACCGGTTCCTTGCTAAAATCACTCATTTTCAATATGAATTTACTCAAAAACTGGAGACTATTTCACTTAGCCTGTATGGAGAATTTACGTAAAACATATCTAGATTTTAGGGCTTTAAAAGAGGAAGTCCTTGTTTGTAAAAGTACAAAAAACGTACACGATATATTTTATTGGTTTCTTCAGTGTTCATAAAGTGTTTCTTTTTATCAATTTGTGTTGATTTATTGGGTTAAATCTGAAAAATACGAAGGCATGTTTTTGCATTTTTTCTCAATTTTGTGCGTTTGTTGACGTTTATTATATAACAACTATTAGGTTTTAAGAGTTTAATATAAGCATACCATAATTTTTGGTCTTTGATTGTAATATATACAAAGTATCATTGATATCAATCATATCTAAATAGGTTAAATATGAAAAATTGTAACACTCTTTTCGGTGATTTTCACGATCTGGCCCCTTAACAGCCATGGTCTCGGTTTCACCAAACAAAACGCTATAGAATCCGCTAAAAGTACTCTTAATTCAACAGAATTAGTCGTTTTAAGTAAACATGTGCGACGAGGATAGAGAAAATAATCGCTAGTTATCGCAACGTAATTCAGTAATGGTCGCTTTGTTTACCTTTTTTCTCTCTCGCTTCTTTGGCTTTAATTTAGTCATCTTATTTCACCAATGTTTCACATCAATAACCTCACCTTGGGAGTGATAGCCGGATAGTTGACAGGCGCATTCTTGTTGTACGCTGGCGTACGGTACACGGAGCGAGACCGTCTCCTCTGTACCGTCTTGCTGGCTGTGGGGGGCGGAGGCTTGCGGCTGGACGCGTCGGCGGAACGGGAGCGACGGGCCGTGGCCGCTGTGGAGCGCCCTGATGATGGAGGCACTGGACGAAGGAGGAACAGAACCCAATGAGTTCTCAAGAAACACTAGATTGTAGCTTAGTCTACTGTGCCATAAAAACGATTATGAAGTGTAAATCTATGTAATAATGTAATATAAGTTCGTCTCTAGGCTAAGTTATATGAGAAACGCTGATGCCTGGAATACAGACTATTTTGTCTAGTCCTGGCACAGATGCCCAAAATTAGGTATGTATGATTTTATGGTATTTTTTTGATTTGTAATTTTGTGAATTAAATAAATAAAAAAATAAAGTTCTATGTATACCAGACAAGCGGTTTATACACCTCGGTACACATATCTTGGAACGAAGTCTAAAGTGTTAGCCACAATGACCCAAACTTTATAATGGGCCATTGTTCTTACCTGTGTTGGGAGCAAGCGCTGAGTAACTTTCTGATTTTATAATATGACGAAAGTCTGGCGTTCACGGGCTCAAGTCTATAAGTATTATCGTACTTAATTCATGTACTTAATACTTGGCAAATTCAATTCGCTACTATTATTTAGGAAGTCAGAACTAACAAGATCTTCGACTACTACACCCATCATAATCCTCCTGCCCTAATCCCAAGTTTATTTGTGGTCGGCGCAACATGTATGTTTCTTCCTTTCATCTCTAGTTGCCGTCATTTCAACATTCACTCCCTTCGTAACCATATCATCCTTCACACAGTCCATCCACCACCTTTAAGGTCTTCCTCTCCCCTTGTAGCCTTCCACTTCCATAGTTAATACCTTCCTTGCGACATTACTTTCATCCCTACGCATTACATGTCCGAACCAGGAGTAACGATTTCCTCGTACCTTTTCCGTGATCGGCGCAACTTTCAAACTTCCTCTAATAAATTCATTCCTAATCTTATCCATTCTTGTCACACCACACATCCATCTCAATATGAGTCATTGTTACTTGAATAAATCAATATATTATTATTATTATTCGCATCTCGGCTACATGCAACTTTCTTTCATCCGTTACCCTTACGGGCCAGCTTTCCGATCCATACAGGACGGCAGGTTCGTCCACTACACCTACTAAGCCCTCTGTAATTGTTAGCTAGAAGTCATCAAAAATCTTAGGATTGAAATTTTGAAAGAATGCTAACACACTTTTTTAGGATTCTTTAAGTTATCCGGATTCTTTGCTCAAGTGTATTTTATTTATTTACTTTTGAAGAAGGCTACAGACTAATTAAAAAATAATAACCCTTCGAACTTAATCTACAGTTTGCTAGATCTATGACCCCCTCTGAAGTGGAAAAAGATCTTAAATGAACTACACTAATGATGATACTTACTTAAGACACTAAAATGATATGGTAAGGCGTGAATTAGACAGAATAGACATAGGGAAGGAACAGGCGTGGCACGGATAAGTTTGGTCCCTATCACAAAAACAAATTTTAAACCCTAATTTTGAGGTTTTACGGGTATAGCCACGATTCTGCCTTACGCCTTAATCCTTTCTATATAATTCACGTCTAAGATGATAAAAAAGGAATAATAGAACTATGGTAGCATAGAGATAGCATGGTACTTACCGAGACGGCTTTTCTTCATGGTGCCACCGGAGCTCTGAGACGAGTTCTCCGTCAGATAGCCTGCCCAGGAAGCACCCCGTTAGTGGAAATCATTATGGATTGTTAGTTGATGGCCAGAGACCGAATGATTGTGTGTATGATATTACTAAGAATGTTCTAGAATCTAGATTATGGGTTAAGACCATACCCCTGATACTTGTCAATGCGTACAAAACATGTATACAACATAAGTCAATATATTACATGTATACAAAGAACGCTTTGGCCGTCAAGGAAACTAGAGGTTGGAAACCGGTTGCCTACAAGGCTTTTTATACGTTTAAGTAACTGGTTCGCAAGTTTCGTAACTGGTTTTCGCAGGTTTCGTAGTCATATAAAAAAAGCCTTCAAGGAAACCGGTTGCCAAACTCCGGCTTCCTAGACAGCCGAAGCCGCAAAGAAGTGTGTTGAATGACTCATTGTTCAACATGGTACAATTTGATATTATCTTTAGGTTTTTTTTTAATTGAACACGTCAATATGACTTGACCTCGCCTCATGGTAAGCTGAAGGTAAAGTTTCAGGAAACAACAATACTACTGAGAGAAATAAAACTACTTCAAACTACAATTAAGCTCTATTCATCTAAAGCTGGCAGTTCTCTATTATTAAATATATTTAAAATGAAAAAAAAAACTACAATTACAACTAAGGGCCGGGGCGCCCAGTGCCGGCATCGGCCAGCATGATTGTGTTTGTCGTATAACAATATATCTTATAGTTATAGATTATAAGGTTGAACTTTAATTGCTAACTATACCGCTGCAGAATGCCGATCTCTGCCGACGGTAATCGACGATCGTCATTGAAATTTCAATTTTATGATGATAGTGATAAGATCATAGTATGCTTGGCCAAAAAATCCTGTAGCTCGCCGATGCCGATAATGGGTGCCGGCCCTAATAGTAATATAGGGAGGAAAAGATCACGAATTATTGAAATATAGTGATGAATAAGAGAATTGAAGTATGATTATGACAATATTATGAATTCCCAAGATTTAGGTGTGAGTATGAAGGCACAAACTCTAATTAAGGCACGTATTCTAGAATGACACTCAGTCTAAAACTCGATTTGTCTGTTTATACAATCTGTCATCAGATAAATCGTGATTCAAGATGAACGTCATTATAGAATATGGGCCTTAGACAATCATCAACAGCAATATACTTTAGGATATTTCTCGCACTGTCTAAAGAAGCCCTACTGATGATAAAATATTAATTAAATATTACCGTCATCATGAGAGGCTGAACGACTTGAATGTCTCGTTCTCCTTGTGTTTGGAGCTTCTTTCAGGTTTAGTTCTGTTTTCTAAAAAAGAAAAACCTGGTTTGTTAATAATAAGTTACCTAGGAAATATATAGTCATAGCACATAGAATTAGAAGTGTTCATGTTTTATCAAATAAATTTAGATATTTAATGAGTATAACAACCTCTCCAAATTGCGAAACTTGTGGAGTAATGGACGACGTACAACACATTCTCATGGAATGCGCGCGCTACCAGACTGGAAAAGACCAACTGATGGTAGACTTAGAGGTGAATAAGTCAGACATAGGTGCCTTCCACAGAATACTGACCACTCCTAATTCAGAGGAAGCATTCTATTTATATGGAATGCTTTCTATAGTACCTACATAATGTTTTAGTTTTTAATACTTGTTTTGTAAAGATAATACAATACGTACTAGCAGGGCGACATATACTTATTGTATAAAGTCCTTAAATAAAGAAAAAAAAAAAGAAATAATGAAATTTTAAAACATTTACTTAATGCTAACTATTCAAATAGGAAAATAGTTTGATCTATCTAAGCGGGATCGAACCTGCGAGCCTTCTCTTATAGGGACAATGCTTTGACCACTAAGCTACCGGAATCTTTTCTTGTCTCATTAAAATAATTTTTTTTATATTTTTATATTTACCAGAAAGAGTGTTGTTAGAGAGTGTGATAGACCACTGGCGTCAAGTCTAGTAGTGTATAATGTGTAAATAGAAATCATTGCCTGACTTTAGGCATTTATAATTGCTCCTGTAAATTGTTTTTAAATAAATAAATATTCCTTAACATTCTACATCATGCTATCTATACCCATTGTAAGCTTAACTAGCTTATGTTATGAAATCTAGAATGCGGATAAACATACTTAGATACTTTTTTTTTTAAATACAATATTATCTACACTAATATTATAAAGAGGAAATTATAAATAAAAACACCCAGATCAATGCAAATAGTCATAATCATGCATACGAATATTTGCACTGAGCAGGGATCAAACCCCCTGCATAGCAGTCCTGTTCACTACCGCCATGCCATGGAGGCTGTCAAGGAGGATTTATAACATCCATTGCTTATTTATTCACCGCTACAACAGACACACCAGACACTACTACTAAAAGATAATGTGACAACCCTCTTCTTTGCATGTATTCTTCGAACCAAAAATGTCACTGAGGGCCTCATTTTATAGTTGATTGTATAGGTATAAAATCTTACCAGTTGTCCTACAGTCTTGGTCAGATAAACATTACTGATGGAGCCTAATAATATCTTGAATGCAAGCTCTATGTTCCTCAGTTCCATGTGTGCTCTGGAGTCTATTTTATTCTTTTGATCTAAAACTGTAGAGAGAAATAAAATGATTTTTATTCTTTGTAAACAATATCAAACAAGAGACGGTATGGCGAAAATAATGGGTTCTGATTGTTGATATAGATAGAATTAGCTAATTACATACCAAGTTTATCGAATTTCTTCAATGCCTCGTCGTCTTCAGGGGATTTTTCCTGTTTCTTTGTAGGTCGTTTCGTGCGCGGCATTTTGTTTGATCACAACTATTACCACAGTTTAATTTAACAAATTAGATAATCTGAATAATCCCACGTATAATACACGGTCGACATGCAATAAAATTCATTAAAATAAATTAAAACTAAAGCTAAACTAAAATAAAGAAAACTGAACTGAACTCAAACGTGAAACAAAACACAAACGGCCCTTTTTAAATTACTCCGATTACTCGTTTGAGTTTGGATACATTTTTGTTTTGCAATATATCAAAGAACTAAAGCTGATTGTGATTACTTTAGCATTTGATATAAGAAAAAAAGGAATCATTGACGATAGCTTTAAATTTATTATATCAATAAACAACTAGCTGTCGTTAATTATTTGATGAAATAATTATTGATTTAAGTACTATTTTTTAAGTTACCTTTTCCTAAAATGTATCCGAATGCAACGTTGCGTTCCAAAACGTGCATTCGCTTTGTTCGTAAACTATTATGGATCCCGGAAGTAGTTTATTGAAGAAAATAATTCTATATCTTTTTATTAGTTTTTATCCTACCCATTTTACATAGTTTTTAGTGTATAAAATTAATGTTTAAAAAAACTAACGTGCAATTGTTATTTAAAATACATTACGAATGTATTGTGTACTTTTACTTCGTTATAATCGGAACGTATTTTGATCAGTGTAGTGCATTGTTATGATGAACGAAGAATGGCGGACGTTGTCATATTGCGATATTTGTTCACATTTTTATTGATAAATGCTTGTTGTGGTAAGTTTTTTCAAGAATAGTGCATCTAAAATATTCCTTGCAGTGTTGTGTTACCTTTGTGAAAATATGGATGGTGAGAAACGCCAGGAAAGTATTGAATTCCTATTGGCTTCCTTGGACTGCTGTTCTGTTATTGTTTTTTCAATGGAATCCAAGATACTAATGATAATTAAGGTGTTTTTGATGATTATCTCAGTGATTTATCAACAATAACGTGTAAGAAACATCTCTAACTTGTATTTCCGTAGGTGGGTGTTGAGCTATTATTTGTGGAACTTGAGATGTAAACCTTGTTTCCAGCAACAATACATTGTACCATGACAGAAAACATTCAGATAAATTAACATTTTAAATTACATAGAACTGTGAGCTGAATTAATTACTGACTGATGATAATTACAAGACCATATCTACTCAGTGTATTCTATTTCTCAATATAGATCATAGGGTTTTTTTTTTGCCACAATGCTCTACTTATTGTGTTTTTGATTTTCATGATCTGTCATCATTTTGTACGAATAGTAGGTATGCAGTAATAGTACTTCTAACAAGCCGTTCAGGGCCCCGAAAATATGTATATACATACTAATCTCATAGAATAATAGCCTAACTGTTAGACAATCTCTTTCACTGAAAGAAATGTGTGATAGCAGTCCACTACTGGATATAAGCCTCTCCCAATGTTGGAAGGCTCCTATGATGTTATAATTATGGCATACTTAAATCACTACATAGTATAAAGCAAAGTCGCTTTCCGCGTCCCTATGTCCCTATGTATGCTTATATCTTCAAAACTACGCTACAGATTTTGATGCGGTTTCTTTTAATAGATAGGGTAATTAAAAAAGAAGGTTTATATTTATAATACATGCTTCATATAGTAGAGGGTGCAGCGGGAATGGAATCGGATGCCACGCAGGCAGTAAAAAATTGGTGGTCCGAAGTTCGCTGGGTCCGCTAGTTTTTTTATGAGTATGAGAACCGTGGTTCATGTGAATAAAGCCGAAGGCACAGCTAGAAAAGCTAATACTAATAAAATCATCTAACATAACAATAATAACTCTTTCAGCGGGCCTCCCAGGTCTAGATACATATGACGAAGATGGCATGTCAGGGAGTACACAAGGGCCTGATGCGCAGCACCTACAGGACCCTACTATTGAGAAGATGATGGTACAACAACCCAGGTATGAAAGAATCTGTGTATTATCTGTGGAATAATCTACCTGGTTTTTTCCAAGCAACTATTTACATTATGGAGTTCGGTGGATAAGAAGGTTCTTATGGGGTCAGTAGCATGTGTTTGATACCCCTTTTTTTTCGTGCGGAAAAAACTGTCAGATACCTCCCCCACTGGAGTCGGAATGGGAGGTTATGTTGGACTCAAACCGACTGACTGCACGCTGACTGAGGGTTGTGGTGCTAGGCCGGAGGTGAGGTTGTCTTCGACATATCCCTCGCAACCCGACTGTTCCAGGGCTAACCCTTATAGTCTGCTTTAGTGCCAGTGATCTGTCCTTCTGAATGGGTCATATCATTCATACCCCTATTTTTCAATAGGCGTGAGCATATGTATTTATGTATGTACAAACCTTTTTTTAAAGTTTGTTTTCCTTTCAAAAACTTTCGATCTTTTTCACTGTCAGATCCTTGAGGAATTTATCAGCCTTGGTTATTTAGATTTAAATAAACAGTAAGGTTTGAAATACATCGGGAAAAAGAATTCTTTTTGCCAGTATTTTTAATTTAAAAGTTAGCATACTAAAGGCTATAACAATTTCATTTAAATATTTGGGCGGAGTCATCAAAAATCAATGTTGAAAAATAGTTGAAAAATCATTCATTGGTTCCAACAGTTCGTAAGAATGTTGGTAAATGGCTCCACTGTCTCCCTTAAAGACCGATATAAAGAGAAGGGAAATTTTAAGTGATTCAGTTGTAACTCAATAGCTCAGTTGGAAGAACATTTCCCCTGTAAGGGAAAGGTCGTGAGTTCAAGTCTCACTTGAGCGTTTCATTTTTTCGTGCTATAAAAATTTCATTCAAATAAACAGTAAAGCTTTATCCTCACTTCTTGTGTCCTGAAGATAGGTGTTGTGATAAATTAATGTATAATTCTACATCTCATTAATATTTTTCTTGCACTCAAAGGAGGAAAAAATTTCAAAAAAGGTAAGTTATTGACCTAGATTTCGAAAATGAGTGAGGAAGACATTTTTACATTGGTATAACTAAAGTGACAAGACCTTAGTCATACTCCTGTATGTTTAATAGAAATATAATATAGAGCAGTTAATTCCTAGAATTATTATATATTTATCAATTACAACTATTTTTGCTGTGTATTAGGATGACTTCATAGAAGGAATGGCGCCTAGCCTTTTCCTTGTTTGGATATGCTTCCTGAAAATTTGATAAATGTACCAAACAAAGCTGAACTCCCTTACTGTTGGGGTTATCATTATACTGTGTTCCGATGGCCCATTATTTTAATGCACAAATTGGCAGGTTCTTTGGTTTTAGGTGTACTGGCTAATTACTGCAACCCAAATCAACATGAAACAATATGGTAGCTGGATAAGAGAAAAGTATGATCCCTACTAATATTATAAATGCGAAAGTAACTCTGTCTGTCTGTCAGTATGTTACGCTTTCACGCCTAAACCACTGAACGGATTTTGTTGAATGTTGATATAGGTGTAGATTGGATCATGAGAAAGGACATAGGCTATGTTTGGTCGCGATAACCAAAATCTACGCGGGCAGAGCCGCGGGCAAAAGCTAGTAATTATAATATTATTTTGTAATTGAGTCAAAAATAGTGCCCAGAATTCGGCTATAGGCTCACCCCATAACGTGGGACCAAATCCAATGATTAGTGAACTACAGACGTTAATTCAGCGTTGTGCGTCATGATCACCAGACCAAAGCTTTACCGTCCGTTGATAAAAGCGTGATTACATGATTATCTAATATATAAAATTCTCGTGTCACAGTTTTTGTTTGCCATACTCCTCCGAAACGGCTTGACCGATTTTGATGAAATTTTGTGAGCATATTGAGTAGGTCTGAGAATCGGCCAACATCTATTTTTCATCCCCCTAAATGTTAGGGGTGTCCACCCCTAAATTTTTTTATTTTATTTTTTAGACAAAATTTTTAATTTCTATTTTTTTATGATACAACATACAAAAATACATACAATCCTCAATTTTCACCCTTCTACGATCAACCCTTATTTTTTAATAGCCATTTTAGTAATATAATCATTTTTTCTTTCCGGTAGAAAAATGATCAATCGTCATTTAATTATTATCTTTTTTTCATCCCCATAAATGGTGCAGCGGGAACGGGATCTGACGCCACGAGGGTATGAAAAAATTGGCGGTACGAAGTTCGCCGGGACAGCTAGTATATTATGTATTTTGTGATTGCAGATACAAATGTCACCAATGTGAGCCCCCGGAATGTGACGACTCAACAGATACGTGTCACAATGCGATATATTGCTTCAAATCCTCGGTGCGAGCCATCGACGGAGCCCTACAGCACTCGCGCGGGTGCTCTACGAAGCACGACCATTACCAGTTCACGTGTAGAACGACGCCGCAGCAGAGGTGAGTTCTAAAGTGATTATTGTCATTTCTTCTACCAACCAAGCGTTTATCAGTTGGTATTGATAAATAAATATTCCACAACATTCTACACAACGCCATGGTAAGCCTTTATAGCTTGTGTTATGGAATCTAGAATGTGGATAAACATACTTATATACTTTTTTTGTAGATACATACATATTGAAACAGAAAACAGGAGACCAATGCAAATAGCCATATTCATGCATACAAATATTTGCATTGAGCAGGGATCGAACCTGCGCCCCCTGTGTAGCGGCCGCGTTCACTACCGCCACGCCACAGAGGCTATCATGCTTATATTACAACACCAGCATGGCCAATGTATCGGGCCACGTAAACATATTATTCCAATTTTAACAGTGGCATCCAAATGAAGGCGGTAAAAAAAGAATGTTGTCCGTCAATAGAAAAATGCATACAAATATTTGAACTAAGTGGGGATCGAACCCGCGCCTCAAAAAAAATCAACAATAATTGCCTTTATTATACACTAAGAATTTAACAATACAACACATAATAACTTGTGTAAGTCATAGCAAAAGGAGTATGAAAGTCGCCCATGAAGTGAGGACCTTTAAATGATTCACATTTCATTCCAGCAAGCGTCACGCTGGATTCCTGAACGTGACGTGTTGCCAGGGGGACCTGTGCAACAACGGCAGTTTCCCCTGGCTGCCCGCAGCCGGTGACCCTTCCCTGGGTCCAGCCGAGGACACGGCGGTGGAGAGAGTGCCGTCGCACACATGGAAGCTGTGTGCCAGTGCTGCTGCAGCAGTACTGACGCTGACGACGCTTGCTGCTTGTGCTGTTTTCGTGCTGCGCAGGAGTCACAGGTATACATATTTTTGGGTTATGTACTTCTTCTTGAAGACAGATTTGTTTGCTTCTGTTTGGATAAGTAGATTGAGTAATAGAAGATATATTATTATAAGAGGGTGTTTATGTCATTTTGTGTACTCATAGAAATGAGATAAAACAATTTCAGGTATATATACACTACCTGAAATTGTTCTATCTCATTTCTAGGTCCACCCACCACCTCCGAGATTTTGGGTCGGTCTGGGGCAGTCAATGGGTTAACAGATGAGGTTCTGGAGTTAAGCAAGAGGTCAGACAGCAGTCTAAAACCAGTCTAAGGCCCATATTCTAGAATGACACTCAGACTGAGACCCCATATTCTAGAATGACACTCAGTCTGAATCGCAGTTTATTTGAGGACAGTTTGTATAGTCAGATTGATAGTTTGATATATTTCCTATACAATCTGTCCTCAGATAAATCGCGACGCAGACTGAGTGTCATTCTAGACTACGGACCTTTGATCTTGATTTATCTGAGGATAGATTATATCTATCAATCTGTCTATACCTATCTATCCTCAGATATTGATTCAGGGTGAGTTTCATTCTAAAATACGGGCCTATTGAAACAGACCACAGCAGCAGTAACATGTCGTATCTTCACATACATCATACATTACTTGTTAAACTTTGATACGAGTAAACAACACCATAGAGAAACGGCAATGGTTTAAAAAACCCATTCAAGACTATTTCACGTTACGCTGCATCTGCTGTAGGCAGTCGGCTACGAACATGTACCTTTGCTTTACAAATGACTTCAAACATTGAGAGTGGATTCGAAATACATTGGGACAAAGAAGCACTCAAGTGGGACTTGAACCCCCGACCATTCCCTTACAGGGGGAATTCTCTTCCAACTGAGGTATTGAGCCACACCTCAAATTTCCCTTCTCTTTATATTTGTCTTTAAGTCCCGCCTGTGCGCTTCTTTTTCCCGATTATTTCGAGGATAATAAATGCTGTCTACTTCAAATTATATCAGCGATTATAACCGCGTACCAACGTGTATAAAGAGGTATTCTTGTGGGAATTGACCATGGAGAAGGAAATGATAGCGGAGTTGTTGCAAGGTAATTGAGTCGCGTGCCATCCAAACGTCAAATGGACTCATTCGGTAGGAACGTTATACCTATGAAGTCCTTTGACTTTTGACACCCCGCGCGTCTCTCTTCCCACCCGCATACGGCAACGCGTTTTTATTAGGAGAAATATCAATGGGGCATCTCCGTTACTTAATCATATTCTGTCCTCCGTGGAATTGACCAACAGTGGCTAATAAAACTTTCTGTTTGCAGGTTGCGCGTGTCGAGGGCGGCTCTTCACAAACTTGGCGCCGACTCCAACTATTTCTCGTCAAATCTCTTCAGTCCGAACATGACCAGTGCCTATTATGAAGGTATTGAAAATTTTACAGAGAAATCTATTTGAACTTAGTTACACTTCACCATAGAGATGTAGTCGGGACATGTAAGGCCTATCATTAAAATCTGCAGTTGTATACCGTAGTTTCGGGTAGTCAATTCCATGGGGAATATTTGTCATGACATCGGTTCCGATGACGGCACACGATTCGTTCTTTTTCGTATGGACGCAACTTCTGCGGTAGCCTAGTGGTATGGGCAATGGACTGCGGAGACGAGGTCTCGGGTTCGATCCCAAGTTTACCATGGCACACACCAATGACTTTTCGATGCTTTTCGAAGTTATGTGTGTATTTATCGCAGGTCTATAAGTGCCCGGTTAATGGCAATAGGCTCGCCACCTATTACATTGGTACCTAAACATAAACTGGCGAAATGTGGGTGCTAGCACCTCTGCCTACCCATTCGGTGAATACAGGCGTGAGTTTATGTTATGTTATATTATGTTATGTTATTTTCTCGCTTTTCTAGGAGTAGAAGGTTCCCAAAACGGCAATGGTCTCCGGGCTGTAGCAGCTGGAGACTCAACACTGAGGGAGTACCTGGAGTGTTCAGTGACCAGTGGCTCCGGGTCTGGCCTGCCGCTCATGGTGCAGAGAACTCTGGCGAAACAAGTCACGCTTATAGACTGTGTTGGCAAGGTAGGTTTTTTAAAAATACGCACATACTTTTTTTTTCGTGTGGAAATCCCCTTCAATACTTCCCCTAACGGAACTGGAAGGGGAGGTTATATCGGACTCGAACCGACTAAAACCGCACGCCGACTGAGGGTCGTGGTGCTAGGCCGGAGGTGAGGTTGTCTTCGACATATCCCTCGCACTCCGGCTTACCCAGGGCCATCCCTTACGGGAGGGGGAGGGGGGTCGACGGTGTCCCCGACTCGCCCCCGTGATAACATTACATACATTCAGGTTGAAGATTTTCATGCTACATAGTACTGGAAATACTGGAGATATAAAATTTCACTCAAAGAAAACATTCTTTTATTAAAAAAAAAAAACTGCATTCAAAGATTTTCGAAAGCTCGCTTATCACACCCGGTAATCGAACCAACTAAAACTTTGGCGAGAGATTTTTTTTTTTTTTATAATGCATGAAAATTATTGAAGGAATTTTTACAGCATTAAGTATGCTAACTATACAAATCGAATACATAGGGAAAAAGAATCTTCTCGGGCGGGACTCGAACCCGCAGTCTTTCCCTTACAGGGGGAATGCCTGACCAATTCGGCTACCGAGACACGCCCGATATGATTCAAATTTCCCATCTTATACGTCTTTAAGGCGACGTGGCGTCATCTACCAATTTTCTTACGAAAGACTGCGGGTTCGAGTCCCGCCCGAGAAGATTCTTTTTCCCTATGTATTCGACATGAAAATTATGTTCAGGTGAAAAGAAAAATGTATGAGGTTGCAAAATTTTTTCTTTCTTTCACCAAATGAATACTTCCAGATGATTTTGCTATCGGAAACTGTGAACAAATTATTTTTTTCAGAAACAGCTATAAAATCACCTTGTATATATTATGTAAAGCCCGACCAATAAAATAAAAAGCTCGTACTGGGGGCGCTATAAACGGCTATGACTATGGCAACATCAAGTATAGTGATACACATGTGAAATGGCTAGTGTATATCTGTATATCTTAGCTTATTTAGAAACTGTTGCAGACATAAATTGTCATACACAAGAGCATGGCATTTATACAATACTAGATGTTGCGCGCAGCTCCGCCCGCATGGATGTCAATTATCGATAAAAGTTACAAACTGTCATCCACATTTCTCACCCTTTAACCCCCTTTTTCGCGATAAAAGGTAGCTTATGTCCGTTCCCAAACTAAATTTCATCAAGATCGGTTCAGTGGTTTAGGCGTGAAAGCGTAACATCAGACAGACAGACAGACAGACGAGAAGTTGCTTTCGCATTTATAATATTAGTATGGATATATGTTTTAAAGTAGTGTGGTTAAAATAGAAAAATAAACAAGTTTATTATTAAGTACATATTTATTAATCATCAAACTCAGAATCTAAAGAATTAGTTACAGTAGGTAAAATAAAAAAATAGGCCAATTTCCATTGCGCATACTCTATGATGTACCTACCCGTCATGTTGACAACAAGGTTCGTGATGTTATTTGGATCCTTCCGACTTTTTATCCAACAAATACTTAGTTATCTTGGAACTAACTTTTTCTTAACTGGCTTTTCATACTTTTCGGCATTTATATAGCGCACTCAAATTCACAATCAATAACACGCACAATTGACACCACATTGACCTTAGATCAATGTGGTGTCAATTGTGAAAAAACGCGGAGTGTTTGCAGGCAATCGAGTCGCGTGCCATCCAAATGTCAAATGGACTCATTCGGTCTGTGACGTCATTATTTACTCTAGTGAAACGTGTTGTCATTTTTGGTCAAAAGTTCAACAATAACAATAGCTTTAACGTGATTTATGAATGAATTGTGTGGTACAAGTGTGTACAAATTGTACAGATAGGCAAATGGAAGTGGGGGAGGAACGTCATAGCTATGACGTCATTTGACTTTTGACACCCCGCGCGTCTCTCTTCCCACCCGCATTTGGCGACGCGTTTTTATTAGGAGGAATATCAATGGGGCATCTCCGTTACTTAATCATCGAAGGGGAAACTTGCGACAGAGGTTAATTAATCCGTAGGGGACCAGGTGCATCAGCTTACGGGTTAATTTTGGGCCCCGAATGATGCAATGGTGATATATTTTTTTTGTCCCAATAAGTTTATCTAACTGACGTGGGTTACTAAAATATGGTCTCCTGAATTTAGTAAGACGGAGCATTGTTTTGGTGTGGGTAGATACCTACTTTTCGTTTTAAATGTAACTTACAATTATTATTGTACCGATGTAAAATATTTAAGTGAATAAATTTATCTTGTCTTATCTTATCTTATCTTATCTTATCATATTCTGTCCTCCGTGTTCTTGATTGTTTGATTGTTTGATCCGCAGGGTCGGTACGGTGAGGTATGGCGCGGATCGTGGTACGCCGACAGCGTGGCCGTGAAGATCTTCTTCAGCCGCGACGAGGCGTCCTGGCGCCGCGAGACCGAGATCTACTCCACCGTGCTGCTGCGCCACGACAACATCCTCGCCTACATCGGCAGCGACATGACCAGCCGCGCCAGCTGTACGCAGGTAGCCGGCAAACTTGTTGAGCAGGGGACCGAGTGCACGAGACTGCTGCGTACCACAACATCCTCGCCTACATCGGCAGCGACATGACCAGCCGCGCCAGCTGTACGCAGGTAGCCGGCAAACTTGTTGAGCAGGGGACCGAGTGCACGAGACTGCTGCGTACCACAACATCCTCGCCTACATCGGCAGCGACATGACCAGCCGCGCCAGCTGTACGCAGGTAGCCGGCAAACTTGTTGAGCAGGGGACCGAGTGCACGAGACTGCTGCGTACCACAACATCCTCGCCTACATCGGCAGCGACATGACCAGCCGCGCCAGCTGTACGCAGGTAGCCGGCAAACTTGTTGAGCAGGGGACCGAGTGCACGAGACTGCTGCGTACCACAACATCCTCGCCTACATCGGCAGCGACATGACCAGCCGCGCCAGCTGTACGCAGGTAGCCGGCAAACTTGTTGAGCAGGGGACCGAGTGCACGAGACTGCTGCGTACCACAACATCCTCGCCTACATCGGCAGCGACATGACCAGCCGCGCCAGCTGTACGCAGGTAGCCGGCAAACTTGTTGAGCAGGGGACCGAGTGCACGAGACTGCTGCGTACCACAACATCCTCGCCTACATCGGCAGCGACATGACCAGCCGCGCCAGCTGTACGCAGGTAGCCGGCAAACTTGTTGAGCAGGGGACCGAGTGCACGAGACTGCTGCGTACCACAACATCCTCGCCTACATCGGCAGCGACATGACCAGCCGCGCCAGCTGTACGCAGGTAGCCGGCAAACTTGTTGAGCAGGGGACCGAGTGCACGAGACTGCTGCGTACCACAACATCCTCGCCGGTAGCCGGCAAACTTCTTGAGCAAACGGCGGAAACTTCGCGAACGTGTGTTATACGGACCAACCAAAAAACAAAAGGGACTGATCCACCTATAACACCAGCCTTTTATGATTGATTTAGTATAATCTATTATGATTGCTTCTGCTCTAGACTAGACTAGACAGCCTCTGTGGCGTGGCGGTAGTGAACGAGACTGCTACGCAGGAGGCGCGGGTTCGATCCCCGCTCAGTGCAAATATTTATATACATGAATATGGCTATTTGCATTGGTCTGGATGTTTCTATGTATAATATGTATGTATTCACGAACAAAAAGTATATAAGTATGTTTATCCGCATTCTAGATTTCATAACACAAGCTATAAAAGCTTACTGTGGGTCTAGATAGCGTTGTGTAGAATGTTGTGGAATATTTATTTATTATTATTTATTTATTCTTGAACAAACGGCGGAAAATTCGCGAACGTGTGTTATACGGACCAAACAAAAAACAAAGGGACTGCAAATACATCGGGAAAAAGAAGAACTCAAATGGGACTTGAACCCACGACCTTACAGGGGGAATGCTCTTCCAATTAAGCTATTGAGTCACAACTGAATCACTTCAAATTTCCCTTCTCTTTATATCCGTCTTTAAGGGCGACGGTGGAGCGATTTAGGGGTATTGGGTGGCCATTTCACCCAATACCCCTAAATCGCTCCACCGTCGTCGGAAGGGCTGATCACCCGTCCGGTCAAACGGCGTCCTCACTGGCACTAGTTGTAGTTATAGTGGGGACCACGAAGTCCCCATCTCGTCCCAGGGCTCCACCCCGGCCTGCTTCTGTTAGGGCCCCAGGCCCTCGCTCCACGCAGGCGAAGACCGCAGATAACAGCTAGTCTTCTCTAATATAAAAATGAATCGCTAAATGTGTTGGTAAGCGCATAACTCAACAACGCCTGAACCAATTTGGCCCATTCTTGTTTTTAAACGTTCGTTGAAGTTCAAGGATGGTTTTTACGAGGAGAAAAAATAAATAATTTCTGGAAAAGCCCTAAAAACAGCCCTTTTGTCACGGAATAAGTATTTCTGTGAGCCTGATACTTTTTGCATGGAATACTATGCTCACATAAACGTCGAGGAACGTATGCAGAACATTTTTTTCCCGGAAATAGGTTCCTATGAGTTGCGAGGATGGAATCAAGTTCCACACAGGCGAAGCCGGGGACTTCAGCTAGTGATGATATAAATATCAAAATACAAGAGGAAAGATTTGGATTATTTAGGCCGTGGGTCTGGTAGCTTAGTATTCAAAAGCATACTCCCTGTAAGAGAAGGATCACGGGTTTAAATCCCGCCTAAACCGATCACAATTTTTCTCCTTTCTAAATTGAGCAAACTACAATGGTTATTTCATCCACAGCTCTGGCTAATAACGCACTTCCATCCGCTGGGCTCGCTGTACGAACACCTGAATAGGTCTACGCTGACAAGGCATCAGATGATGGCCATCTGTCTCTCCGCCATCAATGGGCTGCTGCATCTGCACACAGAGATACATGGGACACAGGTATGTAAATCTATATATATATAAAAGAAAGTCACTATTACAGTCTATTTATAACTCAAGAACATTGAAAATTGACGAGCTTGTAGCTTAGAACCAGGAGACGGATATAGGATTTTTTTTTTTTATCCCGTTCGACCGTTATTTTATCCCGGGTATAGGTTCCTGTGGGCCGCGGTCACGGGATCAGTGTTTCTGTGACTCTTGCACATTTGAACTTGAAAAGGAGCTGTGTGTCCTATACCTTTCTATTTCGAACTTCACGCGGACGAAGTCGCGGGCAAAAACTAGTATTTTTTATTTTTAATGTTAGTACAGAAGATTAAGCGATTTCGACTTTACCTGGAAGGAAAGTACTTTAAATGCTGAGGATAGCAAATTTCACTCAAAAGAAACATTCCCTTATTTTAGAAAAGAAATATATCAGCAGGTGTAATCATTTTACCTGAAGATGGCTTCGGTCCTGAAAATCATGGTATGCTCAGATCATGGTACAATTTATGGCTCAATATATGGAACTTTGATCAAGATACAGGATATTTTTTTAAATGAAACTTTCCAATATAGATCAGTACAAAGAGGTCTTGTGGCATTCGATGCCATGCTTAAATAAGACTATTATACCTACATAAATTTTGTCCCCAGGGCAAACCCGCCATAGCACACCGCGACATAAAGACCAAGAATATCCTGGTGAAAGTGAACGGCGAGTGTTGTATAGCGGACCTAGGGCTGGCCGTGACACGACAACATGTGGCTCAGGGGCTACAGCAGAACCCGCGCCAGGGGACCAAGCGGTACATGAGTCCCGAGATGCTGGACCAGACGTGAGTAGCTTCTCTTCTAATTATTATAGGACACGGTAACCACATTCTATTTAAAAAAAAATCGGTTGTCTGTAAAGTCTGTTTACTGACGATAGTTGAACGTGACAACGTCATTAGAAAATACTGATGGAATGATTTCATTTTGCAAAAGAAAATTTTAAGTCAGGTCAAGTGCCATCTATTTGGAAATCGGCATATATAACACCAATTCACAAAAAGGGGCCAAAAGATTCGGTAGAAAATTATAGACCGATCTCGAAGCTATGTGTGTTTGCTAAAGTCCTCGAAAAAATCATTCACAGGCAACTTTACTCAGCCCTCAAGCAGAACTTTAGTGAACAACAACATGGATTTCTGAAAGGCCGGTCCACCACCTCAAATTTAATTATTTGTAGCGACTTCTTAACAGAATCAATGGCTCAACCGTCCCAGGTTGATGTTATATATACCGATTACAGCAAATGTTTTGATCGGATACATATGCAACCCTACTGAGAAAACTTCTATCCATGGGCATTAGAGGTAATCTGTTTAGATGGTTCACGTCATATGTTGAAAATAGGTGTCAAACTGTCGTTCTGAATGGCTACTCGTCGAGTGCGATATACCTCCCGTCAGGCGTTCCCCAGGGATCATTGTTAGGCCCGCTCCTGTTTAATATCTTCATCAATGATATTAATCGGTGCTTCACTCATTCAAAAGTGCTATTATACGCAGACGACATGAAGATAATGAAAAATATATCAACGACCACAGACGCTGAGCTCCTGCAGAAGGACTTGGAGAGGTTTCAGGAGTATTGTGACCGTAACAAGCTTGACCTAAATGTCACTAAGTGTTACGTTTGTTCCTTCACTCGCAAGCCTAATCCCATAAGTTACGACTATCAGCTGCTTAACAGACGCCTGACCAGAGTCAATGTGATGAAGGATCTTGGTGTTACGTTCGACTCACAGCTGCTTTTTGACAAACATATTGACAACATTGTCCGCAAGGCCTCAAAAGCGTTAGGGTTCATAATTAAGGCGTCCGCAGACTTTCAGAACATAAAAACTATAAAAATTTTATACTGTTCACTGGTTCGCAGCCACCTCGAGTATTGCTCTCAGGTTTGGAATCCTGTCTATGACACGTATATCGATAGAATTGAGGGCATACAAAGGAAGTTCTTAAGGTACATACAATTCAAATCCCAATGCTATCTGCCCAACTATCATAGTCGTTGCAAAAAAATTTCACCTTCTCCCACTTCATGAGCGCAGAAGAATTGCAGACTTGACATTTTTGTTCAGAATCATGAACGGATCGGTTGATACGCCGGAGTTGGTGAGCAAATTTGGCCTAGGTGTTCCATCTACATACTTGCGTAGGTCCAACCTGCTGCATACTCCCATAGCAAGGACTACATATCGCCAGAACTCGTATGTAATCAGAGCTGGTCGAACGTACAACGAAGCATGCCGGTGTGTTGACATCGATATTTTCAATACCAATGTGTCTAAATTAAAAAGAATCTCCTGCAATCACTTCTTTGGAGATGCTTTGGCCTAAATGCTGAGGTGTTTACTTGCACTTAGACTTTATCTTTTATTAATATTTCTCTATTTGCTTTTGTTTAAGAAAAAAAAAAAAAAAGAAATTGTGTCTATGTATTATCAATGTATGTATTCTATGTATCTTTCGCTATATTATGTACATATTTCTTATTGCTGTTTACTATTATTTAATACTTCATTGTCTTCTCTATATGTGAAAACTTTTAAGTGGCCTTCTCTTACTATTAACTTATCTATATTATGCACCTGTATTAGCTGTAAGTTTTCCGAAAAGAAATAAATAAATAAAAATAAAATAAATATAATGTTTATAAGTTCTTAAGATATCACATCAAAAAAAAAAAAGAATTTAAATAAATAATAGAAAAAAGTCAATATGAAATTAATTAGAAATACAATTTTTTACACGAATTAGGCATTAATGAATTTTTTTTAAATAATATTTTACTTATATTAATTATTAATTCTTATAATAATTAGGTAATAATTAAGTAACGCAGTCTTAAAAATACCAAAATGTTGGTTCGATAAAAACTCTTTTGGTCAATAGGGTATTTGACTAAGTCGTCGATTCTTCCCAATACTGCTTAATATGATAGCTTGTTCTGAAAAAATATGCCTTGCAAAATAAAATATTGCATATCTAAACTGAAACTATGACTTTTAATAGTTGAAATTTCCAAAAAAAGTCAAAATATAAACAATCAAATCAATTCAAATATATAACTTTTTAGATTCCTCATTCAATTTTAAGTAACTTTGATTATGAACTTTAAACGTGTACACGCAACGTAGACCGAGATAAATGCGATATTCTCTTGCACTCCATACATTTGCACTACGTGCTACAGAAGCGTGACGTCACAGTTTCGTACGATTTTGTATGGAGCGTTTTCAGGCGGCGCGACAAATTGAATTTTTCAAAAACATATATCTTGAAAACTATTTGTGTTACAAAAATTTCTCTTTTACAGTTCATTATATTATAAGCAAGTGGTCATTTTTAGAAAGTAAAAAAAAAATAGTCAAATAGCCTATTGTCCTTTCGATCAGTAGTAGAATGGCCTAATGTTTTATCGGTCACACGTCAAATGATCAAATGAATTTCGGTCATCAGTGGTAAACACATGTTTCTAACTAAAAATATAAATTAATCTTTATTAATCTTTAATTTTTTATTTGGCAGGATAAACACACAAGTGTTTGAATCGTTCCTGAAGTGCGACGTGTACGCGTTTGGCCTCGTGCTGTGGGAGGTGTGCCGGCGAGTGAGCCCCGCGCGAGAGTACCGGGCTCCCTTCGCGGAGCTGGCCGCGAGTGACCCGAGCTTCGACGACATGCGCAAGATCGTGTGCGTGGACGCCTACCGCCCCGAGCCGCCCATAGACCCGCACCCCGTTAGTATACATACTTACACCACAGTCTAACGATTCATACTACATACAGTCTGTCAACGAAGCCGCCGTTCCCAATACCATACTGACAGTTAAAGATGGATCACATCTACGGATAAAGTGCTCGGCTGTTTAAATTCAAAAAATAGTAACTTCTATTTCACACCAATTTCGGAAAATAAAATTATACCACGATGCGCTTTCCCGCAAAAAAATCAGTTACCATGTTTTCAATTTAAACAGCCGGTACGTCAAATGCGACTAACGACTGTTGCGATCTATCTTCAACTGTAAGTATTGGGAGGGGCTTTTTGGCGGGAAAGCGTAGAGGACGCATCGCGGTATTATTTTATATTCTGAAATTGGTGTGAATTCGAGTTTTTATGTATAAAAATGGTGGATTTTTATACGTCTTGGACAACTCACACGCGTGTAGGAAAGTGGCATATTACAGTGAATTGTGACTCTACGTGTTCAATCCAAATCTCCCCAGGGAGCTTTTAGTAAAGTCCCCACAACTTTACTGAGGCAGCAATCATCTCATTCATCGTCATTATCATCATCATCATCATCATCAACATCATTAACCCATTATCATCATCGTCATCAATCATTTTAACTGAAGTTATAATATCATATACTTGACATTGGCTAAACGCTCAGCAAGAAGCCAGAAAAACAAAAAAAAATGTTATTGGAAACGGCCGTAGACAGAGCAATCGTGCGGGGGGAGAGGGGTGGTGGGGGACGGGGTATTACTCGGTACGCCCATACATTTTACTCGGTACCAAGGATTCAGGGTAATCACGCTAATCACGTGTTTTTTTTTTTTTTTCATGACTCGTTTTGTTTGTTGAAATTGTTTTTTTTTTCGTTTTCTGTATTGAGCTATCCAAGATGGCGGACACGAAATTTACACCAAAATCGATATGGGTATCGCTTTCCGGGTTTATGGGGTCGCTGATTGCGAATATATCATCCATTTAGCGATCCAAGATGGCGGACTCGAAATTTTCATCAAAATCGATATGGGTATCGTTCACAGGGTTTTTGGGGTCGCTGATTGCGAATATAACATCCATTTAGCGATCCAAGATGGCGGACTCGAAATTTCCATCAAAATCGATATTTGGGATCGCTTTCAGGGTTTTAAGGGTCGCCGATTACGAATATATCATCCATTTAGCGATCCAAGATGGCGGACTCGAAATTTCCATCAAAATCGATATTTGGGATCGCTTTCAGGGTTTTAAGGGTCGCCGATTACGAATATATCATCCATTTAGCGATCCAAGATGGCGGACTCGAAATTTCCATCAAAATCGATATGGGTATCGCTTTCAGGGTTTTTGGGGTCGCTGATTACGAAAATATCTTCAATTTAGCGATCCAAGATGGCGGACTCGAAATTTCTATCAAAATCGATATGGGTATCGCTTTCAGGGTTTTTGGGGTCGCTGATTACGAAAATATCTTCAATTTAGCGATCCAAGATGGTGGACTCGAAATTTCCATCAAAATCGATATGGGTATCGCTTTCAGGGTTTTTGGGGTCGCTGATTACGAATATATCCGCGACTCCGCGACCCGCTCTCAGACAGTAGGTCTGAGAGCGGGTCGCGGGTCGCCAGTGACCCGAGCTTCGACGACCCCATAAATACACCAAATTAATACTGTCGGAAAATATACTGTATACTAGTAATAATAAAGTTAAAACTGCAAACGACAAACTTGGGGTCTCTGGCTACCCCAAAGGGAAAGATATCTCATAATGATATAATGTACTACACTCTCAACATTGCTCCCAATTCTGTTGTTCTTTATCTTATCTCTAAACTTAAATTTCTCTAAAAAAATCTAATTGCATCTGTTTCTTTCATGATCAGATAAAAAAGGACAGATGATTTTATTTAAGTTAAGACATGTCAAATTAAGACAGCGCCTTGTTGGTGCTTAGTAAGTTAAGTCGCATGTTCGTAGATGTCGACTAAAATTGAAGGGTACCGTCAAGGCGCCGACTTAATTTGACAGGTTTTCACTAAAAAACAAATCATCTGTCCTTTTCTATCTGATAATGAAAGAAACAGATGCAATTAGAAAATTTTAGAGAATTTTAAGTTTAGAGATGTAACAACAGAATTAGCAGCATTGTCACAATACATCAGCCATTACTAACAAAGAAGCAAAAATTCACATGGGGTCTCTAGATACCCCATTGGAAAATATAATTATGCAACTGTATGTATCTTGTAATGATGTGCAGTGATTTTTAAAACTACCTCCCGGACAGAACCTCCTTTGGCCCGTATGGAAGTCTCTTAATCGTCTAAGTACACAGGTTGGTCGGTCTAGACAAAATCTTTGTAGATGGGGAATTCGAGACCTGGGCTTAATTGCATGTGACTGCGGTGCCCCCGTGCAGTCCATGGCGCATTTGGTCTCGTGTCCCATATGTCCTACTTCATGCACTAAAGACGACTTAAATAAAGCCACTGACAGTGCGATTAAGATGGCAGAATTTTACTCTCGAATAGTGTAGTCATTTATAAGTGAATCGTTGACACGAAAAGAAGAAGAATGATGTGCACTATATTTCCACATTGTCACAACACTAATTTACTAACAAATAACATTAAATTTGAAAGTCAAAAAGCAAACAGACATATGGGTCTCTCAGTACCCCATCGTATGTACAGACCATTCCTAACAAAATAAATATTCTTCTCGATTTAGAGAGTCGTAAAAGTGTCAGTAGATGACTCCAACGTTGCTTCAAAGACGGATATATAAAAAAGAAAGGATAGATTTGGACAAGTTCGGGTGTGAGTTTGGTAGATTTAGTGGTCAAAGCATTCTCTCCCTGTAAGGCAATGGTCGCGGATTTGAATCCCGCCTCAACCGACTCAATTTTCTTATCTTAATAGATTTGTATTGAATGAACTTTTAAAATATTTCATATGCTAACCACATATGAATTTTTTACTAATTTTTTTATAGCATTTTTAATGCTAACTTTAAAGTTCGAAAAACATCGGAAAAAATGAACAGCTCAAGTGAGACTTGAACTCACAGGGGGAATGCTCTTCCAACTGAGCTATTGAGCCACACCTGATTCATTTCAAATTTTCCTTCTGTTTATATCCGTCTTTAAGGGCGACGGTGGTGCCATCTACCAACATTCTTACGAATGTTGGAAACAATGAATTTTTCAAACACATATGAAATTATTATTTATTACATATCCATATGGTGACGGAGAAAGAATACAAGTATCACCACCCCATGTCATCCGAAGGGTGTCGTAAGAGGTGACTAACGGAAACATACGCAGACGATATCACTGCGAGAGAAGGAACACTCGAAATAAAACCCTGTACCAACCCGTCTGGCCAGCGTGGAAACTGTAGGCCAAAGCCTCCCAACATTGGGAGAGGCCTGTGTCCAGCAGTGGATACGCTTTTTTTTTATCGTGCGAAAAATCCCCACGGAGCCGGTGGAGGCGGTTATGTCGAATTCGAACCGACTAAAACGCACACCGTCTTGGGTCCTTGGTTGCCGGAGGTGAGATTGCCAAAAGCATATCTCTCGCACCCCGGCAGACCCAGGACCATATCTTTTTCGAGATGGCCCCCTTCGGGTTGTGGGGACCACAGTGTCCCCATCTAGCCCCGGTTACGGGGAGGCGCACTTTGCGCCGCCGCCGCGGCCTGCTTCTGCTAGGGTGACAGGCGGCTCCACCGGTCACCCCCAGGCCAGGACTGCGATACGCTAAAGAATTGATTACATGTAGTCTATTAAATATATCGCTATATACAGGGTGTAATCGTTAAGTGTGTCCAGGCCATTATTTCGTAACTATTACAGATATCAAAAAACTTAAAACTGATATCGAAAGTACGTTACCTAATGAGTAAAATGACATCAATAACTTTTTAAAAATCAAACGACAGGTATCTAAAATTTTGACATTAAACACTCCCATACATTTAGTATGAGATTAGTAGAAAGGTTTTAGTGTCCTTATTTTAAAAGAAATTTTAGCTTAGTACTGATATTAAAGGAAATTGTTTATTAACCTAACAGAGTAATATAACTATATTTTAATTGAATAATATTCATGTCTTAGTAAGTACCAAATTTTCTATTCAAAGCAGATGTTCAAAGTGACGTTAATTTTGATGGTTTAATTGCCAATAACAGTGCAACCCCTTAGCCTGCCAGATCCCCGGATCTCACGCCCTGTGATTTCTTCCTATGCGGATTTATCAAAGACGAAAGTGTAGGCTGAGCGAAATGCACAGCCTAGAAGAGTTACAGATTCGTGTAAGTCGTAAAATTGCTTTAATTGCTCCGCAAATGTTAAGGAAAGTTCATTTAGAAACTGTAAGTAGAGCTCGTCATTGTATCGCACAACAAGGACGTCCCTTCGAACATCTGCTTTGAATACGATATTGTACTTACTAAGAGATAAATATTAGAATGAATTTTTTTATAGCATTTTTAATGCTAACTTTAAAATTCGAAATCTTCGGAAAAAATGAAACGCTCAAGTGAGACTTGAACTCACGACCTTTCCCTTACAGGGGAATGTTCTTCCAACTGAGCTATTGAGCCACACCTGAATCATTTCAAATTTTCCTTCTCTTTACATCCGTCTTTAAGGGCGACGGTGGTGCCATCTACCAACTTTCTTACGAACTGTTGGAAAGGGATTAGGTAGAAAGGGGTAAGGGAAAGGTCGTGAGTTCAAGTCTCACTTGAGCGTTTAATTTTTTCCTATGTTTTTCGAAGATAAATATTATTGAATTAAAAGATAGTTTTATTACTCTGTTAGGTTCATAAACAGTTTCCTTTAATATCAGTACTAAGCTAAATATTCTTTTAAAATAAGGACACTAAAACCTTTCTACTAATCTCATACTAAATGTATGGGAGTGTTTAATGCGAAAATTTTAGATACCTCTCGTTTGATTTTTAAAAAGTTATTGATGTCATTTTACTCATTAGGTAACGTACTTTCTATATCAGTTTAAAGTTTTTTTGATATCTGTAATAATTACGGAATAATCGCCTGGACACACTTAACGATTACACCCTGTATATAAAAGGAAGTCGTGTTAGTTACACTATTTATAAGTCAAGAACGGCTGTACCGATTTGGCTGAAAATTGGTGGGGATCTAGCTTAGAACCAGGAGACGGACATAGGATACTTTCATCCCGTTCAGCCTTTATTTTATCCCGGGTATAGGTTCCTGTGGGTCGCGGTCACGGTATCAGTATTTCTATGATTGGTACATTTGCATGAAGTACTAGGTTCACAGAAACTTTGAGGAACTTTATCTGGGTCGCGGAAACGGGAGCAGTGTGTCCTATACCTTTCTATTACGTACTTAACGCGGACGAAGTCGCGGCCAAAAGTTAGTTATTAATAAATATTCTTCTTTCCCAGACAATGGTGGGTATGGCGTCCCTAATGCGTGAATGCTGGCACCAGAACCCATCAGTCCGACTGCCAGCGCTTCGCATCAAGAAAACCCTCGTCAAGTTAGCGGCCAATGACAACACCATACGACTGAACGATGACAATGAGGTGTCAGTATAGCCATACACAATCATACATACACTCATGTTTTATAATATTTTTTTTTATCGTGCTATAAATCCCCACGGATACCACCCCGACGCAGCCGGTGGAGGTGGCTATGTCGGACTCGAACCGACTAAAACGCACGCCGTCTTGAGTCCTTGGTTGCCGGAGGTGAGATTGCCGAAAGCATATCTCTCGCTCCCCGGCAGATCCAGGACCATCTCGTTCGATATGGCCCCCTTCGGGTTGTGGGGACCTCGGTGACCCCATCTAGCCCCGGGGTACGGGGACCGCCGCGGCCTGCTTCTGCTAGGGTGACAGGCGGCTCGACCGGTCACCCCCAGGCCACGTTTCGGGTGCGTTACAGCACCTGTGGTCACGACTTGACTTTATCGCGTGCAGTCCCGAAATATTATAAAACATGAATACATACACTCATCACTCATACAGACCATATAACACTCATGTACAGTATATATACACTCATACGTACTCATACACGCCATACATTTATACATACATACATATTCATCCATGAAGCGATAAGCAGAGGTGTTTTAACACCCAAATTTCGCCATCTACGATTTTCGATTCCTCGTAATAGGGGGTGGGCCGCGAGCCTGTTACCGTCAAGAGGGCAATTCTGTATGTTTACTGTCAGATGGAGAACAGCTATATCCCTTAGTCGTCTTCTACAATACCAACAGGAAGAGATGGGGTGGTCCTATTCTACTCCACCGGGAACCAACACAGCTCGATATGGTTTTAACTACTCTAGAAATATATCCAACTATGTGATATTGAGAATGTTCTACAAAAGCAAATTAAACTCAGGCGTCCATTACACGCTCATGCAAGCATCAATCATGCCATCAGTCATTACGTTTGAATGATGGTTAGAACAAAAATGCTTCATTCAACCATCAGTCACCATATTATACGATAAAGGGATTATTCCTTTAGGCTCACAATGACCACTTGCCAAAATGACAAGTTTCAATAAAACCACATTTCAAATTGTCTGTTTCCTAAATAGTCTGTTTCCCATAACGTCTGCTTCTCAAAGTGTCTACTTCCCACTAAGTCCGCTCCATCCCATAATGTCCGCATTCCGTAATGTCCGTTTCTCATAATGTCCGTTTCTCGTTATATCAGTTTAACTTTTCACGATTTTGCTAATAAATACAAATATGTTTGAAGCAAGTTGAAATTTTGACAGGGTATATTTTATTGGACCCTTAAAAATAATCTATATTGTATAAATACAGGTTGTTTTGGTAGAATTTTGTAATGGGAACATATTATGCCGGGAGCTATAATTCCCACTAATACAACATTATAGTAAACCGCGTTCGAACCTTGCCGCAGCGAGCCTCTCGCGGTCGTAGTCCCGCTCGATTCTTGTAAGAACATAATCATGTACCTACCTACCTACTAAGTAGGTACCAAGTCGGCGCGCGCACACTCTTAAATCATGCGCACCGGTAGCTTGGTCCCTGTACCCGATACCGGTGGGCTACTACATTTTATATTTTTAAATGTATTTTTTTATAATTTATATTTAAAAATGTATTTTGTATGTATGTATAGTAAATAAAGGAAATAATAATATATTATATAATTAACTATATTTTCGGCATAGCAAAGTTCAGGGCTTGTCTAAACTGAAATGATGCTCCCACACATTCACATTCTCAATTGTTTCATTAACTTGTTCGTCAATTCAATACAAGAGGTGGTGAGAGTATTTATTCATTTAATTTTGGATGACAAGTCTAAAATGAAATGAATGAAATGACATATTTTGCCGGGTCGGTGGTGCTGTTGTGGTTAATAATTAGCAGAATTGGGGGCCAGGTCTGAATCTCCTGTGTTAAGATATTATGGAAGAGGTATCTGAAGATCTTTCAGAATTCCTCAGACACGTACCTAGAAATGGAATAAAATAAAGAATTTTACAGCTTTACTGTCATTGTACATTTCATTTCACATTGTCAAGTGTCAGATAATTCTTAAGTGGCCATTGCATTTCCACAAAAGAGTATCTATAAGAGTATTATATAGACGATTATCTTAAAAGTAGTCATTTCAAAATACGGACGTTCTGGGAACAGGACATATTGGGAAATCGACATTATGGCAGTGAGTCACTACAAGAACGTGTCATTTTTAGTAGCTAGTCATTTTGAAAATAAGTGGTCATTTTGGGAAAAAGACAAATTGACTACAAAAATCAAAAGCGGTCATTTTGGGAAGTCGTCATTCTGAGCCTAAAGGAGATTATTCATCAATCACGGCCGTGACTGTGGTAAAACTGACAGCAAAACTTACCGTTTAATGGACCCCTTGGATGGCCTCTTCACTCTTCCCTACGCGTAATCAAAAGCTGGGTACTATATATATTTTTATTCATACCTCCCCCGCTGGAGCCGGAAGGGGTGGTTATTGCGGACTCGAATCGACTAAAACCGCACGCCGACTGAGGGTCGTGGTGCAAGGCCGGAGGTGAGGTTGTCTTCGACATATCCCTCGCACCCCGGCTGACCCAGGGCCATCCCTTACGGTCTAGCCCTCCTCGTGAGTGGACAACGGTGTCCCCGACTCGCCCCCGGAATGTGGAGCCGCCGTGGCCTGCTTCTGCTGGGGTGACAGGCGGCTCCACCCGTCACCCCCAGGCCCGCGCCGTATATATAGATCACATTTTGAACACATTTTAGATCCAAGATATATGATTCGACCTAGGAATGTGGTTGACATCTTATGGTTAGAAGAAGTAAGAAGGCAGCAAACAATGATAGCTTTATTATAAATACGTATATTTGCTTATTATTTATATCGCGTATCACGGCAGTATCATCCGGCTTCTACATCGTTTATACTAATATAGGTATTAGGGACGGACTTGGGATGATACGGTCATTTTTGTTAAAAGGGTATTCGGTTGACGTGTTTTTGATAGCAATCAATTAATTACAGTGCAGTCCACTGTTGGGCATAAACCTCTCCCAATGTGCACCATTTTTGCCGATGTTTCTGATAAATAAATATTCTAAGAGATAATACACTTTACCACAGAGTTTAATTTTGTTTCGGAACCTGACCGGTTTCGCCTTACGGCATTCCCAAAGGTTTACATTCTAAGACGGTTTTATATTCTAAGACGTTTTATACAGTGATTATGTAGAGCTAAACTAAGCAGAGCATGTTATGTGGGTTCTCGAACGCAGATAAACATGCTTACATATTTTTTTTTGTAAATTCATACCTAGGAACACAATAATTTCTAATACATATTACTGTTTTTATTCAAAATAATCTCGGGTCGGACGATTTTTTGAGTTTACACTTATCAGGAAATGTAGAAATCGGTCCAGCTATTTCAGAGATTAATTTAAATTAAGCACAGACAGTAAATATTTTTGTATATTATTTAACATCAAAAGCTAATACCCTCAATTTCTTTAAAATATAATAATATAGCCGACCTAAATTACTTTTTAAAAGCCAAAAGGACCTAGTTACCGTATCGTCCCAAGTCCTTTAGCGACTTAAAAATAAAGTGCCGAATAGTATTTTGTAGTTAGTTTTAAGTGTGTAGAGTATATTTGTGTATTATAAGTAATGTACATATTGTCATATGTTGTTATATTATAATTATAAGTACATGCTGTGGGTTTTGTACTGTCGTTATTTGAATCTCTACACGTTATTATTATTTCTTATTACATTTTTATAGCATTTATTATGCTAACTTTTAAATTCGAAAGACATCGGGAAAAATAAAGATCTCAAGTGGGACTTGAACCTACGACCTCTTCCTTACAGGGGGAATAAAAGAAGGTTGGTAGATGGCTCCACGGTCGCCCTTAAAGACGAATATAAAGAGAAGGGAAATGTGGCTCAATAGCTCAGTTGGAAGAGCATTCCCCCTGTAAGGGAAAGGTCGTGGATTCCACTCCCACTTGAGTTCTTCTTTTTCCCGATGTATTTCGAATCTCTACACGTGTAATTTTATGTGTAATTTTCATTTTGGGTAAAAATTTACCCAAATATGATATATCAATCGATCAATTGCAGTCCATTGCTAGATATAAGCCTCTCCCAATGTTGGGAGCCTCTGGCTTACTGTTTCTAGCCAGATGGGTTGGTACAGGGTTTTATTTCGAGTTCTTTTTCCTTCTCGCAGTGATATTGTCTGCGTATTTTTCCGTTAGTCGCCTCTTACGACACCCTTCGGATAAGATGGGGTGTTGATGATTGTATTTTCTCCATCACTACACGGAATTTCATTTACTAAATGATTTCTTTATAGCATGTATTATGCTAACTTTTAAGTTCGAAAAACATCGAAAAAAATGAAACGCTGCAAAAAAATTAAAGGCAGTCTCGGAAAGAGAAGGAAAATTTGAAATGTTTCAGGTGTGGCTCAATAGCTCAGTTGGAAGAGCATTTCCCCTGTAAGGGAAAGGTCGTGAGTTCAAGTCTCACTTGAGTGTTTAATTTTTTCCGATGTTTTTACTTAAATAATTTAAAATTATTGACAATATCAAAATCCACAGTTAATAGTTCGATTAAGAATACATTTTTTAATCGTTATTTTGAATTAACCCTAAGGGCCTGCGCCCATTATCGGCATCGGCGAGCTTCAGGATGTTTTGGCCAAGCATAATAAGATCTTATCACTATCATCATAAAATTGAAATTTCAATGACGATCGTCGACTACCGTCGGCATAGATCGGCATTCTGCTGCGGTATAGTTATCAATTAAAGGTCAACCTTATATCTATAACACTAAGATATATTGTTACACGACAAATACAATTCCTCATGGTTGCCGATGCCGGCACTTGGCGCCGGCCCTAACAGTGTTGGGTACCTGGGGCATTATTCAGCTTGACAATGAATTTCAAACGCAGTTGTAACGTGTAAGACGTTTAACTAATTAGTTAACATATGGTCAAGCCTAATAATGTCCCTAATTGTTTAGAAAAAAGTCTTAAGTTGCCATATATTTTGTATGTAAAATAAATTTTGGCAGTTATATTATTGTTTTGTTCGGGTGTAGGTGTTTAACGAAATTGTGCCTCTAGTAAGTGTTGTTCGAATCAATTTTACATAGTAAAATTTAATGCCTTATACCGTTCAGTAAGCTAGGCAAGATGTCGCATTCACACAAGAGATATTTTTCAATTTTATTCAAACGTATCAAACAAATCAAAGTATTTATTCAAAACTAGCTTATGCCCGCGGCTCCGCCCGCGTGGATGTCGGTTATCGCGATCAAACCTATGTCCTTTCTCATGGCCTAATCTACCTATATACCAAATTGCCTCAAAAACGCTTCAGTGGTTTAGGCGTAAAAGCGTAATATTCAGACAGACAGACAGAGTTACTTTCGCATTTATAATATTAGTATGGATTATGTAACACTACTATAGCTTTTTAACGTCAAATTCTGCTTAAAACTAAGTTTACCACCGCTTCCTAGGCACCAGTAGAGAAGAAACGGCGCAACAAACTCCACTGTAGCATTTTACAGACGCAACGAATGACGGTGAAAGTATTTTTAGTGTTACTTACCTACACAAAACGTGTAGATGGAATGACTGTCTGTTTGTCGCCGCTGTATTTCATAAACCTTGATACATAGACAGTTGAACCCCGGCAGACACAATGGTTGTACCCCGGCAGACACAATGGTTGCTAGGAATTGACTCTTGTGTGATTGTAACTTAAAAATAGTCATGGCCTTAAAAAATATCGAACAACATTTACAAGCAAGAAAAGCTTTATGAAGATATTGTATCAATCTCTACTCTGTTATAATATTGAATATTAAGTATCACTCGTTGGTTCTACACGATATGTAAAGACTGCGAAGGAAATAAGTTGTATATAAGAACTATAGCTCGTCCCAAATGGATTGAGATTAAAGTTCGTTGACCTTGCGACTAATTTGGACCGGTTACTTAGGGGTTGTAAACATTTTTCACACTGTAGCTAAACCGACTGCAGCGCCACGTGGCACCCACGTGAACCTTTATTTTTGTTACACAAAAACCACTACTTATATTACGATATTTACTACAAACTTTATTCTTAATCGATCTGACACGGCCTATAGTCTAAGCTTAATTTAAACACCCCACCATTTTCACTTCACCTGTGTAAAAATGTCGATTGTTTTATGAACCATGACATGAATACAAGCCAACGAGACGAGAGAAAAAAAGGTAAACAAAGCGACCATTACTGAGTTCCGTTGCGATAACTAGCGATTATTTTCTCTGTCCTTGTCGCACACATCACACGTACGCGACAATGACCTAGCGATAGCTGTCGTTGCGTGTTTCGTAGTACAGGAAAGCTGTCAGCACAGCGGATCTAAACTGTCAGATTTGCCATCTTATGAGCAATTTCATTCCTGTCTGGAATGCGCTTGAAGTGATAAATGTTTGGAACCGCTGAAAATTTGTATACCTTTTTTCTCTCGCTTCGTTGGCTTTACTTTAGACTGATAAATCCAAGTACGCTCTGTGTGTGGACTACCGCTGACGTATTGTATAGGATAAGACGTCTGCTCGCTCGCGCGTTCTGTTTCATAATGACTAGTTGACCAACAAATCCGGAAACAATCGTCAATTTGCTTGTGGGATCTTACACAAGTTATCAATGGCAAGGATCCCTATAATTCGATTCTTAGGTTTGCTCTGCAAAGAGAACTGTGGTTGATTTCCGTAAAAAAATGCCATAAGAAGGAAGACATTCACCCTTCACCACTGCAAATTATATATTCTTATCTCCTTTGCTGATTATACATTTAATGACAAAATTTTAGCTAATAAGTTGTAATATAAGTGTTACACAAATCTAATTATGCATTTAACTCGGTTCCTCGGACAGTAATACTCTTTAAAAGACAATAAGATGCTGTGAGAACTCTTGGCTGCAGTGATCTTCACTCACAGTGCATGACATTTCACTTTTAGATTTTAGTATTGCAGTCATGTTCATGGTCGGTTCTTGTGCGTCGCAACGGAGCAGGGTTATTCTTAGAAAGTTAAAGGTATTTGTCTCATTGATCTTTATACCTTTAACTTTCTAAGAATAACATGATATGATATATAATAAGATATGACATAGATATATAACTTTATTTGATTAAAAATTCCTAAGAATGATCCTGATGCCTTACGATGACGCAGCGCAACGTGGAGCCTCACTCTTAGGCCGCCTGCTGCTTTTTGCGGGCAAAAAAGATGGATCTTTGAGAATAAGTGACTTAATATTTCAGGGAGTTCTTGTAATTTAAATTATCATTTTAGAGAGATTTGATTCTGAGTTTTAATTTATAAAAATGGTGAATTTTTTGCCATAACCTCTTAGACAACGCACACACGTGTAGGAAAGTGGCATATTACAGTGAATTGTGACTATGAGTTCAATACCAATTTATCTTTAAGTTTATGACACTCCTGGGACACTGGCAGAATCGCAGCAATAAGCAAGCGGAGCCATAAACTAAGAAACTGACCAGTTAAATTATTACTGCAGTACTAAATATCTTTCAAATTGTAACTAAAATACACAAGATGTACTCTGAATAAATTCTCTAGACTATAATATTGTGTTCAACTTAAAGTTAGTGTAAATATTATGACCTAGCTGTAGCTACCGTAAGTCTTATGATGGCGCGATGCGTCAGCTATGAAAAGGAAATAAATATTTGTCTAATATTGTATTGTTTTATTTGATACGTTTGTAAACTTGGTGGAACGAACTGCTTGCTGTGGTTTTCCCAAGCGACTACAATATGGTTTCTTCAGCGTCGACAGCATGAGTGTAAGGGCCGGCGCCCACTGCCGGCATGGCATGGCAAAGGATGCCGCGGCGGGCTGTGGCATGCCGCGGTATGCCACGGCCAAGCCCTGCTATCTACTCTAGCATCAGAAGGAATGAAATAAATAAATATTGTAGGTTGTAGGACAATCTACACAACCTTATCTAGACCCAAAGTAAGCATAGCGTAACTAGCTTCCCAACAAGCAAATTAGTCTTATAAGGTTGAGTTTATTCAGCTATTCGGTGATATAAAAGTCGAGTAAGTGTGAATTATTCAGCACGTGTCGTATAAAAGCATCTTATATAGCATTTTAGTTATTCAGCATTTCGGTCACATAATGATGCTGAGTAAACGTTTACTCTGCATACTTATATGACTAAAGTGTCGTATAAGATTTGCTGTATAAGTCGCTAGTATACGACCCTTATGTTACTATTTCGTCGAGTAAAAGCACATTATATAACTTTCTTGTGACACAGTCGAATAAAAGCTACATCGTTGCTTTTATACTGCTATTATGTTGTATAAGTTGCATTCATACGACTATTACAAGCCTAGTGCCAAGTGTCGTATAATTGCTTGTACTGCTCAATTATCACTTGTCTTAGTTTTCTTGTGTACAATAAGTGGTTGATTGAATAAATAAATAAACAAAAGATCTTTTTTAGAAAACTTTTTAGGAAGGTCTAAGGAACCCTAAAATATAATCATGGCGCTTATACTGCTAATTTGCTGTATAAGAAGCTATTATACGACCTGTTAGCAGTAAAAATGGTGTACCTACAAATGAATGTTAATATAAAAAATATTTGTTATTATATTCATATTACTAAGAATTGAAGGGGGGCGTTAAATATTTATGATAAAACCTAGTATATTTCATGAGAAAACTTACCTTCGCAATACTTTGCAAACCTATGCGTGAGTTTACGAACCTACATTTGGTGCAACCTACAAATTAACATGTCTGCTAAATAAATTGTACTTATAATTTTTTATAATTTTTAAAACACAACACGACGCACTTGCTTAATTTAACAAACAAACGTAACATAAAAGTCATATAAGTTACAGTTATAGCGCAACTTAAGCTTGTAACAGTCACTCCGTTACCTTTATACGACTTCTAGTAGGAGCCAAAATGCTGAATAATTTGCGTTGCCGCGACTACTACACGACATATTTTTGCTAGTTGGGTTGTCATTGGTTCTAGAATGCCTATAAACATACTTCACACATTTTTTTTGTAAATACATAATATTATACAACCGCGTTGCCCGCGGCTCCGCCCGCGTGGAAGTCTGATCCCGTTCATCTCTGGTAATAATATAGCCTATGTGTTAATTTGATGTATGAGCTATAAGTATTATTGTAAAGTTTCATTTAAATCCATTCAGTAGTTTTTACGTGAAAGAGTACCTAATAAACATCCTCACATACTTACAAACTATCGCGTAAAATTCTGACGTTCATATGTGCTCTTTATGTGCCTAAACTGAATAAATGAAATTGATTCTTTGATTCTTGATTCTTTGATTCTTTGCCTTTATAATATTAAATATTAGTAGGATAGAAAAACCCAGACCAATGCAAATATTCATATTCATGCATACAAATACATATTTGCACCGAGCGGTGATCGAACCCGCGCGGAACCCGATCGTAGCGGTCGCGTTCACTACCGCTACAGCACAGAGGCAGTCAAACGGAATGTGGCACGTCGCGTCGCGCCGCGGCATCGTTTGACGAAATAAAGTAAAATGAATTCTAAAGTCACTGGAATAAGATTCAAAATAACTTGATTAGCAAAAAAATCCTTTGCCATGCTATGCCGTGCCGTGCCGGCAGTGGGCACCAGCCCTAACGCTTCTGGTGTTGCATACGTCCATAGGCCACGGTAACCACTACCCACCTCGCCTACGATTCTACTAAAGCTTAACCACTGTAGTCCCGAAGCCACTGCAAAAAATGACATTTAATTTTAGACTTCATTCCTATACATCTAAAGTTCAAAATGAAATGAAAACAGTTTTATTACACTTTTTCAATATCTCTGCAGTCATTTAATTTTGAACTTAACTGCATCGCTTTAAAGTCTAATACCGTTTTTTCGTATCGCAGTGGTTTGGCCTCAGCAGAATCGAGGCCCAGGTGGGCCCCAACCATCCACCAATTTGTGGTGTAAAACTTCTTTACACACTTTTGACTTCAGCTGGTGATAAGATAAGGTAGGTAATAAAAGTGTGGGTGTGTCCCATTTCTTCTATGGAACATGACGTCACTGGACAAAATGAGAAATTTTTCTCGTTTTTGTACTATACATGTAGAATAATATTTCTCAAATTGGGAGAGTTAAGGTAAGAGGCAGGAGATTCAAGTTAGTGACAATAGAAAGAGATTTATGTTTCATGTATATGGGCTATGAGAGAACCTGTCTCGCCCCTAAAGTATAGAGGCGAGAGAGGTTCTCTTCTCTCATAGCCAGTAACGATGGAGCTAAAGAAGTTTTACCTACTTCAGACATGTGGTATAAAGCCGTTTTTTATAATGGTGACTATTTTTATGTAGCTATGGTATAGAAAAAAAACATTATTTTTGTTTAAAACATTTATTATAAATTATTATAATAAAAAGCATACAAGACAATAACTAAAGCTAAGAAATGCACGAATTGGTACGTTTCTTATATAGTTCCCACTTATATTAATTAGTATTCAATTAAAACAGACTTCATAATACTATCCATTCAATAAAATCAGAATTCATGTGCACCGGAATCGTCAATTCGACAGTGTTGACGGCTCTGTGCAAGAAATGAAGATTCGTTAACAATTTGTTCGTCGGTCACGCGGACGCTTTGGTAATGCACGACTTAGCCTCTAACGTTCACATCGAAATATATAAAATTGTATAAAACTGGTCCAGCGAGGAGAAAGTTTAGGGGCCTAACATAATTGCACTTAAAAACTACCCACCGCGACACAAAATGCATACATTTTCATAGACTTTTATGATCAACACAATAAATAGCAAAAATGTTACATGTTCTATGTAGCGGCGGGGCGCACAATACATTTGTTATACTAGAGAGACTTAGTATAGCGGCGACGTCTAGTCGTGATGCTCATCCGCCTGCAGTTCTTCCATATCTTCCTGGTCAAACTCCGTATCATCCTCAGCCGTGGCCTCCTGGTACTGCTGGTATTCTGATACCAAGTCATTCACGTTACTCTCGGCCTCATTGAACTCCATCTCGTCCATGCCCTCGCCCGTGTACCAATGCAAGAAAGCCTTGCGCCTGAACATAGCGGTGAACTGCTCCGATATTCTCTTGAACAACTCTTGGATAGCCGTCGTGTTACCGATGAATGTTGAAGACATCTTTAGTCCTTTAGGAGGAATGTCGCACACAGCAGTCTTGACATTATTTGGAATCCATTCCACGAAGAAGCTGCTATTCTTGTTTTGAATCGACAGCATTTGCTCGTCGACCTCCTTCATGGACATGCGTCCACGGAAGATGGCGGCCACGGTCAGGTAACGTCCGTGGCGCGGGTCGCACGCCGCCATCATGTTCTTGGCGTCGAACATCTGTTGTGTGAGTTCGGGCACTGTGAGGGCGCGGTACTGCTGGCTGCCGCGGGATGTGAGGGGAGCGAAGCCGGGCATGAAGAAGTGCAGACGCGGGAACGGAACCATGTTGACGGCCAGCTTGCGGAGATCCGCATTCAGCTGGCCGGGGAACCGCAGACACGTCGTCACGCCGGACATGGTGAGCGACACGAGATGGTTCAGATCACCGTACGTGGGGTTGGGTACTTTAAGAGTTCTATAACAAATGTCGTAGAGAGCTTCGTTGTCTATGCAGTAAGTTTCGTCTGTGTTTTCGACTAGTTGGTGAATAGAGAGTACTGCGTTGTAGGGTTCTACTACTGTGTCTGATACTTTTGGCGAAGGTACAACTGAGTATGTGTTCATGATTCTGTCGGGATATTCTTCTCTGATTTTGGAGATGAGTAGTGTGCCCATGCCGGAGCCGGTGCCGCCTCCGAGCGAGTGGGTGAGTTGGAAGCCCTGCAAGCAGTCGCAGTTTTCGCACTCCTTGCGCACTACATCGAGTACAGCGTCGACGAGTTCGGCGCCCTCTGTGTAGTGTCCCTTGGCCCAGTTGTTGCCGGCGCCGGACTGTCCGAAGACGAAGTTGTCCGGACGGAAGAGCTGGCCGTAGGCGCCGGACCGGACGGCGTCCATGGTGCCGGGCTCGAGGTCGAGGAGGATTGCGCGGGGTACGTACTTGCCCCCGCTCTCCGCCGTCGCAACTGGAAACAACAGAAAATCATATTTAAGTAAAATATCATTTTCTTTTAGAGTAGGTAGGGGAAGAGGGCCTAAAGCGAGCACGAGCCTAAAGCGTGCACTCATTAAAATATCGTCGTTTGTAAACTCCACGCGGTCACGCGTCGCATCGTCTGTACCCCCCCGCCACCTCAGTCCGCGGCAGTCGTGGCTTACATCTCCGATAAACAGTACGGCCGGTGCGTGAAAAAGAAAATTTTTGGCATTTTTATACAAAAGAACGAAGGTATGTATTGTGTGTTTTATGTAACAGTGAGTAAACTATGTTATTATAAAGATTTGCTAAGTGTAATGTGTTTATTTAACTTTAATTTAATAATATTTGCATGCAGCTATTTTCGAAAATTTTAGGTTAGGCTTAATGAGAACGTGTAGGTAACGCAAAAGGCAAAGTGAGCAGGGCAAAACGAGCATGCCCGCTATGCCCGGAATACATACACATATGCTATGGACTGAGGACTGGATCCAGTGCGACGATTGCAAAATGTGGGCCCATGATGCATGTACAGCATATTCAGGAATTGGTGCATTTTATTGTGACATGTGCCACGAGATTTAATTGCTTCGACTTACGATGGATATATGACTGTGATAAGTGAAAGGTTGTTGAAGTTTTAAAAGTTTTTGGAAAAAGCTAATTTGTGATTCTTTTGTATACACTGTTGTTACCTAGTAGATTATGTTTAATTTAAAACTTGTAAATGGGACAGAGACTGCGGTTTACTTTTTAGGCTGCTAGAAACAGCTATTATTTTGCTTATGATTTTCTGAATAGTTGGGCGCAACTGCCGTCCTCGACCTCCTTACCCCGTAAGTCTGCGTCGTTACCTCGTCGGTTAGTCAGCAGGTGCACCACTAACAGGTGAGATAACTTGGGCCCCTGAGGTCTTGGTCTCCATTTATACCCTAACAACAAACGTTAGATAGTCTGTAAGAGGATAAAACTGTTACGACTGAGCTGCAGTGAAGACTGAATAATGATAACATTATTTTTGATTATTGTTGATTTTTATTGAAGTTTAATTAATACAGAAAAAATGTTCAGTTACGTTTTAAGTTTACATTAAAGTTTCCTTTAATTACATATAACGTGTTTTACTAAGATTCCCTAATATTTTATAATTATTTTCCAATCAAAATAATGTATGCTCGCTTTACCCGATGTGTGCTCATTTTGCCCTTATGCTAGTGCCCGCTTTAGGCCACCCCTACGGGCAAAGCGAGCATTTGAAAGGGTTTGCTATTTTTGTTCCAGTTCCATATTTTTGAGACATTATGAAAAATTTAAACATGAATTATGAAACTTCTATAAATATAGCATCTAATAGCAATAACGGTTTTTCTTGTACTTGGTTTTAATACACTTTTTCGTTCACTTAACCTTACGGTGCCCGCTTTGGGCCCCCTTCCCCTAAGCACAGTCAGCGTCATAAATATCTTTACGACGAACTTTCAAAATGATCTTAAAACTCTCGTATTAATGAGCAAATCAAACTGTTTTATTGATAGTATAAATAGTACCTAGGTATTATTGTCCGATATAAAGGTGTGCACAAAATATCAGAACAATCGGTCAACTGGAAGGGCGTCAAAAAACTAAATTAAGATAATTTTTTTGAGAAGGGATTTTGTTCGTCAACATTTTTTTGATGCTGACTGCACCTAACTAATCTCTTGCTAGACAAAGGGGCCAAAAAGGGTGGTCACTAGTTATGTCTAACGGATATCTAGGTACAGTGACATTCTATAGGTACACAGGTGATGAATATTCCATGCAGTAAGTATATAAGAATATCACATCTCTAATTTAAATATTTATGTAAGTTATGGATAGCAGTCTTCAATAATATTATCAGTGATGCATGTCACAGCTTTCTATTTTACAGTCAATATTCTACATCATTACCCTACCGTAAATGAAGGTGAAGATCTACAATGTAAAAAGAAAATCTTTCATTGCATATTCATTCAAAGATTTCACTGCGGTATACTTTTTAAAATGAGAATATCTAAAATCGCCTAAACTGCAGATCTAGTGCCGCTAAATGTATCATAGACAATGAAATTACATTTGGTCACAGTCGATGGTTCCGGCGGCCATCGACCCCGGTTATCGCGCCAACTTGAACTAAACTTTTATTTCACGGACTCTTTGGTACCGTTTTTCTGAGAACAGGGTATTTTAAAGACATTTATTTCGATTTTACTTCCTGCAGCTTCAGCGTAGCGACATTTCTTCTTCATCGCAGCGTTAATCCCAGCCGCATTAGAAGTTTTCACCTCAGAGTTTGGGATCCGCTTTTTCTGGTCTAACTGCGAGTTTGGTTGAACTTTGATATTTTACGTGAAACGACAAATCTAACCTCTACACCCCATTGGCGACATTTCTCTTCTTTGACCTACTTACTGGCCAAGTAGGATTGGTACTTGGTCCCTACCAGGGCACTGACTGACCTCCGTCCCCCATGAGCGCGGGCCTAGGGGTGACGGGTGAAGCCGCCTGTCACCCCAGCAGAAGCAGGCCACAGCGGCGGTGCGCTGAAAAGCGCGCCTCCCCATTCCGGGGGCGAGTTGGGGACACCGTTGTCCCCCCTCCAGAGGAGGGCCAGACCGTAAGGGATGGCCCTGGGTCAGCCGGGGTGCGAGGGATATGTCGATGACAACCTCACCTCCGGCCTAACACCAAGACCCACAGTCGGCGTGCGGTTTTAGTCGGTTCGAGTCCGACATAACCTCCCCTTCCGGTTCCGGCAGGGGGGGGTATCCGAGGGGATTTCCGCACGAAAAAAAAAAAAAAAGGTACTTGGTCGCTACCTTAGACTAAAAGAATAACAAAAGACGGAACGTATAGAACTAGCAAATGAAGCCATCTCGCTTGCACTCGTGCGTGCTCACAAAGAGTACGAACAAGATAGCACTAATATTTCTTTTTTGTCGCTTCACTTGCCGGTGCTATACGTTTCATCTATGTTATTCTTTTAGTCTGAGGACCTACCTAAATTATATGGCATATACTAACGCATTTTTGATTATACTCGTGTGATACAAAGCGTATCAAAGCGATGGTTATTCTACATGCGATAGTAAATAATAGGCACTGTCTGCCCCCTAGTAAAAAATGGCAATTCGTTTGTCAGCGCATTGAAGAATAGAATAATGAGTGTACGATATTGACACGAAGTTTGACGTTTATGATATACTTTGACGACTGTGGGCCTGAAAAACATGTTGATAAAAAAAACCGCAATTTCTTTTCGGTTGAGTAACTTTCATTTCCTTTTATTTTGTATAGTTGCGCTTTCTCACTGTTCTGGTAACAGCAAGAAAAATGTGGCGAGCGACCACATTATTTAGCTTATATTCGGCCTCACCGCCTCACCCGTATTGTATTGTTTTAATAATCAAACTGTGTATGTATTTGAATGAGATGAACGAATGAATGACTTCTTTTAAATTGCCAAGAAACAAATAGGTAAGGGACGGTCAAGACACATGGAAAAGTGAAAAATACTTTAATTTACAGATAGTAAATAACACAAAAACAAAAGTGTAGATAGGATTTTTGATTTAAAATGTGCCTGCTAGTCCTGCTACCAATGAAGGGTAGGAAGATATAATACCTACATATTGCAGTTTAGGTTGAAGTCTGTTATAACAAAGCAAAAAAAAAAAAAAATTGTTTGCTGAATTTGTCAAAAAGCGACTGATAGAAGCATTATTAATTGGTTTTGAATACGCAACGACTACAAAGTTAATGTTGATTTAATCCCCTGTGGGCTTACCCAAATTGTGGTCACCACAGTTTCAATATACGTCTACCTAAGTAGTACCTACCTATTTATATTTAATATATCATATCATCCATAAATAATTATATTATCCTCAACTAGATAACCCGGCGAACTTCGTACCGCCTTTTTTTTTCCACCTGCGCGGCCCATTCCCTCTGCACCCTCTACTATATTAAGCATGTATTATACATATAAACCTTCTTCTTGAATTACTCTATCTATTAAAAGAAACCGCAGCGAAATCTGTAGCGTAGTTTTTAAAATATAAGCATACATAGTGTGAACAATATTTCGATGACTTGTCCAGCTCTATGCGCAGGGCTATCGATTGAGTGAAGTGATCGACAAGGACACAACTATTCGGGACAGCATAGGAGTGTGACGTGTGGTCGCTCCCTTTTATTTTTAATATAATTACTTTATTGTGTCAGTAGTTTAATTTCTATCTAACAATAGGAACGGACAGACGCGGATAACGACTTTTCTTGATCCTATGATGATTAATATATGTATGTAGAACCAAACGAACTATGACTAATAGGCACATTAATAACTAAATAACTTTGCGTCTAAACTGGGTAATGTTCGTAGGTAGTCGTATATAGACGGACAGTAGTTATGCATTTATGTATGTATGAATAAGTTTAACAGTATAGTCACTGTTATAATATGTGGTATGTGGTGGCGTGCGCGGCCAACCGCAGTCTGAATGGCATTCGTAAGTATCAATATAAATATACAGATATTATGGACTAGCAAAATTCATAGAAACTGCCCTAGTTGGTCTTCCTTCTTCCTGTTAGTGGCGTGGAAGGAGATTTAGGGATAGGACTGCTCTCCATCCGACAGTAAACATACAGCCCATGATAAAGTGCCCCCTTGATTATTATAGGCTCGTCCCTGTTAAGTGCTACTGATAATCATAATTGGCGAAATAAATGTGGGTATTAATATACCTTTGCCTAACCCTTAGGGGATTCATACAGACATACATACAATGACGCCTTTTTCCCCGGAGGGTTAGGCAGAGGTGAATTAACACCCTTATTTTGCCAATCATTGGATTCGATCCACGTAATAAGGGATGAGCTTATTGCCGTATTCTGGGCACTATTGTTGACTCAAGCCGTGCATCCGAGGCTGAGTTTGACGTATATATATCGACACCTCTGGGTTCAATTGGCGTATAAACCATTTTGGCCAAAATGAGTTATATACACCGTTCGATTCAGAATTTTTTTCTCTATCGATCTGTATATTTAAAATGTTCAAAATCGCAAAAAAATGCTTTTACGACCCAAAAAATTTAGCTCATCCTGGCATAAAAAAAGATGAAATATTAATGTAACAGCCAAATTTTTCTTTTTTCAATTTTTGGTAAGACGTTATGACCAAGATTTTTACTAACCCGGGGCGTAAGACCTGCGTTGATTGTAAATGGATTTTACGCCATGACGGGTAAATGTATTTCTTAAACGTAATTTAAAATTGAAGTCGTAAATCCAAACATTTAAATAACATATGGACGTATAAACCATATCCATTGCAATAAGTATTTTACGTGTGTTTATCACGCACACACGTTAAATAATTTACGGTGCAAAAGTCAGCAAGTTGCGGTTGACCAAATGTACTTATTGTACTGATTTAGATACTGGTCTTATCACTACGATCCCTTCATTAAACAATACTGCAAGGCGAGGCAGTATGGATACTGCGAGTCACCATTCTAGCACGCAAAACATAGGTTTATCGGATTCAGGAGGAGTTACTGGTGACATTAAAATTTCATCAAAGAACAACATCATTGCTACTGATTCAGCGTTATCTACTAGTAATGTGGACAACACAACATATTAAGGTGGACACTAATACGTTAATTAATAATGCTGATGCTACCAGTTCCAGTTTGGCTACGCGATCTGATGTGGTTATAGAACTTAAAAGAAAACCTATAAAACGCTTAGCAAAAAATCATTTTTTAGACTTTTTGTCCGACGACAACACTGAAGACTATTCGACAGGAAGTTCAGATAACTGAACACAAAAAATGAAAGTGAATCTAGTGACAAGAAAAATATTAAGGTTGCAAAAATGAACAAAAGATTAAAAAAGAAAAGGAAACAAGATGGGGAGTTACATAAAAAGAAAATTAAGAAAGTCAATAAAATAAAAACAGGAAAAAAGAATAGGGAAGAGGGTAAATAATATGAAACTAACAAAGGAAAAGTTGTGCCCGATAGGACAATGACAAGTACCTAATCCTTGTTATCCCGATCACTGTAAAAGGGGATGTTATAATATCACAGAAGAAAGAAGAGCTTCTCTATTTCAGTTCTTTTAGAATTTAGATTTGCAACGTCGAAAAGATTGGTTGATTCGTAGTTCTCGTATTGTGACTTGTGCAAGAAAAAGGACTGATACACCTATAAGTCGAAGAAATATTACTTATGAATATTATTTGAACAACGGTGAGGACCACCAAAAAGTATGTCAAAAGTTTGTACTCAACACTTTAGATATATCTCAAAAGTTCTTGTTATATACTCTCAGTAAATCTAAAGAGGACGTGTCTCAAAAAGATCAGCGTCAACGCAACATTTCAAACAAGTATTCGGAGTTTGTGAAGGCTGAAGTTAAACAATTTATTGAAAAATTACCAGTCGTACCGTCTCATTATAATAGAAAGAATACAAACAAAGTTTATCCTCCTCAAGAGTTAAAAAATATATCCAATCTTTATAGACTGTATTTAAAAGAATGTCAAAGCTCAAATACTGAATTCGTAAGTGAATCTATGTTCAGAACAATATTTCAAAATGATTTTAATAATATATGCTTCCACATTCTCAAAAAAGATAAGTGTATTGTATGTGTCAAAGCCGAAAATGATAAAGATCTTAGTGAAAGTGACAAAGATTCTCTTCAAGAACATTTAAAAGAAAAACAGGCTACTTATAAAAGGTTCGAACAGCACCAGAGGTTGCCTGCTATAAAAAATGATACTATAGTATGCACTTTTGACTTACAAAAAGTGTTAAATACTCCTTACGCAGAGAGTGTAATATTGTATTACTCGAGAAAGTATCCAGTCTTTAATTTTACCATATACGAAAGCATCACACAAGATGTATTTTGTTATTTGTGGGGGGAGTGCGATGCAAAGCGAGGAGCCAATGAAATCTCCACGTGTCTCTATTCTTATTTAGAGTCTGTAGACGATAGAGGAATAAAAAATATTTTATTTTATTTTATTGTGACTCGTGCCCAGGTCAAAATAAAAATAAAACTATCCTATCCGTTTTCAACTACTTCTTAATGAAGTCTAAGCATCTAGAAGTAATTCAGATAAATTACTTATTGCCTGGGCACACTTATATGCCCGTGGACTCTGTTCATGCCACTATCGAACGTGAAGTTAAAAAAATCACTGTCTGAAGTCCGATACAATGGTCATCATACATTGAGGCAGCAAGAATTTTTTTTATTTTATTACAATAGTTTAATATCTGTTATATTTAATAAAACAAAGTTGATTTGGTTTCCTGTAGTTTAATTTCGTATATATTGACCATAATTCAGTACTTAGACTAATATTAATGGAATTCTGACACATTCTAACAGTATTGAGATTGTTTTTATTGATCATAATTCTATTGATGTACAAAGTAAATAGTTTCTACAGCACAAAATTTACAGCTACATGCTTTTACATCAGTAAATGTAAACTTAATTTTACGAAACATGGATATAAGCTGTAAGCTGTCAATTTTTATACAATTTTCATGGGGTGTATACACCATAAATTGGTATTTTCTAGGACGTATATCCATGCTAACTTCCAAACCAAAGGAGATGGCTATGATTGAATGATTTAGCCTTCTTCATCCCCAAATTCTAAGAATCTTTCACCTTGGAATTTTTTATGTAACTTCTAAAATAAAAAAGTTATGATTTTTTTTCTGAAAATAAAATCGTTTTTTGGCTCTCCTGAAAAGTCGTGTTTTGGTTTATACGCCAATTGAACCCAGAGGTGTCGATATGTTTAACACAGCCCTATCCCTTAGTCGCCTTGTACGACACCGCATGGGAAGAGATTATAAGTAGCGGATTAATGGATCAAATCCGCTTTGAATTAATAATACCAAAATGTTTTACCGACTCATAAAAATATTATAATATTTTTTTTAATAGTGGCGCACGAACTATATTTTTGAACTATTTAAATTCGAGAACTGACATTGAATTCTAAACTCGGATTAGCATTGCTTAAGGTCATTGAACTAGCGTTATTTAAGCCAATCATATGTATGGCAGGTCTAATTGTACTAAATCACTTGTAATTGCTGGGAAGTGGGAATGTGGTGGATGACAATTGCATGTAAGTGTACCAAGATGTTACTATTGTCATGGGAACTCTTGAGCTTTGAGACTCTAATATTATTAAAATTATCATATTATCATCGCTGGTGGGATCCGAAGCCACCTTTCGTGTCTATTTACTTTTCCTCATCACTATCACTTCATCACTATCACTGTAGTATATACATAGTATAAAGCAAAGTCGTTTTCCGTGTCTGTCCGTCCCTATGTATACTTATAGCTTTAAAACTACGCTACGGATATCGATGCGATTTTTTAAATAGAGTAATTCAAGAGGAAGGTTGGTGATAGGAAACGGGACCTAACGCCACGCTGGCAGAAAAAAATTGACGGAACGAAGTTCGCCGGGACAGCTAGTTTTTTTTTTGTAAAAGAATAGGCACCTATGTATATTTTAGTACCTAATCGATACAGCATTATTAATATTCCCTTATAGCGCTCCAATTAAGCTTAATTATTTTAGGAGTGGGTTCACGTCGGTGATGTAATAGCCAGGATTATAACCCGGGACCTTACGGTTGTAAGGCCGACTCGTTAACCGCGAAGCTACGCTAGCAAGCTTAGACAGCCTTTATGTATGTCCTGTCATCAGACTCCTAAATCTGAGAGAAATACCAGTACCAGAGCCTCGTCACTAGACGCAGATAAAACAACATACATGGCGCCTAAATTTTAATCAGAGCAGAACAATAGTGTCAGCTTTTTTTTATCTTTTATTTAACTTATCAACAGACTATATAAAATAAAATAATTTCTCCCCAGACACAAGTGAGACACTACCTAATAATTATACTCTTATTAAAATTAGTCTGCCATTTCATAATTTTCACTTGACGTTTGTACTTTCTATTCCATTATTTTTAATTGAGTGAATGGAATAATCTGACATTTTTAATCTGTAGTCAGCGGCTAGTGATGTAGATAGCGTTTAACTTATTATGATTGCAGATAGTCGATTTTTAGTATGAGATTGATGCACTGTTATTCTCAGAATCGAAATATTATTATGGTGAATTAAGTAATAGGATAGCTGTTATTTTAGAAAAAACTTTAAACACATGTTTTTTTTTGTGACAAGACAGTTGTTTTTAAACTGTATCTACTATAATCTTGGAGGAACATTCTAATGCCTTGCTTGAGTTTTGCCCATATTGTAGTCGCTTGAACAAACCAGAATGTTTTATCATTTCTTCTCCTTTAAAACGTGAATACCTATCCAGTTTTTTTAATATTCAGTCGATCAGTTAACGTACCCCGTGCATGGCAAGAAGTAAACTGGATCTAACCAGAAATTAAGAGCCATTTAATATGCTGTCGATCCTAAAATAGTGATCCATACTTGACGGTATCGATATTTTTTTTATACAGGACACGTCAATTTGACTTCACCTCGCCTGATGTTAAGCTAAAGGCAAAGTCTCGGAAAGAGGGTCACCATCGTAAACATTTACCATGTTAACGTGGTGGCACTCAGCTTGACGGCCTCATTAGATGCCTTTTCACGCCCCGCTTAAAGGACCCAGGACTGTAGGATATCTTTTTTTCTATGAATTACCATTAAGTATAAGAGTTTTTTTTGCCAGGATTGTAAGTGTAGATCTGTGGCCCTAGCTGCTAGGGCCTAGCGTTTTGTTCAGGAGACAAATATGCTGGTAGTCATAAGTAGGGATATTGGTACCCACCAGAGGCCTCATTGTAATATACGGAGATGCGTTCGAGCTGAAGGTCGCTGGTGCCGCGGTACACGCCCGTGGGGTCGATGCCGTGCTCTTCGGATATGATTTCCCAGAACTGTGGACAAGGTAAGGAGAATGTTAGATGGAATTTAAATAGCAGTAGGTAGTTTTTTACTACATAATGTATTTACATGACAGCATACAGCTAGCAGACGTTTGAGACAAAAGCCCTGGGTCAGCCGGGGCGCGAGGAATATGTCGAAGACAAGCTCACCCCCGCCCTAGCACCACGACCCTCAGCCGGCGTGTTAGTCGGTTCTAGTCCGACATAACCTCCCCTTCCGGCTTCGGCGGGGGAAGGTATCCGTGGGGATTTCCGCACGAAAAAAATAATTGTCCATTATGTAGTATGTAGGTATATCTTACAACTTAAAGGCTTTCATGGAAAGAATCAGTTATTATATTACACTATTTAAAAAAATAAACTCATTTTTTCAGGGTATCGCGTAAAAAACTTCAGATCTAAGCACATGGAAACGATTCATCAATGTAGGTAAGTAATAAAATTCTTAATGCAGGGAAACTACTACTACAGACCAAATTTAAACAGTAAAAGAAGACCAACTTAAATCGGTACAATTAGATCAAATTCGTTTTGATCAGTAATGCATTTCAAAATCAAATTCTCTATTCAAACATCCATAATATGTAGAAAAAGTTCTTATAAATATCAAACACAATCAAACAACATAAATGTAATCTGTGCACATTACAAAAATAATTTGAATTCAGAACCGGATGTTCTGTATCTCCACAATAATAGCTCACTTCCCCTAAAATAAGTAAATACGAACATGTCTCAACATGTTCCTTCCCAGATGGGTTGGAATCAGGTCAAAACATGTATAATTGCTTTATTATAACAACAAAATAACGGTTACACTGATAAAATCAAATGTTACCAATGAAGATAACATAAAATAAGTCATTTCTTTTAAATAGATTATGTCAGAGGTTAAAGTGATTGATAAAATTATCTACGTTCTTATACTACATAATTATTATCTGTAATTTTATAACGATACCTATCGATAATAGTGTGTGCATTATTATAACCGCGGCACATCACTATACAATTCTTTTAACCTATTTAGCAGCTGCATCTGTTGAGGTGTGAATTTTGTGATCTTTTCTTATATGTATAGGTATTCTATGAGTAGGTAGGATCCGTTTATTACCCGTGTTACTACCAATCTTACTACCAGTAGTAACACCGGTAATTGAGTTACCGTTCTTACTACTAAAGTTAAAAGTTGTTAGAACAGTAAAAAGAAATTACCCATGTTACTACCGTAAAATTAAAATACAAAATGAAACAAAATTGACAAATTTGTATTTTTATTTGTATTGTATTTTATTGAATTATCATGAAATGAAAAAGAAAGAAACAGGCAAATAACAGTAATTTCCAATGAATTAAAAAGGAAAAACATGCCAATCACAACAATTGATTGTGAAATAAAAAAGAATGTAGGTACTATACTATATTAAATGTTTTTCATTACATAATGACCGTTCAATTTCAAAATGACTCCAACTTTACCCAAACCCCTTTAAGTCAGTCATAAAAGTGAAATTTTCGTACGACAAATAGTTTAAAGATATTTGATTTTGAAAACTCTATTTCTCGGACCGCCTGAAAACGCTCCATACAAAATCGCCCACAATTGTAAAGACACACTTCGGTTGCGCGTAGTAGTAAATGTATGGAGTGCAAGATAATATCGCATAGGTAAATTTATCTCGGTCTTTGTTGCGTTTACACGTACATAGTTCATAATAAAAGTAATTTGAAATTTAATTAGGAAATTACAACTTATAGAACTGAATTTTATGGTTTATAATTATTTTGACTTTTTCTGGGAATTTCAAATAATGAAATAGTTCTTCATACTTCCAGTTCATTTTATTTTACAAGGCAGATTATTTCAGAACATGCTAACATATTAAGCAGTATTGGGAATAATCGACAATTTGTGAAATAGATATGCTATTTGCCTGTTTTTTTTTATTTCACAAGAGATTGTTGTGATTTGCCTGTTTTTCACTTTTATTTTTCAAGCAATTGCGGTGATTTGCTTGTTTTTCTTTTTTTTTTCACAATCAAATGCTGTGATTGGCATGTTTTTCCTTTTTTTTTTATTTCATTGGAAATTACTGTTATTTGCATGGTTCTTTCTTTTTCATTTCATGTTAATTCAATAAAATACCAACTCGTCAATTTTGTTTGATTTTGTATTTTAATTTTACGGTAGTAACATGGGTAAGTAATTTCTTTTTACTGTTCTAACAACTTTCAACTTTAGTAGTAAGAACGGTAACTCAATTACCGGTGTTACTACTGGTAGTAAGATTGGTAGTAACACGGGTAATAAACGGTCTGTCTGTACGTTCGAGATATTTTAGAGGATACATATACCTACAATTTACTCAATTTTTAATGCCTTCCTGCAGGTATGTTCGCAATGGTCGCAAAAATTACTGAACGGACTGTGATGTGGTTTTTTTTATTAGAAAGGAAGAAAGGTTTTCATTAGACTTAAAATTTAGACCTATGTATCATCGCAATTGGTCGAGTACAACAGGAGATACGATCCAAAATGGCGAGCGAGTAAAAAACAATTTTCGTGCGGGTCCGTTTCCTTCGGGCTATAAATCTATTGAACACCAAACACCGTGCACCCCTATGCACCAATTGTGTTCAATCTAAGACTATTGACACATCATTGAATTGTCCCACATTCGATTCTCGAGTAAATTATCAGATTGAATGTATTCTGTGATAATTGTGTATTGTAAACATTGGAACATCTGAATCAGGATTTTACCTCCATCTTATGGTAAATTCCTGTTTTTTTTTTATCGTGCGATAAATCCCCACGGAGCCGGTGGAGGCGGTTATGTTGGACTCGAACCGACTAAAACGCACGCCGTCTTGGGTCCTTGGTTGCCGGAGGTGAAATTGCTAAAAGCATAACTCTCGCACCCCGGCAGACCCAGGACCATCTCTTTCGAGATGGCCTCCTTCGGGTTGTGGGGACCGCAGTGTCCCCATCTAGCCCCGGTTACGGGGAGACGCATTTTGCGCCGACACCGCGGCCTGCTTCTGCTAGGGTGACAGGCGGCTCCATGGAAAATTCCTGTTAACGGCCGCCATCCCCGCTCAATGCAAATATTTGTATGCATGAATATGAGTATTTGCATTGGTCTGGTCTTCCTCGGAGAGAATAATATAAAGCTGTTGCGGATAGCAACACCTTTTATTTAATTTTAATCAAAACTTTACTTTTTGTGCTAGCAACACAAAACGACCTCTTGCCTATATGCCTCAAAATTGTACGGACGTGTCTTCCATAAATTTAATTGTACCCGTTTTTAAAATATTATATATACTGTAAACCAGCTCCTGTGTTTGGATTAAACGCCAACGCCCAGAACAGCTATCGAAGCAACAAAAGCCATCGGTCCCGGTTGCCATACGAAAATCTATGTCAATCGTAACGGGTAATTGGAGCCCTAAAAAGTCTAACAACTGGTCTAACTACAATGCAATCCATATAGCTTTTCAATTGTGGAGGTCATATGGCAGTCGCTTTACAGGAAATATCGAAGTTTAGTGAAATCCGCAATTAGACTGATAAAGTGGACCCCATACTCCAAGTTGAAATGGATTAACGCTAAGATGAAGATGACAACTTTACGTTACACCACCAAGGCTTTTGAGGCCCAAGTTAGCCTAAAATGCAAGACAGTGGGTATACCTGCCAATTGACGGATGAGGGTCTTTCGATAGCAATCGCTCGCGTAAAAGCCAGAATATCTAATGAAGAGAATAGAAGAGCAAAGCATGACTCGAAAGGACAAGTTTAGGATGCTACCGAGATTAGCACTCGGACGAAGAAAAAAATTTGAAATGACCCATTTATTATATACTAGCTTTTGCCCGCGGCTCCGCCCGCGTGGATGTCGGTTATCGCGACCAAACATAGCCTATGTCCTTTCTCATGGTCTAATCTACCCCTATACCAAATTTCATCAAAATCGGTTCAGTGGTTGAGGCGTGAAAGCGTAACATACAGACAGACAGAGTTACTTTCGCATTTATAATATTAGTATGGATGAAAAGAAAAAAAAAAAACAACTTCAGCCTGAAATACATTACACACCTTTTCTAGGTCGCGTGTCGTGAAACTGACGATCCTTAATGTTGGTTCCTCCAATTTTACCTTCAATATTTAACTGCTTATGTACCAACATAATAATAATAATCACAAAATTGGGTTATCAAATCGATCGTTCAGAAAATTGTAGTGACCATCGCGTGCCTCCCTATAGGCATCTAGCAGACGTTGACCTGTGCCTGAATAATAGATCACATTTCGGTCACGGGTTTAAGGGCCTTTGTATATGGACTTGTAGACGAAAGGAAATTGTATGTTTATTACAAAGTACGGTTTGTGCCCGCAAGGAAATCTTTTATAAATATTCCACAATATTATACACAACGCTATCTATGGTTAAGGAATCTAGTATGCAAATACGTACATACATAGAAACACCCGGCATTTTTTTACATCGGCAATTTGGTATTTTCCTATATTAAAAGATAATTATTAAGTATGTTTTCCTTTTAGGTTTTCTACAAAGGTATAGGTAAAGTAAATGGTTTATCAGATTAGGCGTTATAAAGGTAAACGATATAGGTCATACAGATTAAAAAGTTCAAATCCTACTTTTCTTAAAACCGCCTAGAGTTTAAACATTTGGCGCCAAAACGACAATAAAATCACAGTGTCTAAAACAACCAGAGACTCACATAGTTAACTTTTTTTAATATTAAGGAAAGACAGAGGCTACTTAGCATTGCAAAAAAATGCAACCTTTTTGATACGAAACATTTGAAATTCCAATTAAATCGATAATGGAAGACACAATTCCTTGTTGACATACCTTGCTTTGCTATCTGAATATTAATGCCTTGGGGTGGAAACATTGTCTAGCATCGATCTGTCTGGGCCGGGTTGAATTAACCCGACTTAAGTATTAATTACCGGCACATATCTTGACCATACGTCACAAATGTATGCTATATGCACAATAAGTTTTTTTTTTTAGGATAGCTTGGGGTGCTACAAAGGTTGAGGAGCTAAAAACCACTAAATAAATTTGCCTATCACATGGTAGTTCACTGCTGGGCAAAGGCCTCTTTCAATGTTGGGAGCCTTAGGCCTACAGTTTCCCCACTGGCCAGACGGGTTGGTACGGGGTTTAATTTCGAGTTTTCCTTCTCTCACAGTGATATCATCTGCGTATCTTTCCGTTAGTCGCCTCTTACGACACCCTTTGGATGAGCTGGGGTGGTGATACTTGTATTCTCCGTCACCACGCGGATCACACCACCAATCATCGATATTTTTTTTAAATCGATCCGCGTGCCAAAAAATAGTTCCATGTTCAATCAGCACTAATAGAAAAATCTTGTCCAGGTAGAAGGGGTAGGCCCAAGAAGTGCAGGCCTGGCGTCGTGGAGGGTGACATGCGTGAAAACGGTCTCACTACCTTGGACGCCCAAGATAGTGCGAAGTGGAGGAGGAAGAGCCGGAAGGCGAACCCTGAGCTCCGAGGACACCGTGGCCTCGGATGCAATCAGGACTAACCGTGAATGTAAATCTTTATGTGAATGACGAGAAAAAGCTTGTACCTACTACACAAAATAAACGTATCGCATCGCGTTTTCACTTTAAATTATTGATTTTTAAATCGCCCACCCTACCATGTCTAACTACCGGTGTCCGATGACAGTTCCTAGTATCGATAGCACACCAGTATCGGTACAACACTAGCAGTTTATGGGCTTCCCTAATTACCGGTTTCCCTAAGTACAGTTCGCATGTGGCGCCACTGGTCTTTTCCTAAAGATATCTGTTAGTAAAATTTTTAGGGTACCTCAAAAGGAAAAAATACGGAACCCTTAAAGTATTTCTTCGTTATCCGTCTGTCTATCTGTCAAGAAAGACCTTTTGCTCAAGAATGTGTTTAGGTATCAAGCTGAAACTCTCCAAAAATAAATGAAAAAAGTTTCATTACACTTTTTCGTTCACTTTGCAGGGATAAGTACATGGTCGTTGTCTAGTATTTACCAACCTAGTTTAGTCTTAATTTATTTCTGTACCAAATTAAAAAAAAACGACTCAGTACATTAGGCGGGAAAGTGTAAAAGATATGTTTAGGCGGAGTTATTATAGCATTTATAATATGGATCAACATAATATGTAAATATTTTATATGTGTTTGTTACCCTCAATTCGTTTGCCAATTAGTAGTTTGTAATTTAAAACATTTATTTCGCTAGTAACACAAACTACGTTGTCTATGGCAATTAATTTAATGGCGGCACTTAAGCCATTAGCCGATCAATCGATCACTGTCCATTGATTTATTAATTTATTAATGAGATCAAGAAAGTACAAATTGAATAATTTATGGGATTAAATCTAGTTCGTGGGATTCGAAAATATAAATTTACATTAAAAAATTATGATCATAATTTTTATACTTTGCAGGTTTAATAACCAGCTTCAAAAAGGAGGAAGGTTCTCAATTCGTCGGATAACTTTTTTTTAAGCCAGTTGATAGAAGTATAACCCTCTTTTTTCGTTATGTATGTTGGTCTCTATGTTCCCGAAAACTAAATATCTAGACTGATTTTGATCAATTACCTAAATCTTGTTAGATTTTGGTTATTCCCGCCGTGTTGGTTCAGTTGGAGTCCCCGATCTCTTTCTGTGGGCGTCGTAGAAGGCGACTAAGGGATAGGGCTGATCTCTATCGGACAGACAAACAGGGCAAGACTAAATGCCCGATTGCCGGCTACGTGGGACTAAGAATCAAAGTTGGCTAAATGTGGGTGTTAATAGAACTCCGCCTACCGCTTCTAGATTTGCAGGCGTGAGTAGGAATGTGATTTTTTTCTATCCAAAGGTCCTAAAATGAGTTAACAAGATGATGCAACACGACGAGGGTATGTATAATATTGTTATATCAACACGGCGCGAGTGAAATGACAATAGACCACGCATCATCACGCTATTGTTAACAAGATAGTATTACACATGACTGTGGAATATAGCGAACACATATCATGCTAATATTGTAGACCGGCGGTGAGTAGGATAGCCAGAGCTCACTGGAGAGTTTTTATGCTATCAGTGGGAAGACCAAAGGCTTGTCCTGCTTTGTCTTCTGCACTGACGGCACAGAAAATCTCTGTTCTTACAGAGTCGGCAGCACGAGTGTGACGCCCCTGGTGTTGCACACGTATCCAATTTCTATCAGCTGGGTCGTGTGCTTGTAGGCCACCGGACTGGTATAAAAAAAGACTAACTGTAGTTCCGTATCTACCCGCGCTGCGGAGGCGACTCAGACTCAGACGTCGGAGAGCGCTCAACGAACACCTCAACGTCAACTCAAGCCTGTGCTTATGAAGGTCCTCCTCCTTTAGCGCAGACATGGGTTGATAGGTGGAGTCACCTGTTATTCTAACAGAAGCAGGCTTGGTGGTGGGATGTACGACCTCTCTTCCGCGGTCAGGATGATGACAACAGAGGGAGGCTAAGGCCGAGGCTATCTCTGGAGATGGCCTTGGCTCAGCTGGGTTGCGAGGGAAATGTCTTCCATCTTACACCCTGACACCTGAAGACTAACGGTAAGAACCCAAGGAGGTGTGCGATTTTAGTCGATTCTTTTCACAAAAGTAGGTAACGCGCAAAAACATTAAAATCAAGTGTGAAACGGATGAAATCATGGACACAGATAGTTAAAATAAAAAGTTAGTTTAATTATAAAAAATCACCTTTCATTACACTATAGTTACTTCCACATGTCCGTGGCGCCAGTTTTTAAGGTCACCAGTTCAAATCTATTTAAAAATGTATAGCAAATAACGGGTACATGGAAGTCGTGATTGCAGAAAGATTGGAAATCAATAAATTCACCAGCGAAAGTCTCAGTCACGAATTATTTTAAAGTAAAACTCATAAAACGTGAGAGTGAAGCTGGCAACACTGACAGCACTGATCGAAAAAAGCGTTCGGAAACCTAACTGTAAATCGCTAGCAAAAAGTTTAGATGCAACAACATGACTTGTAATTGCTTGATGACTGGATGATGAAAATACATTATGATGACAGTAGAAAGATATAAAGCCGACAGTTTAGTATTTCTAATATAATAGGCACAGATATCAATCAATATTATAGTATTAAAACAAAAGTAAAGTTGAAAGCAATGACTGTGTTCTGTGCGAAACAAAAAAAAAGAAAGACCACAAACTACAAATAATGCGCATTCATTTTTGTAGTGGTCACACACACAGATGACATTGCAAAAACGCGCGCTAAACACAATTAGATCGGAAAAACTGAACTTCCAAGACGGGACATGAACCCGTGACATTTATAAGTAGGGGGAATACTCTGACCAACTGAGCTACTCAGACATCTTTGACATTTGAAATCTACTTTATACATTCGTCTTATGGCGATGGTGAAGTCGGCTACTTATATTCATACTAACTATCAAAAACAAACAACATTCACTTTGATAGCTTCAAGAGTCTTCAATGTTCTGAATACGGACAGTACGGTTGTTCTTTTTTGCTGTCCGCCATATTGGAGACGCTCTCCACTGCAATTTGAAAATAGAACGTATTATTTTTCTCTTATTGCATCGCGCTTTGGCCGTTGACATCAGACTGCACTTTATTTTCGGCCAGTCTCCGGGAGTGTTGCCATAAATGGAATACTAAATTTACCGTGTAAGATGAGAGGATATAGAGCTGGCTTGAGGTTGCCTGTTGTCTGATCTCTTATAGTTATATAGTTTGTTGTGAAATTACCCGATTCTTATAATACCTATAGGGAAATTTCTGAAGTACAAAAATTGCGTACGAAAGTAATGTGCCTACAAAGTATTTTAATACAACCATACAAGGAACCCCGTTATGATTCCTATTCACTTTTTGAGGAAAAAATAGGACAATACCAATGGCGATGGTGGCTAGCTGAGGCTGTGGACTTGCAAGCGATAGGTTGTGGTTTCGAACTCTATTGACGTGAACACACTCCTAACACAAGCAACATGGTTAAAGCGGTTAAAACTACCTTCGGTTAAAAATATACCTCAGTAAAGGAATAAAAAAAAACACTAAGTATAGCAATTTTTTTTGCTTAGGTAACAAAAAACCGTAGGCAGATCATTACTTCTTAAATCGTGATATTCGCAATCCTATCAATAAAAATGTAAAATGTTGATGTTCAAACGCAATTCGTAAATGACATGGTATCGCGATACTTTCGGCTGTTTAACTATAACTATGTAGTTAAAGGTTTAATTTAACCTTTGCCTAAAGTGAGATTAAAGGATCATAATTTTGTTTTCAATCAGAGAGTGTTTAAAGTAAGTTTATGGACTATAAAAATTGAAAGAACACTGGCAGGCAAGTGTTTACTTGTATAAACTAAAGACGAGATTTAAAAGCAGATGTTATGAACTGATTCATACACATTCAATAAAAACTCAATTTTTATTGAAATGAAAGCTTCTGAAGGAAATATAAACCAATATGGTGGAGATAGTTCTAACAATAAAATTAAAGTTTCAGGATGTTGGGTTGGAGACGGTTAAGTGACTTCGATTGAAGGGGTGTTGTTAAAAGCTTTCTATTCCCGTGTCTTATAAAATGTGCTTGTAAGCAAAAACTTTATAAAACTACTGTTGTAAAATTTAAAATTATTGTAGTACTTTTGAATACAAAAAAACACCGCTGAACGGATTTTGATGTATTTTTTATTGATACAAATGCCTGGGTGTGATTTAAAGCCTGCCGTACCTATGTTTAATTGCAATCGGTTGAATAGAACCGGAGCCGCGGGCAACAGCTAGTTTTCTCTACAAATAACATACATGTATGTATCTGTTTCTCAGTGTTTATTCATAAGTTCATAACAATTAACTAAATGTTTATATCATGAAAAAACAATTTCCCACCTATTTCTAATTTTTGTTAGATCAGCAACCAAAATCAGCTGATTTTCTTTCTCCATTTATGAACAAAGTATTGGCATCTTAGTAGTTTTATTTTAAAAATATCCAATATAAACAACTTGTACAGGCGTTGTTGAAATAAGCTGAATGTAAACATTCATTAGCCACTTGCTGTGAGTGGTGAAAAAAAAACGGAAGCAACGCCCGCGGCCATCTTGTAATATTAGACTGATGAAACTTGAGTGCGTTGTGTATTGTTTATGAACATAAAAGTTGTATCTTTTAGTAGTCTTGGGGCTTGTTTTCTTTTTCCAGATGTTATGATAGTGTTAATTTGGACTTCTTAAATTGTTTTTAAGTAGGAAGGGTTCGTATCGTATTCCTTTTGGCTGATTGGCCATGTTGGTTTTGGTTTCCGATGGAGTACCTAAGTAGAATAGGGCCATAGAATTATAACGTTATTATTGTCTATGAATAGGCAGAATAGGGCCATTCATTTTCATTAAGGATAAGTCTGTTCTTCATCCGAAAATAAACATAGGTAAGTAGGTACTGTTCATGACAAAGTACCCGCATGCATGATTGCAATGGCGAGCCCCTCTAATACGTAACATAGAATCTAAAATCATACTATGCCAAATGTGGTGCGAACCCAAACTAGCATAGAATTCTAGGGTCTACTAAATCTTTTCTAAATTTTGTCCCAGTTTATTCTCAATGCCCCAAATGTCAGAGTTGGACTCGTAGAAAGTATTGTCTACATGTCGGAACCGTCTAAAGGACCCGTCTGTTGGTTGGTCACTATAACTTTTCTGCCATTCCGCTTGCCATGGCAATGGTAGCACGCGGTAAATAAACATTAAAACCATTTAATAATATTAATACTTTCGTATGGTTATTAAATTAATGAACACCAACAAAACCAATTATATTACCTACAGTAATATATTGTACAAAACAGGATAATTAGGTACATAATTACCGATTACCTACCCATGTCATAATAACAACTTGAGGTAATTAATTGACGTAAATATGATACGTTACCTACATAATTAATTTAATAACTATCTATTTCATACAAAATACTATAGTTATCGTCAATTATTTTGCTTGATTTACCTAAATAAAACCCATGCATGAGTGATGGTTTTGAGATCCACCGTAGGCCAAAAAAGGCGTAGGCAGCACTGCGCATATAGACAGATATTTTGTGAAGTGACTGTGGCTAAGAAGTTATATGCCGGTAACTATAGTTAATACCCGCGGCTCCGCTCGCGTGGATATCAAGTATCAAGTACTTACCTACCTACCTAAATTGAAGAACAGACTCTCGAAAATGAACTCTTTATTTTCTATCTCGCACAATGCCAATTTGAACTTAATTATCTGTAGTCTTTTATTTAACCGTAAAGTTGTATCACGGGCTGTTTCCGAACGAACAAAACAGTCCGCAGACAGCCACAGATTAGCGATCACTCAGCGACGACGGGGTCAACGACCGGAGTCGCAGTAAAAAATGTACCTATCTAGCGTGTTACTCACTCAGACAATTTTGAGTTCTGAAATGCAATTTTGAATTGTATAGTTACTGGCTGAATATTTATGTAGGTATTGAGAATAAAGATGGCGCTGAAGCCGAATAAGTTAGGTTATCAGGTCAAAGCTTTTCCTATCAGAAAATTCAGCAGGATCGCAATTAGACTGAAAAGAAGAAGACCCTGGACTCCGAGGTGATGCTGATGTAATCCGGATGCGCAAGGATGATGATAATGGCAATTAATTTATTATTATTTATTTATATACTAATCATACAATTTATAAATATTGCATTTACTACTGGTTCACAAAACTGTTTTGAACAGTTTGTCTGTGAACTCAGACGTGACGTCAGACGTCAGAGTGTTTCTTTTTAAACGTCCAAATCGAAAGGTCTGCGGAAATTTGTATGAAATAGCATAGAACAATCTGTTAGTTGTTGGGGATGATTAAAAATCAATAAGAAAAATAGTAGGCAAGTACTTTTTACATCTATTTTACTAATTATTTCCAACTAACAATACTAAATTAGTAACGATCTTGGGTATTTCTGCAGTAACCAGCAGTAACACACTCACCATCAGTGACTTACAATTCCCGCCAACGAAATTTAAAAATCGATCACGTATTAGTCTATGATCATTTTGATTAAATTATCCATTCGGCCATGAATGTCTCTATGATCTGACTGTCAATCAATACAGTACCTAGTCTAACTTTGTCCTCATTAGAAGTAGGAAGGAAAATGACCAATAATTATCCCTTTATTTGTACAATGTGTTATGACTAGAGAGCTAAATGCTAAGGAATCTTAAAATACGTGAGCCTGTACTCTTTTTCGGTTCCAAACTCCAAGTTACGCCTCCATAAAAATCACAAGGACATTATTTAGACGTGATAGGCATAAAAAATTAAAAAGCAATGTGCGAACAGCACGACATGAATCAAATTATTGTCAAAAGAAAATTATTGTAATGCAATATGATCTAACTGTTCTTATGATAAAGTTTAAAATTGTTGTTCGTCTTTTAATACTTATACAAAAGAATAAATTAACCGTCTGATCGTCCATTGTTGACGTACGATGCTTTTGAATGCGCTCCGAATTACTTATTCAATTTAATAGTCGCATTTTTGATCATCAATTTGACTTTGGTCGCTGCAAACGTTTTCAAGGATGAACAGTCTTGGTGTTTTTAGTCATAGATGGAAGGCAATAATTTAATCTTTTTGTCAGTAAGAGATGCTATGATCAATTAATATAGCCTCATGTGCCTCGGCCATTTTTTTATTTGATACGATGTTATTCTGATATACGCCTTGTGCTTCCTCTACTTTCACAGTTTTGTTGTTTTAAAACTTGCATGTTATTTCTCCAAATAAAAAGTTGTTCAAAGTCCAATCTCGATGTAATACATAATTCACGTAACAGTTTTCAAAACTGACGTTTTTCAGGGTTCAATTTTGAAAAAAAGTTGTTGCCAGATTTGGCTCTTTTCATTGAAATTGGGAGATTAGACCTAGACTGAATTTTGAATATCTTGTTTTAAAACGTACTTGCTCTGATTGACATATATACGTACATCTAAAATGACCTTCAATACTATAATAAATAATTACATACAAGAAAAAACACACGCAATCTTATCTGTAGGATCAATGAAGCAGTTTTTATTGTCTAACTGAACTGTAAAAAGTTTTAATTCACTTCTCAGAAATCCATAAGTTGAGTCTGTGACTAATGTATGATGAAAAAGTTTAATACTCAAGTCTTCACGGAAATGTTAGCAGGTTATCATTGAATGAATCAGGGGGGTGTCTCAGCAATAGAGTGAGTAACTATGCTAGTAATTTTATTTAGTTTACGCTCAATATAACATGATTCGGAAAATAATACGCATTTACTTAGAATCACAGAATTTATTATCATCCTCTTCCACATATTCCTTTTCTTTCTTTCAGTTGACGTCTTTCCAGTCTTGAATTTAGATATTTTCCTTGAAGTGACTGCCTTAAGACCAATAGACAATATCGAAGAGCTGTAGTTCGATTAGTTGTCGGTCTTTTTAATGCCGTAGATGTTTGGATAGCAACCGAGTTTGGGTATTTGGTTTTCAATTTTTTTTATAAAGAACCGAAGTTACTAATATTCCCTCTAACCCCTCCAACTAAGCTAAATCGCTTGTGCTAGGAGTGGGTTCACGTTGGTAGTGTATGGATTCGAACCCGGGACCTCTCGATCGTAAGGCCGACTCCTTAACCACTAAGCTACCGACGCTTTAAATTTTATCTAACTGCCGAACGAATCTGGCTGGAATTATAATTACAGACTGGAATAACATATAGGATACACTTTATCCCGGGAAAAAGTTCCACGCGTGAATTAAGGAACCCCAAACTACTTACATTTGCTTCGTCAGCTCACCCAAATCTGGGACATGCGCCACTATGCAAACCTCTTAGCTTAACATTATTTCTAGTATTTAGGACCACGATTTTTATTATTAGGTAATTACCAATTTGTATCTAATAAGCTGTGACTCTGTAAAAATTAATAAAAAAAAAATTAAAAACCTAGTTTAGAATCTTAAATCGTGCGAAGAATCAAAATTCAACCGGAGTATGAGCAAAAATATTATATTCAAATAAGGAAGTGACATCCGATATACCTACCATTGTAACTGTCCAAGATATTTAAATTCGATAATAGTGTTTAACAATGATTTTTAAAATAAACTCACATGCCGCAGCACTCTTTGTTTTGAAACAATACATATTCCCGTCTTCGATACTCGGGCATTGCTGTTTATACAATAAGATAAAATAACACTCTGTATTGCAATCACGGAGTGTGATACATATCACATGCGAAACAGTGACAAGGATTGAGAATAACCATGTACTTACTTATAAAGAACCGGTTAACCGGACCGAATAACCGGTTAACCGAAAACGCAAACCAGCTGATGTTAGCAGAACTTCTTGGATAATCCTGACTGTAATGCGATTGTTACATTACGCCTCATAACACTAGCCAGTAGTCTGTACTCAGCTTTAGGTTTCGTTAAACAGGAAGAATATATCCGCTGGAGCCAAATTTCATTACGAACAAACAACACTTACATTATCTTAAGGGATAGTGAGAGATCTCCGGTGTTCATTGCCGTTGACACAGAAAAAAAACAAGGAAGCAACACGATTGGCTACTACCCTACTGCCTAAATGAAGGCCGACTCTAATAAAAAAAGAACTATTCAAAGTCCAAACTCGATCTGTCAAAATCAAATGAAATGTCAAAAACGATAATGATTTAAATGAGAAGAGGGTTAATTCTCGTAATAATAATTTTGCCTCGATCTAATTGATGTTGAAAAACAAATGAACACATTGATCACAATTTCAACGTTCTTTCTTGAAAATTGTGTTAAAATCATTTTTGACATTTCATTTGATTTTTGACAGTTCGAAACTTTTTTATAAAGATTTTCTTAGGATAATAATTGGGTTTCCATTTTGTATGACGTGATCTTAATGAATAAGTTTTACAACGCTAACTTCAATAAATTTTTATTGACACTTTCTCCAGATGTTAGTATTTCATGGTCAATACCCTACAATCCATACTTCCATGCTAATATTATAAATGCTAAAGTAACTCTGTCTGTGTGTCTGTTTGTCTGTCTGTCTGTATGTTACGCTTTCACGCCTACCACCGAAACAATTTTGATGTTTTTTTTTTGAAGAGCATTTTGGATTCCCCTTGTAAGTCGTGAGTTCAAGCCTCACTGTAGCATTTAATTTTTTCGATTTTGATGAAACTTAGTATAGGGGTAGATTAGACCATGAGAAAGGACATAGACTATGTTTGGTCGCGATAACCGACATCGTCGCGGGCGGAGCCGCGGACAAAAGCTAGTCTTGATTATAACAGTACGTGATTCAGAAGTCGAGACTCGAGAGATAGCGACCACTTTTTTATTGTTAAAGGAGTCTGAGTAACTTTTTTATTTTCCTGTCATTACCGTGTTCACCGTTGTGAGTGTGCACCGTCTCCCTTGCCTTTACGACTCTTTTTTATTGTTATTTCCTTGCCAGAAGTGTGTGTACAGTCAACAATGGAGATAGGGTTCCACCTTTACATATAAAGTTGTGTGTTAAGTGCAACCGTATCTTCTTTGTGGACAGTACAATGTTTACTAAAAAGTACTCATTGCGAGCACTGAGCATATTTGACATTTTTTGATGAATCTTTTTGATTGTTTCATTGCCTTTTTAACCTTATTAACAAACTATAGATGAGGGTCCTAATTTCAAGTAAGTAGCACTTTATACAGTCAGTATCACAAAGATATTGCTGAACAAAGTGCTCGAAATGATCTTAAATCCATGGTTTTCTCCCCTTCCAGTTGACGGATTGTGATCTGCTATTTGGTACAACACACCTTTAATTCGAACAGCAATACGATTAAATAACATATTATATGTAATGAACCTATAAACTGTACTCTTTGAATATCTAATGCCCAGCCCACATTCTGCAATACATCTCATGTAAACAAAAATAGATACAGGTGCGAAATAACGCTATAATGCAGTATGCAGCTACTTCAACGTTTTTTAAGTTTACCCCAGCCAGTTGTAGCATTTCAAATATAGAACAATTACTATTTCTAGCCCATAGATTAAACCTATCTATAGCCATAAACAAAATTGACAGTTTTTTATTCCCCAATGTGTCATACGCTCTATTGCTGCCACATTCCTTGTTTGACAGCGCACTTAACTCGCCTTAATTGTAAGGATAACACACTTATCTTTTATGTCGTCAGTAATAACCGCCACAATACCAAAAGACATGCTATTAAACTTGCATTAGTAACAGCTCTAATTCTCTACATATATTATGGAAGTCAAAAAGGCAAGGCAACATTTTTAATATATTACGTGACGCGACGGCGACGATGCATTATAATGGCATGTCAGTACCGTTAAAATTACCATCTAAGGATAAAAAATTCATTGGAATAAAAAAAAGTATTTGTTTATGTATAGAAGTATAGGCTGTATGTTTGATACCTTTGTCTACTTTTGTCACTTTCCTATTCGTTCAATAAAGGAACAGTGAATCTGTTTTTGCGCGGGAATATGAGTCACCATGTTGTCCGAATTATCGAGTATCGAGTTTGTGCGAATTATACACAAATATAACACCACAGTTGATAAAACTTTAGAAGTATTTATATAAGGTTCACTTGATAATAAACATTGAAAAATTGGATATCATACTGCAAATTGTAGTTAAAAATGGCTTTCAAATATCAATGCGCATTATGTGAAATAAATAATTTTACTTACAGTTATCCAAGAGGATGTCTGTACCACACACAACACGTCTGACTCAATAGCAGGTAAAATTATAACTAAACGTGTAAACATCAATATACATACATACAGACATACATTGGCTTTATTTATTCGCGTCTCAAGGGTAAAGTATCGATATGAAGATTTTCTTTACACTATGGAAGTGTTAAAATGTTGAAAGAGGACCTTCACGTTGACATACATTGTATATTCACGTCATTAAATCCTCGAAAGGGTAGGCAGAAGTGTATTAATAACACCCACAATTCGTCAACCATGTTCCCAAGTAAGGTGGAGACTTGCTATCAGCCGGGCCTTTAGACATGGGCTGTATATTAACTGTCGAATGAAAACAGTCCCCAGTCCTTATCCCTCAGTCGCCTTTTACGACACCGAGATCTGCGGTAGCCTAGTGGTATGGGTAATGGACTGCTGAGACGAGGTCTCGGGTTCGATCCCAGGTTTACCATGGCACACACCAATGACTTTTCGATGCTTTTCGAAGTTATGCGTGTATTTATCGCAGGTTTATAAGTGCCCGGTTAATGGCAATAGGCTCGCTACCTATTACATTGGGACCTAAACATAAACTAGCAAAATGTGGGTGCTAGCACCTCTGCCTTCGGGGAAAACAGGCGTGAGTTTATGTTATGTATGATAGCTTGTGACCTAATCTCGACCAGTTTAGCCGATGCATCAACTTTATGAAGAGTTGCCATAATCCAGAATCGTTAAAGAACATCAGCTAAACCCGTAGTTCGATTTGAAAAGGGCGGAAACCAGACACCGAGATGAACGTTTCAGATGCGGGATACAACTGGGAGTAATGCTAGGATGAAGAAGATAATCCAAAATGTCTATGAAGTTCAAATACCCCTAATATTTATAGCATTCAAATGAAAACCTAAGGATCTAACTGCAATGTTTAGGTACATGATACAAATCGGGGACACCGTTGTCAGTCGGGGACACCGTTGTCCCCCCTCCTGTCGAGGGCCAGACCGTAAGGGATGGCCCTGTCAGCCGGGGTGCGAGGGATATGTCGATGACAACCTCACCTCCGACCTAGCACCACGACCCACAGTCGGCGTGCGGTTTTAGTCGGTTCGAGTCCGACATAACCTCCCCTTCCGGCTCCGGCAGAGGGGGTATCCGAGGGGATTTCCAAAAGGAAAAAAAAGGTACATGATACAAACAAAGCGAATTTCTTATGACGCCGTTTGCCGTTAGTGGAACGCAATGAATGATATGATTTCTCTTTTATTAAAGCTGAGATTGACAGTTAAACAATGAGTTTACAGTACAAAATATGAATTAGAAAAGTATTGGACGTATGATTTTAATGATGAATGCTTTTTCTCTGTCTATTAGAATGAGTGAAAGAGACGATGATATAACAATATCATACTAGCCTAGACATTGTGAGAAATGTTTAAATAGATGACTTAACGGCTATAGTTATTTAGTTCATGGAAGTAACTGTTGGATTCCTTCGTTCTTTATCTATTAGTGAGTAGGTAATGTTCATTGCACTGTGCTGGCAGATAAAAATAAGTATGACGTCAAGAGACGTCCGATAGATAACAGGCCAACAACAAAAAAGTCGATAGAAAAAAAAATGCCAATCTAATTGAGAACCTACTTCTTTTTTGAAGTCGGTTAACGTTAATAATACGTAAAATTACTTACCTAAGAAAATTATAATTCGTTTTTATTTCAGTGCACGTTACACTGAGAAAGTTAGGGTCAAAAACAATTTTATAAAAAACATAATATACACACGCCTATTTCCCTCCGGGGTAGGCAGAGATTATATGCTCAAGTCTATTTCCTACCAGGGTAGGTACAGACAACAGCACGCTATTTGCCTCTATCCTAACACACTTCGCGAACTTCTACTGTCATTAAACATACCAGACCGCCATATTAAAATACTTAATTAAAAATAAATTACGTATCACTTACAGTTAGTACAACAATATTGTAGTGAACCAATACACTGTTATTATCACTGTATATATAAATGCACACTGACCACAATGCTAGTTGCAGTTCCAACAAGTTCCGAACGAACACTGTCAGTATTTACGAGGTTATCACCAAGTACGTAAAACCAGTCGATCACAGACGTAATATCATTACACCGAAGTCATTACATGACGTTGTTGTAAACCAAAACCGGTATAATTGTAACAGTTAATTCACTGTGACGTAAGCAGATAGTCATAGGTATTTATTGAAATTTCTCATCCATAGTGTCCGCTGCACGTATGCAGGTGACCGCACTACTGACTGTATAGTAAAAATTGTTATGTATTTTTTGGACGATAAGTATGAAATTCGTATAATATTATTTACAGGAAGCTTACGTCCACATAGGGTTGCCAGGTCACCAAACCTAAAAGCCGGAATACAAGCAATTTTGCTTAGCAGAAGAGGTAGGTAAATCTTCTCTAATAATATCGGTAACTAATTCTCATAAAAAAAATAGTTCTGCACATCTTTAAACCTATTTCAAGAGGTAGTTTACAAAAATACCTCCCTGCCTTGGTTTTCCCAAATAAATAAAGCGTGGGGATTTTCTAAAACGATATCACTCACCTTGTTGACTACATAAAAACGATAATTGCGACAGCTCTTGTGATTCAGACGTCTATGAACGGTGGCTAATGAATGCTTTCCATTATGTCAGCCGTATGTTAGTCTACAGGGTAGTATATTTTTTATTATAATCTAGAATTACAAGACCCTCAAGAACAATTAAACACCTTCGCCTAGGTATTAGGGTGGGACCAGTAACTAGCTTTTAATATTAAAAAACTAATGACGCATTGACGCAGGTAAGTCAAACGTCCATTGGCGTCAGACTTGATTAATATAGTACTAGCACTATTATTTATTCTGTGATAGTACTCCAATTTGTATCTTCGGTTGCTGACGTCTAGATACCTAATCTAGATATAGTAAGCACTGGGATACAGATTAAATAATAGTACTACATACTACTAGGGCGATACCAGAATCTATTAAATCACAAGTGACGTAGGTTCTACGTCAATAGCATTGACCAGAGTAGTTAGAAGATACGAAATTAAAGTCTCACCTTGTACAATGTACTACATTATCACTTTATAATATACTAGCTTTTGCCCGCGGCTCCGCCCGCGTGGATGTCGGTTATCGCGACCAAACATAGCCCATGTCCGTTCTCAAGGTCTAATCTACCCCTATACCAAATTTCATCAAAATCGGTTCAGTGGTTTAGGCGTGAAAGCGTAACATACAGACAGACGGACAGACAGACAGACAGACAGACAGAGTTACTTTCGCATTTATAATATTAGTATGGATGTATAATAATATTTCTATGCCTCGTAATAAGGTTTCGAGTGGCTATTTAAAGACTCTAAGCGGCTTTCAGAAATGATTGTAACATTTGTAACTGCAATAAGTGCAAATTACACTGAGCTATAAGTTTTTATTAAATTATTTTACTCAATTTAAGTTAGAATTAGTAAAATCAGCTCAAAGACGTGCGATACCTTGCGCTTCTTAACCTAAACATTAAATGGTTTATAATGTTGCATGTGATAAGAAATCTTTTAGGCTAGAGTTATTATGTACACGATAGCATCGTCTAGTCCTCCTTCCATCTAAAGAGAGTTTATTAGCACAAGGTAAGTTAAGCAACAAACGCCAAAAAGGATTATGGCTAATTAGTTAGAACTATGTAAGTAAGATAGCTCATAAAGCAGGACCATTGTAAGTACCCAAAATGGTGAACTTACTCCCTTATTTCACAAATTAAGTCTTGAAACGTCCAAATATGACAACCGCGCCATAATAGTAAGACTAAGACAAAAACGGGCCGGATATTCGTCAGCTGTGCGCAATAGGACAATGCACGCCATTCGCCAATATGGCGGGCGCCATTTAGCAACTAATGACATATTCAGCGCATGCGCACAACTTCCCAGCCCTATCGTGATTCACGGCAATCATGGCTGGCCAGTTCGATTTTTGAATTTCGAATGATCTTGTTTGATTTATTGTTTATATTGTCTGGAGAGTTTTTATTCACATCAGATTCGTTTTTATTTCCGCGGTTTGCAGTGTGCATAGAAATTAAGATTGTGCTGCAATTACCCTATTACCTACGTATTAGGGTTACCAACATTGATTAGCTTATTACTGAACTTATAAAACCAATGTAATATTCTTCCGTAATAGTAAAAGAGCTCCTAAAACCCCTTTTTTGCGTAAAACCACACGGTGTCTCATCACTGGCCTGCTTAAGTGGAGAATCTGGTAAGATCTGGTAAGATAAGAGAAGAAGAGAAGATATAATATGAACAGACGAACTAGTTGATAACGACATTAATATACCAAGAATCGATACAAATAAACTTGAGCCTCAATTCTGCTAAAGCCAAACCAAGGCGGTGCCACCGGTGCAAAAAACGGCATTATAGACTTTAAAGTGATTTTGCAGAGAATTTGAAAAAGTGTCATAAAACTGTATTCATTTAATTTTGAACTTTAGGAGTATAGCAATAAAGTCTGAAATTTAATGTCAATTTTGCAGGGACTGCAGCGCCACCTTGGTTTAGCTTTAGTAGAATCGAGGGCCTGAATGAAATAAATGAAAAGACAGTTAGATGACTAGTATTAACACATTTCTATGTAACATGTCGTGAGTAATCTGATTGTGTTGATCATAATAAACGCTTGATCACCTTTTAACGATGACATATACGTTTGTAAATTGGTGAAAGGCGGCCACAATGCTGTTAGTGCCATTGGGAATTAACGCTGTGTATTAGAATTAATATTTATTGTATTAAGGATATTATTGCACCAGGAAAGATTCTTCTCTTTCTTATTGTTAATAAATAATTTTATCCTAATGTCATTGGAGGCAATTTTACGTGTTTTTTTAAAAATAATATTAGCCACAGAAATTACTAATATTTTCTATAAACCTCTCCAGCCAAGCTAAATTGGCTGTGCTAGGAGTGGGTTCACGTCGGTAGTGTAGTGACCAGGGCCTCGATTCTACTACAGCAAAACTATTGTCAAACCACAGAGATTGCAAAAAGACAAAAGTCTCATTACACTCTTTATTCACTCTGCTAATAGTTATTTAATATTGAACTCTAAACGCATTGCTTTAAGGTCTATAATGTATTGCCGCTTTTTGCAATCTCTGTGGTTTGACAATAGTTTTGCTTTAGTAGAAATCGAGGCCCAGGTTTCGAACCCGGGATCTCTCGTTCGTAAGGCCGACTCCTTAACCACTAAGCTACTGACGCTTCATTTTGTAGAAAACTATTTATTTGTAGAAAACTCAAATTCTTCGCGTAGTTAATGGATGCCTCCCTTTTCTTTAAACTTTGATGTTTTCTATAACATTTAAATATTGTTTTCTAATGCTATTTTTTTTGTTAATGATGGTTTTACTACAAAAAAAAGAAGTGTTTACTATGATATTATCACTTGACATGTAACTGTGAGAACAACATGATTATTGTCATGATATTGATACTACCGGTAATTAATCTGTGGAGGTGGCTTTTTTTTCCTGCGGAAATCCCCTCGGATACTTCCCCTGCCGGAGCCGGAAGGGGAGGTTATGTCGGACTCGAACCGACTAACGCACGCCGACTGTGGGTCGTGGTGCTAGGTCGGAGGTGAGGTTGTCATCGACATATCCCTCCCCACCCCGGCTGACCCAGGGCCATCCCTTGCGGTCTGGCCAATCTGTGGAGATGGCAAGAAAGTCCCAACGTGGTCGCAAAAGAACCGTGGATGGATATTTTGGACATTAAATTCCCAGACAACTACCGAGAATTCTTAGTCAGGAAATGAGAACAGTTTCATTACACTTTTTGAGTTACTCTGCAAAGTCATTTAATTTTGAATTTTAACGGCATCGATTCAAAGTCTATTATTTAATGCCGTGTTTTGGCAGTGGCGGTGGCACCACTGTGTTTTGACTTTAGCAGAATCGAGGCCCCTGTTCTGTGGTCGAGCTAGACCGTTTTCTACGTATTTGGCGGCAACAAATTCCCACTGATCCAGAGGTCCAGAGACTCCCAGGTTTGACTATGAGGCTCCTTAAAATTATTAAACAAAGTATTTGTTTATATTACACTAGCTTTTGCCTACGGCTCCGCCCGCGTGGATGTCGGTTATCGCGACCAAACACAGCCTATGTCCTTTCTCAAGGTCTAATCTACCCTTATACCAAATTTCATAAAAATCGGATCAGTGGTTTAGGCGTGAAAGCGTAAAATACAGACAGACAGAGTTACTTTCACATTTATAATATTAGTAGGTATGGATCTGCGACTCCGACCTATACGACTAGTTTTGGATACTGGCTAAAGCGACCTAAATAAAAGGCCATCATCACTAACATAGTATAAAGCAAAATCGCTTTCCGTGTCTGTCCGTCCCTATGTATGCTAATATCTTTAAAAGTATTGTACGGATTTTGATGCGGTTTCTTTTAATAGATATAGTAATTCAAGAGGAAGGTTTATGTGTATAATACATGCTTAATTAGAGGGTGCAGCAGGAACAGGATCTAACGCCACGCGTTCGCCGGGTCAGCTATTAAGATAAGTATAAAATACATCGAGTTACTCTACAGTACAATAATTTTATAACATAACATAAACTCACGCCTGTATTCTACGAAGACGTAGGCATGGGTGCTAGCACCCACATTTCGCCAGTTTATGTGTAGGTCCCAAAGTAATAGGTGGCGAGCTTGTTGCCATTAACCGGGCTCTTATAAACCTGCGATAAATACACACATAACTTCGAAAAGCATCGAAAAGTCATTGGTGTGTGCCATGGTAAACCTGATCGAACCCGAGACCTCGTCTCAGCAGTCCATTACCCATACCACTAAGCTACCGCAGATACAGTAATTTTAGTTAATAAATATACTTCTAGAACAATCCACGTGTCTAAAATGTTTCTAAAAAAAGTTAATGACTTCACAAGGTGACTGGTATTTGTGAACAATTATTTTTGTTTTTTGAAAGAACCTCTTTGCTAGGTACTAATGAATTATTATTGTTAAACATACTCGTTTCATCCTCACGTCACTGAATAACCCCATACATACGAGTATAAATAGATTTCAATAATAGGAAAATGCCAAATAAGTCGTAAATACATATATGTTTGTATGAATGCCGAATAATTAGTGTAAAGGGTAGGCAGCGCGAGTGTAACGCCCCTGGTGTTGCATATGTCCACTTTCCATCAGGTAGGCCGTGTGCTTGTCTGCCACCTAAGTGGTATAAAAAAAGATGTTACTGAGATGAACGAACGATTCTGTTTTTGACAGCCAACAGACTCATGTCTTGTGGCTTCAAGATGTCGGAACTATCGAGTTACAAGATATCGATCTCATAACACTCATTTTTGTTTTCATTTGGAGGAAGAAACATTTCTTTAATTTCAAAATGTTCATAGATATCTACTTCTAATAATAAATTGTTTAAGCCTTATTTTATGTTCCGACTGGGATTGATATTGGAATTCACTGTTAAAATACTACGTTAGCATATTTTACTAATGGGCTATTTGACTAAGTCGTAGATTCTTCCCAACACTGCTTAATATGCTAGCTTGTAAAAAAAAAAATAGTCAAATAGCCTATTTTCTTGGTATAAACACACGGATTCCCACGAAAACTAGCCAAAGGGGCGACCACTAATTACGTGACATGCTTAAGAGTCCGTACCACTCCAGCTCGAATTCAAATTTTACCCCCGCGCGCCTCAACAACGCACTCGCGCCGGTCCTACTCGCGCGCAGATGCATCTATCTCACTCCCGCGATGACCCCGGGCCGGCCGACGCGAGGCTCGGCCGCCAAGTTCACGCGTGTATCAATCGATAGGGTAAAGTAGCTAGTAATTTAGACATCAAGAAAGTTATGGCAATAAACAAACTTTTGAGAAAAGTGTGCATATTGTAATGATAATTTACATAAAACTTATAATATATTTATACTTATCCTATTAATATTATAAATGCGAAAGTTTGTGAGTATGTATCGCTGTATGTATGGATGTTTGTTACTCTTTCACGCAAAAACTACTAAATGGATCTGGCTGAAATTTTATACAGGGGTAAATTAGAACCTGGAATAACACATAAGTTGCTTTTTATTCCGGGTTAAGGTTCCCATGGGTTGCAGGAACGGGAACAAAACTTCACGCGGGCGAAGCTACGGGCAGCAGCTTTTTTTTTTTTGACCGTGGGGGAAATCCTTCATGGATGTTATGCCGGACTCCTACCGACTAAAACCCCCACGGTATCGCCCAGCAGCCTATAGTTGGGAGCCCCGGGTAAGCCCTCGGAAGGATGTCCCAGGGCTCCCAACAACCAACTCGTCTAGGGGGTGGTTCAGGTGCTATCCCGCGTCTATGGGGGGTTTTCGGGTATCATCCCGCTTCATAGGAGGGGGGAGGCGTGCGTGAGTCCGTCACGTCATGCTGCCGTCATGGGCCTGCTTCTGTAAGGACGATGAGCAGCTAACTCACCGTCCTCAGGCCCCCGGTCATGGAGGCCGATGGTCTTCGGCGAAGACACGTCGGCGGCGTCCAAGCCGCCGACTGCGGAACTCGGGTGGGAGAGTTCTCTCCCGCTCCCGCCCCGCCGCCTCCTTCACGAGCACGACCTGCTCGCAGAAAGAGGCGGCGCAGTCCCACTTACTCCCTCTGGAGACCATGGCTCCCACCATGGTCTCGAGCGAGAGAGTGTCCACGCCCAAACCCACCACGAGGACCTGGCGCTGTTGCGCCCACGCCGTGCACTCCACCAGCGTGTGGAGCGCTGTGTCATCGCTGCGGTCCCCGCAGTGCTGACAACCGGCCGTGGTTTCCCGGTGTCTTCGCCACAGATACCTACCGAAGCTACCGTGCCCGGTAAGCATCTGTGACAACCGGTAGGAGAGAGCACCATGTCTCCTCTCCAGCCACTCGTCCATGACCGGTCTGACAGCCGCGATTGTGGCGAATCCCCCCTTTGGTTGCTCAAGTCGCACCTTCCATGTCTCCACGGTTTCCTGGTGGAGCTGGGACCGCTGGGCCTCGATTTCTCGAGACGCAGGCCATTGGCCCCGCTCCAGCGCCTCCTTGCGCCATTTAAATAGAGACGCAAGGGCTCTCGCTTCCAGGTCCCATGGAGGGGTCCCGGCTAAGAGACATGCCGCCTCACCTGAGATCGTGCGGTATCCCCTTATCACCCTGACGGCCATCGCCCTCTGTGGGCTCAGCAATCTAGCCACATTACTGGCCGTCAGGGTCTCCGCCCATACGGGGGCCCCGTATAGGGCCATACTTCGCACGATCCCCAGGTACAGTCTCCTGCAGGGAGCGTTGGGTCCCCTGATGTTGGGCATCAGCCGTGCGAGTGCAGCTGACACCCCCCTCAGTTTTGGGACCAAACTTCGGAAGTGATGTCCGAAGTTCCACCGGCCATCGAGTACGAGCCCCAGATACTTCATCGAGGGCTCGATGCCGATGCTGACGCCCCCTACCTGTAGGCTGGATCCCGCAGGTGGCCCCATCCGAGGTCCGTGGAAGCACAGAGCCTCGGACTTGTGAAGGGTGACCTCGAGACCCAGCCGCCGTATCCGACCCACGACTTGAGCAACCCCTGCCGTGGCCTTTAGTGCTGCGTCTCGGTGCGTTGCTCCCCGCGCCGTAACGAGGGTGTCGTCGGCGTAACACGTTACGTTCACCCCCCTGAGCAACGGACCACGCAGCACCCAATCGTAACCGATGTTCCACAGGAGTGGCCCTAATACCGATCCCTGCGGAACACCGCACGACACATCCCGCCGACCCGGCCCTAGCCAACTCGGGTAAGTAATGGCCCTCTCGGAGAGATAGGCCCCGACAATTCGACGGAGGTAGGGAGGCACTCCATGGTAGATAAGCGCCTCCCTAACGCAGCTCCAGGGCAAGGTGTTGAAGGCGTTGGCGATGTCAAGAGACACCGCCACTATCACCTCACCCTGTGAGACTGCTTCCTCCGTCAGGCCTCTAATGCGCATGATCGCATCCACCGTGGAGCGCCCCTGACGGAAGCCAAACTGGCTATCCGCCAGATCAGGCCCCACGCGTGTGAGATGCCTGACGAGGCGTTGTGCAATAATGCGCTCAAAGAGCTTGCACACCTCGTCAAGCAACACGATCGGCCGGTACCCTGATGGAGAATTTGCCGGCCGCCCCGCCTTTCGGATCAAGACCAGTTTTCCTGTCTTCCAGACCTTGGGAAACTGGCCTTTTTCGAGGCATGCGCTAAAGAGCCCTAGAAGTCGAGGCCCAAGCTCCTCAAGAGCCAGGACCCACGCTCAGCCTGGAATGCCGTCGGGTCCAGGGACGGTGTTTCTGCGGGATTTAAGCCGCAGTACAGCCGCCCCTAGCTCACCCTCCGTGACCACGGGCACGTTGTTCTCACTGCCTTCCGCGCTGGGCGCCTGAGACGGAGCCATGCGCGGAGGAATGTGTTCCTCCGCTCTTGATGGAAACAAGGAGTCCAGGACCACCTCCAGCTGCTCCGGCTGGAGACTCTGGTTCAGTGGGGGCGCCTTAGCGCGTAATTTGCCCCTTACCATAAGGTACGGGCGCCCCCACGGGTTGCGCTCCAGAGTCTCTATCAGCTCCTCGCGGCCCAACTTTTTGGACCGCTTGATGGCCGTATGGAGGGCCCTCTTGGCCTCCTTGTACCCACCGGGGAGGCTCGGGGTGTGAAAACCCCCGCTCTCCGTGCTCCATCTAAGGTGACACCAACGGTGGTCCAGCTGCTGGAGGTCATCGAGCGACGCCTCGGCGTCCGAGGACCGGGCATACCGCCCACCGCTGGCGGCACCCGTCGTCGCGTCTTGAGCGACGACGGCTGCACCCAGTGGTGCTCCTGGTCCCAAGCCAAGGCCTCCGCCCCTAAGAAGACGGCACCTAGGGGAGGTGGTGGAGAACGACGTGCCCGTAGTTACGGAGGGTGAGGAACATCGGCTACGATTGGATGCTGCGTGGTACGTTGCTCAGAGGGGTCAGCGTAACGTGTTCCGCCGATGACACCCTCGTTTTTTTTTATCGTGCGATAAATCCCCACGGAGCCGGTGGAGGTGGTTATGTCGAACTCGAACTAAAACGCACGCCGTCCCAAGTCCTTGGTTGCCGGAGGTGAGATTGCCAAAAGCATATCTCTCGCACCTCGGCAGACCCAGGAGGACCATTCCTTTCGAGATGGCCCCCTTCGAGTTAGGGGGACCACAGTGTCCCCATCTAGCCCCGGTTACGGGGAGGCGCACCTTGCGCCGCCGCCGCGGCCTGCTTCTGCTAGGGTGACAGGCGGCTCCACCGGTCACCCTAAGGCCAGCGCTCATAGAGGACGGAGGTCGTTCTGCGACCTCCGACGTCCGGTTCGCATGACACCATCATTACGGCGCGGGGAGCAACGCACCGAGACGCAGCACTAAAGGCCACGGCAGGGGTTGCTCAAGTCGTGGGTCAGACACGGCGGCTGGGTCTCGAGGTCGCTCTTCACAAGTCCGAGGCTTGGTGCTTCCACGGACCTCGGATGGAGCCACCTGCGGGATCCAGCCTACAGATAGGGGGTGTCAGCATCGGCATCGAGCCCTCGATGAAGTATCTGGGGCTCGATGGCCGGTGGAACTTCGGACATCACTTCCGAAGTTTGGTCCCAAAACTGAGGGGGGCATCAGCCGCACTCGCGCGGCTGATGCCCAACATCAGGAGACCCAACGCTCCCTGCAGGAGACTGTACTTGGGGATCGTGCGAAGTATGGCCCTATACGGGGCCCCCGTATGGGCAGAGAATCTGACAGCCAGTAATGTGGCTAGATTGTTGAGCCCACAGAGGGCGATGACCCTTCAATAGAAACAGATGAATGGAAATTGATAATTACGTACTGTCTATAATAAATATAGGAATACGTATGGTAGTAGTACCTAACTACTGCTATATTTATATTATGATCATTCGGGTTGGTAGGTACTCATGTATTTACAGAAATATTCCGTTTATTCCGAAACTGACCCGAAAACTTGACCCGGTCGAGGGTTAGGTAGAAACTTTAAAAATTTGTTCCGAACGTAACCCTCTTCCTAACCTGACCCGACGGTCTCGTTCCTATCATAACCCGATCTGGCACTTCGCCGTCCGCTGCTGCGGCACGCTCGCTACGCTCGCTCGGCTCATGCGTTGGGGTCACAGTTCTAACCTAACCTACAGAAATTGGAGTTACCGCACTTCGACTTTCGGCTCTGAGTCGCCCAACCGCGTCGTCCGTCGCGTCGTCGCAGTGAGCGACCTGTAGTAGGCAGGACCTGCCTGAAAGACTTGGGCTGCTACTGCAAGATTATTTTTGTCGATACATAGGCAGGTATGCCTATTTCAATCCAAATTTTTGAAATTGGTAGGTTTTTACTGACCTATTTATTACTTTCTACTAATATAGTACCTATTGCAAATTGTTATGTACAGTATAAGCTACTTAGGTAGGTTGATTAGATACTTACTATAATAATAAATAAATAAATATTCCACAACATTCTACACAGCGCTATCTAGACCCATGGTAAGCTTAATTAGCTTGTGTTATGGAATCTAGAATGCGGATAAACATACTTAGATACTTTTTTGTATGTACATAAATATTATACATAGAAACACTCAGACCAATGCAAATAGCCATATTCATGCATACAAATATTTGCACTGAGCGGGGATCGAAACCGCGCCTCCTGCGTAGCAGTCGCGTTCACTAACGCTATTTTTTTATCGTGCGTAAAATCCCCACGGATACCACCATCACGGAATCATCATCAATACATACATATTATACATAGAAACACCCAGATCAATGCAAATAGCCATATTCATGCATACAAATATTTGCACTGAGCGGGAATCGAACCCGCGCCTCTTGCGTGGCAGTCGCGTGCACTACCACCACGCCACAGAGGCTGTCTACATAATACATATGTTTTAATATTTTTTTACGCCAACATACACTTTTCCTCTTTCAGTTTACTTTATTACCCATTTCGCCTGTCAAAAGATAGGTACTTGAATACTTTCGTATCGTCTATCGTAATCGTCTGCGCAGAGCGCGTGCGACACAAGTTCCCCGTATGATAGCCGAAGCAACACTGAGGAGGAGGCCGGGCGGCAGGGCGGTTCTAAGTTTAATGGTATCGCTTGAGTAAAAATTTAGATATTTGCTCGTTACGCAGAAACCAATGTATATTTGTAAAATTTGAAACACATAATGTCTCTTAACCACTAAACTGCAATTTATTGTGTAAGTTTAGTGATCCTATTTTGCGTAATTAATCCATAATATCGTTTTATTTGTACGGTTTAGAGGTAACTTTGCAATGGTTTTCTATCAAGAAAATTTTACGTAATCGTGTTTTTGCCACACATAAACATTAGTATATATCCTCAACTTTACCACAAATGAATTAAAAAGTCCATGCTTTAGAACTTTTGATATTATACACGTTTATGCTATGTCATTTGAGGTAGTACGGACCCTTAATATTTGCTACTTTTGACACTCCTCCTCCTTGGTGAAATTTGAATAGGTACGTAATTTTGTATGCACAAATGTATTTCATTCAATTGATCAATCGCAAATAACTTTGAATTACATAGGAGAACCTAATAAAAAAATATAAGATGTCGATGTTCATTAAATTATGACTATTTATGGGTCCAGTTATTTTCACTACTGTTACAAAAACGTATTACCGCTGTTACCATAATTTTATCGTAACACCTGCCTCCAACACAAAATTCTTCATTTCATACTCGCTCTAAAAGGAACGAAACGTGACCGACACATTAAATATTTTTAATTGCGTTTAGTTACACAGTCAATGTACCTACTTGCCTGTTCCATTTGCTGTAGTCATAAACTTTTTGGTGTTTATTACTGTTTATGGGATGTTATGATGGTAACCTCTTTTCGTATGTTTGTTCCCGTTTAGTAACATAACACGAGCTAATTAAACCATGCTGTGCCATTAAACCATGCATTCGTCCAGAGAACGAATATATATCTACTTGAAACTTGAAACGTATGGAGTTGAGGATATCTTGTACAGGTGGCTCAGTTGGCAGATTATTTATTCATCTTTAAGAGGGACAATCGTGGATTCAAATCCCAGCCAGAATGCCGATAAAATATTTTTGTATATAAAATCGTAGGTATAGGCAGAGGCCGTAGAAGCATATCATACCTACATACCAGTAAATGAACACATAATATCTATGTATAAAGGCGAGAACAATTCAATTTTTAAAGTTTTTAGTAGTTTAAATTAACTATCTTACTAATTGCTTCAAAAAAACTTCATTCATTTAATATAAAATCTACATAGACGTATTGTCAAACTGAATTAATTGTATTGAAATTTTAAACAAATTACACCAAACAGTGTTTCAATTAAAAACTTTTTACGGTTATATTATACTTTATATATTTTTTAAAACATCAACTGAAACCGAAAAATATTTCAAAGCAACCATTTTACGTTAGAAAGCATATCGTTATGCTTTGCTCCAATAAAAGTTGTAAAAGCGTAGCATAGACACCGTTACACTCGGAATGAAAGGCATAGATAATAATAGATCTGCGCATTTTGATAGAAAAAAATAGTTAACTTTTTGCTTTTGTATGCATTTGCTGATGAAAGTAAAGCCCGAATAATATTGTATGCATCTTTTGGCCTGTAGCAAAAAAAAAGTATAGAATGGCGCAGTTTTGGAGTAGTAGTCTGTATGCTATTGAGGGTATTAATTTGAATGAAAGATGCGCAGAACTTTGAAAAGTACCAATTCCAATCGTACCTACCAAAATTATACTTTTATTATTTTGGTGCGATTCGAAATTGGTGCGCTGAAAAGCGTGTCCCATTGAAATAGCACCAATTCAAATTACACTAGAGTTATCCCAAAGCTACCTAGATCACCCTACGGTTGACTGGTATAAAAATAAATACCTAAATATTTTTGTTGCACTTTAAAATTGATGCTCTCAAATGATGTGCCATGTTACCTACTTGATTCATTTCTAAGCGAAATAAGTACCTATTTAAGTCTGTAATTCTGTATAATATAAAAATTAAATAATGCTGTGAGATTTTATTTCTAGTAGCGGCTAACAACAAAAACTTAATTAACATGGTCCGCTTCTTAAATATGTACGTAGCTTACGTCAGTGAAATAATTATGAAATGAAAGAATAGTGCTTACCTATAGTTTTTATACACGTTACTCTATAGGAATGAATAACACTCAGTCAATAGCTCAGAAAATAACTGTAAGTACATACCTAATGTACTGTACTGTTAGAATAGTCTTGAAAAAAATATTAAATGTAGCTCATTGAAATAAAACCACTTTTTAAGGATTCTATCGCGATATATATTTGTTATTATTACTTTTAACCCGACGTTTCGGCTGCTTTGCAGCAGCCATGTTGGCGGTGTGACTCACGATGGTAGTTGTCACATAGTTTGAAGTGTAAGTTATCTCAAAATACTCGAATCATGAATGATTGGTGTTCCTATTTACGCAGAATGAGCTCACTGTATTGTTTAGTCTTGCTGGATTTTGCTGCTTACTGGGTTTGATTAAGTGGATGACTGGGTCCCAAGCTGGTGGTACGTTCCATCCATCCTCTCTATTAAAATTTGCGTGTTTTTAATTTCAATAGCCTCGCGGATCATAAAATGTAGCTGTGAAACAGTAAGGACCTAACTGGACCTACCTAATACTTCAGATGAATTAATTACTTCGCCCAGTTTGACAGGTTGTCTTAATAAATTTCGCAAGAAAAAAAACACGCATTCGATATTTCAATTAATTTCAAATTCGCGAAACAAGTTACTTCTTTTGTTAACTTGTTCAAAATAAAGACCTTTTTCACTTATCATTGTTGTCACATAGTTAATGGCAAATCCCTTTATGTCAGCCGTCATCTGGTAAAAGGCGCGAAAATAGACCTATTAGAATTTAAGACTTGAAAGATGTCATCCGGATTAATTCATGAAATCATGTAAAAAAAATAAGATTTGTCTGCACCTGTGCCTGTGTGGCGAAAATTTCTAGCTAAACCGAACGAGCCGAAGAAAATACAGAGGCATTGTAACGCACAGGCCACAGTAGAGTAATTTATTAAAAGATAGGCAGTGATAGTCATCACTTGTATAATAATAATAACTGTGCATACAGCTGATAGGCACTCCGGCACGCAGTGTGGTTTTGTGGTCTTTTTTTTTTCTTTTCCAGTCTAGACATAGGCTACAACTTCAATAAGACCGAAAGACCGAAGACCGAGTGTGGCGGGAGAGAAGTTTTTAAATTTCGAATTTGGAACGGGACGCAGAAACTTTCTTTTTTACAGAGCATCAGATCGATCTGGATGAACAAATTGCTCAAAAAGATCCTAAAGATCGCCTTCCGAATATTGTATGTACCTCCTTAAAGTCGCTGGTATGGCTAATTTTGAATAAATGTCTATGAAATTTACTTAACTAATGGACAGCTATTAATATAACACTAAAACGTACTTATTTATGTAAACAGACAATAGTAATATTAACCAAACCTTTGTCAATTTTCTGATTAGGTTTGTGATAAACTCGATTTTCCGTATTGATAACAGAACCTATAATTGTGATGTTTGAACATAGTTATATTTAGAAACCCCTTTTCCTTATAATAATTATCATCCTCATGGCGTTTTCCCAATCGCATCCAGTTTGCGTATGTATGCTGTATGACCTCCCAACCCCGGGAGGATGCTTGCGCCAATGCCGTTAATAGGTGCATCGATTTGCGGGTGACATTGCAGCATTGGCTTGGCCATAAGGATGTTGATAATTTAGGCTATAAACCCCTTTATAGGTATTTCTCATCCTAATTGGTAGGTACTGCCTTCCAAACGGCGGCGGCGGCGGCGCGATTAAGTGTGCCTCCCCATTCCGGGGGCGAATCGGGGACACCGTAGTCCCCCCTCCCGTGGAGGGCCAGACCGTAAGGGATGGCCGTGGGTCAACCGGATTGCGAGGGATATGTCGAAGACAACCTCACCTCCGGCCTAGCACCACGACCCTCAGTCGGCGTTCGCTTTTAGTCGGTGCGAGCCCGACATAACCTCCCCTTCCGGCTCCGGCGGGACCAGTATCCGTGGGGATTTCCACACGAAAAAAAAACAGCCTTCCAAGGAAACATTATACTACAATTATATGTATACCTAATTGTAGTATAACGTTTCCCTGCATACTTATTATATTTTTTTTTTATTTATTTATTTATAACAAAACGATATGATAATGGATATAAAAACACCCATTAAACCCTTATGGGTTTATCTTGGGTGTGACTGTCTGTACATTCTTATAATAAATAATAATCATTTTATATATATATATAGGCACCTAACTATATTTTTCCTTAGTCTATGTGCATGAAAATGGCTACTGAATATAAATTACTTAGATGCTTACCAAGTGCTTACATTAGCGCGCAAATGAATACAGATTAATTATAAAAACGCATTTCAAATTGAATTTGGAATTAGGTGTGACTGTAAATCTCTTTATTAACCCTATTAGGAATCGCATTCATTCTATTTTTAAATTTTATAACTAGCCGTGAACTTCTGCTTCGCCGGCCGGTGTTTTAATTTTACCGACTTCAAAAAGGAAGAGGTTCCTCTGTACTATAGAAAACGTGTTTTAAGTTGCTTTCAAGACCTCTGAACCTTGGGTCCGGTTTTGATTTAGTTATTATGGCTTTTATGGGAGCGACTTCTGTCTGTACACCCAATTCCAAAAGTAAAACATGCGCCAGAGCTTCGTCCGCAATCAACAGAAGTATCGGCTTACAGGCTTATCTCATAGTCCCAGTCCCATTCCACCTGACTGCTATGCGATTGCGACCTTTTAGATTTTAGTTTAATTATATCATAAAAAAATATTATGACTGAATAAAGTTAAAAAAAGAGGAAAAATTAATACCTATAGGAAAAAAAGTGTGTAAAAGGTTTAAAAGCGCAAGCGATTCTGCGATTTTAAAACGATGACAGTTGATGATCGAATAAAAATGTATGGTAACTTCCTATTTACTTTTTAAATCATGTATAGTTGTGATATCGTTCGAAATGAGGCCAGTAGCGTTTTCTTTTTAAAAGTTATGAATAACAACATCTATATAGTCTGTAGTCAGCGATGTTTTTTGTTTCCGCACTGCTCGGCGTATTGTTATTTCATGTTGTCCTATCGCATTATAATTTTTTATCGTGATTCGCATTGTAATTATAGTCATATTATGTACTCAATTTATTTTTTTAGCCCTGTATTCATGTCATGTAAACGTGCAGAGATACTTTGATGTACTTACGTAGTTTAAGAGATATACATAACTATATATTATTAAAACAGAACCTAAATTATGACCAAAAATATTTAAGAAGTTATTTGATTACTTTTTTAACTTGTTAATCTTGTTATGTACCCACATCAACACCTAATACTTTCTGTTTAAGATAAATAGGTACATTACAATGAACTTCAGTAACTTATAAGTTTTAAGGTAAATTCTATTAATAACTTACCTAACAGAAAGAAATATAAAATAGCGAAATTACACACGTCAAAATTAGACTTATTAATCAAAATGTCGTGTACAAAAAAAAACAAATCTATGAAGTTTTAACTGTCAAATAGAACGTTGCGAATTTAAAAATTGACAATAAAAAAATAGTAGGTACTCACTTTAGCTCCGATCTGGTTACCGCACTGTCCGGCCTGCAGGTGCACTATTTCCCTCATATTTAATATGTTAAATTACTATTTATAAATAATACTAAATAATTATTTAGCTCTGCACAATCCCGTCACCGCACGGACGGGCTGCACGAATGAAATGAAATGAAAAAGGAACGGTGAACGGCGAACGAATCGGTTTGCTTGGGGTGTGTGTGTGGCGGCGTTATGGAATTTTCCCCGAATTCGGGGTACTTGTTACTTGTGTAATGAAAACTAAGTAAGCACACTAATAACCTAATAATAGACTCAAATGGTTTTATAGAAACTACGTTAGTACTTACTATTATCTATTCTGTGAAAGAAACCGAAAGAATGACACATAATTAAACGATAAATATTTTACCTGTTGTTTTCCTTTTCATGTTTCAGATGATTCATATAATTTCTGTTAATATTATTTCGTTTCGTAGGTATTCACTATGACTTAAAGATTCCTAGGTCAATAAGTGTCATCATGCGCTTGTGAAAATTAAATAGGTACCTACACATATAGAAGAAACTGTTACATAGTAAGAATTCAATAAAAAGTAGGTAATTAAGACAAATACTTGTGGCAAGTTACTCGTAGCCAGCGTGGAAACAGTAACAAAGCCCCCCAACTTTGGGAGAGGTCTACGTCCAGCAGTGGACTGCAATGGGCTAATTGATTGATTGACTCGCAACGATATGGTAGGTATTACCTATGTGTTTTTTTTCGAATTTAGGACGCGCATATAAGGAATGAAGATACATTAACATTACGGAAAAATAGATATTACTATACCAAAGTAATCTAGATGAAATAGTGACTATTTAAACTGCGATATTTCATATAAATAAACTTATTTCATATCCGTTTTAGTTTACACTTACAAAGATATATTTTTTTTTGGATTTTTACAATGTTTTCGAAAGTTAAACAAGGTAGAATTTGAACATAAACGCTAACAACACTGGCGCATGATTCACGCTGAGTAGCGACGCAAGTTCGCGCCGACAATGAAACCATAAATTAATTCAAGCACTAATTACATTCTCTATGCCGACGACCGGTGACGACCGCAGCCACTGCACGCCGCGACGCCCGTGTTTCCGCTACAAATAGTTATAAAAAACTTATGATTTTTTCTATTTCAGTTTTCTAGAAGATTCAAAGGACTCCTTTGAGTTTAAATGGTTATTTGCTTAGTAAATTTGCAACACTTAGCTGTACACAGTGTGACTTTAGTCTTGCAAAAAAAAAAACTTCTGCAGCTGTGTAGACGGGCTGTGCTTTGTGCGATTGTATTCTAATTTTAAATTAACTTACAATGGTATAAGTAGAATCGTATATTTTGGGTGCAGGCCGGGGCTTAATAAAAATCCACTTTTCCTTGTAATTAATAATTAATTTTACAAAATACTGATGTATTAGATAAATTAAGCACATATAAACAGATAGTATTCTTAGTAATAAACAAAATGAAACAATCTTCTCAATTAACGTCATCTACGGAAGCTATGATTTGTCAACCATTATCATGGATTACGGATAAACTAATGTGTAAACCTTGTTGTCCTATACTGAGTTATAAATAAATAAATATTCCACAACATTCCACACAACGCTATCTAGACCCATTGTAAGCATAGCTTAACTAGCTTGTGTTATGGAATCTAGAATACGGATAAACATACTTAGATACTTTTTTTTTGTAAATACGTACATACTATACATAGAAACACCCCAGACCAATGCAAATGCAAATAGCCATATTCATGCATACAAATAATTGCACTGAACGGGAATCAAACCCGCGCCTCGTGCGTGACAGTTGCGTTCACTACCGCCACGCCACGGAGACAGTCATGGATGGAGGCTGTAAACAAAAAAAATATCAATCAGATACAATTTTAACATAATAATAATGAACATTCACATTCTATCAAACGTTATCTCTCCCAACTTGTCCCAGCAGGCAAGAGGTGTGAGTATATATGTAATTATATTAATAAATATAAATTTCCCTCATTTTCTTCCCTAAAAGATAAAATAAAATTTTGAAGTACAGGAAAAATCCTGCAAAACAGTAAAATCGAACGGTTAACTTATAAGTTCAAGCGTACTGGTTCCCCATTTATGGCAGAGAGCATAAAATCACAGGAATGGCATGTGGCGATATGCTAATAAGTTGTAAGGATACGACTTGTAAACATAATACACAAGTTTTCGAGAGCCCAGCAGCATTAATAAACGAGTTCTTGTGTAAATAGCTGAGGGATATTTCCTTTATGAGTCAACCCGTTGCTCCCTCTATTTTTAGAGCTCCTGTTCTAATAAACGCAACATTTTTCAGCTGATACATAGTTTGACAAATACCCTCTTGACGGCAATAGGATCTGTACGAGCTACGCTTGACATAATTGCGAAACCATGTAAATGCACGCATCATCATTTTTGTTAACTTCATATTTATGATTATTATGCATTGAATTTCAGTTCGCATTCGGTTATCAAGCATTCCGCGCGTTCTCATCTATCATTCATAATTTTAGACCCTTTGTTATATTATATATCAGTAGGATCTATCTAAAGAGTACATAATATCATTTCCCATCATCTTATCAAGTGTATGAGTAGCAATTTACCCGTACAGGCTCAACACCTACTCCGTAGGACCGGGTTATAGTTAATGAAATGTGAGTGATAAAACACCTCAGCCTACCCCTCGGGGATATAATATGTATGTCCGCTGATTTTGGAAATTTTCACATTTACAACTCAAGTGATTTAAAAAAGAACAAAATTAGTTATAATATTCCACCTAAAACCCCTAGTTAAGCTAAATTGATTGTGTTAGCAGCTATTTCCAAATGCGAAATACATTGGGAAAAAGAAGTGCTCAAGTGGGAGATGAACCCACGACCTTTCCCTTACAGGGGGAATGCTCTTCCAACTGAGTTATTGAGCCACACCTGAATCACTTCAAATTTCCCTTTTCTTACATCCGTCTTCCCGATGTACTTACATACTTGTACATAAATTAGCATAATAAATGCTATAAAAATTTCATTCAAATATTTCCGAGTGTATACCCAGGATTCGAACCCACCACCAGCCACTAGGTTTAGGTTTAGGTTTAAAGAATTTATTCTCAAAAAGACATACCTACAAGTTCACTTACATGAGAACATAACACAAAAAATACTTAAATGTACAGTAAACGGTAACCGACAATTGAGAGATGGTACTCATTTTGCGGATTAAATTGCAGAAGCTTTTTTTTTTTTATTGCCATGATTTTCAATCCATTACGTAGTCTGCCAGCTGAGACTTGAAAGCGCGAAACGAGCTTACATTTTTAATTTTAGAAAGAATACTATTATATATTTGTGCTCCTTCATAGGTAATATTCTTTTTTGCGTAATTTGTGCGTATTTTTGACAAAACAAGCAGACTAGGCCGACGAAGACTACGCTTACTTATCATAGATTTCTTTATGAAAGTTATGTTAGTGTGGATGGGTCTGTCTATAATCTTTCTAATCAATACACAAGTGGTGTACAAATATAGTTGTTTCTTTAATACACTTCGTGGGTTGGTGTCATATATGGATAATGAAACAGTGTCTTTATAACCCTATTCTGCATTCTCTGCAGTTTTTGTAGCTTTGTTTTGCTAGTGTTGCCCCAGACCTCTATGAGATATAGTAATTGGGATTTGACAAGTGAATTGTATATAGTATAGCGCAATTTTTTGGGTGTACAGTGACTTATATTGTGGAGTGATGCAATAAGTGATGAAATTTTGTTTTTAACGTAGTCAATTTGTTTGTTAAAAGTGAGATCCATTCTCAGGCCAAGGTATTTTTCACAAGATTTTTCTTCTAATGGTATATTATCAATAGTTATTGGGTTATGTTGCGGAATAATTTTATTTTTAGGTTTGAAGATAATGTAACAAGTTTTAGATATATTTACGGTTAATAGATTACATTGGAACCAATCAAACAGAGACTTCAAGTCTTCTTGGGCTTTTGAAACAACGTCGCGTATATTAGCTCCAAAGTAAAACAAACAAGTATCATCCGCATACAAAGTTAAATGGCCATGCAACCCTAGTTCTGTAATACTATTTATGTACGTTAAAAACAGCAATGGCCCCAATATGGATCCTTGTGGGACGCCATATGTGATTTGTGAAGGATTACTTTCAGCATTACCTATCTTAACTACCTGAAATCTATTTGTGAGGTAAGATTTAAATATCTGAAGTGCATTACCTATGATACCAACGTTTTCTAACTTTTCTAATAACAGTGTATGACTAATTGTATCAATTGTGTTTTTTTAAGTCTATAAATATCCCTAATACTATGTTTTTCTTATCTATATTAGTTCTAATTTTTGTCTAAGCTTTCATTACTTATTATTTGAGAGGTAAAAGTGACCGCCGCCGGCCGGTGTCGGTCGATGTTCGCTAGATGTTCGTAACCCGGTTTAGGACTCATGATTTACATTCCGTTACTTTTACCGATAACAGTGACTTCCCACCACGATTAGTGTATTTTCACTGTATTTTTTTGTACTTACTTTACTTTTTGACGTCATTAGGCACCACCTATTTACTGCTTCGTCTACTACGGTCTTATTCACGATATGTTCTGAAGCTATTGCCCGAGGCTTAAGCACTGATGTCGATTAACAAAGGTCTAATCTATCGCTGTTCTAAATTTTATCAAAATAGGTTCATTGGTTTCGACGTGAAAGTGTGACAGAGTTACTTTCGCATTTATAATATTAGTATGGATTTGGATCCTGCCATGATATCATCATACCAGCAGTTATGACGGTTACCCCTGATAGCTTTAGGGGCGGCGGTGGTGCCCACTCTTCTATGCTTTATGTATTGGCCTACGGGAGCAACTGCAGTCGACCCCTCAACGGGCTCCAATCTCCAGATGGAACCCTGCGACTGAGCCTCCTTTTTTATACCTACCATTTAGGTGACACACAGGCACCCGGCCCACCTGATGGATAGTGGTACCGTGGCCTATGAATGTCTGCAAACAATCATTGTGGTGCCGCGGTCACTGCAAAAAATAACATTAAATTATAGGCTTTATTTCTATACCCTACAGTCCAAAATGAAGTGAAAACAATTTCATTACACTTTTTCAATTACTCTGCAAAGTCATTTAATTTTGAACTTTAACCGCAGCGCTTTAAAGTCTATTGCTTAATGCCGTTTTTGCATTGGCGGTGGTACCATTTTGGTTGGGCTTTAGCAGAATCGAGGCCCAGCAGAGTCACATTTATATTAAGTATAGTTTGTAGACGGTTGGTAATTTAATCCAAGTTTTTATTTAACGAGAATATTTGAAAAAACAAATCAAGATTATCAGATTAAAATCTAGAAGTGCATGCACTATTATCATTTATCATTTAAGTTATTCCAATATGTCCTTCGAATCTATTATTTAATAACATAATGTATGTTATTTTATTGTTATATAGTTCTATAATGGGGTTAGTGAAATTAACCTACTTACATCTAGCCTAGCTGAATTTTTTAAGTTATTTCATGATGGGTAACCTTAATTCACACGCCAGTGTTGCCTACATTTGAACTCAACCTCCCTATTTATTTTTCTATTAAGGTTACACGACTGCCCAAAAATGAATTTAATATTTTCAGAGTATAAGCACAGGCTAACGAAATTTTTCATTATTATACCGTGGTATAGGTATTTAGTATAACTTTACTTAATTGCCTAAACAGTTAGGTGGAAATCGTTAGAATAATACCTATACATCACCCCGAATGCGAATGCCCGAATATCGACTAACACTGGCCATAAATACCTATTATTTAAAAAAAAACTTTTTGTTTTTTAAATTATTTAACAAACTGAACTAAAAGGTTTTTTTTTTAATTATACTAGGTAACTACTACATACTAATAAAAAAATAAGATAAAAAACTTAAATATCGAATATAGGACATGAGCTTAAAGACTCGTTAACATCAGAATTTTTATGGCGGTAATTAAGTTTTATAGTTTGTAGCTATTCACATAGGTGTAACATAACCAATGGTGTGCTATTTCTATTTTGGACATTACTTCCTCATAGTCAAGACAGTTATTTTGGGATCCAAAGAACTGGAACACCAGGATATAAGAGAATAGGGATACAGTGTTTGGCGGGATAATCTCGGAACGCCAAATTACTTTTTTTATACCGCTTATGTGGCAGACAAGCGACGGCCCACATGAGGGAAAGTGGTAACCGTGGCCTATTGACGTGTGCCACAGAGAGTCACACTCGTCCTGCCGACCCTGTAAGAACAAAGAGTTTTCCCACTGACAGCTTTTTTTTTCTTTTTCTTGCGGAAATCCCCTCGGATACCCCCTGCCGGAGCCGGAAGGGTCTCGAACCGACTAAAACCGCACGCCGACTGTGTGTTGGTGCTAGGCCGGAGGTGAGGTTGTCATAGACATATCCCTCGCACCCCGGCTGACCCAGGGCCATCCCTTACGGTCTGGCCCTCCTCAGGAGGGGGGACAACGGTGTCCCCAACAAGGCGCGCTATTCAGCGCGCCGCCGCCGTGGCCTGCTTCTGCTGGGGTGACAGGCGGCTCCACCCGTCACGCCCAGGCCCGCGCTCACAAAACTCTGCAGTGAGCTCTCTAACTACCACACTCACAGCTGGAAACACAACGACACACACGATACTTGTAGAAAATGCAGTCTAAAGGTACCATGCCATAGCCTATTTTTTTTATATACAAGTGGTTCACAATGCATATTATCTCGCCAAACTGTGATATTTGATAGCACTATGATGGACGTATGCAGGTCTGGTCAGTCCTATTTCTTCTAACTATGATTTTGTTTATATTGACTTTCATGAGAACGAGTGCCATATGACCTTTCAACCTCATCTGTTAATCACCGTGTGTAGATACAGTCGGCATCAGTTCGATCTTGATAAACAAAGTGCTCAGAATGATCTTCTAAGTAATTCTTTGGTTTTCTTTTCTTCCTGGGCCTCGATTCTACTAAAGCAAAACTATTATCAAACCACAGAGATTGCAAAAAGCGGCATTAAAGTTTAGACTTTATTTCTATACAATAAGGTCCAAAGTTTCATTACACTCTTTAATTCACTCTTTAATACACATCCCCGAAGCGCTGCAGTGTCGGGGCAGCCCCAACAACATCCTGAGACTATTGTTATACCTACAGGACGCGGAGGTCGCTGAACCGTTTTTTGGTGTAATCAGCCCATAGGCTGCAGGTGTATAAAGTTGTACAATACGCTCTGAAGAGAGTTATCTTAGCTTGCGCCGAGCACCGCGCGAACCTACGGGCAATCATGTTTGCTCTGATCGACCGCGACCTCCGCTCCCTGTCGATGTCCTCGTTATCCTTCAGATCTGTAGTTACAATATGCCCAAGGTATTTAAAACTTTCCACCCTATCCAAAGGCACACTGGTTAATGTAACTGAAGGTACATCCTGCGGATACATACTACTAGCCTTAAACACCATCCACTGACTTTTCCTCGCATTGTACTGCAAGCCGTGACCACACGCATACTCCTCGCATATCCGCAACAACTTTCTAAGGCCGCAGACCGAAGTGCTCAGCAGCACCATATCATCTGCATAACTTAGGTTATTGACGCATACATCATCAATATGACAACCGATATGTTGACTACTGAGGGCCTCGATCAGTCCATTTATATACAAATTAAACAGAGTGGTAGATGTGATCCCACCCTGCCTAACACCACACTCCTCACAATACCTTAGTTTTAAGACTTTGTAGTCAAGATATTTCTGACGTTGTCGGTCCTGTTTAGCAATTGATCCTATACACGTTTAGTGTATGGGAACGCATCTAAGCCTTACAATGTATCAATCAATAGGCCTCTCCCAATATGCGCCATTTCACCCGATCCTCCGCCTTCCGCATCCAGTCTGTCCCAGCCACCTTTTTCAGGTCGTCATTCCATCTGGCTAGGAGGTATCCATCGGCAGCTAGGGTGACAGCCTAGCAGTAGCAGGCCGCGGTGGCGGCAAAATGTCCGCCTCTCCGTACCCGGGGCTAGATGGGGACACCGAGGTCCCCACAACCCGAAGGGTCTGCCGGGGTGCAAGAGATTTATGTTTCCTGCATTCTCATCTCCAGCAACTATAGACCCAAAGACGGCGTGCGTTTTAGTCGGTTCGAGTCCGACATAACTACCTCCACCAGTTACGGTAGGGTATCCGTGGGCATTATTAGCTCGATAAAAAAAATTACAATGTATATAGTAGGTAGGTACCTAATTTTAATAAAACATGTTTTATAAGTGAAGACGTCCTATAGACTCTTTATGTACCAAATAGAAAGTAGATCCTTATTCTGTAGTTTAAGAAATGTTGATATGTAAGTCAAAAGATTCGCACAGATAACGTCAGAATACGGTGAAAGGCGCCATAAAATACGATTCATCATCGTAAGACATTTAAAAATATGATTAATTTAGTAACTTTCGTGTTTCACCCAAAGTAACGATGAGTACACTTGTACACACGCAAAAGGAGATAATTACCTACCCCCTAACACCTTTATGTCGGTATCATTATCATCCCGTCGCCCTTATAGACGGACATAAAGAGAAGGAAAATTTGGAATGATTCAAGTGGTGCTCAATAGCTCAGTTGGCAGAGCAGTCCCCCTGTAAGGGAAAGGTCGTGAGTTCGAGTCTCACTTGAGCATTTCATTTTTTCCAATGTTTTTCGAACTTAAAAGTTAGCATAATAAATGCTATAAAAAAACATTCAAATCATTATCATCATCATAATTACCACAAAAAAAACAGTACCTAAAGAGCAAACGTGCCAGAAAGGATATAATAAAATCCAAGAATATTTAAATGATAAACAAGCTTGGAAATGAGATGTTCGCTCTGATATGCTACTCAAGCAAAGCATTGTATCTAGATCATAAGTTTTAGGCTAAGTAAATGTTTTGTAAATAGACCAAAAAAAAAAGCCCGCTGAGTTTCTTGCCGGAGTCTTCTCAGGTCTGGGCCGCGTTTCGAACCAGTGGCAGTGGTCCATTTGCTAGTACGTTAGTATTTAATGTTTACTTTATGTTGACGTTTTGTAAGTTCAGATTTAATGGTCAATGCAGAATAAACTATTTTTGATTTTGATTGATTTTGACTTCACTATCATCACACAGCATAAAGTAAAATCTGTCTGTCCCTATGTATGCTTATATCTTCTAAACTACGCTATCGATTTTGATGCGGTTTTTTAATAGATTGAGTAATTTAAGAGAAAGGTTATTAAATATAAAACATGCTTAATATACTAGAGAGTGCAGCGGGAACGGGATTTGACGCCACGCGGGCGGATAAAAATTAGCGGTACGAAGTACACCATTTTTTTTTTTGACCGTGGGGGAAATCCTTCATGGATGTTATGCCGGACTCCTACCGACTAAAACCCCCACGGTATCGCCCAGCAGCCTATAGTTGGGAGCCCCGGGTAAGCCCTCGGAAGGATGTCCCAGGGCTCCCAACAGACCCACGGCTTCAATGCGGCCTCGTCTAGGGAGTGGTTCGGGTGCTATCCCGCGTCTATGGGGGGTTTTCGGGTATCATCCCGCTTCATAGGAGGGGGGAGGCGTGCGTGAGTCCGTCACGTCACGCTGCCGTCATGGGCCTGCTTCTGTAAGGACGATGAGCAGCCAACTCACCGTCCTCAGGCCCCCGGTCATGGAGGCCGATGGTCTTCGGCGAAGACACGTCGGCGGCGCCCAAGCCGCCGACTGCGGAACTCGGGTGGGAGAGTTCTCTCCCGCTCCCGCCCCGCCGCCTCCTTCACGAGCATGACCTTGTCGCAGAAAGAGGCGGCGCAGTCCCACTTACTCCCGCTGGAGACCATGGCTCCCACCATGGTCTCGAGCGAGAGAGTGTCCACGCCCAAACCCACCACGAGGACCTGGCGCTGTTGCGCCCACGCCGTGCACTCCACCAGCGTGTGGAGCGCTGTGTCATCGCTGCGGTCCCCGCAGTGCTGACAATCGGCCGTGGTTTCCCGGTGTCTTCGCCACAGATACCTACCGAAGCTACCATACCATTACGTTGGCCGAGTACCTACCTATACAGGACATTTCTAGCTTTAGGAGGTTCCAAATATATAGCCACTTACTCTATACCTTCATCATCTCATCTGCTTAGATTTATAGATGTGCTCGGAGCCTTCTTTTTATTTGTATTTTTTTTTTATACTATACAGGGTACGTCAATTTCGGCATTGCCACGTATGTCGGCATTGCCAGTAAGTAAATTAAAAAAGTCAGTACCAACATCACGAAAGTATCGAAATCAAATAAAACCGTAGTTCTTTGTGAGTCATCCCTCTGTAGTCTAGACTCTAGACGTTATTAGTTCGGTGTAGTGACTAGTGAGTCACTGCGATATTAATAGGCTGGACGCCTGTGTCGCGAACAATCTAGGGAGCTACCATGAAACGCCGAAACTTCGGGTCCGCATGTGACCGCTTCGGTAACCAGTGTTTCGTAACTAGTCGCGATCGAAGTCATTTTCGTCTTTGAACACGAACCAAAGACGTAGCATTTACTATAGGCTTTATATCAGTTATAAGCAGGATTTACGTCAGTTACTCAGTCAATTTTTTTTTCATGAAGGACACGTCAATTTATCTTCACCTCGCCTGATTTTAAGCTAAAGGCAAAATTTCAGAAAGAGGGTCACCATCGTAAACATGTACCATGTTATCAGTGGTGGCACTCAGCGCTTGACGGCCTCATCAGAAGCCTTTTAAAGGACCCGGGACTGTAGGAATAAGGGAACACGTGAGCTGGCAGGGAGTTCCAGGTCTTAGTGGTTGTTCGGAAACTTCTAAATTGTTTGTCCAGTCAGTCACCTATACATTAGTTAGTTTTTAATCCTAGCGTTAATCCCAGTCGCACGCATCCTAATTCTGAAGTTTTCACCTTGAAGTCTGGAGTCGCTTTTTCTAGTTTGACAGATTTACGATATTTTGCGTGACGCCTAAAAGCAATATGGTTCAGGCCGAAAGAAGTGTCACGTGCCGGCTTCAGTCTTACATGCTGGATAAATGCATTCGTGGTACCATTTCCCCGAAACTTCGGTCTGAAATTTTGTAGATAGATACGTTTAATGGTACCTACCTAGTAGTTATACTGTTCTATGAATAACATCTTACGAAGCTTATCTACAATACAATAAATTACGTTTTATTTATTTGTTTACTAGCATAATAAAGTAATGAGTATATTATCTGATGCTTATACGGCTTATACCAGTTGTCAGACTTTTTAGGGCTCCAACTACCCGTAACGACTAAGCCATAGATATTCTGGACCGACGCGGCGACGGCGGCACGAAATCTATGCACCAATTTAGGGTTCAGAACTCACTGGAGAGTTCTTGTGCTGTCAGTGGGAAGACCAAAGGCTTGTCCTGCTCTTTCTTCTACACTGACGGCACAGAAACTCTGTCTGTGCTTAGCTTACAGGGTCAGCAGCACTAGTGTGACTCCCCTAGTGTTGCACACGTTCATGGCCACGGTAACCACTTTCCATAGGTGGGCCGTGTGCTTGTGCCACCTAAGTGGTATAAAAAACTAATCTAGATCATAAGAATCACCTGGAAACTAGACTGGAACATAACATTAGCATTATAACGTGTCTGCTTAAAAAGAAAGCTGAAATTATCATTAGAATTGATATTAAATTCATTTCTCGCACTTCATAATTAAGTTAAACCTCTATAATATCTAAACTTTTAACGTAAAATATTACATACATTAATATACTTACGCCTCTAAATCCCCAAAGTAGGGGGTGGAGCTATTGCTATACAATAATAGTTATTAACGGGAATTAACGCGATCATGGTATTGGTTCCTGGTCGAAACGTCAGTATGTACCTATACCATGATCGCGTTAAATTCCCGTTATTAATATTGTAAGTATATCATGTAACGCTGCGGCACACGTGCTCCTACACTGTCCTGAAACCGCCACATACAGGGCTAAGTACTTGGGCTAGCCACAACACAGGTACGCTCCGGGAGATCACCAGCAGCGTGAATAGCCTGCTGGGGTTCTTCAACGAGTTGGGGTGGATCGAATAAAATCCCACCCTCACGAAAAAACCGCGCCTTGTCGTGGAGTTTTTTTTAAAAAAAAAAAAGAATATTAGAACCAATGTCACTAATATTCCCTCTAGGGGTTAGAGCAACTAAGCTAAATTGCTTGTGCTAGGAGTGGATTCACGTCGGTAGTGTAATGGCCAGGATCGTACCCGGGACCTCTCGATCGTAAGGCCGACTCCTTAACCACTAAGCTACCGACGACAACAGCCCGTGATACCATACCATACTCGTACCATACCATCATGGAACGCGAGAGTTAAGCTATTGTGAAGCTATAATATGTGAAGCTATTGCCGTCTAGCGGGCACTTTGTCTTGAGCTGTATGTTTACTGTCGGATGGAGAACAGCCCTATCCCTTAGTCGCCTTTTATGACACCCACAGGAAGACCTGGGGTGGTCCTATTCTACTCCGGGAACCAACAATATACTGTCTGGTCGAACTAATGTTCATATCACGTTGATACCCCAGACAATGCTATATCATGTCTTATAATTCATTACACTTTCTGTGTCCTTTGAGAATTGGTACACTTAGCAATAGAAATAATTCCCTTGAGTTTACCTACCTACTTTCTTTTATATTGTTAGATCAATTGAAGGAATTTTTACAGCATTAAGTATGCTAACTATACAAATCGAATACATAGGGAAAAAGAATCTTCTCGGGCGGGACTCGAACCCGCCGTCTTTCCCTTACAGGGGGAATGCCTGACCAATTCGGCTACCGAGACACGCCCGATATGATTCAAATTTCCCATCTTATACGTCGCCTTAAAGACGACGACGTTCGAGTCCCGCCCGAGAAGATTCTTTTTCCCTGTGTATTCGATTTGTATAGTTAGCATACCTACTTAATGCTGTAAAAATTCCTTCAATTGTTTGGGCGCAGTACCAAAAATCAATGTTTAAAAATTATTATTACATCATTCATTGATTCCGATAGTTCGTAAGAAAATCGGTAGATGACGCCACGTCGCCTTAAACACGTATAAGATGGGAAATTTGAATCATATCGGGCGTGTCTCGGTAGCCGAATTGGTCAGGCAATCCCCCTGTAAGGGAAAGACTGCGGGTTCGAGTCTCGCCCGAGAAGATTCTTTTTCCCTATGTATTCGATGTTAGATCAAATCAATCAATTAGCATAACGCAGTCCACAGCTGGACATAGGCCTCTCCCAATGTTGGGAGACTTTGGTCTGCTGTTTCCACGTTGGCCAGACGGGTCGGTACAGGGTTTTATTTCGAGTGTTCCTTCTCTCGCAGTGATATCGTCTGCGTATGTTTCCGTCAGTCGCCTCTTACGACACCCTTCGGATGAGATGGGGTGGTGATACCTTTTTTTTTATCGTGCGCAAAATCCCCACGGAGCCGGTGGAGGCGGTTATGTCGGACTCGAACCGACTAAAACGCACGCCGTCTTGGGCCCTTGGTTGCCGGAGGTGAGATTGCCGAAAGCATATCTCTCGCACCCCGGCAGACCCAGACCGGCAGACCTTCGGGTTGTGGGGACCTCGGTGTCCCCAACTAGCCCCGAGGGTACGGGGAGGCGCACTTTGCGCCGTCGCCGCGGCCTGCTTCTGCTAGGGTGACAGGCGGCTCCACCGGTCACCCCCAAGGCCAGCGCTCATGGAGGACGGTTCGCCTTCGCTCTTCGCGGGCTTCCCGGGCCCGGGCCCTCTAGTCCGGACCTGACCGGCCGCCTCCTTCTCGAGCATTATTTGCTCGCAGAAGGAGGCGGCCGCACCCCAAGCGTTCGCGCATCGTACCATCGCTGTGAGCAATGTGGCGAGTGTGAGGACTCCGACCCCCAGAGCCGCCACTATGGGGTAGTTATACTTGTACTGTTTCTCCGGCACCACACTATTTATTAAATAAATGTTGCTATAGTGATAGAAAGTTACTACTATTATCATAGGAGACTAATTAATTAATTTATTTATCTTAGCTATAACGCAGATAATATATTTCCATAGCTATAATAATAACAGGATATTTACCATATTAATTTGTTTTATTTGATATTTCGACACCATTTCAAGCGCCTGTTTAAACGGAAACTCGATGATATAAATAAACATGGCAAATAGCCGGTTAATTATTAGAATAGTAGATAATAATATACTTAATTTAAATAGCCATGTCCATCTAAAAGCATTATATTGTTAGAAAGTTGTCTTATCTGTCTGCTTATTAATTCTTCTATAGGCAAATAATGTTATAGCGCAGTATGTGTCCAATGCTTTCCTATTGACATGATTTATTTTTGATTACGGTTAACTTCGTACCGGTAATTTCTTTCCGCCCGCATGGCGTCTGAACCCGTTCCCGCTGCACGCTCTTCTATAACAAGCATGTATTATACATATAAACCTTCCTCTTGAATCACTCTATCTATTAAACAAACCGCTTCAAAATCCGTTGCGTAGTTTTAAATATTTAAAGATACGGACAGACAGCGACAGTGACTTTGTTTTATACTATGTAGTGACGATGATACCACTCAGGTGGTAGACAAGCACATGGCCCACCTGATAAAAAAGTGGTTACCATAGCCTATGGACGTGTGCAATACCAGGTGAGTCACACTTGGCTGCCGACCATGTAAGAACAGAGAGTTTCTGTGCCGTCAGTGCAGAGGACAAAGCAGGACAAGCCTTTAGTCTTCCCACTGACGGCACAAAAACTCTCCAGTGAGCTCTGGCTCTGTGAACTTAGATGACACTCAGCAGGTATACCGGGTAACGTGAGCATGCCGGATTCCTTATAGGTCTCATGGTGTGTTTAAGGCTGGTTTTATCGTTACGCGTTTCGGCAGCGCCGTTGGAGCGCGCGCGTTCAGAGATATATGGGAGTAGAAGTTGCGTTTTTGTGTCGCGCGCTTGGGCAACGCCGTTTAATAAACGCGCGATGTTCGACAGCGCTGTCCAAACGCGCGCTGCTCATTCGCTTCTAAGGCCAGTGTGCGTTTTAGTGTGACGCTGTTGAGACGCGCCGTAGGTATAATTGTGTAAGAAATGAATTACATCGATACAGGACGAGTAATCGAGGAAGTTCGATCCAGAAGGTGTTTATGGGACCCAGCCGATGAATTATTAAAAAAATAAGGATGCAAAAAATAAAGCCTGGGAAGAAATTGGAAAGGAATTGGAACTACTCTTTTTCGCCGTTGCCTTCTTTTCCATAAAAAGTGAATAGCCAGTACTCGACTCGCATTAACCTTCATACTATTGTACACGACTGTCTCACAGCAGCGGAACGCGTGCTACTAATCTCGTTTTATAGTGCACCGCTGTTCAAACGCGTGCTGTTAACAGCGCGCTGCTCAACAGCGCGCCTAGCGGCGTGACGATAAAACCAGCCTAAAATAAGATCGAACTAAGGTTTTTTTTATTGGCTTCCCTTTTGAAAATGTTCACCCTTTGCCTCTACGTACCCATATCTTCAGGGCAAAGGCAACTTAACCTGCTGACGCTCCAACGCAGGTTTTCCTCGACGAGTCAGAAGTCAGTCGCTCGAATAAAAGCATTAAAAGCAAATAAGAAACGTATTTTTTTGCAATAGCTTTCCGTTGGAAACTGTTCGTTCCGCTAGCAAACTATCTAAGGTTGATGTCAAAAGTAATTATGTGGTGTTAGAACAGTAATTAATGATTATTTGACTTTATAATTAAGTATTATTATTTTTAGGAACGTTATAGAAGCGTCTTTTATTGTACTGGTAACGCCATCTATGTAACATGTTAGGAACTAAACGAGCTGATTACAAAATAAATGAAAAAAATATGACGAGTGATGATTTATGAACACATCATTAGTAATACAGAGACTAGGAATAAAAAAAATTGCGAGTCAATATGAACCCCCATAATTACAGCTATAGCAGATCCCGGTTGTCATACGAACATCTATGACAGTCGTTACGCGTAATTGGAGCCCACAAAACTCAGACTAATTATAGAACTTGGATATCATCAATTGGTTGTGGATGTCAGATAGCAGTCGCTTCACGGAAAACATCTACGTTCTCCTGCATCACAAGGGATGCGGAGACGGATGGAAAGCCGATCCAAACGGATTTGAGTAAAATGGCTCAGTTAATAATATCATAGTTACCTATAACTGGCTATAACACAAGGCTGTCCAAATTAATAGACGGGCCAAATGGATGATTCGGAGATTGTTGGCAGGCCAGTGGCAGAACCAACGTGTTGGCTCGAACAGAAAGAATAATTCAGCGTGTTCAAAACGCCTGCGCCCGTTTCTGTTTCTCGATACCGGCCAGAGGACATGTCACACCTTACCTAAGCCAAAACTCTCTCTTAAAGATGAAAACTCGACGGAAGATGCATGTGGCATGTCTTCTGTTCGGTGTCATAAAGCACGGGGAGCCGCGGTATTTGTTTGACAAGCTCGGCTGGGTCACCGGCGGAAGAACGTGTGCGAGAAGGCAGTGCTCCCAGCAGCTGTCGATACCGCGGCATCGATCTGAGGCATTTAGGGGTAGTTTTCGTTATTCAGCTTCTAAAATATGGAATAATCTTCCTCCACCGTTGCGCTGCATTAAAACGATTACCACATTTAGGAAACGCTTACGATTGTTCCTCTTGGTAGCTCAAAGGAAGCTGGATAACGTTAACTCAAATATCTCATTGATCTGACTTGGTGGGTCTTCTAGTCACAAGAATTGTATGGTACCGTTATGTATTTTTATGTATTTTTTATTTTCATTAACTTACCTATATGTTTTGCTAAGGTCATTATAATATATTTACCCTCTATCCCTATATACAAGTAATGGTGGCGATAATGTTGCCCATATATAGTTACAATTATGTGTGGATAGTACTATACATATAATTGGAATTGTGTGTGGATAGTACTGTATTTTATATAAGATATTGTTATTCCTGTGAGTAATTGTAATATGCATCGCTTCTACATGCCTACATCTGCACGGGCACTGTTTTACACTCGGTATCGATGACGGTTCGGCGACCGTGTGTCACTGCCCAATCGGGGTCCAGTTGAAAACCAGCGCCAGGTTTCTACCTGGCACATGCTGAACTGGGCACCCATTTGGTGTATTGGTGTGTCAAAACTTTAAATGTTCCTAGTATTGTTTTTTTTTGTTGTATATCTTATGGCATTACTTATTGATATATGTTATTACTACGAGTAATTGTTTGTGTGACCACCTTGCACTGAATAAATGTTTCTTTCTTTCTGTTTCTTTCTTTCAATCGTAGGTTGCCAGAGGTGAGATTGAGACATATTTGCTAGAGTTTTTTTTTATATAGGACACGTCAATTTTACTTCACCTCGCCTGATGTTAAGCAAAGGCAAAGTCTCGGAAAGAGAGTCACCATCGGAAATATGTACCATGTTAACAGTGGTGGCACGCAGCTTGACGGCCTCATTAAATGCCTTTTCACGCCCCGCTTAAAGGACCCGGGACTGTAGTCCTCACCTAGCCCCCGTATATGAAGAGGCGCGCGGCCTCCTTCTGGGTTCCAAGCTATGTCCTTTTCAAGCATGACTTGCTCGCGGAGGCGGCGGCACCCCACATACCATCGCCATGTGCAAGGCTGTGAGCGAGAGAACTCCCACTCTCCCAGGGCCGCCGCTAGCTCCCGCTTCGGCGTCTCCCACCCCGGACACTCAGTGAGCGTGTGCAGTCACGTGGTGCCCTCGCCCCCATCATAGTGTTAAGAAGCCGTGCCCGGTGATAACCTGCGTCAACCAGCCTGTACTAGAGGCCGCCGTTTAGCCACTACAGCAACTTTCAAAATACATCGGGAAAAAGAAGAACTCAAGTGGGACTTGAACCAACGAAATTTCCCTTACAGGGGGAATGCTCTTCCAATTGAGCTATTAAGTCACTCCTGAATCACTTCAAATTTCTCCTTCATCATCATCTCCTTCATTTCTGATAAATACGCGGCACTAATGCAATGACTTTTTTTTCTCTAGAGCTAGCGGCTAGAGCGGTTCACTGAAAATTCGGGTCTGGGGTTGGGCAGCTTTACTATAACAGAATTTTAAGAGTTTATGGGGACTTGCAAATCAACCCACGGCTTTACGGATAAGATTCTGGTGTTGGCTTTCCTTACGGGGTTGAGGAATCAGACGGCAGTCCTTCCCGTAAAAGTAAAAATAAACATGATTTCCGCGTCGTGTCGTATTGGTTCCTGGTGGATAAGAACTGTAAATCCCTGAAGGGGTAGGCAGAGGTGTATTAGCACCCATGTTTCGCCAATTATGATTTTCGTTCCCACGACCTATTAGGAGGCGAGCCATGTCAGATGGAGAACAGCCCTATCCCTTAGTCACCTTTTACGACACCCACGGGAAGAGCTGGGGTGGTCCTATTCTACTCCACTGGGAACCAACACGGCAATCTCCTAATTACATACAACATACATACATAATTATAATCACGCCTTTGTCCCGCAGGGTTAGGCAGAGATGAATTATCACCCACATTTCAGCAATCATTGTAGTCGGTCCCATGTAATGGGTGAGCCTATTGCCATATTATTCCAGGCACTATTGTTGACTCGAGCCTATATCTGAGTCTGGGCTGTATATCTGTCTGATGTTAAACAGCCCTATCCCTTAGTCTGCCTTAGCCCTATCTCCTAATTCCAGGCTTTTTATAACGGTGACACTCAAACGAAGATAAATAAGTAAAGACATGAATTCTTTGGGGGGACCGCCGCGGACGACTCGCGCCTAGCGCTTATCGCTAGGGGCCCGGGTTGTGTCGCGGCGGAATATGAGGGGGTGGCTGTCGTGGCCGTTTACATCTCGCCAAGCCTCGACCAGCATCAGTTTGAGCTATGGCTCCCTGAGCTGGACGTCGTTCTCGCTGCATGCCGGCCTCGCCCTGTCCTGATCCTGGGAGATTTCAATGCCTGGTCGCAGGCTTGGGGCTCCCGGGAAACCAGAGACAGGGGGAGGATACTTCAGGACTGGGTCACAACACGTGGCCTAGTCATCCTGAACCGGGGGAATGTCGCAACCTGGACGCGGCGGGGGCTCAGCTCGGTCATAGACGTTTCGTTTGCGACCCCTGAGCTCGCCCGCCGTGTCCAGGGATGGCGTGTGGTGGAGGAGGAGGAGACGTCATCAGATCACCGATATATTCGGTTCGACGTCTCCCCTGCACCTAACCTGCCGCCAGCTATTGCGAATCCCCCGGAACCGCGTTGGGCACTCCATCGCCTGGATCCGGAGGCTCTTCTGGAGGCGGCCATAGTGCAGGCCTGGATCCCGATAGCGGACAGACCTGCCAATATTGATGCCGAGGTGGAGTGGTTCGGGAGAGCCATGTCGCATATCTGCGATGTGGCGATGCCTAGGGCTAGGCCCAGACCGGCGAGAAGACAGGTGTACTGGTGGACGCCGGAAATCGCGCAGTTGCGCGCGGAGTGCGTTACCGCGCGCCGCCGGTACACCAGATTCCGCCGGAGGCGTCGCCGCCCAGAAGATGCGGCAGCCCGAGAGACGGAGCTCTATGATGGGTACAAGGGGGCCAAGAGGGCCCTCCAGACGGCCATCAAGCGGTCCAAAAAGGTGGGCCGCGAGGAGCTGATGGAGACCTTGGAGCGGAACCCGTGGGGGCGCCCGTACCTCATGGTAAGGGGCAAATTACGCCCCAAGGCGCCCCCATTAACCCAGAGTCTCCAGCCAGAGCGGCTGGAGGGGGTCCTGGACTCCTTATTCCCATCAAGAGCGGAGGAACACATTCCTCCGCGCATGGCTCCGTCTCAGGCGCCCAACGCGGAAGGCAGCGAGAACGACGTGCCCGCAGTCACGGAGGGTGAGCTAGGGGCGGCTGTACTGCGGCTTAAATCCCGCAAAAACACCGCCCCTGGACCCGACGGCATTCCAGGCCGAGCATGGGTCCTGGCTCTCGAAGAACTTGGGCCTCGACTTATAGGGCTCTTTAGCGCATGCCTCGAAAAAGGCCAGTTCCCCAAGGTCTGGAAGACAGGGAAACTGGTCTTAATCCGAAAGGCGGGGCGGCCGGCAAATTCCCCATCAGGGTACCGGCCGATCGTGTTGCTCGACGAGGTGTGCAAGCTTTTTGAGCGCATTATTGCACAACGCCTCGTCAAGCATCTCATACGCGTGGGGCCTGATCTGTCGGATAGTCAGTTTGGCTTCCGTCAGGGGCGCTCCACCGTAGACGCGATCATGCGCATTAGAGGCCTGACGGAGGAAGCAGTCTCACAGGGTGAGGTGGTGGTGGCGGTGTCTCTTGACATCGCCAACGCCTTCAACACCCTGCCCTGGAGTTGCATTAGGGAGGCGCTTATCTACCATGGAGTGCCTCCTTACCTCCGTCGAATTGTCGGGGCCTATCTCTCAGAGAGGGCCATTACTTACCCGAGTTGGCTAGGGCCGGGTCGGCGGGATGTGTCGTGCGGTGTTCCGCAGGGATCGGTATTAGGGCCACTCCTGTGGAACATCGGCTACGATTGGGTGCTGCGTGGTCCATTGCTCAGAGGGGTCACCGTAACGTGTTACGCCGATGACACCCTCGTTACGGCGCGGGGAGCAACGCACCGAGACGCAGCACTAAAGGCCACGGCAGGGGTTGCTCAAGTCGTGGGTCGGATACGGCGGCTGGGTCTCGAGGTCGCCCTTCACAAGTCCGAGGTTCTGTGCTTCCACGGACCTCGGATGGGGCCACCTGCGGGATCCAGTCTACAGGTAGGGGGCGTCAGCATCGGCATCGAGCCCTCGATGAAGTATCTGGGGCTGGTACTCGATGGCCGGTGGAACTTCGGACATCACTTCCGAAGTTTGGTCCCAAAACTGAGAGGGGCGTCAGCCGCACTCGCGCGGCTGATGCCCAATATCAGGGGACCCAACGCCCCCTGCAGGAGACTGTACCTGGGGATCGTGCGAAGTATGGCCCTATACGGGGCCCCCGTATGGGCAGAGAACCTGACGGCCAGTAATGTGGCTAGATTGCTGAGCCCACAGAGGGCGATGGCCGTCAGGGTGATAAGGGGATACCGCACGATCTCAGGTGAGGCGGCATGCCTCCTAGCCGGGACTCCTCCATGGGACCTGGAAGCGAGAGCCCTTGCGTCTCTATTTATATGGCGCAAGGAGGCGCTGGAGCGGGGCCAATGGCCTGCGTCTCGAGAAATCGAGGCCCAGCGGTCCCAGCTCTACCAGGAAGCCGTGGAGACATGGAAGGTGCGACTTGAGCAACCAAAGGGGGGATTCGCCACAATTGCGGCCGTCAGACCGGTCATGGACGAGTGGCTGGAGAGGAGACACGGTGCTCTCTCCTACCGGTTGTCACAGATACTTACCGGGCATGGTAGCTTCGGTAGGTATCTGTGGCGAAGACACCGGGAAACCACGGCCGAGTGTCAGCACTGCGAGGAGCGCAGCGACGACACAGCGCTCCACACGCTGGTGGAGTGCACGGCGTGGGCGCAACAGCGCCAGGTCCTCGTGGTGGGTCTGGGCGTGGGCACTCTCTCGCTCGATACCATGGTGCGAGCCATGGTCTCCAGCGGGAGTAAGTGGGACTGCGCCGCCTCTTTCTGTGAGCAGGTCATGCTCGTGAAAGAGGCGGCGGGGCGAGAGCGGGAGAAAACTCTCCCACCCGAGTTCCGCAGTCGGCGGCTTGGGCGCCGCCGACGTGTCTTCGCCGAAGACCATCGGCCTCCATGACCGGGGGCCTGAGGACGGTGAGTTGCTCACCGTCTTTACAGAAGCAGGCCCATGACGGCAGCGTGACGCGAGGGATTCACGCCCCCCCCCCCCCTCCCTTAAGAAGCGGGATAACACCCGAAAACCCCCCCATAGACGCGGGATAGCACCCGAACCACCCCCAAGGCGAGGCCGCAATTGTAGCCGTAGGTCTGATGGGAGTCCTGGGACATCCTTCCGAGGGCTTACCCGGGGCTTCCATCCATAGGCTTCTGGGCGTTACCGTGGGGGTTTTTAGTCGGTAGGAGTCCGGCATAACATCCATGAAGGATTTTCCCCCACGGTAATAAAAAAAAAAAAAAAAAAAAAGTAAAGACATGAATTATAGCTAGTACAGTAATCTCTTAAAAACATGTTAAAAGCTAAGCGAAAAGCTTTTTAAGCCGCGATTGTAACTTAGGACGTTATCTCATAGGTTCTTTATGAGGTCGAGTTTAGGTTAAGTAATGTTAAGAATTTGAACCGCGTGAAAACAGTTTTATGGCAACACTGATAAGATTCGAAATGTTATCGAGGTTGGCGGGAAACGCTGGAGAGAACACATTGCAGTATTATTTTATATCCCAGAATTGGTGTTAATTCGATTTTTAATTTTTGTACATAAATAATGTACAAAATTGGTGGATTTTTAGACATAACGTCCTGGACAACGCACACACGTGTAGTAAAGTGGCATATTACAGTGAATTGTGACTCTACGTGTTCAATCTAAATCTCCCCAGGGAGCTTTTAGTAAAGTCCCCACAACTTTACTGAGGCAGCAATCATCATCATCGTCATCAATCATTTTAACTAAAGTTATATCATACAAAATAAGACTTGACATAAAGATCTAGCTACCATTGTCATAAAATCGGGAGCGCCTTATTTCGTAGAAAGAAATTTCATAGAATTTCATTTTACAGAAAATGTTTCATATAATATTTGGTTCTTATATTTTTATTTCGAATATTATTGTTTCAAAGACAATTTACCACAATGAATCACTTTTCACAGAAACACAATTTAATGAATTTTTTTTCACATATTTTTGTTTAACATACTTATCAAACTGTAGAATTATTATTTAAGGAATCTTAAAAACAACCACTAACCACCATCTATTTCAAACAGTAAAATTTAGATACATTTTTTTTCCCGATTGCTTGTAGTAATTTAATTAGATAATACCCCGACTCGGATAGGTTAGGTTAGAAGGCTAAGGCGAGAGCGAAGCGAAGCGGAGCTCTCACCTTAGCCTTCGTGGTTATTTTTTTTTAAACCACCCAGAAAATATCTTTGCGCAAATAAGTTTTATATGAAATAACCAATATAAAAAAGAAGAATATTTGATTTGTTATTCTATGAAATGATTATTCTAACATTAAAATTTATGTGAAACAAAAGTCAATGATTTAAAAATCTTTAAAGTAAGTATTATGTATATTGATTATTCTATGAACCGAATTTATGCGAAACATTTTCTGTAAAACGAAATTATATGAAACTTTTGTCTATAAAACAACGCACACCCCATAAAATCATTAAAAAAATGAAATGTTACGGAGTATCTGATACGGAGAATTTGACTCTACTTACCTACCTATGTAATCTATACTAACTTTTAAACTCTCGCGTTCCATGATATACATTAATTATAACGGGAATTAACGCGATCATGGTATAGGTACATACCTTTGATTTGCCTGACGTTTCGACCAGGTTCAAGTTCAAGATTTAGAACACCAATCTTGAACTTAATAAAAATTGCTACACATCAGTTTATTTTTTTATCAAATTCCATCAGACAGTTAATTAGTTTCGAGAAAGCTAATAATTTTAAAACGAAAAGGGGAAGCTAGTTTGAGCTTGGCAGTCTGCCAGCGTTGTCTATGACTAACCGTCCGCTGACGAGTGGCGCCACCAAGCGGCGAGTGGAGGAAACTATTAACATTTCTTTTCGACTACACCTCTCTTCCGGAAGAGGTTTCGACTTTGTGCTCACCTATTTATAATTTTAGATTTGTTTCGAAAGCGAGACGAACTATATGTATAAATTACAGGTAACTCTAGTTACCCGACTGTAAAAATTAAATTAAAAATCATCCAAAAAGTTGAAAATAAATTGTGTTTGCCCTTAAACTTTGATATACCTACCTATTAATATTTTGATTCAACCGTTGCCATGACAGGGGCCCTAACTGGTAAAGCACTGCATCATATTATCATTGGAACGATAGGTACACACCCATATTGAGGGACTTATTGTTTAGAAATTATTATTTCCCAACAATAGGTCCCTCAATATGGGTGTGTATTAGTTGGGAAATTATTACTTACTCCGTCATTTTGTAGCGACGGACATCTTGGACCGATGTTTTTTTCAAATCAAACATAGATAAGGACACTCCTGACTAATATATCTTTCAAACAAAAAAACCAAAAACCAAAGCGATTCATCCGTTTAGGAGCTACGATGCCACAGACACGTCAAACTTATAACACCCCGTCGTTTTTGCGTCGGGGGTTAAAAAAGAGGAAGTTCTCAAAGGGTAATTGCACTTTTTTGCCGATTCAAAAAAGGAGGAGGTTCTTTTGTGTAATATATTGCAAATTTTTTTTAATGAAATAGCGTCGCGTGTAACATTTATATTTATTTCCCGGGTACTGGTGGGATGAATCAGTGCCAATTGTACCATCAATGGTACTGAGACTGACTATTGGTGGTTGGGCGGATATTAATCGATTCGAACATCTATGGGTTCGACTAGTTTAATGAAAAACCTTTGATATCGCCAATCGGTTGTGGACGTCGTGGCAGTCGCCTCACGGTAAATTTGGAAGCTCCTCAGCATCACAGAAAGACTGGAAAGTGGACTCCAAATGAGTTGAGAAAGGACTCAATGAATGATGAGTAGGTGGACTCAATCGAGTAGGCAATAGAATTCATTTACAACTAGCTTTTGACCGCGGCTCCACCCCCGTGGATGTCGGTTATCGCGACCAAACATAGCCTATGTCCTTTCTCATGGTCTAACCTATCCCTATACCAAATTTCATCAAAATCGGTTCAGTGGTATAAGCGTGAAAGCGTAACATACAGACAGACAGACAGACAGACAGACAGACAGAAAGACAGACAGACAGACAGAGCTACTTTTTTTTTTATACCACTTAGGTGGTAGACAAGCACACGGCCCACCTGATGGAAAGTGGTTACCGCGGCCTATGGACGTATGCAACACCAGGGGCGTTACACTCGCGCTGCCTACCCTTTCGCATTTATAATATTAAGTATGGATTTTTGTCGTAGCAAATCAATAAAAAATGGTCCACATAGTTCAATAGTGTTCATTGACCTAGTTATCTGATACTACCTTGAGTCACTTGTGAATACACGAAAACTACCAAAAATATAACTGGCAACACACAGCTAGGCGGAACTCGAAACAGGGTAACGGCCTTTTTGTCGTAAACATTGGCGGATCGCGAAGATGGTCCCGGATATAAACAAATACGATGATGGGTAGATACTGTAAAATGTCTGTCAACAAATATGACGTAATTTTTACCCATAAGTAGGTACAGTCAGCATCAAAAAAGAAGTTGAACCTGGAACTCCCTGCCAGCTCACGTGTTTTCTTCTTCCTACAGGCCCGGGTCCTTCAAGCGGGGCGTGAAAAGGCATCTGATGAGGACGTCAACTGTTAACATGTACATGTTTACGATGGTGACCCTCTTGCAAGTTGGCTTTTGAAGAACTAGGCCATTATTAAATACTTTTTTTAAATACTGTGATATTTTTACAGGTGCTGCGCAGCTTGCAAGTGATGTTACAACTTCGTGGTCCCTTCTCACGCTTAACATCGGGCTTGTTAGTTACATGGGGCTCTATAAATTCTTCCGGGCTCCATAGGTAGGTATGTAAATCCCATCAGACTCCGTAAGTCTCAATGATCCTTAAACACAGTAGACGAGTAGGTCGGAACTTACATCCATACTAATATTATAAATGCGAAAGTAACTATGTCTGTCTGTCTGTCTGTATGTTACGCTTTCACGCCTAAACCACTGCATCGATTTTGATGAAATTTGGTATAGAGGTAGATTAGACCATGAGAAAGGACATAGGCTATGTTTGGTCGCGATAACCGACATCCACGCGGGCAGAGCCGCGGGCAAAAGCTAGTTTTTTTATAAATTCTTCTTTGGTCATTAATTTAAAGTACTACGAGCTGTTGCCCGCTCCGGCCGCGTGGATGTCGGTTATCGCGACCAAACATAGCCTATGTCCTTTTTCAAGGTCTAATCTACCCCTATACCAAATTTCATCAAAATCGATGCAGTGGTTTAGGCGTGAAGCGTAACAGACAGAGTTACTTTCGCATTTATACTTACTTATTAGTATTATTATCCACCATTTTATCTGTTTCCATTTACAATGAAATATCTTCTCTAGACAACTCTCTCCAAGCTACCGTAAATAGCAACAAATCCCTGGCTCCTAACGCAGACGGAATAAATAAACCAAGAAGCAGAAAACTTTTACCAAGTGAAACTTAAATTTTACTATATTTCCACATACACAAGGTTCAAATTGGCATAGCAGTTAATTTTAAACTGGCAACATTAAGTTTGTTGTTTTTTTTCGTTAGAATGCGCTTATTTTGAGAGCGGATGACAAAATGAGAATAATATTCGAAATTGATGTCTATTTTCATGCGTGACCACACGCGAGGGTGGAGTCTGGACTCATCCTTTTATACCCAAGTCCAGTTGAATTTGGGTAGAAAAGATGCCAACAGCTTCAAATACGTGAAAACCTGATCCTTCCCCACGCCACACGCACTGTTTCTCGGAATAATATTTTGCATACATATATGTGCTTTTCCAGAATTTCTCGGTATAATCTTCTATATAAAAATAAGTCGGGTTTTCCTTCCTGACGATATAACTCCAGAACGCCTTTACCGATTTGGCTAATTTAGGTCTTGAATCATTCGTGGAAGTCCAGGGAAGGTTTTTACGGCGAGAAAAATTCGAATAATTGCCGGGAACCGACATCCACGCGGGCGGAGCCGCGGGCAATAGCTAGTCGTTTATATTCTTTTTGAAAAAAAATCACGCCTTTATCCCCAGAGGGTCAGACAGAGCTGAATTAACACCCACATTTCACCAATCAATGTATTCGGTCCCACGTAATAGAGGGTGAGCCTATTGCCGTATTTCTGGCACTATTGTTGACTCGAGGCATGCTTATGAGGATGAGTCTGGACTGTATATCTGTCGAATGTTAAACAGCCCTATCCCTTAGTCGGCTTGTACGACACCACATAGATCGTAGATCGATTTCTTAACCACGAAGCTACCGGTGCTTCTAGATTGGGCACATTACCTAATAGCACAGATAAAATAATTATACTTCTGTACAGATACACAATCAGGAATATAAAACGGTTACAATTCTTGCAACTTCCGAAAGCTGGCAGGCAACTTTTATTTCCAAACGCTGTTACTAGATGGCGACAATGCGTTGGAAAACTTTTTAATTTTTGTACATGATTCTAAATAGGTCATCAATCGGTTCAGTGGTTTAGGCGTGAAAGCTTAACATACGGACAGACAGATAGACAGACAGACAAACAGAGTCACTTTCGCATTTATAATAATAATATGGATTTTCTTAGCATCCGTCATCATCATCATCCACATAAAGACGTTATTCCTGATTGCATCCGAGGCCACGGTGCCCTCGGAGCTCAGGGTCCGCCTTCCGGCTCTTCCTCCTCCACTTCGCACGATCTTGGGCGTCCAAGGTAGTGAGACCGTTTTCACGCATGTCACCCTCCACGACGCCAAGCCAGTACTTCTTGGGCCTACCCCTTCTACCTGGACCGGGTGGGGGCGCCATTGCCAGGCATCCGTACCCCATGCTAATTAATTTAATAGTTTGAGTCTTTAAAAAGCTATTTAATAATTTGTGCTTAGATACATTTGGTCATTATAACGACAACTTCGGGTGAATTGACCTGGTAAGCACCAAATCAGCTCTAAAGTCTAAAAATGACCTATCCAAAACTAGTTTTGATTAAAAACATCAACAGATTTTATCTAAGTATAGATACGAAACGATAAGTAGTGCTTATATAAGTGTATCTATTAATCTAAGCATATTAACATTTTAAACATTAATATTACATACCTATGTTGTTTTCTTTTTATAGCGACCAAATAATTTGATTGCAAATAAAAATATTTAAATAGATCAGTGTATAAAAAACTATAGATAATAATCTTTAGTACATTTTGATCGTTATCTGTGGACTTCTCTTTACTCATAGACTAAAAATAATTATTTTTTACTTCTAACATTGTGCCTACTAGAATTGGAGCTTCAAACTGATCAATGGAGCTATTTAAGAGTACCTACCTACTTTTGAGGTAGAAGGGGTAGGCCCAAGAAGTGCGGGCTTGGCGTCGTGGAGGGTGTCATGCGTGCAAACGGTCTCAACCTTGAACGTCCAAGATCATGCGAAGTGGGGGAGGAAGAGCCGGAAGGCGGACCCTGAGCTCCAAGGAAACCGTGGCCTCGTATGCAGTCAGGACTAACGTCTTTATGTGGATGATAATGATGATGATGATGACCTACTTTTGAAGAACCTAAAAGACTTCACATCCGTACCCTTAAACACGAAAAATTATCGTAATCGTTGGCCTCGATTCTAATAAAGCCAAACCATAGTCGTGCCGCAACGACTTCAAAAACGGGATTAAATAATAGACTTTCGAACGATGCCGTTAAGGTTCAAAATTAAATTACTGTTTGCAGAGTGAATGAAAAAGTGTAATAAAACTGTTTTCATTACATTTTGGACTTTAGGAGTATAGAAATAAAGTCTAAAGTTTAATGTCATGGAGCGACTAAACCACACACCTTCGTCTCGCGTCTGCCTGCTCTCCTCTGTGTGCCACTGTGCCCTCTGCCAGCTAGTATCGTCAGGGTCTCCCCTGTCGCTGGCCTGGAGGCGACCGTTGGAGCCGCCTGTCACCCTAGCAGAAGCAGGCCGCGGCGGCGAAAAGTGCGCTTCCCCGTACCCGGGGCTAGATGGGGACACCGAAGTCCCCGCAACTCGAAGGTCTGCCGGGGTGCCAGAGATATGCTTTCGGCAATCTCACCTCCGGCAACCAAGGATCACAGACGGCGTGCGTTTTAGTCGGTTCGAGTCCGACATAAGCGCCTCCACCGGCTCCGTGGGGGTGGTATCCGTGGGGATTTTGCGCACGATAAAAAAGGGTCTCCCCTGTGAGGAAAAGTTGCCGTCTCCGTTGTCCAGAGTAGTCCAGGATCCAAGGTACAGTGTGTGGAGGTTCCGGATGACTGATTAGTAGTGGTTTATTTCCAACATGTTATAACTATATCTACCTACTTACTCTGTGAATCATAATTTCCTTATCGCTGCCGGAGACATGTTTTATTATATTACACTGTCTGTCTGGGCACATTATGTATAAATCCATCCATATTATTAATATGAAAATGAGGAAGCTACTCTGTCTGTCTGTTGCGCTTTCATGCCTAAACCACTGAACTGATCTTGATGAAATTTGGTGAAGAGATGGCCTACAGCTAAGGAAAGGTTCTCTCCTAGAGATAATGACTGTGTCAGTGTGTCATGCATGTGTCACATGTCAATTTTCACAATTTGTCAAATAAATGATGAATGTAAAGAACTTATATAATTTTTTCTATATATAACTAGTATAAGTTCCTTGGTATAGAATTAAAAAAAAAACAAGTAAGTACCTAATGAAATTGGTATTTTGGTATCGTAACTGAAAGAAAGCCCGGTCGGGCGGAGTCACGGGACACAGCTAATTTAATAATAATGTAGTAGCTGACATATCTTTGTATTGGTAATAAAAAGGAAACATTATTTATACTCGTAGTTACATGGAAAAAAAATCCACTCAACCTAAACAAAAACCACCTTCAATTAATTTAAACTATCAAATACGAGCCTATACAAAAAATGACAAGCTACAAGTAACAAACACCGGATGCTCGAACTATCTTATATACAACTTACCTACTTATATAATTCCTTGTAAGTTGTTGATTCTTTAACAGCATCTTGTATTGAATACATGTGTACAAAATCTTTACAAATTATTCTAAAAATTCGCGCCTTTCGCCATTTTCATTTGGTCAGATTTTTTTATGTGGAATTTTGGCAATGATATTGTAGTGATTCGGCCAACGAATACAGAATCGATTGTATTTATTGTGCAATGTGATTTTATATTTGATTAAGTGGATGGTTCTTTAAAAAAATATGTAAGTATTTTTTTATATGCGTTAATAAAAAAAAGTTGTGATATCTGTTACTTCCTGGATGTGGACAACCTCCGTACATATCTAAAGACCCTTAGACCTAAAAAAATCATAATTTATTGCTTACTAGCGGTTTACTGCCTACTGCGTCGGTAGCTTAGTGGTTAAGGAGTCGGCCTTACGATCGAGAGGCCCCGGGTTCCACGATCTACAATAAAATGGAATCGAAATAAATACAATTTTTTTGCTTGAATGAGTAAAATACTTACAAACTTTCCATAGTGCTTCTGCGTGGAAAGTTTAAATCACGCAGTGTAAAAATCTAACAGAATTAGTTCTCTATATTCTCTCATACATCGTAGCAGCTAGGTATTTTTTTTTTATTTTGACTTTATGCACGAGGTATACATAGGCGGACTTAATGCCGTAGGCATTCTCTTCTGGTCCAGAGCTATTAAGAGGTAGGCGCATATTAATGTGGGGTAGGGTATGGTTCTATGCGGTTAATTTAAATTGTCATTTCGACTGATTTTATATACAAACTAGCTTTTGCCAGTCCACTGGAAGGGGGATAAAATCATTTTGAGTACTTTGTTCATCAATACGTATCTTAGGTTCAGTCAGCAGACTGAACCTACTGTTTCCGGACGAAACTCCGGTAGGTACAAGGTGTACCTACCGGATTTGGGAGGTCAAACGACAGTCTCTTTTATAAAAGTCATAAAAGCCGTGTAAGCCAAACCAGAAGCACATAGGTATGTGTTTCTAGCTTTTACCCGCGGCTCCGCCCGCGTGGATGTCGGTTATCGCGACCAAACATAGCCTATGTCCTTTCTCAAGGTCTAATCTACCCCTATACCAAATTTCATCAAAATCGTTTCGTGGTTTAGGCGTGAAAGCGTAGCATACAGACAGACAGACAGACAGACAGACAGATAGACAGACAGACAGACGGAAGACAGACAGACAGAGTTACTTTTGCATTTATAATATTAGTATAGATGGCTTACTTATTAAACTTACATAAACAGTTCCATATTCCCTGCCATGGCCAACCGGTCACTGGCCATAATGGCATAATTGGAGCCAGGTTATATTGTCCACATATTGCTTATAAGAAATACTGATGAGTTTGTAACCGGACATATCTATCTTGTGGTCAAATAAATACTTCGAGAAGGATATAAGTATTTATAAATGTGAGTATTTTTATGGTTATAATTAAGATATCAAGTGATTAATGGAACTTTACGATGTTTACGTAAATATTACTAACTACTTAGTTATTTTATGTTAAGTTCAGTGTTAAGATGACCGATAACTTAGAGACATCATCATCCTCCCGCCCCGATCCCGTATTTATTTGCCCATACAATGGTTCTTGGGTCTTCCAAGGAGAGAACTTTTATTGTTTTGATATTTAGGAAATTCAGATTAAATCGAGACTGAATTTTGAACCGATTTTTATTAAACCCGCTTTTTCTGACTGCACGCTCAACCCATTCCAAAAAGATTAAAAGACCCACGTAAAAAGAGATCTCATACCTACATCATGCCAATATTCGTTTAAGTAACCATAGGGTAGCCATGATACAGGGACAAAATTCACGCTCAAGCTGTGGAATGAACTCCCTGCCGTGGTTTTCCCAAGCGACTACAATATGGGGTTCTTCAAGAGGGGCATTAGAAGGTTTCTTCAGGGTAGGCAGCGCGAGTGTAACGCCCCTGGTGTTGCATACGTCCATAGGCCGCGGTAACCACTTTTCATCAGGTGGACCGTGTGCTTGTCTGCCACCTAAGTGGTATATAAAATAAATCATTTTTCTTACATGTCGGGCAAATAAGTGTACAAGTCTTTAAGTATCTATTGATCTATTGTGTGAAAAAATTGTATGTTTACCATGTGTTGCCTTGATAAATGACAAGAAAATAAAAAAAATAAAGTGCCTTTTTGATGGCAATAAGCTCACCCCCTATTACGTGGGACCGAAAATCATAACGAAATGTGGCTGTTAATTCTGTTACCTATTACACCTCTGCCTATCCTTATGGACGTTTACAGGCGTGAATATATGTATGTCGAACAAACTTTGTACCACGTGAATTGCGTATAATATCACAAAGCTGATAAAGCTGTCTGAGTACCTATACTAGGAATAATGTCCTCTGTCCGCTATTTATTACATACATACTTCTCAATGCCGAGCAAGAATAATGACCCGTTTGTATCTTAATAAAAATAATTTTAACGGATTATTATCATCATCTTCATCTTAGTATTGTTCCCGGTTGCATCCGAGACCTTCACCTCAGAACCTGATGTCCACTGACTCCTCCTCCTCCGACTAAAACCGCATGTTGTCTTGGGCAACTTGTAAGTAACGTAGCCGAGTCAAATAATTAATAATAAAATAGAAAAACACATTTATTCGGCCAAAATTACAGAGCGTAGTAAAAGAAAAAACAAAAGACATTAGAAACAGAATTTAGAAGAAATTATTCAAAATATTTACAAAAAGGTTTTATGCCGAAGAGGTTTTATTATAAATGAGCATCGCTAACACTCCCCATCTATTTCCGGAGGTGAGATAGCAATCAGATAGCAATGCTGACTCTCGCACTAGGACCCCATCTCCGGATTCAAGATGGCCCCTTCGTATGTGGGACCACGGTGTCCCCCATCTTATTCCAGAAACTTAACCCTGACGGTTTCGGCGGTGCGAGTGTGACGGAACTTTCCGTAAAAACAGTCTAGTAGTCGATACAGAAGCCATTGAATCAAACAAACAAAAAAAATACTGTATTAAACTATGGTTGTTATGGAGCACAGGAGACAAGGCCTTATTTGTATTAACACCGTTTCCCGCTTAACTACAAAATGGCCGACAATGATACTTATAGTTTGGGAAGCGGTGACGAAAATCGTGAGGATATTGCGCAAGGTATCCGTTTATTGCAAATATTATGCAATACAAGATACCTATTTAATATTTAAACCAGTTTATAAATGGATATATTTATCTACTATTCATAAACAAACAGAGATATTTAAACGAAACCACTCTGGCTGACGGAGTGTCTGTTCATTTATCCTTACTAGATGACGTCTGCGATTCCTCCCGAATTCTGATCCTGTTCTCACAGCCTAGGGGAACATTTATTCCAGGTATATGAAGCCTATGTGTACCGTTGTTCCATCGTGATTGTGATTGCGTAATCCGAGATGCCTCATATCGATTAAGATAGGAAAAAGTGAATCAGTTCAGGCGGGACTCTAGACTTATTCGACACTAGTTTTTGCCCGCGGCTCCGCCCACGTGGATGTCGGTTATCGCGACAAAACATAGCCTATGTCCTTTTTCAAGGTCTAATCTACCCCTATACCAAATTTCATCAAAATCGGTTCAGTGGTTTAGGCGTGAAAGCGTAACATACAGACAGACAGAGTTACTTTCACATTTATAATATTAGTATGGATTTTATAATCAGGACTTACAAAACGTCAATATAAAAATAAATATTAAATACTAGTTTAGCGAATGGACCACCACCGGTTCGAAACGCGGTCCACACCTGAGAAGACTCGGTCCGAGGTCTATTTACAAACATTACTTAGTCTAATACTTATGGTCTATACAGTGATTTGCTTGGCAAGCTTAACTGAGCAAACAGCTCATTTCCAAGCTTGTTTATCATCTAAATATACTTGGATTTTTTCCGTTGTTTACGTTTTGACAGATTTTAATTTCGCCAGATTTTGTTTTCGTCAGATTTTCATTTTGCAAGATTTTTGTTCTGACAGCGTGTCACTTTGTTTTGTCAAACGTACAGGTAAGTGCAAAATAAAATACAAAAAAATATTAATTTTAAGGACTTATATTGATATATATATGATACCTGTTATAGGCAATATACTGACGAAATACATTATCTAGCATGTTCAAGCATTCTAGTAAAGTAATGAAATTTTCATATAAGTCATGGATTGTTTTCAATCTTCATGATACTTAGCATTTCTTAGTTTTTAAATTTTTTCCTACCCTCGTGGCGTCAGATCCCGTTCCCGCTGCACCATTTAGGGGGATGAAAAATAGATAATAATTAAATGACGATTGATCATTTTTCCACCGGAAAGAAAAAATGATTAAATTACTAAAATGGCTATTAAAAAATAAGGGTTGATCGTAGAAGGGTGAAAATTGAGGATTGTATGTATTTTTGTATGTTGTATCATAAAAAAATAGAAATTAAAATTTTTGATAACAGTTATCTATTCAAGTGCAAAGTTTAAATATCGAATGCAAAGTTTAGATAGCATAAAAAAATTACCCATCTCTTGATAACATGTTTCTTGGTGATTGTATTTTTACTGTCGAAACAAAAATCTGACGAAACAAAATCTGACGAAACGGAAATCCGACGAAACCAAAATATGTCGAAACGACAATAACCTTAATAACCCTTTTGGCACAGTTTACTCTTAACTGTATTTTTAAATTTATTTACAGGTACCTAGGTAAATCTCTAATTTCATTAGGAAGCTTCTTAAAAAAGCCTATACAGTTGCCTTGGAAAGAATTACTTGTTTTATGTATGTAGTCTGCTATCATAAACTATAAGATTGTTTTTGTGTCTGGAACTTAGCTTTCAGACTCACGCTCGACTAAACTAATTCAAATCCTTCCTCTCTTTATATACCTACCTATCCGTTATCGTATGCTTCAAAATTCGTAAAAAAAAAGTTAGCATAACCACTCGGAATGGCAGAATGGTTGGTTTCCGTAGGGATTTCCGCACGAAAAAGGGTGTTAGGGTTAGAACAGAATAGGATTACCTATTGTTATTAACTTATTATTTACTAGCTTTTGGCCGCAGTTCCGCCCGCGTGGATGTCGGTTATCGCGACCAAACATAGCCTATGTCCTTTCTCATGGTAAGCAATAGGCTAACCCTAGGTATTTACGCGGTGTCAATGTTATGATGATGGTGTATAGATTTAAATGCCATGTTCCAGACTATGCTGTCTCTAGAGGAGCTGGCAGTGCGTCTCTTTGACGCGGGCGCTGTGCGTCTCGGAGACATCGAGGCGAAGATCGGACGACGCACACCCATCTATTTCGACTTGAGAGTCGTTGTATCACTTCCGCAGATTATGGTAAGATATTTTTAATGGGACTAATTTCTTCTAGAAAACCATTACTATTACCTATACCGGGTGTAAAGGGAACGCTCCCGAAAGCCCCTAGTAGTAGGTACTCCAGGTACCTACAATTAAAACATATTGGCTTAAGAAAAAATTCAATTTGGAAAAAAAAAATTTTTTTTCTCTAAAACAAAATTTTTTATTTTTTATTTTGCATTATTTACTCTCCATCGTATTAGCAAAATAGCTAAGTACCTTCTAACGGTAAATTTTAAAAAAAACATCACTACAGAAAGGCACGCGGCTGGCGCTATTACAGTTGCTTTTTTTGTAGTTAAGTTGTTTTTATAAAATTACCGGAGAGTATATAATGCAAAAAAATAAAATTCAAAACGTTTTTTTTTATGCCAATATGTTATGTACATACTTGGAGTACTACTAGGGGCCTTCGGCTTCGGGGGCGTTCCCCAGTATAAGCAAGTCTCAGGATGAAGGGTCGCCTCGCCGTTAGCCGTTACAGACCAACAATGTTAGATACCTACACTGGTGGCCATTAGCTTTACAGCCTCATCAGACCTATTTCCACGCACCGCTTAAAAGACCTGGGACTGAAGGATGAAGGAAACACGAGTGCAGATAAAGAGTTCCAATCAATCAAAGAATCAATTTCGTTTATTCAGTTTAGGCACATATAGACACTTATGAACGTAATTTTTTTACATTAATATCAGGAATATCAAGAATAATAAATATGTAACTAAAATAAATCATTTAAAATGATTATTTCTGAGTATGGAAAAGAAAAGAGTCACCGATTCTCTTGGTTCTTGATAAAAAAAAATGCATTATGTAAGGATGATTAGTCTTGTATAGAAATTAAATATGCTCATTAACAGACAAGGCACAGGTTTTTCTTTCGGGGTTTATAAGTAGATTAGACGCTAGTCACTCCCGTTAAAGCTTGCATGTTATATACCCGAGTCTGATTTAGCGTCTTAAATAAGTCAACATAAATCCCTCATAAATCAAAGCTACTTGTGTTGTGTCCCCTTTGCACACGTTTCATACGTAAGACTTACACTTTGGAAAAGTTATCAAAAAAGTCTCATAAATTAATTCTGTTATAAATAACTCATGCCTTGACAATTATTTTTTAAATTTATATAAAAGATAAAGGACAACCCCAACTCTCATACAATCTTGGGCCCACATGTACAGGGTTGAAATTTAGGCAATATTTAGACCATCTAAGGACATTTTGTTTGCCTAATTTTCACGACGATTCACAATGGCCAAGTTTGTGAAATCGAGCATTGTTCATAGGTTTTTAGGTTATGTTGTAATACATAATGCGGTCAAACAGCGTCATATGTTGTGTTGTGTGTGATAGCTACACAAGTTATTCGCGTATCGCTTTTACTAATATGTCAAAGCAAAGACATGCTTTAGCTACTTTTTTGTTGTACGATATTGAACCTTATACTTAGTTTTATTTCCACAAGGCTGTATACATTAAAATAAAACAACATTATTTTAAAGTATTTTATTCTTCCTTCCTATTTGGCTTTAGAAATGCTTACACTAGGACATAGGTCTTTCCTCGCCTTTTGTTCTGTTACATTTCTCAGTTTATGGCATCTAATTCGTCGCAGAAGGGAACGTCCACACAGAATACACACTTGTCTGTGCCCCATTGGTGATTGTGCTGGTCTGTTCTCATCCAAACATGCACATTGAGCTTGAATCCAGCAAGATTCGCAAATGATGTCATTTGTATTCACCTTAAACAGAGATCATGTTATAAGCACTGAATATTCCATTAGTCATATAGGCTACACTACTTCATATATACATAGTATACACATATCAGTCAAAATACATTGTCTTATACAACAGTTGGCATAATTATCTACGGGATTAGGTAGACTCGTAGTAATTTCTATTCTATTGCAGCTATCACACAGCTTGTTAACGTTAATTATAATAACAATTTCAAAAGAGCGAGAAATAACGAATAGGTACTTACTATTTGTGGTGCGACCCATTCACGTATATAAGCTAGTATCGCTGCATCGTTCAATTAATGTCTGCCTATGATATTGCACCGATCGGTAGCGATTCCACAATTCACACAGAGACTCATTGTGATAGCTGATAGCAGCCGATGTGGTAAAGTCTAGTCCAGTTTTAAAGCCAAGGTCAACAAATGTAGCAAATAACGGTGTCCGGTAATCAAGCAAGGGTCAATTAGTTCGAAAATCATATACAATTCACAGAGTAAAAGCACCAAAACACAATGATCTCAAGGAACCGAAGAAAAAGCGAATGCGATGCGACATTTACAATGACAGGACAGGAGTGAAAATGACATATGATGTTACAGATAATTATGAATTCTATATGATCGATTATTTACAATCGATATTTTGACTTCCATTATGAAAGACTTTTTTTCTGTTCCGTGAAAGAAACAGGTTTCTTTCTGATTAGTGAACTGAATAACGAAAATAAAGGAGCTACATAGATATTTTGAAATCATTTAATAAAGCCACGAGTTTTAAATTCATAGTTATTAGTTATCGATTTGATTTCATAATCGAATCAATAAAGCAAGCATAATCATAGCGCATTTACGAAGATCGGAATAAGTATTACATTCAACGTTTACGAAGCTTGTTGATTAATGAAAATCACATTTTAAAACTTTTGTCGCACTTGGCCATTGCTGATTGTAATGAAGTCTAAACAAAATTATAACACAAAATTGACGAATTTTTTGAGGTAGGTTTGATGTCTGTGCACTCGGGCCCAAAATGGGGTATCTCCTTTATGTTTTATTTTTACAGATGGCAATATCACAGCAGCTACAGACATTAGCGCGGGAAATAAATCATGATTTACTCTGTGGTGTGCCGTATGCCGCCCTCCCGATAGCTGCCGTCATGTCCGTCAACACAAACACGCCCATGATCATGAAAAGAAAGGAAACGAAACAGTATGCAACAAAAAAAATACTAGAAGGACTATTCGAGAAAAATCAGAAGTGTCTTGTTGTCGAAGATGTAGTGACATCTGGTGGTAGCTTATTGGAAACTGTTGATACTTTACGCGATGAAGGTTTGATTGTGACACACGCCGTAGTAGTTCTAGACCGCGAACAAGGTGGCGCTAGGGTTTTGAAACAAAATGGTGTCCTATTAAAATCGCTGTACACAATGACTGGTTTGTTAAAAATGTTGAATGACGCCGGTAAAATTGATAGTGAAACTGTTGATATTATTTCTGAACATATAATTGAAAGTCAGTTTAATTCAGCTATGAAGGATAATTTTGAAGTTTTGCAATAAAATTAATAGCATGTAGGTAGATTTTTTTCGGGCGGAAATGCCTACCTAGGGTTGCTGTATAGAAGTTTTGGCTCTGTTCTGGATAGATAAGTCACTATGGTTATAAATAAATATATTCTGTGTTTTGTACTGTTTAATTAAAATGTAAATGACACACAGCGCTGATAAGGAAACGTGCATCCGTTGCAATTGCGGTCACTGTTCATCTATAAACTTCACACACTTTTTTTTATACCACTAAGGTGGCAGACTAGCACATGGCCCACCTGATGGAAAGTGGTTACCCTACTAACCTAACCTAACCTATCCCTATACCAAATTTCATTAAAATCGGTTCAGTGGTTTAGGCGTGAAAGCGTAACACAGACAGACAGACAGACAGACAGAGTTACTTTCGCATTTATAATATTAGCACAGTCTAACGATTCATACTACATACAGTCGGTCAACGAAGCCGTCTAGACAGAGCAATCGTGCGGGGGGAGAGGGGTGGTGGGGGACGGGGTATTACTCGGTACGCCCATACATTTTACTCGGTACTAAGGATTCAGGGCTGTCTCATTTTTGTAATCACACTAACCACGTGATTTTTTTTTCAAGGCACGTTTTGTTTGTTAAAATTGTTTTTTTTTTCGTTTTCTATATTTAGCTATCCAAGATGGCGGACACGAAATTTTCACAAATATCGATATGGGTATCGTTTTCAGGGTTTTTGGGGTCGCTGATTGCGAATATAACATCCATTTGGTGATCCAAGATGGCGGACTCGAAATTTTCACTAAAATCGATATGGGTATCGTATCCAGGGTTTTTGGGGTCGCTGATTGTGAATATAACATTCATTTCGCGATCCAAGATGGCGGACTCGAAATTTTGACTAAAATCGATATGGGTATCGTTTTCAGGGTTTTTGGAGTCGCTGATTGCGAATATAACATCCATTTCGCGATCCAAGATGGCGGACTCGAAATTTTTACTAAAATCGATACGGGTATCGTTTTCAAGGTTTTCGGGGTTGCTGATTACGAATATGTTATTCATGTTGCAATCCCAGATGACTAGATGGATGATATATTCGTAATTAGCAACTCTGAAAACCTCCAAAACGATGTTCATGTTGACTTTTTGGGAAATTTCAAGTTCGCCATCTTGGATCGCTAAATGGATTTTATTATACGTAATTAGTCACCACGAAAACCTCGATTTGTTTTTTTTTAATTTCAAGTCCGCCATCTTTAATCGTCGGTAATATGGTCGTCAAGCCCGATAGCAGACAATTGCCGGCAGGCAAACATACGATGGGAAACTGTCGACTCCCAACTGATCGTGTGTAGCCGCAACACTGACAGCAGGGCATGGCCACCAGGCCAAAATCGCTTTCGTGTGTGGGTGCTGTCGACTTAGGACTGCAGGCCGCCCGATACGATTTGAAACTGCAGGCGAACTGATCGTGGATAGGCTCCTTAAGAATATATCATCAATTTAGCGATCCCAGCGATTAGCGAAATTCGAATTCGAATCCGAATCCAACCCCGAACCCGAACCTGAACCCGAATCAATATCCAAATTCAAGTCGGAATCGAAATAGAAATTCGAAATCGAAAACGAAATCTAATTTGAAACCGAAATCGAAATCGAAACCAAAATCCAAAAACTCAGACTGAAAATATTACGTTTGCTTGATCATAATTGGTTGAGTAGAACCGGAGATATAACCATAAATCGCAATAGCCGACATCCATGCGAGCGAAGCCGCGGGCATCACCTAGTAATATAAATTAGCGTGAGTTGATGTGCCTTGACAGAACAAAGAGAACGAATAGGGGTTATATATAGAATATTACAGAAAAATTATATATAAAAACTGAAGTGACAACCCTGACAAAACTGCAAAAGGCGGCATTTCCGCAAACATCAAACGCGATGAACTACTGTAAGATCTCTCGTTATACTGTGATATTAGTATGGATGTGAAAGTAACTCGTCTGTCTGTCTGTCTGTCTGTATGTTACACTTTCACGCCTAAACGACTTAACGGATTTTGATGAAATTTAGTATAGGGGTAGATTAGACCATGAGAAAGGACATAGGCTATGTTTGGTCGCGATAACCGACATCCACGCAGGCGGAGCCGCGGGCAAAAGCTAGTAATACATAGGTGCTTCTGGTTTGACTTACACGGCTTTTATGACAAAAAAGAGACTGTCGCTTGACCTCTCAAATTCGAGAGAAAAGGTGTACCTACCGGAGTTTCGTCCGGAAACAGTAGGTACAGCCATTATCAGAAATAAATAAATAATATAAATATTCCACGACATTCTACACAACGCTATCTAGACCCATGGTAAGCTTTTATAGCTTGTGTTATGGAATCTAGAACGCGGATAAACATACTTACATATTTTTTTTTTTTGTAAATACATACATATTATTATTATACATAGAAACACCCAGACCAATGCAAATAGCCATATTCATGCATACAAATATTTACACTGAGCGGGAATCGAACCCGCGCCCCTCTGCGTGGCAGTCGTGTGCACTACCGCCACGCCACAGAGGCTGTGTTGGTGAACAAATTACCAGCACAAAATAATCTTCTTTTTTTACCCCCCTTCCAGTTGACCGATTGTTCTGATATTTGCTATCTACAACACCTTTAGTTCAGACGTTTCTCTCTTCTTTTTAGCGGTAATCCCAGACACGTCCGAAGCTCTCAGCTTGGAGTTTAGGGTCTGCATCACCAGTCTAACTGCGGATGTGGCTAAGCTATCATATTTTCCGTGGATTCACCGTGCGGTCGCCGGGTCTATAACACTGTGACGGCGCCTGGGACTTGCGACCCAGTTGTAGGTTTAGGGTGGCCACCTTGTGATGCATCAGCGCTCACCTCCACCGTCAGTCGTGTTCCCCCCTCTACCTATCCAAATTTGGTAAGATCCTATCAACGCCGTTTTAGATATTCGTTTGAGTTTGTTAGGGTCCCACGGTACTGTGACTTCTACTAGTACTACACGCTTTTGCTGTTTCGAGAATAGAAATATATCGGGTCTGGCTAACGAGGCACAAACATCCTCCGGTATTTTATAGTGTTTCTCATATGAATCTGCGAGTAATGTCCAATCAGCGGCTGCTATCAAAATTGAGTACGGCTTTTGATTTGTCTTTTTTGAGCAGCCTTCCTTTACAAACGCGACGTCATTTCTTTGGTTTGTAGTTAAACCCTTTTTCGCTCTAGCTACCGCCAAACTTACCGCCTCACGTATGATTTCTAATACCTTATCATGTCGGCGCGAGTAATGACCCCGGTCTAATTACAGTTAAACTTTTTTATGTAATATCATTGAGTTAAACCAGTTGTTTGGACTTGTGAGGGCTCCAACTACCCGTACTAGTACTACTGCTAGTGGGGACGCTGTTTGACCGGACGGGTGATCAGCCCCTCCATGTGGGGCCATTTCACCCAATTCCCCTAGAGCGACTGTCATACATGTTCGTATTGCAACCGGGACCGAGACGGCTTAACGTGCTCTCCGAGGCACGACTGTATATATAAATAATATATTTGCACTGAGCGGGGATCGAACCCGCGCCTCCTGCGTAGCGGCCGCGTTCACTCCCGCCACGCCACGGAGGCTGTCGCCTTTAGTTCAGACGATAATACCATTTAAATCAATAAAACAATTACGAGAGTTTAAAGATAATTATGAGACTCCATCGTCAAGATATTTCTGACGTTGACTATTATAGCACGTTGCAGTTTGCAAAAACAATGTATATATGTTACCGGAAATGTGTATAATCCGGTATTCTATACAATGCCTAGGCATTCTATACAATGCCGAGTGCGCAGCAGGTAATGTATGAAATGGTATCAAAGAATATTGATGGTGGTTATAAAAAATGCAACCACTTAGGCTTATGCTGGAGCTTCGCTTTCGCTTCAGTCTTCTAACCTATAATTTATCCAGGTCGGAGCGCAGTGTCCACACCACGCAATTTAACTTGGATAGATTAGGTTAGAAAATTAATGCGGGAGCTTCGCTCCGCTCCGCTCCGCTCCGCTCCGCTCCGCTCGCGCATTAATCTTCGTGGTTATTTTGTGGGGGGGGCTGCTGACAGCGGCGTTGTGCACCAGTGCCACCGATTCGTCCAGGTCGGTTTCCCAGGCAGGCCCGAGAAACCGGTGAGTGTACGGCTTGGCGACAGCGGCGACATTAATGCCTCACTGTGCCATGCTCTGGAGCAAAAGTGCCTGAGCATCAACACAGTGGTTCGCATTCGTCTGCAGGACGCGGAGCTGAGGATCCATTATGGAACTGCCAACCGGCTTAGGCCTCCCCGCGGTGCAGGCCTTGGCACCAGCCCTATGGTCGGCCGGCTTGCCCTCTGCTGCACACCTGAAGCAGTGCAACGGAGCTTCGCAACTACCGGCCTTATGACCGGGTTGGCTACAGCGGAAGCAACGGTCACCGACCGTTACCTTCGGAAACTGGCCTCCGCCGTGCACTGCACCCCCACGTGGCTCACCGACAGGCACCGGAAGCACCGTGCTGGTCGGGCCTGCAGGAGCCGTACCTGCACCATCTGGAAGCCGCCAATAAGCAGGCCCCGCCCATCGGCAACCTTTGGGGCTGCCGCGATGGGGCTTCGGACCTCCGCCGTCAACGTAATGACGACGGCCGTCAATCGTGGGGCGCGGAGCTTCCTCGGCGCTGTTGCAGCCTTGGCCCTTCTGGCCATTTTGGCTGCCTTTTTGGCGGCGTTCCGTCTCTGTTTGGCGGCTCCAGCTACCTCCCAGCCCTCTTACGGGGGGCTCGGGGATTCACCCAGAGCCGGGCCGGGGTCAGGAATAAAGCCCGGGCCGGGGGCGGGGCTGAGGCCAGGGCTGGGGGCTTCTTCCCCTTGCCTTTCCCCTTATCCTTGCCCTGAGCGCGACCCAGTCGAGTTGGCAGCTTCACCGGTTGCGCTGTTTGCGCTGGCCGCTCCGGCTGCACCTGCCGCCCCGCCAGAGCAGGGTGCGCCGACCGCTCCGGCCGCGCCTTCCGCATTGACCGAGTCGCCACTCCCGGCAACTCGGTCCCTTCTCTTCAGGGCCTCCAGCTCCGCCGTAACTTTTTGGAGTTGGCGTCGGGACTCGGCCTCCCGCCGTTGTGCCTCAGCCTCCCTCCTCGCCTGTTTTGCCATCTGGATGGCCAGACCCTCACCGGCAGCTGCGATCTGCTCTACGCATAAGCAGAACCTACAAAACTTCGAGCTAGCGTTGAATGGTGTTGCAATAAGCAAGGACAGTCATATTCGCTTCCTGGGTCTCATATTAGATGAACACTGTAACTGGAAGCTGCATGTAGATGCAGTATGCAGGAGAGTACATAGATTCGTGTTTGCTCTACGCCAGCTTAGAAATACAACTTGCGAAAAAACAGCTCTTATGGCGTACCACGGTCATGTTGGCTCAATCTTAAATTATGGCATATTACTATGGGGTAACTCAACCGACGTAGACAGAGCCTTCATAAAACAAAAACTCGTCAAAAATGATTGTATTGCTTTTTAAGATTTTGTTGACCACCAAAGTGAAAATACCTACGCTATACATAGGTATTGTCACTTTTGTATGCTAACTATTAATTATATTTATTATCTATGCCTGGAGTCATTATAAACCCTTATATAGGTAGAAGCCTCTTGGCTGATAAGCTGGATACAATTATTCAAAAACAGTATTCGGAACCAATCTGTATTCAATAGTAGATGGATGTCATTTAGTTATTATAATCATTATGATATATGCAGAGCATTATACGGAATTGATTTAAACACACATTCGGATGGAGGCGGGAATGTGCATGCAGTGTTTAGTAGGTATACGCAGGTATTCAGTGTGCAAGAAAGATTTAAAAGTGAACGGACGCACAAATTCAGCTAGAAATATTTAATTTGAATATCACCATTTAATATTTAAATGAAATTTGACGTCGACTACTGCTATGATACTGATGAAAACATCTTAAATACGCATTAAAAACATTAAAAATCTCACTACATTCAGTGGACGCCGCAGGGTGGTAGTTTGTAAAGACGCAAGAAGTCCTTCGCGATTTATATATATATATATATATATATATATATAATGGTTAATGGCAATAGGCTCGCCACCTATTACATTGGGACCTAAACATAAACTGGCGAAATGTGGGTGCTAGCACCTCTGCCTACCCCTTCGGGGAATACAGGCGTGAGTTTATGTTATGTTATGTTTATGTTTATATCGTACGTTTGATTTGCTCTTAATACGAGAGTTTTAGGATCATTTTGAGACTTCGTTGTCAAGATATTTATGACGCTGACTGTACTTGATTTTAGCAGAACCGCTCAATGTGGCGTTTTTAGCCCCGTTGATTCCTATGAAATATTGGGTTGATTAACGATAAACGCGAACTCAAAATATAATAATTTTATTTTTTACAATTTCATCATTCTGTACAAAATATTTACAACGCCATCATCCTTTTTTTGAGCAATTTATTTTATTATCACAGAAATTTGAGATATTGAAGACTCGATAAACATCGGACAAAATGAAATGCTCAAGTGAGACTTGAACTCACGACCTTTCCCTTCCGGCTTTCCGGCTGCTATCAAAATTGAGTACGGCTTTTGATTTGTCTTTTTTGAGCAGCCTTCCTTTACAAACGCGACGTCATTTCTTTGGTTTGTAGTTAAACCCTTTTTCGCTCTAGCTACCGCCAAACTTACCGCCTCACGTATGATTTCTAATACCTTATCATGTCGGCGCGAGTAATGACCCCGGTCTAATTACAGTTAAACTTTTTTATGTAATATCATTGAGTTAAACCAGTTGTTTGGACTTGTGAGGGCTCCAACTACCCGTACTAGTACTACTGCTAGTGGGGACGCTGTTTGACCGGACGGGTGATCAGCCCCTCCATGTGGGGCCATTTCACCCAATTCCCCTAGAGCGACTGTCATACATGTTCGTATTGCAACCGGGACCGAGACGGCTTAACGTGCTCTCCGAGGCACGACTGTATATATAAATAATATATTTGCACTGAGCGGGGATCGAACCCGCGCCTCCTGCGTAGCGGCCGCGTTCACTCCCGCCACGCCACGGAGGCTGTCGCCTTTAGTTCAGACGATAATACCATTTAAATCAATAAAACAATTACGAGAGTTTAAAGATAATTATGAGACTCCATCGTCAAGATATTTCTGACGTTGACTATTATAGCACGTTGCAGTTTGCAAAAACAATGTATATATGTTACCGGAAATGTGTATAATCCGGTATTCTATACAATGCCTAGGCATTCTATACAATGCCGAGTGCGCAGCAGGTAATGTATGAAATGGTATCAAAGAATATTGATGGTGGTTATAAAAAATGCAACCACTTAGGCTTATGCTGGAGCTTCGCTTTCGCTTCAGTCTTCTAACCTATAATTTATCCAGGTCGGAGCGCAGTGTCCACACCACGCAATTTAACTTGGATAGATTAGGTTAGAAAATTAATGCGGGAGCTTCGCTCCGCTCCGCTCCGCTCGCGCATTAATCTTCGTGGTTATTTTGTGGGGGGGGCTGCTGACAGCGGCGTTGTGCACCAGTGCCACCGATTCGTCCAGGTCGGTTTCCCAGGCAGGCCCGAGAAACCGGTGAGTGTACGGCTTGGCGACAGCGGCGACATTAATGCCTCACTGTGCCATGCTCTGGAGCAAAAGTGCCTGAGCATCAACACAGTGGTTCGCATTCGTCTGCAGGACGCGGAGCTGAGGATCCATTATGGAACTGCCAACCGGCTTAGGCCTCCCCGCGGTGCAGGCCTTGGCACCAGCCCTATGGTCGGCCGGCTTGCCCTCTGCTGCACACCTGAAGCAGTGCAACGGAGCTTCGCAACTACCGGCCTTATGACCGGGTTGGCTACAGCGGAAGCAACGGTCACCGACCGTTACCTTCGGAAACTGGCCTCCGCCGTGCACTGCACCCCCACGTGGCTCACCGACAGGCACCGGAAGCACCGTGCTGGTCGGGCCTGCAGGAGCCGTACCTGCACCATCTGGAAGCCGCCAATAAGCAGGCCCCGCCCATCGGCAACCTTTGGGGCTGCCGCGATGGGGCTTCGGACCTCCGCCGTCAACGTAATGACGACGGCCGTCAATCGTGGGGCGCGGAGCTTCCTCGGCGCTGTTGCAGCCTTGGCCCTTCTGGCCATTTTGGCTGCCTTTTTGGCGGCGTTCCGTCTCTGTTTGGCGGCTCCAGCTACCTCCCAGCCCTCTTACGGGGGGCTCGGGGATTCACCCAGAGCCGGGCCGGGGTCAGGAATAAAGCCCGGGCCGGGGGCGGGGCTGAGGCCAGGGCTGGGGGCTTCTTCCCCTTGCCTTTCCCCTTATCCTTGCCCTGAGCGCGACCCAGTCGAGTTGGCAGCTTCACCGGTTGCGCTGTTTGCGCTGGCCGCTCCGGCTGCACCTGCCGCCCCGCCAGAGCAGGGTGCGCCGACCGCTCCGGCCGCGCCTTCCGCATTGACCGAGTCGCCACTCCCGGCAACTCGGTCCCTTCTCTTCAGGGCCTCCAGCTCCGCCGTAACTTTTTGGAGTTGGCGTCGGGACTCGGCCTCCCGCCGTTGTGCCTCAGCCTCCCTCCTCGCCTGTTTTGCCATCTGGATGGCCAGACCCTCACCGGCAGCTGCGATCTGCTCTACGCATAAGCAGAACCTACAAAACTTCGAGCTAGCGTTGAATGGTGTTGCAATAAGCAAGGACAGTCATATTCGCTTCCTGGGTCTCATATTAGATGAACACTGTAACTGGAAGCTGCATGTAGATGCAGTATGCAGGAGAGTACATAGATTCGTGTTTGCTCTACGCCAGCTTAGAAATACAACTTGCGAAAAAACAGCTCTTATGGCGTACCACGGTCATGTTGGCTCAATCTTAAATTATGGCATATTACTATGGGGTAACTCAACCGACGTAGACAGAGCCTTCATAAAACAAAAACTCGTCAAAAATGATTGTATTGCTTTTTAAGATTTTGTTGACCACCAAAGTGAAAATACCTACGCTATACATAGGTATTGTCACTTTTGTATGCTAACTATTAATTATATTTATTATCTATGCCTGGAGTCATTATAAACCCTTATATAGGTAGAAGCCTCTTGGCTGATAAGCTGGATACAATTATTCAAAAACAGTATTCGGAACCAATCTGTATTCAATAGTAGATGGATGTCATTTAGTTATTATAATCATTATGATATATGCAGAGCATTATACGGAATTGATTTAAACACACATTCGGATGGAGGCGGGAATGTGCATGCAGTGTTTAGTAGGTATACGCAGGTATTCAGTGTGCAAGAAAGATTTAAAAGTGAACGGACGCACAAATTCAGCTAGAAATATTTAATTTGAATATCACCATTTAATATTTAAATGAAATTTGACGTCGACTACTGCTATGATACTGATGAAAACATCTTAAATACGCATTAAAAACATTAAAAATCTCACTACATTCAGTGGACGCCGCAGGGTGGTAGTTTGTAAAGACGCAAGAAGTCCTTCGCGATTTATATATATATATATATATATATATATATAATGGTTAATGGCAATAGGCTCGCCACCTATTACATTGGGACCTAAACATAAACTGGCGAAATGTGGGTGCTAGCACCTCTGCCTACCCCTTCGGGGAATACAGGCGTGAGTTTATGTTATGTTATGTTTATGTTTATATCGTACGTTTGATTTGCTCTTAATACGAGAGTTTTAGGATCATTTTGAGACTTCGTTGTCAAGATATTTATGACGCTGACTGTACTTGATTTTAGCAGAACCGCTCAATGTGGCGTTTTTAGCCCCGTTGATTCCTATGAAATATTGGGTTGATTAACGATAAACGCGAACTCAAAATATAATAATTTTATTTTTTACAATTTCATCATTCTGTACAAAATATTTACAACGCCATCATCCTTTTTTTGAGCAATTTATTTTATTATCACAGAAATTTGAGATATTGAAGACTCGATAAACATCGGACAAAATGAAATGCTCAAGTGAGACTTGAACTCACGACCTTTCCCTTACAGGGGGAATGCTCTTCCAACTGAGCTATTGAGCCACACCTGAATCATTTCAAATTTTCCTTATCTTTATATCCGTCTTTTAAGGGCGACGGTGGAGCCATCTACGAACATTCTTACGAACTGTTGGAAAAAAAAATCATTCACATATTGAAGACTCTTTTGTCAATCGATGTGATTACATACTATCTAACTATTAATAATTATTAAAATAGAACTGAAAGTAGAACTTCCAAAATTGAACCTAGGAAATCGAAACATAATGGTCTCTGCCTACCTCCTTAATAGGCGTGACGAGACTGTATGTTTGTTTGTCTACATTTTCCTATAATCTGTACATTGAAACGTTACTTATAGCTGCTATTATAAGTAAATTCAATCTACATTTTATGCTTTGCCTCGAATCGAACTGGCTACAGTCCGAACAAGCCCCGGAAGCCCCGTATAATTCCGTTTCTGTCGACGTATCTACAACCGTGGGGGCCGAGCGCGAAGGGGGCTTTAGCGGCAGTCTGTAGGAAGTATACGCCTTCTGATCCGGGATTGCTGCCGTAGCCCATAAAACTGTGGAAAAAAATAATTTATTAGAATTGTGTCTGAAAAACGAATAAGCCAAATATCGAATCCTCGAAAATTGGGTATTCTACTGACTTATCGAATACATAGGGAAAAAGAATCATCTCGGGCGGGACTCGAACCCGCAGTATTTCCCTTACAGCGGGAATGCCTTGACCAATTCGGCTACCGAGACACATCCGATGTGATTCAAATTACCCTACTTATACGTCTTTAAGGCGACGGTGGAGTCATCTATCGATTTTCTTACGAACTAAGTTTTTCCCTATGTATTCGATTTGTATAGTTAGCATACTTAATGCTGTAAAAATTTATTCTACTGACTAGTCAAATTAGTTAGGTACTTTTTACTAAACGTCAAAACGGTAAGTTGGAAGGTAACTTGTATGAAAAAAGATTTAGTGACGTCATAAAATTTACTAGTCAAATCATTTACTATTATAGATTGGATGGATTTTAAAAAAGGAATTTAGAAAAATAAGAACCGACGCAATTTACCACTCTTTAACTATTCTTAATTTAATGAGCTCGGGTAGAAAATTTATTTTAACTACAGGAGAATACCTAATTAGAAGAAACAATATCCCGGCGAGTGTTTTACTGTCAATGTAAATGACTATGTCAATCTCAAATCATAAATTTTAAGGTATAATCAAATTGACGAGAGTGAAATTTTATTCAGATCGCAAAAGGGAATGTCCAAGACGGGACATGAACTCACAACCAGCAACCAGTGACCCGTAACCAACAAGAAGTAAGTATACCCGGCTATGTTATCCATTTTCTCTACTAAACTATACACTTTTCCCGATCTGAAGCAATTGAAATAGTTAGCACCATACCTATAGACTCTGGCCAACAAAAGATGGCGCGAAAAGTTGGCGCCAAAATTAAAAAATAATGAGACACTGAATATACACCGAAATAACGGAGTCGATACTAGAATCTATCTTTTTCCTATTAGGCATGCATAAAAAGTAGCCTTTTATGGTATACATGGCCAGAGTCTAGTCAGTGTTGCAACCTGTTGGTTTTCCAAATTTGGCGCCAACTTATTGCGCCATCTTTCTTTAGCCTGAGTCTATTAAAATTTCTTTTTTAACCGAGCCCCAATCTCGGTAACAAACAAAAAAACGTGCATTGAACGGTCTTCTTGACGCGTGGATGTCGATTATCGCGACCAAACATAGCCTATGTGTTAATCCAGGGAGCGCCTTATTTCGTAGAAAGAAATTTCATAGAATTTCATTTTACAGAAAATGTTTCATATAATATTTGGTTCTTATATTTTTATTTCGAATATTATTGTTTCAAAGACAATTTTACCACAATGAATCACTTTTCACAGAAACACAATTTAATGAACTTTTTTTTCACATTTTTTTGTTTAACATACCTACTTATCAAACTGTAGAATTATTATTTAAGGAATCTTAAAAACAACCACTAACCACCATCTATTTCAAACAGTAAAATTTAAATAAATTTTTTTCCCGATTGCTTGTAGTAATTTAATTAGATAATACCCCGACTCGGATAGGTTAGGTTAGAAGGCTTCGTGGTTATTTTTTTTTAAACCACCCAGAAAATATCTTTGCGCAAATAAGTTTTATATGAAATAACCAATATAAAAAAGAAGAATATTTGATTTGTTATTCTATGAAATGATTATTCTAACATTAAAATTTATGTGAAACAAAAGTCAATGATTTAAAAATCTTTAAAGTAAGTATTATGTATATTGATTATTCTATGAAACGAAATTATGCGAAACATTTTCTGTAAAACGAAATTATATGAAACTTTTGTCTATAAAACAACGCACACCCGTTAATCCAGGTTATCAGCTAACTCCATAGGTACCAAATTTTATTAAAGTCGCTCGAGACGTTTAGAAGTAAAACAGTAACAAACATCCATCCATCCGCCCACTTACAAACTTGCGCGTTTATAATATTAGTAGGATAAGAGGGACTACCATCTGATCCTCTAAACTCTAGCAAAGGAGAAAGCCTATAACGGAACCTCGTCAGTAAGTGCGAATATGGTTAGCAAGTCAGGTTCATTTGCGTCCTAATCATCTTGAAAAGACATTAAGAAAGCGTCGGTAGCTTAATGGTTAAGGAGTCGGCCATACGATCGAGAGGTCCCGGGTTCGCATCCTGGCCATTACACAACCGACGTGAACCCAAGCACAAGCAATTTAGCTTAGCTAGAGGTTAGAGGGAATATTAGTAATTTCAATTCTAATATATCTACTTATTAAAAAAAGACCCACATGGGCCCCAAACCCCCAAAAATGTGAGAACGAGAGAGATATTAAAAACACACCTGTAATCATTAAAATCGCAGTTTCCCCTCTGGAAACCTTTCCAGTTAGGACACCTGACGGCGGGGAAACCCTCAGGGTTCATCACCGACTCCGTGAAGTAGATCCACGCGCGTTCGTGAGAGCAAACTTGGAATGGACAGCCGGGCTGCTCTGAACCGTGGTTTGGGTAGAAGTCTGCGTGACCTGGGAGAGAGAAACAGATATGCCTATTATCCAGGTTTCCTATGGAGTCACGCGTCACTTCCCTTTTAAGGGATACTTAGGTACTGATTTTCTTAAGTTAATGTACCAGTAGCATAACCATAAATTTCACCGAAATTAAATTTAAAAAAAAAAACACAACATTCTATACAAAGCTATCTACTATCTAGACCCATGGTAGCTTGTGTTATGGAATCTAGAATGCGGATAGACATACTTAGATACTTTTTTTGTAAATACATACATATTACACATAGAAACACCCAGACCAATGCAAATAGCCATATTCATGCATACAAATATTTGCACTGAGCGGGGATCGAACCCGCGCCTCCTGCGTAGCTGTCGCGTTCACTACCGCCACGCCACAGAGGCTGTCAAAATAAGAAGATTACAACTTACAACCATCCAGAAGCACAAGATGGTACAATTCAGTGTTAACTGTTAACTTCTTTGGAGATGGCAGCGTCTCCTGCCCAGGATCGGAGATACCACTTAGGTGGCAGACAAGCAAACGACCCACCTGATAAAAAGTGGTACGTATGCAACAACAAGGGCGTTACGTTTGTGCTGCCAACCTTTTTGTTTTTTTTTTACGTGGTGTAATACCTTCCTACAGTCCCGTTGAGGCCGTCAAGCTGAGTGCCACCAACATGGTACATGTTAACGATGGTGACTTTGCCTTTAGCTTCAGGCGAGGTGAAGTCAAATTGACTGGCCTTTATAAAAAAATAATAATTAAAGGCGTAATATACTTACCAATTGCTTCTTCCAATCCCAATACTCCAGCATCAGTATGTATAACATCCACGTACGAAGCGTCATCCCTATCCAGCTTCAAGGTTTTGTCGACGTCACTGAAGCAGGGTCCAGCGGGGTCCAACCCTGAGATACGACCTATACGAGTCCCTGTTAGGGTTAGCACTGTTTTACCCGCGAACCCTGCGATGTGGGACCCTAGACTGTGTCCAACGAGGTGGATTGCTGATGGGTTTAACCCGGCTGTGGAAGAAAGGGTGTATTCTTCAGTATTCAGTACAATTCAAAGTGATTTCAGAGCATTGCTTGAACAACAGGTACAGGAGTTAGGTGCCAACCATCATAAATAATCCTTGTTTTATTCTCGGTTATATCCGAAAAGTTATCCGAATCTTTCTTCCGAGTAAAAATTGAAAATTAAAAAAACCTCCGTCACAAAAAACACGTCCAAAAAGTTGAAAATAATTGCAGTTTGCCTTTGAACTTTTGATATACCTAGTAATATTTTGATTCAACGGTTGCCATGTCGGGAGACCCTAACTGGTTAATCACTCCGATATTATCGGAACAATTCAAGGTCACAAAATATAATGTCGTGTTTCACGTTTTTTTTAAAGACTCATTCTCACATAAATAGACAGATAGACAGTCCTCAAATAGTGTTGTATAACATTATAAGTGGACTCACCATAGATCATAACGGTGAGTGCTCTGCCCAGTTCCTCCCCTATGTGACGCACCAGTGTACTGGAGCGGATGTACATGAAGCCGATGAGGGGACTCGCGTCCAAAACGAACACATTTCCAATACCTGGAACAAAAGAACACGATTATTAGAATTTCCGTCAGAAGAGGTAGCTCTTTTAGGATTCCATGCCTACAGTGGAATACATGGAACCCATAAAGGATCATCTCGTTATTTGTGTCGTTCTGTCTGTCTGTCTGTCAAGACACGCCTTCCTGAGACAAAAGTAGTAAACCCTGAGTATGTGGTATGAACTTCTACATTAAGGTCCATATCCTTCTACTACATTAAGGTCCATAACGTCAAAAATCATATTTCTAAGTCAGTCCTATCAAAACATATTGCGATTTATGTAGGTTAAGACGGAACCCTCGGGGCGCGAGCACAGATTACCTAATAGTTGGTATCCCGACTCGCACTTGGCCCGCTTTTTTTATCTTAGTGCGGCATTTCCCACGGATACCATCCCCGTCGGCTACCAAGGGTGGCTATTTTGGACTCAGACTGACTGAAACTGTAGATAAGTATGCCTAGAAAATTGTATAGCCGATTACGTGTACCTAATATTTTCGTTACAACTCAATTACCTTACCTTTTCAAATCGATTTAGAAAGGAAAATTTTTTGATCGGTCCAGGTGGGATTTGAACTGATTCCAATAGCATACCGATTGGTTCCGATAGCATAGCTCATAAGAGCGTCGGTAGATTACCCAACCGTGTCGCGTCAAAGACGGATTATAAAGAGAGGAAAGATTTGGATTCGTTCGGACGTGGGCCTGGCAGCTTAGTGGTCGAGGAGGGCCAGACCGTAAGGGGTGGCCCTGGGTCAGCTGAGGTGCGAGGGATAGATCGATGACAACCTCACCACCGGCCTAGCACTGCGACCCACAGTCGGCGTGCGGTTTTAGTCGGTTCGAGTCCGACATAACCTCCCCTTCTGGCTCCGGCGGGGGAGGTATCTGAGGGAATTTCCGCACGAAAAAAAAACAGCTGAGTTGTCAAAGCATTCTCCCTGTGAGAGAAGGATCGTGGGTCCAACTCCCGCCTGGACTGGTCTTTTTTTTCTAAATATTGATTTGACTAATTAGCATACTAAATGCTGTAAAATTTCATTCAATTACCTTACCTCTATTAAGGAAAGCACTGACAGACATTTTACTGCTCTCCTTGTCAGGATGGTCGGTGAATCCGTGGAAGTAGATGATGACGTCCTCCTTCGGTTTGAACCATTTTGTGGACGTCACCGACGCCAGTTCAGTCAGATTGTATTTTATTATTGTTTCACTGTAAGAAAAAAATTACGACAATTGCGATAAGGGATGGATATTGGTCGTAATACGCCGGGCCAGTGAAAGGCTACTTGTGTAGAGAGGCAGTAAAGGCTAATCTACAGACATGAAGCACCATTTTGTAGAATTAGAATTCATTATGTTGTTGAGAAACTTGAACTGTTTACGCTGGAAAATACACTCCCCACCTCAGTCCACTTGGGAAATCGGTGGATAAATTCCCCGACTTCAGTTGAACTCGGCATGCATTTCTCAATTTCAGTTGTACTGGGAAATATGTTATCCCCGACTTCATTTGAGCTGGGAAGTACATTCCCCAACTTCAGTTGAGCTGGGAAATACATCCCCCGAAATCAGTTGAGCTGGTAAATAATATAAAATAACTTACTCAGTAAAGAAGTTGACAGTCAACTTGGACAAGCCGCGTTCATCGCGCACGGTCGCGTAGTCCACACCCATTAGTTGCTTAATACCATTACCTGAAACAAAAATAAACAACAATTTAATTAGAAAAGTCAATATAGGCACACTAGCTTGAGCCAGCGATTCAATTGGGTAATTCTACTGACTAGTCAAATTAGTAAGTTGTTGCTAAACGTCAAAACGGTAAGTTACCTTGTAACTTGTATGAAAAAAGATTTTGTGACATCAAAAAATGTAATAGGTAATAGTCAAATCAGTTACTATTATAGGATGATTAAAAATAAATAAAAACTATAAAATAAGATCCGACGCAATTTTTACCGCTCCTTTACCATTCTTAATTTAATAAGCTCGGTTAAAAAAATTATTTTAATTAGGATAATACCCAATTCTGTAAGCGCACATCGGTAAGCACAACATTGCGACTAAAGTAAAGCCAACGAAGCGAGAGAAAAAAGGTAAACACAGTTTCAGGGTTTCCAAACATTTTTATTAGAAAATTATTACGTATCACTTCAAACTCATTCCAGACAGGAATGAAATTGCTCTTAAGATGACGGATCTGACAGTTTAGAACCGCTGTGCTGACAGCTACGAAACGCGAAACACGCAACGACAGCTGTCGCTCGGCCATTATCGCGTATGTGTGACATGTGCGACAAGGACAGAGAAAATAATCGCTACTTACCGCAATATAACTCAGTAATAGTAGCTTTGTTTACCTTTTTTCTCTCGTCTCGTTGGCTTTACTTTACGTTTTGTTGATGATGCGCTTGATTTTGGAATTCCCTAAAACTGTACATTAGCGCCCTAGGCTCCATCGATAGAGATTGTCATTGGTCGGATTGTATCACGTCACTGGTGATGGACCAATGACAATCTCTATCGAGCACAACGTTGAGAGTCGCATCGTTGTGCTTGCTTAGTGAATTGCACAGCAGGATGTGGTGTGCATTGTAGGAACTACTCGACAACTTAAACTTAACCTCATGTACACTATAGTTCGTAAAATATAGCTTGATACCTGTGACGTTTGTCAGAATGATATGTAATAGGTATGGGACGTCTTTAGTATTTTATCGATATTTATATAGAATGAGTTTATTAAAAAAATACATTTTAACGATATTTAAAGAAAGAAAAAAGGAAATGAAAGATGAATTTGAAGGTATTTAAAAGTTTAATTGTCAAATGGTGTACAGCCGAGATCAACTTCAAAGTCAAATTCTGATTCATCACTGGAGCAGTCCTGTAGATTAATAATTAATTCTTGATCGCATATGTTGTCAAATTGAATATCGCGCTCCCAATCTTTTTGAATCACATTTTTTGTCTTCTCAACTACCTTTTTCCAATCATCAGCATTTACATGTACACAAGCTTCATGTAGTAATGTCAACATTTTGTTTGCTGTGAAAGGCGGTGCTACATTATGTATGGCAGCGTAACCTAGAAAAAAAAGGTATCCGATCAAACAAAAAACCTACTAAATTCTTTGTAAGCTTTTTATGTATGTTTTTTTAGATTATACGAACCTTTGACTTGAGCCCAGATTAGTTCTATTGCATTGTAATGGCAATGATATGGTGGTAAACGGATGACGGTGTGGCCCATTTCCTTTGCAATTTCGTCTATAATATATCTTGGAGTGGGGGGCTTATGAATGCTTACTAATCTTAGCAATTCTTTCTTGAGCATGCTGTTGTCAGCTTTTACTCCTTTGTTTTGCAGCCAAGTAATAATTTCAATTTTACGATTGCTTGTCGTAGGCGCCTTATCTTTTTGTACTGAATGATACGGAGCGTTGTCCATCAGAATAAAATGTGGTTCACTCAAATTATTTAGAAGAGTTAGAAACCACTCCTTAAATTTTGTAAAATCCATTTCTTCATGGTACTCTGTTGTTTTTACTGATTTAAACGCCAGTAAACAATTGGGCACAAAACCAGACGATGTCCCCGCATGAGTAATTTTTAACCTTTGTCCTTTGCCTTCGGACACCTTGGTGGTAGACTCCGCTTTATCGTCTGTCCACGATCTTGAAACAGTGTGGTTTGCGTTGAGCCATGTTTCATCAAGAAAAACCACTTTAAGCCAATCTGTTATATTTTTGACTTTGCGCAAAAAGTCAATTCGGGTCAAAGCAATGTCTGTTCGCTCCATTAAAATTTTTCTTTTATCGCTTTTTTTATAAGCAAAGCCGATTTTTTTCAATATTTTGGACAACTATGGTGGACTTCCTTTAAATAAATCCGCGTCTTTAAGCGAAACGGATATTTTTTTTAACGTGGGAAATTCACCACGTGCGTAATGCGCATATATATGATTTCGAATTGCGGCAGCATCAAAGTCGTCAATTTCGGTGACTGGCGAAATTCTCTTCCTTTTTTTATTAGGAGTCGATAATATTTTACCTCCCTCATCTTCGGCCACCATCTCCTTTGACGATTCTCCATACTTTTCTTTGCTAATTCGAGACACTGTAGCTCGTCCGATACCAAGAGCGTCAGCAACTCTATTCCACACTTGCTCCAATGGTAGTAGCGGTCCGCCATTTTGATTCTCGCGGTCAAAATACTCGCGCAAACGAATCACAAACTCGCGACTTTCGCTATTCAAAACAGTTTTTTTTGTTCTTTTCGGCATTGTGGTGCAAAAAAAACAAATAACTAGAAATAACAACAAAACTTAACAAAGCAACAGTAATAACGACAAAACAATATTAATCACGTAGCGATAGCGTATACAAGGCGTGGGTACTCAAAAAAGATGGCGCCCGCTTGTTCGCTGCATGCGAAAGCAGTAGGTATTGCAAGACTAAAAAAATACGAATTTGTTGTGAAAAAATTATTAGATATAATCATTTATACAACTTATATTAATGAAATTGTCATACATTTATTTTATCGATATTCGCTGGCCAGTCGATTACACATCCCTACAAGGCTGCGAAAAGAGTTTACGAAGTAAGCTAACAAAAAAAATATAAATAATAAAATATAATAAATATTTTAAATTACCTTTGTTTTTACTAGTATCTCCTTGATAACAAGTTCTATTTGAAAAAAGTGTTCTAGATTTCTATACAAATGTCTTATTAATATTTAAAAAATTAAAACTTTTCCAACAACAAATTTATTGTTGCAGTCTTTATAAACGAAGTCTCTAAAGTCACAGGTATCAAGCTTTGATTATTTATATGTCTAGATGGAGTGTCAAATGCGTACAAACGTCTCAAAAAATATCAGCTTGTTCAATCTCATAATACTTACGCGCAGCTCAGTGACGTTCGCGTCGCCGTCGGCTCGGTGTCACAACGTAAAACCCGCGAAAAACATTAAATAAAAACTGTCGAAATATGGCGACTAGCACTATCAAAGTTTGCCGGAATTAAAAAGGACGCCTATATACTACTACACACATTACCTTTTATGAATAAAGTAACCAAAATACAAGTTAAATTAATTATTTTTTTCATCACAACAATCCGAAATCCGAAATCCGAAATCCGAAATCCGAAATCCGAAATCCGAAATCCGAAATCCGAAATCCGAAATCCGAAATCCGAAATCCGAAATCCGAAATCCGAAATCCGAAATCCGAAATCCGAAATCCGAAATCCGAAATCCGAAATCCGAAATCCGAAATCCGAAATCCGAAATCCGAAATCCGAAATCCGAAATCCGAAATCCGAAATCCGAAATCCGAAATCCGAAATCCGAAATCCGAAATCCGAAATCCGAAATCCGAAATCCGAAATCCGAAATCCGAAATCCGAAATCCGAAATCCGAAATCCGAAATCCGAAATCCGAAATCCGAAATCCGAAATCCGAAATCCGAAATCCGAAATCCGAAATCCGAAATCCGAAATCCGAAATCCGAAATCCGAAATCCGAAATCCGAAATCCGAAATCCGAAATCCGAAATCCGAAATCCGAAATCCGAAATCCGAAATCCGAAATCCGAAATCCGAAATCCGAAATCCGAAATCCGAAATCCGAAATCCGAAATCCGAAATCCGAAATCCGAAATCCGAAATCCGAAATCCGAAATCCGAAATCCGAAATCCGAAATCCGAAATCCGAAATCCGAAATCCGAAATCCGAATTACAGAGGCTGTCGAAAAAAAAACAATTTATTTATACCTAGGTGATTTTTTTGGGAAATTTTCCTTGTAGCTGTTATCATATTTACGCACACAGAAGCACGAATGCAACGTGTGAAACACGGGCCGCACGCACACATGTTTGCACAGGTTGACTCGTTTTATTTCCGTTGACAGTAGGACGAGGCTCTATTTAGACATTATATAATCAAAGGTATCAAGCTATATTTTACGAACTATAGCGCCCTAGCTTCTAGGATGTAGTGTAGGTACGTTGTAGGAACTACTCTGTCCTTTTCAGCCCTTTCTATGTGGAATACTTTGCCGGCTTCCAGAATACGTCGTGCGTCATCTGTGAAATTCTTTAAGCATATAGCTTCCTTTTTCTTTTTTTTGATGAATTTATTGACGACTGTCTAATCATTAGACAGTCGTCGATTACAATTACCCAATTCGCGCGCATTTTACGGAAAAGGCGCGTAAACTACGAACGCTTATTGGTGGATTGCCAAAATTTTGTTTCGACTGAGGTATTATTCTGCTTGACAATAAGTTTTAATCGCAATCATAACGCGAGGTCACATTTCAATAGGTTAACATAGAAAATAGAAGGCGTAATACTAATCCAATTTTTTTACTTACACTGACTAAACATGGCTGAAGAGGCAATTTTGGCTAAGGGGTCTACAATGGCGGCAGCTTCGTTGGCGAGCCCATTCATCATGTCTCCGAAGGCTCTCAAAAGTGTACCAGAAGCCATTGATAGGAATAACAACGATAGCAGAATAGTATAACCGGTCATCTTGGCTCGGGTCGGGACACTAAAAAAAAAACGAATAAGTATGTCAACAGAGTTTTTTTTTCATAATGATTTTATGACAATGGTAACCTAGTGTCAATAGAGATTAAAGATGCTAAGTACAAGAAATTAAAAAAAAACGGATTCTTTCGTCATTTATTTTAGGTTATTTTATTGTTTACGCTAACCCGACGCGCGACGCTTTGATTATTTTTCAGCAGTATTGTAGCAACTGAAACGTCGGGCCTAAGTGTAGGTAAATAATAAAATATTACAAAATAAATAGCGATAGAATCCGTCCAAGCTATTCGATTAAATTTCTAACAGTAACACTTACAGGTCTTTGAAACTAGGTGGAAGGTAGGTACAGTCGGCGTCAAAAGTTGATGATCAAAAATAGAATCTCAAAAATAAGATTCTACAGAACGTCAAAATAAGTACTTATTGCGACAAAGTTTCAAAAGTAAGTGATGATTACAAAGGCACCATGACGATTAAAATTGCGCCATAATAATATATTATTTTTGTCATATTTTAGCGCAATTTTGAAACGTCAAGGTAACTTTGCACTCTTCATTTACTTTTGTAATTTTGTCGTAATGCATACCTTTGACTGTCTGTAGAATTTGACATACTGTGTATGATTATAGACTTCTGACGTTAACTGTACTTTCTATAAACGAATGTAGGAGGCATATGACAGTCGAATGTTCTACTGCCATGCTGATAGGGCATGTGATGGCTGCGCAGAGAGCGTAGGTTCGGTTCCCGCTCTGTATATATCTGTATATATTATATTTACACTTATGCATCTATTAGCATTGGTCTGGGCATTTCTGTGCCCGGATAGCACGAAAATGCACAGATAGAAATACAGCTATTCCTCGCTTCATAATATCTTGGACCTAAAATGTGGTCTATACGCGCAGTTAACGTTTCTTGGATGTATTTTGAAGATATCACGGGGTGCTGATGCGGTGGATGAGGTCAAATTCACCAAGCATAGATTATTACAAAACAATCTGCGCGTCAGGGCCCTATAAATCTTCGGCGGCGGCGCAAAGTGCGCCTCCCCGTACCCGGGGCTAGTTGAGGATACCGAGGTCCCCACAACCCGAAGTGGGCCATCTCGAAAGAGATCGTCTTGGGTCTGCCGGGGTGCGAGAGATATGCTTTCGGCAATCTCACCTCCGACAACCAAGGACCCAAGACGGCGTGCGTTTTGGTCGGTTCGAGTCCGACATAACCGCCTCCACATGCTCCGTGGGGATTTTTCACACGCTAAAAAAGGGCCCTATTAATCCTACGGCTTAGGTCCAAGATATATGAATTCATTTATAGCTACGAAAAATAGCTCGTTCTCGGATTGTCACCACCAGTAGATGAGGAACATGATTATTAAAAAAAATGCAAAAATATTTTCTCTAACCGGTATTTTTTTTATAAAGGACACGTCCAAATTGACTTTACTTCGCCTGATGATAAGCTAAAGGCAAAGTCTCTGAAAGAGGATCACCATCGTAAACATGTACCATGTTAACAATGGTGGCACTCAGCTTGACGGCCTCATCAGATGCCGTTTCACGCCCCGCTTATAGGACCCGGGTGTAGGAAGAAGGAAACACGTGAGCTGGCAGGGAGCTCCAGGTCTCAATGGTGCCGCATAGGAATGAGTCACTGAAACGCTTGGTTCTAAAAGTTATATTCTGCACCGTATACGGATGGCATCTAAGCCCTGCACGTGATGTCCTGTGAAGGGAAGGAGAGGGTGGAACTAATTGGAAGAGCTCATCAGAACATTTACCATGGCAGATACGGTAGAATACTGCCAAAGACGCAACATCTCTACGCATCTGCCGAGGCTCTTGGATATTCGTGACCTCAGGACCTATGGAGACTAACGCCCGCAAATCCCAGAAGGGGTAAGCAGAGGTGTATTAACACCTACATTTCGCCAATTATGATTTTCGGTTCCAAGTAATAGGGGGCGAATCGTGGGATGTATGTTTACTGTCGGATGGAGAACAGCCCTATCCCGTAGTCGCCTTCTACGACACCCGCAGGAAGAGACGGGGTGGTCCTATTCTACTCCATCGGAAATCAACACGGCTTTAGTATTCCTGCTAACCTCTCCAGTTAAGCTAAATTGTTTGCTGCTTCTTGCTTGGCTGCCTTCGCATTTACTAGACTTTCACACTAACGTGCATCGCGCTGGAATACATTCGACTATGTGTGCATCGATGTGGAATACTTTCGCACTACCGTGCTTCGCGGTAGAAAACATTCGAAATTATGATTATCGATGTGGCGCACTTTCGCACTACCGTGAGTCGCGTTTCGGTACTTTAAGGCTACAAGTTCATCACTATTTTGAACTTCGAAATCCAGTATGACAGTCAGTTTTTTGACATGAAATGAGGTTATTTGTTGGAATATGGCTGAAAAAGGTGATGTTTCTGTACATTAGCTCAGCTTCCTTTGCCTAAAGTAACTTACGTTTACTTTTACACAGATCTTATTGTTGTCATGACGGACGTACCGGTATAATATTTGCCACGGTAACCACCGCTCTTGCCATCTGACGCAGATGTTCACCTGACATGGCTTCTTCAGTAAGATCCTGTAACCCACATCTGGAGTTTTGGATTCCATGGACACACCGCTTTACTTGCTGGTAGAAAGACCTGCGGGCTTACTCTTGAAACCAATTTCAATCTATTGTCATTGGAATTGAGCATTTTCGTACTAAACACCACACTAGCGCCATATTGGCTCAATATTGTGTGAATTTTAAATACCTACATTAAATAATATTGGATTTAAACGTCAAATGTTCTAAACGGCACAATATTTATGTTTTGTATTGTTTGATTATTGGCTTTGACTCAATGTCAAAATAGTAACTTTTGTATCGTATTGAAAAAGCAATTTGTACATTTTTGTGAGAAAAATGGCTCGTAAGTATAGTGTTTATGTACCGTATTTTACGTTTATTCCGAATCTGACCCAAAAACTTGACCCGGTCGCGGGTTAGGTTAGACACTTGGAAATTTGTTCCGAGCGTAACCTGACCCGACGTCTCTTTCCTATCATAACCCGAATTGCGCAGATCTGGCACTTGGCCGGCCGCTGCCGCGGCTCGCTCGCTTCGCTTGTTCGGCTCGTGCGTTGTGGTGGTTGTAGTTCTAACCTAACCTAACCTACAGAAGTTGGTGTGGCGGTAGTGCACGCGACTGCCACGCAGGAGGCGCGGGTTCGATTCCCGCTCAGTGCAAATATTTGTATGCATGAATATAGCTATTTGCATTGGTCTGGGTGTTTCTATGTATAATATGTATGTATTTACAAAAAAAAGTATATAAGTATGTTTATCCGCATTCTACAGTCCATAACACAAGCTATAAAAGCTTACCATGGGTCTAGATAGCGTTGTGTAGAATGTACCGCACTTCGACTATTAAAAGTAACAGAAATATGCGCAATTCGGGTTTTGATAGGAACGAGATGTACCTAGGGTTAGGTTAGGAAGAGGGTTACGATCGGAACAAATATCACATATTTTTTCAAGTTTCTAACCTAAACCGCAACCGGATCAGGTTCGGAATAATCAGTAAGTATTTCACGCCAATCACGGCGAAATGAATTAAATAGTTGCCAACTTCATCACACACTGGGATCTAATCCTTGTAGGTACAATTCTAATTTCAATACAATATTGAAGAAATTGATTTCGAGAGTAGGACTTTGACTGTGACACATATTGAGATTGGAATCGGATTGAACTTGTATTATTATTGACATTGGTTTCAAGAGTAAGCCTACTAACCTGACTAGAGTGGATGCACAATATCTTGGACCTAAAATATAACCACAGGTGTGTTCACTAGCTCGGACCAAACGAAATAAATGTACCTGCGTGATACATGAAACCATGTACACTTAATATTATTTAATAGCGTCATCTTTCCTTTCTTCTTTTTCAAAGTACCTACATATCTTGACTTATTAATTCTATACTTCACTGCCACGACGTCCGTCCAATTCCAAGGCCATATGAATCTTGGATGAATCCCATAATTTTACAGGGTGGAGTAAGCCAGAGGGGTGTCATGTCCCCTAAATTATTCGCCCACGGAGAGGTGGAGGACGTGAATTGAATTGGTAAACAAATTGCTAAGCGCCTGCAAAAACACTTAGCAATTATACTGAGGAAGAATGACGTCAATAAAATTTATAAGCAGGCGTTTTAAGTCCTTGTTTTATTGGAGAAAAGCCCCTTGGTAATATGATTGGTTTGTAGAATAGATTGATTATTGTATGTGTTTGACATTCATTAAAGATTGTCATTAACGTCAAAATATGTGTCAATCATCAATCCCATACATTTTATTATCCTATTCTACAATAGATAGGTAGGGTAAAACCTGGTCAGCACCAGTAGTCAGCATTTACAGACACTGCCTATAGCGAAATATGTTGAAGTTGGTTTAGGTACTCTTTTAATATAACGTTAGGACGAATACTTGTCTCCTACACACTCCCTCCGTACACACAAATACGAATTAATAGCATGTACCTAATGGAGAAAGTGAGACTGAGTATTGGAGATAAGTGCCATTTCGTCGCCTCAGTGCTTATTTGTTCTATCTACCAAATTTACAGAAAATTAACTTTAAATGTAGTATTGTTAAGACTCAAATTTCAATCTTATTGGTTAAGAAATTTTTTAAACTTTTGTGCTATAATATAGAAAAAAAGACATTTAAATTTTATCTGTGACACAACACTGTAATAAATATTTTGTGCTTGTTTGCTCTATGTCCACTGTTTGTTTTATATCCTACATCATAACAAATGTTGAGTGCTTGAGTGTTCTATGTCCACTCAATCGACCAATCACATCCCATGACGCCATGTCTGCCATTTTGTTTGATTTGTCATTGTGGCTGGAGACATTGTAAGATTCGCTTCGTTGCTCCCGAAAAAATGTAAAAATATTATTGAAATTGTTGTTTCTAGTAAAATTGTGTTCGACAGACATTAAATTATGTCTAGAACAAGCTATAGGAGCAAAATAAATGAACAAACGCAGCCGCAAACAGAGCAGTAAGTACTTTTTGATTTACGCTCGATTCCGTTCTGAATTTTACACAGAGTGTTGTTTTTTAATAAACTATGAGCCCCGCAGTCGGACATAACAGGTATGTTCGACTGCGTGGGTCAAAGATCCTTTTTCATCGTTATAAGAAGTATGACTTATTGATTAATGTAATGTGTCCTAATTTTCAAACCTAGTTTTTTTTTCCATACTTCTGCCAACTCCTAGAAAGAATTGTTTGGTATGTACAATGAAGGTATTTAAAAATTATTATTATAACTAACATTGGTTGTGGTGCTTAAACGCTTCGATAACAACTTCTTCACTCTGTTTTGCGTTAAATTAAAACACTGAAGGATATTGATTGCTTGAACACTTTTTTTATACCACATATGTAGCAGATAAGCACATGGCCCACCTTATGGAAAGTGGTTACCGTGGCCTATGGCAATTTTTTTATTGAAAATAATTTACACCTAGATTTTTATTTTCAATTATTATTATTCTACGATTAATATACTATTGATTTTTATAAAAAAATTGTAAAAAGCACGACTTTTTTTGTATAGGACACGCCAATTTGACTTTTGTTTTTGTCAGCATCTTTATTTTTTTTTCTCATTGATATTTTATTTATTTATCAGCATCAGCTCATCTTGTTGTCACGATACAGTTGTATGTAAAAATAAATGCAGATCAAATCGAAGCCAATCACGTCATATTTTTACTTAGCTTACTTACTCCACATATAATTTAGGCATAGGTACTCTGTAGCTACACTGATGTCCTTGCTCGATTATGTTATTACATTGAATTATTTTTTTATCAATTTATTGAACTTTCTGAAGCTTAATCAGTTTACAGGGTTTTGCTTTCTGCTTTTTGCAGTGCAAATTATCGATCGACTGTTATTTAATGTTTTTAAAAAATATAATTAGTTATTATAATATTTTTTTTGTTTTATATCCTTAACAGGCTTGAAAAAGTTAAGAAAAAGCTTTTTGTAAATCATGATGTTGCTGAAAAAGACTACATAGAAGACACTCCAAACAGATATATACTCAAGGTAAACAAAAAGTTTTTGGAGCATCAAAAGGCAAGCGAGGAAACATGTATTCTATTAGCTATAAGCATTTAAAATCATTAGTAAAATAACTATAAATAAAAACTTTTGTTTAAAATGCATTTATTATTTGCGAGTTAAATCCTATCATCTAAAATACTAAATACATCATCCTGTATATACATCTAACACATAGACCAGTTAAGCACGAAAAATTAAAACAGTCTTTTTGTTCTATCTTTATTGAGGTATTGTTCTAAGTCCACATTCGTAATTATATTTGTGCAAAGTTGTTCTATCTCCATATAGAAACTGTAAAATAAGGTACAATTAACCACCATTTTATACATTAAATTATAATAATGTATTCATAGACAACTCATTTATAAAGTAATTCCTTAGAATCTACAAACTAAAGGTTATTATAAAAATAGGGATAAAAAATCTTCTCACTGTAAAATGTAACCAATGGTAGATAGGACAAACAAGCACTGAGGTGACGATTTGTTAACTGTTGATTTTTTTATATTATTCTAACATATTATAGTATTTTGTTGATGTCTTCTGCGCATTTATTAAATACCTACTCCCAGCCCCTATTTTTAACTTATATTATATACTATTGCCACTAATTCCCGTTATCATTAGGTAGGTAACTATTGTATCGTGATCGAGTTAAATATTTTACGAATCATATAGGAAGCTATTGAGATTATTACCTAACTACTGGCAATTCAAAAGTTTGGTAGGTGTACTTACCTCGTTTTAGCAGAATCTGCAGAATGCCTCAATGTGGCGTTTTTAGCCCCGCTGGTCATCGTGGCTCCGTCGTAGCATTGTTCTGCACCATTGTGAATACGCGAGGGCCTATAGTTACCACATTATCTATACCTAGCGCATTGCAAAGCGTGGCAGCAGAATGGCTCAATGTGGCGTTTTAGCCCCGCTGGTCATCGTGGCTTCTGCCGCCGTAGAATTTAGTTCTGCACCATTGAGAATAACTATACCTACCTACGCGATGGCTAATAGTTAGGTAGGTACCTAGGTACCACATTACCTACATTCCTAGCGCATTGCAAAGTGTGGCCCATCAATACGGAATTAGGGAGGACAAAAAAATAGGTTACCTAAATCTTGTCATACAGCCACTTGGAGTAGTAGTCGGACTCGAACCGACATTTGCCTAACACCCGGGCCACTATTTTAAGATAGGTAGCACCTTTCTACCCCGGGAAGCTGCTCCCGCTTAGGCCATTGTCTCCCTTGCGGAAGAGGGGTATCCAGTCACTAGCCACCTTGTGCAATTCCCATTCACCATTGAAAGGAAGTAATTCACTATTGAAATGTGATGTGTCCTACCGTGAACTGTTATTATAGGTATCAGGGATTTCATCTTCACTGTGTATCTGACCTCCACGATTGGTGTCAATATTGTAGATAAGACTTACCATTGAAAAATTATGTGTCCGTCAGAATGGCTGGTTGCCTGCCTCATTTAGAATCGAGACTGTGATTAAAAATTGCTACCTAATTGCTACTATTTGCTACCTACAATTAAATAATTGCTACCTCATTCATTTTGAAAATATAAGGAATAACAATGTCACCAGCCATTCTGACGTCAGAATGGCTGGTCAGCCCTTAGTTTGAGTAAACTAAACAGAGTTGAGTTTTTGTTTTTGCTTCAATAATTGCTACCTAATTGCTACCTAATCACCTATCAATTTCAGCCTTATAACTATATCAGTGGAAAAGTTATGATTATTTATTTGCAACTTACGTGTGGTTTGGTACGGTTGGCAAAAAAAATAAAATACAAACACTTATTAAATTATTACAGAACTTTATTACCTACTTAAAAGCAAGTTAATCATAACGACAACACTTAAATATTGGCTCAAAACATTTGCACAGAGCTTTATGTGCACCAAATAAAAAGTTTAAGTATGAAAGTCAACAAAATATACAAAATACAATTAATTTTAGTTTCGCTTATTAGCGTATATTAAACAATGCGGAATAATCTTAGTGACACTTTTTGTAACCTTATTACACATGTCGTCGTAACACTGCCAAGAATTTCCACGTCTGCAATGTGCCTTATAGTGCTTAGGTCAATGATATTTTATACAAAATATGTTACGTTCATAGTAACTGACTCCTCAAATCTGATCCAGCAGTCTGTCAGTGCACAATAGTTGACAATTAGCGGTAAAGTAGTACGAAAGATGGGATAAGCACGTGAGTAAAAAAGATAGCTATAATTCGGAATGATTCGGACGATTGAACTTCTAGGATGGCTTCGAAGCATAGATTATGATTTTGTTGAACAGAAGGGGTATTTCTTTGGTAGGCAAGAAATGAAATTTGATGAAAAAATATTGTAGTGTTTCGGAATTACAATATTTAAAACATCAATGTAAGCCTTTGAGAATGCCGTAAGGCGAAACCGGTCAGGTTTAAAAATAAAATAAACTCTGGAAAAGTACAAGTGTGTTATTCAAAATGTGTAGCAGATTCCACCAAGCGCCATCAATCTCCAGTATAAAAATAATACGTCATTATTAACTTCGGAAAATGATAACAATTAAAGATAATAAACAAACTTCTCGAAAAAAAAACCTAAAAAAAAATTAAACGCCTTCAAATGAATTTAATTTATTTCTTTTCTGCCTCTTAATTTTTAAATCGGGATTATTTTTATGCGCAGAATGAAGCCGAACAGTGGTATATTTGAATAATTTTTTATAGCATTTATTATGCTAACTTTTAAGTTCGAAAAACATCAGAAAAAATGAAATGCTCGAATAAGACTTGAACTCACGACATTTCCCTTACAGGGGGAATGCTCTTCCAACTGAGCTATTGAGCCACACCTGAATCACTTCAAATTTCGCTTCGGGAATCTTCGGGAATTTTGAAGTGATTCAGGTTCAAATTTTGGGTTTTTTGGCGGGAAAGTGTAGAGGACGCATCGCGGTATTATTTTATTTTCGCGGTATGTAATATCATTGGCTGGATTGCTGATTAGCTGGCTTTGTACTGATTTTTTAGTCTTCTTCTTTCTATAGTTTAGTGGCTCCATCGTTTACCGATGATTCCGGCAACGTCAAGGTGATTCGTAGATTTAATCGTTTATGGAGGTCTAAATAATGTACCGGTATTGGTCGGTATTTTTAGATAGGTAGTAAAGTAACTATTACTTTAGCTGCTACCTGAAATCCCCTTCCGGGACGGGACGGCACAAGGGTTAGTAAACAATTATGGGTTAGTAATAATAATAATATGGGAGAAGTACAGTTAGAGTAGAGGTTAGTTAAGAGGTAAGTCTACATAGGCTAAACAAAAAACAGGTAGGTATTATATTAGGTAATGAATTTTTTATAGCATTTATTATGCTAACTTTTAAGTTCGAAAAACATTGGAAAAAATGAAATGCTCAAGTGAAAAGGTATTATAGTTCGAAAAACATCGGGAAAATGAAATACTCAAGTTGTACTTGAATCCACGACCTTGCCCTTACAGGGGGAATGCTCTTCCAACTGAGCTACTGAGCCACACCTGAATCACTTCAAATTTCGCTTCTCTTTATATCCGTCTTTATGAAGGGAATTTTGAAGTGATTCAGGTTCAAATTTTGGGTTTTTTGGCGGGAAAGTGTAGAGGACGCATCGCGGTATTATTTTATTTTCTAAAATTGGTGTGAATTCGACTTTTTATGTATAATATATAACGTCTTGTACATTGCACAACGAGTAGGAAAGTGGTATATTACAGTGAATGGTGGCTCTACGTGTTCAATCCAAATCTCCCCAGGAAGCTTTTAGTAAAGTCTCCACAACTTTACTAAGGCATCAATTATCATTGACCATCATCATCATCATCATCAAAATCATTATATACAGGGTGTAATCGTTAAGTGTGTCCAGGCGATTATTCCGTAACTATTACAGATATCAAAAAACTTTAAACTGATATCGAAAGTACGTTACCTAACGAGTAAAATGACATCAATAACTTTTTAAAAATCAAACGAGAAGTATCTAACATTTTGACTCTAAACACTCCCATACCTTTAGTATGAGATTAGTAGAAAGGTTTTAGTGTCCTTATTTTAAACTAGCTTTTGCCCGCGGCTCCTCCCGCGTGGATGTCGGTTATCACGACCAAACATAGCCTATGTCCTTTCTCAAGGTCTAATCTACCCCTATACCAAATTTCATCAAAATCGGTTCAGTGGTTTAGGCGTGAAAGGGTAACATACAGATAGACAGACAGACAGACAGAGTTACTTTCGCATTTATAATATTAGTAGGGAAGAATATTTTATAGTACTGATATAAAGGAAACTGTTTATCAACCTAGCAGAGTAATAAAACTAAAAATAATAATATTTATTTATTAGTAAGTACATTTTTTTTGTAGTGTGTTGCTTTTCAGTCTGCTCAAATTAATGCGATATTGAAACACGGTTTATTACTAATTTGAAGTGGTAAGATAATTTAAATATTTTAAATTTAAAAGCGTCGGTAGCTTAGTGGTTAAGGAGTCGGCCTTACGATCGAGAGGTCCCGGGTTCGATCCTGGCCATTACACTACCGGCGTGAACCCACTCCTAGCACAAGCATTTTTGCTTAGTTGGAGGGGTTAGAGGGAATATTAGTAACTTCGGTTTCTAATATTCTTTAAAAAAAAAAAAAAATATGACATGTTCAATCATACGTAATTCTAAAATATGATTAAGGTAAAATGAGTACTAGACCACTTAAAATAAGGAAACTAAAACCTTTCTACTAATCTAATACTAAATGTATGGGAGGGTTTAATTTCAAAATTTTTGATATCTCTCGTTTGATTTAAAAAAAAGTTATTGATGTAATTTTACTCATTAGGTAACGTACTTTCGATATCAGTTTAAAGTTTTTTGATATTTGTAATAGTTACGGAATAATCGCCTGGACACACTTAACGATTACACCCTGTATACATTATCATTAATATAAGATCATCCACAATTATTTCACTATAGAAAATAATTATAACCAATGACAAGGCAGCATGGTCATAGAACCTTAGCCTGTTCTGAAAGGAACTAAAGAAACAAAAAAAAGAAATGAAAATTTTGAAAGTATCGCAACATTATTTCGTTGCTACAGTACCTTCACTTATAAATTAATTTGTTTCAATCCATAGTACTATTGAATTAGCCCATAGTAATTGATTTGAGTTTGTCCTGGTATTCTTGTTGATAAATATTTAAACTTCCTATTTACATTTATATATTACCTACGTTATTGCAATAATGAAGAGAGGCAGAAAGTTTTTGGTGTCATTAGAAGAGCAGAAAAAAATATTTCTATTGTTTCAAAACTATTTCACGAGTGCTGATAACCTTCCTTCACCTAATGATCCTGTATTTAAAGAAATAAGAAGAGGTATACGTGACCAAATTTCGGAAAAAGCGCTTTATTTGTCAGTTAAAAAGAACTTCAATTTTTTTTTCAATGTTCCGGTAACAAACGAGATACAGGTTGATGATTTTCTAAACAAAAACATGGTAAATACGAACTGTAAGTTTACCTCTTTCAATTTTATCATTGATTTATATCTCTGGGAGAAAATGCAACCCATATCTAAACGTGTAAGAGTTACTCAAGGTTCCAATTGTCTACTGCGAAAAAAGTATACTTTGCCTAAACACCAGTGGGCGCATGTATTGCGTGAACAAATTTGGAAAGCTACAAGAAAACCATGCAGTTGGATTTTCAAACAGTATAGTATAAGAAATGGCGTTAATATAACTTGTAAAGGATTTTGTAAACAGTGTAGATCATCAATAAAAATAACAATTACCTGGCCAGTTGATAAGATTGCTCACTGTTCATGTACAGTTTTAAATAACGATAATCAATTTCTTCATCAACCTGGTAAAAAGATAAAACTGTCACCATTAACTCGTGTTGAAATGTCTACTAACCTTGAACATGAATCTGCTATTAGTTATCGTAATACTTTGGCTAATAATATCCTGAAAGATAATGATACTGAACCATCCCACCTCCCAACACTTGGGTGCTTAAGACAAATTAAACACGAAGTTAAAAAAAGCTCGTATTATGATGCAAATCAGATCTTATCATTGTGGAAAATGACCCAAGTAATGCCTTATCAAGAAGCTATAAAACATATTTCATTACATCCTTTTTATTTATACTATTGGACTCCAAGTCAAGAAACTTATTGCAAAGAATTCCGTAAAAGTAATAGATTAATACTCAGTATTGATGCAACTGGAAGTATTTTTAAGGAGTTTGGTCCAACACATAAAATGATTTTGACCAAACATATATTTTTATATGTGTTAATAATGAAAACCAATAAAAACGAAAGTTCTGTGCCTTTGTGTCAGATGATCTCTGAGAACCATACGATGGATACAATTTATAAATGGCTGCAAACTTGGAGCAATTGCAATCCTGCTCCAAACGAAGTTAATTTAGATGACTCTTCAGCTTTAATTGGTGCAACTGTGAAGGCTTTTACAAATCACAGTTCAACTGCAAAATATGTTGAAGATTCTTATAGAAAACTAGAACAGGGGGAAGCAAGTGACGATTGCTATATACGTATCGATACAAGTCATTTTGTAAAAATTTTATTCAATCTTTCCTGTTTCAAACACACTGACAACAGAGTGAAATTTTTCTACATCAAATGTCTCCTAGAATTAAAAAAATGTGATGATTATGATAAAGCCAAAGATATCCTGTCTAATATAATTATTGTAAGCTTGAATGATCGTGACGGTGTTACCAAAAGAGGCAATCCTACCAGGTGCGAAAATGCTAAGAAGCAGTTAAAGCAGTTATGCATGATTCATTATGAGGACACAGAAATAGAAATTCAAGATAATGAACAATTACATGCGACTTTTGCAGATAGGAAGAAATCTTTATTTGAGAACATTTTAACGAGTAGTGCTACAGAAACACGAAATGAGACATTTTCTGCAAAGAAACATCCACACTGGTTTTACGACAAGATTGAAACCGAAAAATTAATTATTATCCTTAGTGATGACAATGATAGAGGCGACCACGAGAACTTATATTATTTTCCCTCGTTTATTAATGTGTTATCGCGTTTAATGAGGCAGTTTCCTTTATGGGCAAATGTAATGAAAAATTTGTACAATTCTGACATTGATCGACCGACATCCTCCAATGTAGAATCCTACTTTAAAAATATTAAAAAGCTTTTGTGTCAAATCGGTACAAAGTCACAAAGATTACGTGTAGATGAATTCATTATGCAACATTTAGAATACCTAACAGGAGAACTAAAAATAGCAAAATCTAATTTAATTATTAAAAAAATCCGCTCAACTACAGAGAAACCGTTACAAAAACAAATTTTAAGTAAGAAGAAAAAAAAGTTAACAACGGACTTTACTGATGATTCTGTTTTTGCAGACGTACCGACTTGCATAGAAAATTGGAAAGGAAAATCTACGATAAAACCTAAAAATAAAAATAGGGCTGTTAAAAAAAATGTTTTGCATTTGTCAAACGGTAGTACAATAAATATGGGTGATCAAATTGTTATTACCAGGAATACATGTGCACTAGACTCAATATGTTATGCATTGGCTATAGCATACGTTGATGGTTTTATTACAAATCAGATTATTGAAAATAGTGAAAATATGTTTTGTCAGCTTATTAAATATGTATGTGAAAACGATGCTGAAGCAGTTTATAAAATTAGATCGGAAATAGCTTTAAAATATTATGCACACAATCAATTCGAAACTACTGTTGAAATAAGCTGCGTATGCAATGTTCTTTATATTTTTGACCGAATTTTAGTGGACTGTATATATAGTGCAGTCGAAAAAGAAGCCTGCACAAATTTAGATTGCCCCATAAATAATGTTAGTAGAAAAATATCCGTACTACGCCCAGAGTTAGAAAAACCTGTGAAAGACTTAGAAGAAGCTGCCAATTCATTGTTAATTGATAGAGATATAACAAAATGTCGTCGGTCTAGTTGTAATGGTGTAAAAACTTTTGAATTGATTTTACAAAACGTTATTGCTTTTGAAACAGCAGATAAATATATTTCCATATACGACGTGCCCGTACGATTACATCTGAACAAGATTGACTATGATATAATTTCCATAATAGAATTTGTTGAATTTGGTGATAATGTAGGTCACTATAAGGCACATTGCAGACGTGAAAATTCTTGGCAGTGTTACGACGACATGTGTAATAAGGTTACAAAAAGTGTCACTAAGATTATTCCGCATTGTTTAATATACGCTAATAAGCGAAACTAAAATTAATTGTATTTTGTATATTTTGTTGACTTTCATACTTAAACTTTTTATTTGGTGCACATAAAGCTCTGTGCAAATGTTTTGAGCCAATATTTAAGTGTTGTCGTTATGATTAACTTGCTTTTAAGTAGGTAATAAAGTTCTGTAATAATTTAATAAGTGTTTGTATTTTTTTTTTTTTGCCAACCGTACCAAACCACACGTAAGTTGCAAATAAATAATCATAACTTTTCCACTGATATAGTTATAAGGCTGAAATTGATAGGTGATTAGGTAGCAATTAGGTAGCAATTATTGAAGCAAAAACAAAAACTCAACTCTGTTTAGTTTACTCAAACTAAGGGCTGACCAGCCATTCTGACGTCAGAATGGCTGGTGACATTGTTATTCCTTATATTTTCAAAATGAATGAGGTAGCAATTATTTAATTGTAGGTAGCAAATAGTAGCAATTAGGTAGCAATTTTTAATCACAGTCTCGATTCTAAATGAGGCAGGCAACCAGCCATTCTGACGGACACAAAAATTATGTCTCCTCATCTTCATTACTTACCTACTGAAAGTGCCAAATAGACATGACTTCATGATTTTGACTTATGTTCAATCATACCCCCAGATTAATTTATTAGTCATTGGTACCCTGTGTGTAGTTGGTCAATGAAATAAAACGATAATAAGTAAAATCATTGTAGTTTTATTACTCACTGGAATATAATAATTAAAAACCTTTGATCGATTTTGAATTGTTGTACTAGCTTTTTGGTAAAAAAAGCCAATTAATAAAACATTATCTGAACAGTTGTATCAAATGAAGTATTAAAATTAAAACTTAGGCATTAAAAAATAGTTCAGCCTTATCAAAAAAAAGATCTTTTCCTTTGTGTCATCAGTGTGTCGACAGTTAGGTGGTCTGTCGAAGGGCCTACGTCGTTGAGGGATCTGTTTACTTGCATAAACACCCGAGAGCGACCCTTCGGTCAAGGAAAACACACGGGAATGTAGACGCAACGTCACCAACGCATAGGCAATCCTACGAACATAAGTCAACGACGGTACAATTACACAGAAATACTAATGCAAATAAAAAGACATCTGCGCGACGCACGAGCGCTCCGACGGAGCAGGTGGAGGGCACTGCGCGCGATGTGCGGCAGTGAGTACTTAGTTGTCTTCGATCTCCTGCTCCTGCTCCTCGTCGAACTCTGCGTCCTCGTCGGCGGTGGCCTCCTGGTACTGCTGGTACTCGGACACCAAGTCGTTCATGTTGCTCTCGGCCTCCGTGAACTCCATCTCGTCCATGCCCTCGCCCGTGTACCAATGCAAGAAAGCCTTGCGCCTGAACATAGCGGTGAACTGCTCCGAGATGCGCTTGAACAGCTCCTGGATAGCGGTCGAGTTACCGATGAAGGTGGCCGCCATCTTGAGACCGCGGGGCGGGATGTCGCACACGGCGGTCTTCACGTTGTTGGGGATCCATTCGACGAAGTATGATGAGTTCTTGTTCTGGATGTTGAGCATTTGCTCGTCGACCTCCTTCATGGACATGCGTCCACGGAAGATGGCGGCCACGGTCAGGTAACGTCCGTGGCGCGGGTCGCACGCCGCCATCATGTTCTTGGCGTCGAACATCTGTTGTGTGAGTTCGGGCACTGTGAGGGCGCGGTACTGCTGGCTGCCGCGGGATGTGAGGGGAGCGAAGCCGGGCATGAAGAAGTGCAGACGCGGGAACGGAACCATGTTGACGGCCAGCTTGCGGAGATCCGCATTCAGCTGGCCGGGGAACCGCAGACACGTCGTCACGCCGGACATGGTGAGCGAAACCAGGTGGTTGAGGTCGCCGTACGTGGGTGTGGACAGTTTGAGCGTGCGGAAGCAGATGTCATAGAGGGCCTCGTTGTCGATACAGTAGGTTTCGTCTGTGTTTTCTACTAACTGATGTACTGATAGTGTGGCATTGTAAGGTTCTACTACTGTGTCTGACACTTTTGGCGAAGGTACAACTGAGTATGTGTTCATTATTCTGTCGGGATATTCTTCTCTGATTTTGGAGATAAGTAGTGTGCCCATACCGGAACCGGTGCCGCCGCCGAGCGAGTGTGTGAGTTGGAATCCTTGTAAGCAATCGCATGACTCTGCTTCTTTGCGAACGACGTCTAATACTGAATCTACGAGCTCTGCTCCCTCGGTGTAGTGACCCTTGGCCCAGTTGTTGCCAGCTCCAGACTGTCCGAACACGAAGTTGTCGGGTCTGAAGATCTGTCCGAAGGGCCCCGAGCGCACCGAGTCCATGGTGCCGGGCTCGAGATCGACGAGGATGGCGCGCGGCACGTACTTGCCGCCGGAGGCCTCATTGTAGTACACGTTGATGCGCTCCAGCTGCAGGTCTGAGTCGCCATGGTAGGCGCCGGTGGGGTCGATACCGTGTTCGTCTGAGATGATCTCCCAGAACTGAAACAAAGAAACCATTCATTACTAAAAGTAGGAAAACTGCAATCAAAGTTGAATAACTATATCGTATTATTAGCACAAGGCAGGTTCGCCAACCCATGACTAGTAAGGCAATGTGTGCGAAGGATGAGTCACGGTCGCCACAGCGACGGGTCGCAACAAACGCTGGCTCCCAGGGCGTCGCCGAGTATTAACATATTTACGAGGCAGCCATTATCGATCCAACCCACTGCCATAAAGGTACAGCGACTATTTAAACCTCGGCTTGTTCGATGCATAAGTATAATTGCTGCAAAAAACGGTCGCCCACTTTCGTGTTTATGTCATGTTACCTTAAAAGCGGAGAGCGCTGTATGGATTTCACGAATGGCTTGTGTCAATGCTGTCAATCAATCGAGTCATGTTCAATCAGAATTTGTAAGTTGCGTGACATATTTAGGACGATATCAACATAATACTTTGTATAGAACATAAATTGCAATTAAACTGTAAAGATTATCTCTCGAATCAATAGACGGGTTTTCTAGTTAAATGAAACTCGGCGAACGGTGCCGATAACATCTGTGTTGACTCACTTGTGGAGAGATTATAAAAGTAAAGATTTTAATACTAGTCACGTAGGTAAGTGGTTTTAATTACGCTCTACCATTCACAGGCTAGCAACTAAAACAATAGGCAATATTTTCCTCTAAATAGGACCAACCGTACACCTACCTAAAATGACGCGAACTGGTCACAATTGAATCGTTTCGCCTACAAGACATGATGAATTCGTTCTAGGAAATAATGTAATAAACAAATTTTTATCAATATTATTCACGATTCTATAAACAGATACCTTTTATCTGGGATTTATATATCTTTATTACTTGTATAGATAATTCTGAGACTTTGTAGTAAGCATGTATCGTGATATTGGTGGCCAAGGTGCGATTTTCACACCCCGACTTCATCTTAACGAAATTCTATAGCGCCCTGTTGGTAGGGATATCTGCAGAAAGCATGATATACCTTCAAATGAAGCGCATAATATCTCACAACATCTCATAACCGTAAATCAGACTTCCCATTTCGACTTTATGACCAATTTGTGAGATTTTATGAGGAAAGTCCATCGATATGCGAAGCACGCCACCATAAGGGGGTCAACGAAGAAACCGCGGGATTGGTGTAGTCGTAAAATGGCGGAGTGGCACGGAGACAATCGCGTGTGGCTGACAATTATTATGGTCGTTGACATGCAAATAAGTATGAAAGTTTCGTGAAAACAGTTTGGATTTTCTTATTGATGATATTTTGATGTCACAGTTATGTTAGTAAATGTTTTAAGGAAATATAATTATTGTACACGCTAGTATCTACAAAATATCTCATGCTAGGTTAGGTACTATCCATGATATATTTTCCTACTGAAATAAAACCTAAAAAATGTAGTGGGATTTAAAAAATCATTCTTCATTAATTTTATACTAGGACTAGCTGTGCCCGCGACTTCGTCCGCGTGGAATGTACTTAATAAAAAAAATCAGTTAATTTTTTTTGTTTTTGGCATTTTTTTTTAGCCTAAGTTACTCCTTATTACATAAGCTATCTGCCAGTGAAAGTCCCGTCCAAATCGGTCCAGCCGTTCCAGAGATTAGCCAAAACAAACAGACAGACAGACAGACAGACAAAAAATTTAAAAATATATATTTTGGTATGTGTACCGTATATACATTCATATGCATGTAGTAGAAAGCGGTTATTTTAATATTACAAACAGACACTCCAATTTTATTTATTTGTATGTATAGATAAGGATTAAATATCAAGCAAGATCCGTCTTAAAGAACTGACTACCGGATACAGATGTTCCAGGAAATAACAATATGACATAGCCCGGGTATCAAAGCCTTAGAAGTGGCGGCAAGGTAACAACAGATGACTGACTCCCATCCGTCGCGCTATTTCGACGGCCACGATTAAACATTTATTCGATACTAGCTTTTGCCCGCGGCTCTGCCCGCGTGGATGTCGGTTATCGCGACCAAACATAGCCTATGTCCTTTCTCATGGTCTAATCTACCCCTATACCAAATTTCATCAAAATCGGTTCAGTGGTTTAGGCGTGAAAGCTAACATACAAACATACAGTCAGACAGACAGACAGACAGACAGACAGACAGTCATGGATCTCATCCGTTTGTGGAGATCAGATGACGGCAGCTTCACGAAAATATTTAAATTCATTCGTATCGCAGTTAGACTGGAAATCGGAACCCCTTACTGTCGCGAAGGCCTTGGATGCGACCGGTGTAACGCAAGGAGGATGATGATCTTTTAAAATAATGATTAACTCTGATTGCCGTACAATTTAAAGTCTGACAACATTTTACGAGCCATAGGATTGACTAAACGCGAGATTACGCACTGATGAGAAATTTAGTACACTAAAATGTATCACCGCTGCATTTTTCGAGAACGCTTCACAGTTTATCTTGAAATGAATGAAATAATAAAGCTTTTGGTGCGCGGTAAATTCTCGAAATGGGCACGGTGCCAAAGACTGGACATTTCGCTTCCGACATTCTCAAAACGATCAATAACGAGATGTTTTCTCGTTTGTTTTTTTTAATATGTTTATTCGTGGTTTTATTGAATGAATTCTGTACTGGCAACATTTTTATTTTAATTAAAAGGAGAAATTTCACGTTATTGAACGAATTTTTGCTGTTATTTTATTGAATGGCGCATATCCATAGAGTAGGTATTTTTAATTAATAAAACTTATCTGAATTATGGAAGTGGATGGCTACAAGGGGAGAGGAAGTTCTATGAGGAGATGGATGGACTGTGTGAAAGATGATATGGCTAAGAGGTGTAGTCCCTAGATTTCCCACCCAGTAACACTGTTCCTGGGTGGGAATTTATTTGCTCATAAACATGGTAACAAAGATCTTAGCAAGTAACTTAGCACAACATGTTTAGCCGCATTAAGTAGCATGCAAATTTCGATTGTACAAATAATTATTTTAAATGCTTTTAATTTATTTTATTATTAAATTAATTTAACGCGAGAGTTTAAAAGTTAGTTTGCTTTAAGCACTGTCTTATAGAACACTGTCTAGAACTAGTATTATTTGATTAAAAGCTAATTAAATAATTCCAGAGATAGGTATTTGCTAAATTGGTTAAATGTAGATAATTGCTAGGTAACTGAAAATTGTTGTCAATTAGAAAATTGCTTTAATTGCCAGTTAAAGTTAAGTACTACTATTTTAAACATTCGAGATAGAAACAGACGAAGTCGGCATTGAAGACTAGTAAATAAATATTCCACAACATTCTACACAACGCTATCTAGACCCATGGTAAGCATAGCTTAACTAGCTTGTGTTATGGAATCTAGAATGCGGATAAACATACATAGATACTTTTTTTTTGTAAATACATACATATTATATATAGAAACACCCAGACCAATGCAAATAGCCATATTCATGCATACAAATATTTGCACTGAGCGGGAATCGAACCCGCGCCTCCTGCGTAGCAGTCGCGTTCACTACCACCACGCCACGGAGGCTGTCTAAGTAAAGATGTTCGGAAGTTCGAAGTGACGGATTATCATCATCTACATAGCCATTTCCCAGTTTTATCCCACTTAGGTGGCAAATAAGACGTACGACCACCTGATAGAAAGTGATTACCATGACTTTTGTTTCCTTCTTCCTACAGTCCCGGGTCCTTTAAGCGGGGCGTGAAAAGGCATCTAATGAGGCCGTCAAGCTGAGTGCCACCACTGTTAACATGGTACATGTTTACGATGGTGACCCTCTTTCCGAGACTTTGCCTTTAGCTTAACATCAGGCGAGGTGAAGTCAAATTGATGTGTCCTGTGTAAAAAAAAAAACTTATGGACGTGTCCAATAACTTTTTTTTCCGTGCGGAAATCCCCTCGGATACCCACCCTCCTGTCGCCGGTAGGGGAGGTTATGTCGGACTCGAACCGACTAAAACCGCACGCCGACTGTGGGTCGTGGTGCTAGGCCGGAGGTGAGGTTGTCATCGACATATCCCTCGCACCCCGGCTGACCCAGACGTGTGCAACACCAATGATGTCACACTGGTGCTGCCGACACTAAGAACCTAATACCCTTCTTGAAGAACCCCATATTGTAGTTGCTTGGGAAAACCAGAGCCGAGTTTGATTGAGACTTTTCAGGGTTGCGTCATCTATTTAACCAGTAGAGAAAAGCAGGTGCCAGAGCGAAGTATGTTTTTCAGCAGGTGCACTGAGATGCATGTGAGCTTAGCTAGAGCCTCAAGAATAATAGGTAATAGGGCTTACCTACATAACTAGGAAATGATGGATTGTATGTCAAAGGTAATATTTTTAGTTCCTTTTGCCAGAAATAAATCCATACTAATATCATAATATTATGCGAACGTAACTGTGTATGTCTGTCTGTATATTACGCTTTCACGCCTACCACTAAGCCGATTTTGATGAAATTTGGTATTAAGGTAGATTAGACCTTGAGAAAGTACACATCCACGCGTGCGGAGCCGCGGGTAATAGCTAGTAATATTATAAATGCGAAAGTAACTGTCCGCTGTATGTTACGCTTTCACGCCTAAACTACTAAACCGATTTTGATGAACTTTGTTATAAGAGTAGATTAGACCTTGATAAGGAACGTAGAGTATGTTTGGTCGCGATAACTGACATCCACGCGGGCGGAGCCGCGGGCAAAAGATTGTAGAAAATAATCTCAAACTGATTTAACTAGGTACCTACTTACTTGACTAAGCATATAAGCACAGATAAGTGTGATCTGGCTGTGTCGACAATTTACTAGTGTCAAATTGTGAACACAGCTTTCGGTGGCCAGGTCAGATTCTATGCGTGGTATGTAAAAGAAAAAAAAAACTTAGCATGGATTTCACTAGTCTAAATCCAATCAACTAAACTGAATTACATTTTAGTCAATGATAAACCTACGTAAGTGCTAAATGTTTCACAGTGAGGTATGTAGTTGGACTCCATCTCTGTTCTTACCATAGATGAAACAAAAAAAAAATAAAAAAGCGTTCACCCATGTTTCAGAACGACTTGACCCTTGAATGAATTTTACAGCATTTATGCTAACTATACAAATTCCCTATGTATTCGACTAGCAACCCTTCGTATTACTACGACAGAAAGCTTAACATCAGGCGATATACTTGTATACGTGTCCTATACTTATAAAAAAAAGTATTGTAGGATATATTTTATTTCAAAAATATTAGGTATACCTAGTTAAACTAGCAAAAAGGTGGCTAAGACAGACTGGATGCGGAAGGCGGAGGATCGGCAGAAATAGCGCACATTGAGCTATCCCAATATTTGACATAGGCCTCTGCCTATGTCCAGTAGTGAACAGGAATAGGCCGAGGTCGAACTATTGATTTATCGATAGTTAAACTAGGTTTTCGTTGTGAAAAGGAATTCTATCTTCCGATTAGAATTTAAGTCACAATATTTATTTACTGAACCTTGATCAGTTTCGCCTCACGGTATCTTCAAAGGTTGACAACCATTACTGCCTCAATTTGCATGCATGTTCTTTACTTGTTTTTTTTTATTCCATTGCAGGATGCATTGTTTTGCCCGTTTCTTTTCTAACCGGCTTTACCGACCTTGCGATTCTGGCTCTAAAGCTTACTTTATGATTGTGCCCTACCTACAAGATTATAGGATCTTACAAAAATAGAACCTACATAAGTAGGTACTTAAATGTTAAAGCATCCGATCAAATCAAAGCGAAGTCTCCGAATTACGTCACAGGATAGTTTCCATCGTAAACAAGTAAGTTTCCAACGAGCATGTGCTAACAGCGGTGCTATTTCGGCTACCGCGGAAGAATAACGGTCATCGAACCTACGACTACGCGTACCTAACTGCTTTTTACTATTTAAATTTCATAATTAACTTTTTGCAGTTTAAAACGCGCATAAATTAATTTGGAGGTAATGAATACACGCGTGTTTTCCCATCGGTGCTAGTCTTTTCATATAAAAACGTATCAATAATCAAAAGGAATTCGTTTGTATTTAAAAACAAAGCTACGCAACGTAATATTCAATTCAAACTTTTTCAATGGCTGAACATAAAAATGGCGGGTCGGACCATAGGTATACCTACCTCTATAATTATTATTTTTTACAACCCGCGGCAGCAGCTGTCGTTACATTTGGCGGATTAAACATATGGCTTTGAATTTTGAACGTTACAAATGGAGGCCTACGATTGGTCGACCCTTATCAGGACGCGCTAACGACAACCTTGAAGTCGTATTCAAAACATACGTCCCTTTTATAACGGTTTTTTACTGCGGTTGGAATATTGCGCTATTGGAATACAAAAGATTTCTTTTGTTGTTTGCAATGAGTCTTGTAAGACTGATTCCACTTAGAATAAAACAGGCGAATTCTTTTGTACAAACCGGATTGGAAACAAGGGCTCTCGTACGCACACATTGTAGAAAATACTAGTATGACCGGCTCATCTTAATGAAATACGAAGAATTTGATAATAATAATGATAATTCGCCCTCTAAACCGCGACTTAACACGTGGAAGGCGACTCGAGACGTTTCTCATATAGGTATCGATCGAAAATCGTCCTGATATGTACCTATTACGTTGGGTGCGGTTTTCGCCAAAGTATACGTATTTACATATTATTCATACCGATTAATCTGAGACACGTCTATAGTATAACGAGATAATGACACGAAATACAGTCGAACAGTCGAAAGTATTTCGACCACACCCACAGGTCCAAACAATGACAAATACTGAGTTGACGCTAATTGGAAACAATTTAGACATTATTCGAGTGAATTAATAAAGGAAATAGTCGTCAATTGTTTTATTTTTCGAGTCGTGGCGTGAGGCCGGCGTCACAAAATGCCGGCCGCTAGCCCACGTTCGAAGTATAAATTTCGAAAACAATAGAATATCAATCTTACCTTGGCTCCAATCTGGTTACCGCACTGTCCGGCCTGGATATGCACGATTTCCCTCATTTTGTTTTATGTGAACTTATATTACTTAGTAAAACTATAAAAATGTATTTTCTGCTCCGCACGCACCACGTACTCTCGTGGTCGCTTGAAGAATAATTTTCGTTCCGTTTCGTTCGATCGACCTAAGCTACGGATGCGATAAGGATGTGACCACAACAGTAGGAAATATTATCGATAAAAATTGACGCATTGCGACATTCTCCTAATTTTATGAAAGTTTGTTTAAATACAATTCTGTATAAAACAAAACATTAAAAATACAAAATAAGTATTAACTACGTGAATTAACGGAAAGTATTGGGAACAAAAAGATGTTGTCTTTCCAACTTAAATTACATACTGAATATGATTTCGGATTGATTCTTTCTGACTTGGCGGATAACACATTCATGTATCCAAATTATATTCATTATATAAATAAATATTCCACAACATTCTACACAACGCTATCTAGACCCATGGTATGGTAGGCCCATAGATATATAATATACGTACACCCGTGCCCATAAAATCCCCGAAGGGGTAGGCAGAGGTGTATCTATTTTTCTAACCCATAGGGGATGGGCCTATTGCCTTCTAGTGGTCACTTATTTCATTAGCTGTCTCTTTACTGTCAGATGGAGAACAGCCCTATCCCTAAGTTGCTTTCTACAGCACCCACAAGAAATAATGGAGTGGCCCTATTCTACTCCACCGGGAACCAACCCTGGAATATTTTATTAATTAGGAATTTATAATTTTTAAATATGGAGTGAGCATCCTAATAATGAAAATAATCTTAAATAGCGATGCCGCGATGTAGCAAAGTATCGTATTTTGTTATTTTATATTTGAAAAGGGCATGCTCTATTGTAGATGTATACTGTAAAGTGTAAAGGATCCTTGTTTACATTATGCTTTACAATACAGTATACACACTGCTATGGTGCATTGTGTCCATCATGACTGGATCTTAGAAAACGGAGATTCTTTTTATTACATTACTATTGCAATGTAATGCGACAACCATTGGAAACCGAGCTATTAAAAAACTTTGGAAGATACCTTTAGGATGTGCTCAGTGGCAACCCGAATAGAATTGTTCACAGTGGGTGAAAAAAACAATGTGGATGTTACGGCGAGTTGGTATTGTACTTTTTACTATGTTAAATATTTATAGTATACTAGCTTTTGCCCACGGCTCCACCCACGTGGACGTCGGTCATCGCGCCCAAACATAGCCTGTGTCCTTTCTCAAGGTCTAATCTACCCTTATACCAAACTAGCTTTTGCCCGCGGCTCCGCCCGCGTGGATGTCGGTTATCGTGACCAAACATAGCCTATGTCCTTTCTCATGGTCTAATCTACCCCTATATCAAATTTCATCAAAATCGGTTCAGTGGTTGAGGCGTGAAAGCGTAACATACAGACAGACAGACAGACAGATAGACAGAGTTACTTTCGCATTTTTAATATTAGTATGGATTTCATCAAAATCGGTTCAGTGGGTTAGGCGTGAAAGTGTAACAGACAGACAGATAGACAGAGTTACTTTCGCATTTATAATATTAAGTATGGATTGTCCTTAATGCTCCTATTAAAATAAGACCTTTTTACCTTACTGTGCGACGCAAAGGAGGGTAATGTGTTTATCAGTCTATGTATGTTTGTTTGTTTCTATGTGGCGTTCCAGAGACCAAATGCGTAGGCCGATTTTGATAATTTTTACGTCAGTCGATTCGTCTTAACCTTGCAAGTGTCACTAAAGACATTACAGTAATCAAAATTCACCACAGCGACAACCAGACGCCATATTGTCAAAATGAAAAAAAAAAAGTCGATGAACTATGTCAAGTGGGGTTTCGTTGAATAGGTATTTTAAAATCATCTTTAGGTTTCTTTTATCATTTTTCATTTAAAATAATAGTTTAGGATATATAACGATTTAAAGTTGTTTCACAAAACAATCATTCTCGCTAATTTTCTTACTTATTGATTTAAGTTTTTATTTCAAGTTTATACGATATGAAGGAAATTAGAAAAACTTAAACATGCCATATCATAACTAAAAAGTATAAAATAAAACAAATGATTAAAAAAAACCCAACTGCCACTGAAAAGACCAAAATAAGTTTGATAGCAGGCGGTACCCATTTGCCAATCATAAACCGAAAGAAAATAAATGGGCACCGCCTGCTATCAAACTTATTTTGGTCTTTTCAGTGGCAGTCGGGTTTCTTATTTTTTAATCATTTGTTTTATATATTTTATGCTTGTAAAAGTAAATGATTTTGAACTTGAGATACGTTTTTTATGTAAATCATTTATTTTGTTAAAAGATAGGATTTCTTGTAAAAAAATATTTGAAATTAATGTCAACATTTCATGTTTAATTTTCTATTCGCCTTTCAATATCAATATTCAAAATATATTTTATTTTTGTGCATATCGATAACTGATGTCGATACGTACACAGCACTAAAACTGTACTCGTTCTCCTATTGGTCGAATCGCGCCATGTTGCAATCAAGATAGGCAACCTAACGAAAATATTTGGCGTCCTATTTTCAAGCTAATTAACTTTTACTTTATTTTTTCTGATGCATCCAGCCTCGGAATGTCGTGTTAAGTACATTTTAAGCTGATACATCAGCTCGTATTCAAGTATTCCACGGATATATGCAAAAAGATACCATATTTTTAACTGTGAGTCACATATGTATCTGTATTGATTTGTGATGTTGGCAATGGTTTGCATGCCGGGTAGTCGGGCACGTACACGGGGCGTCCTACCGGCCGGCGAAAAAAAGAAAAACAAAACTATATTCCTATACATATAAAATTTACGTTTGCACAGGCCTGTATTAGTTTTTGAATTACTTTTAACATTTAACATTAACATAAGAAAAATGGTACCTATATAACTTAATGTCAATAATAATAACTCATTTTATTTTTATTTTAAAGCAAGGAGAAGGATGAATAAATTCTGTCCTCCATATTTCAATTTAATTTTATTTTATTATATTGATCTATGAATAAAATTCAAATAGGGCTTATATAGGTCACAGTTTAATTAATATTCCTTTTCCTCGGAGCTATGTACTACTGTACTACTATTGTTTATTTTTCTTTTAAAATCAGCCAACCTAGTTATATTATATACCTACTTCCTTCCTTCCTGTTAAATTCTAATTAAATTTTGTAATATTAATATATACTCCCTGCCAGCTCACGTGTTTCCTTCTTCCTACAGTCCCGGGTCCTTTAAGCGAGGCGTGAAAAGGCATCATCTAATGAGGCCGTCAAGCTGAGTGCCACCACTGTTAACATGGTAAATATTTACGATGGTGACCCTCTTTCCGAGACTTTGCCTTTAGCTTAACATCCGGCGAGGTGAAGTCAAATGGACGAGTCCTGTATAAAAATGAACTAGGTAGGTATGAGCAAAGTATTATATATAGAAATCTCATTTTGTTAAATTCGTAAGCTCATTGCAGCATTATCTAAGTACTTAGTAGGTAAGTACTTATTGCAAGTTAGGTAGTAGATGGTAGATAGGTACTAGTCCACCTTTTATAAAATCAATATTCTGTTTTTTTTAATAGTGTTTTTGTTTATCCTTCATTTATTATTGACATTCCAGTTTTTGGGCAGGTAGATAAATGGTTCTGTGATTCTTTGGCTTAAATGAGCTTGATAAAAAAATAAGGGTCATGATCTGTTTGAATTGCAATGCAACTTGTTGAATAGGTAGGTACGTGAGTACAGTCAGCAAAAAGTTACTAAATTGTTTTTATTATTAAATCTTTTTTATGCCACTTTTTTTTTATACCACTTAGGTGGCAGACAAGCACGGCCCACCTAATGGAAAGTGGTTAGGTATCTGTCTGTAGTTACATACAGTTAGCAGTCAACTTCATCTGAAAGCAGTAGATATCATCAAACTGTGGAATGTGGTTACTGTGATTCTTCCAAGCGACTGCATAATGGTGTTTTTCATGAAGGGCATTAGAAGGTTCCTAGTTTCCTAGTGATCCTACAGGGTCAGCCAGCGGCACGAGTATGGCTCCCCTGGTGTTGCACAAGTACATAGGATACGGTAACCACTTGCTGGTAGCCTCTGGCCAACGAAAGATGAACAAATCGATTTTTCAAAACTTTTACATGGCAACTTTTTTTTCCTGTCAGTTGGTATTTTTGTACGTAGGTACATATGATATGATACACGTCTTGATACTTAAATTGTGTATTCTATATATATATTGTGTAGACTTCTAGAGGCTATTTGCATTGGTCTGGGTGTTTCTGTATATAATATGTATGTATTTACAAAAAAAAAGTATATAAGTATATTTATCCGCATTCTAGATTTCATAACACAAGCTAGTTAAGCTTACCATGGGTCTAGATAGCGTTGTCTGTAATGTTGTGGAATATTAATTATTAATTAATTAAGTTCGTTAAAAACAAGGCTCAAAAAATTGTAAAGAGTGATAAGTATGCGAAAGCTTTTTATTCACTATGATTGATTAATTTAAAGATGGACCATGTAGGCTGATTTTATGTGCGCCTTAGAAAAAAGAAAAAAGAAACGAAGAAGAAAACAGATTTTTTCAAATTTAGCGCCAATTTTATGCACCATCTTTAGCTGGCCAGACTCTAAGCGGTACACTAAATGACGGCAAGTTGGCACCGTGTTTGTTTACCCGGTTATTGGCGCAATGACGCAACTCCCGGCAGCCGGGCGCGCCGGTCGTTGCACACCGGGACGCAAAACTATTACTTATAGAAGTTAGCCTCAATGTTGCATTTATTACATAATCTTCACACATACTCACATCTGTAAATCCCCGAAGGGGTAGGCAGAGATGTATTAAGGCCCATATTTCGTCACTATGATTTTCGGACCATTAAGCGGGCACTTACGGCCGTTCCCAATAACATACTTACAGTTAAAGATAGATCACAACTGTCAAATTTGACGTATCGGCTGTTTAAATTCAAAACATGGTAACTGAGTTTTTTTGCGGGAAAGCGCATCGAGTTACCTACTAAGTTTTGAATTTAAAAAGCCGAGCACTTTATCCGTAGATGCGATCTATCTTTAACTGTCAGTATGTTATTTGGAACGGCGGTAAGTCATAGGCTGTATGTTTACTGTCGGATGGAGAACAGCCCTATCCTTTAGTCGCCTTCTACGTCACCCACAGGAATAAATGGGGTGGTCCTATTCTACTCCATCGGGATCCATCAAAGGAATTTTAAATTACTAGCTGTTGCTCGCGGCTCTACCCGCGTGGAATGCCGATCCCGTTCATCGTATACCTGATAAAGTAGCTGTCTAACCAAATGCGACTGAGACTCGCGCACCGAGGCTCCCGTAACATAGCTACATAAACCACAATATATTTTGATTGCGTTGACATAGAAGTTTGATATTTGCACAGCTTCAAGACGTTATAGACTTGAGTACCTATGTGGTATGATTTTCAACTTGATATAATAATTTGAATGAATTTTTTATAGCATTTATTATGCTAACTGTTAAGTTCGAAAACCGTCGCCCTTATTGACAGATATAAAGAGAAGGAAAATTTGGAATGATTCAGGTGGTGCTCAATAGCTCAGTTGGCAGAGCAGTCGCCCTGTAAGCGAAAGGTCGTGAGTTCGAGTCTCACTTGAGCATTTCATTTTTTCCAATGTTTTTCGAACTTGATATAATAAATTATAAATTCTTTATTTAACAACATACTTACAGCAGTTTACAGGTAATTTCCTTTTAAAGTTGACATTGGAGAAAGTATATTGTAAAGCCATTTCTTTGAAATATTTCTAATAATTTCCACACTAGACTCATGGTCTGTATCGTGGAAATCATACATGATGATGAGTTACCGTATTTTTATTTAGAGCTCTGAACAACATTGTATACATTTAGGAATTTGTACCTATGTAAGTAGTTTATCTAACTAAACATAAAACCTAAGTAATACATTATATACCTTTATGAATCTAGAATCACTTTACAACTTAATAATTGTTACATATTGAGTGGAGTTGAGCGTATGATAGTGTAGCTATCTGATGTGTGTGTGTGTTCGTGTGTGTGTGTGTGTGTGTGTGTGTGTGTGTGTGTGTGTGTGTGTGTGTGATGTGTGACACCTCCACGCATTCCTGAGAAAAAGGTCTTAACAGACAGACAGACGGACATCGAAGAGATCCTTGGGTTCCGTTTTATCCTCATCAGGTACGAAACTCATAAATCGATATTATCTCACATCGTCATTTTACAATAACACGTGCCTTTTTTACCGTGTAGGGGATAAGCAGAGGAAGTAGGTAAGTACAATATACGATATGGTATATCTTTGTTTGAACAATAATAAAACCAAAACCCACTTATCGTTCTTTATTCTTCCGACGGATCCAGAAAGGTAAGAAATACTAATTTGTCTGAATAGATAAGTCTAAAATCTAGCCTCATTTTAGGTAGGTATAGATCGAGCCATAAATCTTGTACTTAAAATGTGTGGGGGTGACGGGTGGAGCCGCCTGTCATCCCAGCAGAAGCAGGCCACGGCGGCGGCGGCGCGCTGAGAAGCGCGCCTCCCCATTCCGGGGGCGGGTTGGGGACACCGTTCTCCCCCCTCCTGAGGAGGGCCAGACCGTAAGGGATGGCCCTGGGTCAGCCGGGGTGCGAGGGATATGTCGATGACAACCTCACCTCCGGCCTAGCACCTAGACCCACAGTCGGCGTGCGGTTTTAGTCGTTTCGAGTCCGACATAACCTCCCCTTCCGGCTCCGGCAGGGGTGTATCCGAGGGGATTTCCGCACGAAAAAAAAAAGGACTTAAAATGTGCTCTATACGCGCAGTGCACGTTTCTTGGATGTATTTTGAAGAAGCACGGGGTGTTACTGCGGTGGACGAGCACAGGTTCACCAATTATAGATTACTAGCTTTTGCCCGCGGCTCCGGACGCGTGGATGTCGGCCTATCTGTATGTTACGCTTTCACGCCTAAACCACTGAACCGATTTTAATGAAGTTTGGTATAGGGGTAGGTTAGACCATGAGAAAGGACATAGGTTATGTTTGGTCGCGATAACCGACATCCACGTGGGCGGAGCAAGCTAAAATCTAGTATATGTATAAAAGCTAGCAAAGGAGTGGAAACCCTGCCAGAATTTGTTTCCAGATAGCTACAACTTACATATCTTCAAGACTAGAGGATAGGTTACTCTAGGCAAGCGTGCTTCACCGTCAACCACATTGTCTTACCAACAGGTGAAATAGTGGTCAAACGGGGCCCTTCAATCATAAAAAAACGTAAAATAGACCTACAAAACGCTTTCTGTGCAATTTGAGACTCTCAACACTTTTTTTTATACAGGACACGTCAATTTGACTTCACCTCGCCCGATGTTAAGCTAAAGGCAAAGTCTTGGAAAGAGGGTCACCATCGTAAACATGTACTATGCCAACAGTGGTGGCACTCAGCTTGACGGCCTCATCAGATGCCTTTTCATGCCCCGCTTAAAGGACCCGGGACTGTAGGAAGAAGGAAACACGTGAGCTGGCAGGGAGTTCCAGGTCTTAGTGGTGCGGTATAGAAATGAGTCACTGAAACGCTTGGTTCTAGCAGGTATACTCTGCACCGTATATTGCCGGTCATTTAACAAACAAGCCCATCTTCTACACTTTCTACACAATATTTTTGCAAGTTAGTTCATGTTTGCTCCTTGCCAATAACACTCAATATATAAATAACGTATTACTGAAGTATATCCGATAGGTACGAAGCTGTCGGCTGACCATCTGTTCGTCAGACGATGTTCGAATTTCTCTGCATTGCGGCGACGTCGGCGCCGGGCCTGTCTAGCGGACATCTTGTTTTGGATGTTATACATTGAGCGGTTAGTGCTATGATGTTTTTTGTTGCTGCTGTTTTGGCTCCCGGTGGAGTAGAAGAGGACCACTCCATCTCTGCCTGTGCATGTCGCAAAAGGAACTACGCGTCCGTTCGCATTCTAATACTAATTCATAGTTCTTAAGCATTCACTGTAACACTTAACTGTTTTTTGTGTCCCTAAGAAATAAAATAAAAAATAAAAAAGGGGTAGGGTTGGTCTCCAATCTCCATCCGACAGATCCAAGGTTATGTCGGACTAAAACTGCACACCGTATGTGGGTCGTCGTGCTAGGCCAAAGTTGAAATTGTCTGTGACATATCTCTCGTACCTCGGCTGACCCATGGCCATATTTATCGGCCTGGCCCTCGTCGGGAAGTGGCAAGGGTAAGCGTGTTTCTGACTCGCCCCCGGTATGGGGAGGCACGCATCCGTGCGCCGCCCCCGTGGTCTGCTTGTGATGGGTGACAGGTGGCTCCACCCGTCACTTCCAAGCCCGCGCTCACGGGGTACTGAGGTCGGTTTGTGCCCTCCGACGCCCGAGTTCCCTGCGCACGCGAGTTTCTCTAGCTCACGCCACCGTTCCCGTTCCGCCGTCTCCTTTTCGAGAATTACTTCCTCGCAGAAGGAGACGCCTGGCGCCGGCCTCCCAAGCATCCACGCAGCAGACCATCGCTGTGAGCAAGGTGGCAAGCGTGAGAACTCTCACTCCCAGGGCTAAATTATCAGGGGCCATATAAGTACCATACATGTCGAAGTACCGTCGGCGCGGCGGGCCGGATTAGTTGCTACTGCGGGCCGGAGTTTGTCCATCCCTGATCTAGTCTATGCATCCCGTTCCAAATTCAAAAAATATTCCCGTCTCACCCAAGAACCGTGATGAACACATTTTTTCTTCACAGATTATCTATGAAACAAGCCAGCAATGCATATTACCATTACCAACATCACCGTAATCTCATCGTACCAACATTACAATACGAATAATTTCGTAAAGCAACCCATCGAGTGCTTGAGTCATACACTTTCTCGCGGCCATTGATCGCCTCTATATGGAGCTACTTGTTTTGTAATCGACCGTAAAAGGCTATAAGATACAACATTACTTACAGAATGATGAATAAATAAACTTTAATTTATACTGTACATTATTTGAAATAAGATAAAGTTTCTATCATGGGAACAAAATAGTTTTTAATGTTTTGCCCGCTACAGATAATTATGTTATTTAGAAGAATCAATGCGTACGGCAATCGGATTTAAGGTTCACTTAACATTCACCTTTATCCCCGGAGGGTTAGGTAGAAGTGAAATAACACCCACATTTCACCAATAATTGTATTCGGTCCCACGTAATAGGGGGTGAGACTATAGAGTACATTTTGTGACGTGTTTTGTCATATAATATGCCGGCAACTATACTGATACAAACTTATTTCCTCATAAAAGAAGAAATAGCGATGCGTCTAATCGACTCTTCCCGTGACCATAGGGCTGGCCTTTACCCCGTTCAAAGAATTGCTATCGCTATTCAGCGGGGTAATGCCGCCAGCCTTTTGGGCACGGTACCGGTAGAGGTCGATGGGGAGGAATTCTGCGATGCCTAAAGTTACAGTTTCTCCCTCCTCCTTTTTTATTTTTTCATTTTTGTTTATATTGTACAGTTAGTATTTAAGTTAGCATAGTTTTCTATATAAAATACAATTTCTGTGAGCCTGGTAATTCATGCAAATGTACCAGGGTAACAGAAACACTGAAAACGTTTATATGGGAAAAAGAAAGGAGCTGTTTAGGGTTTTCCCGGAAATTATTCGATTATTTCTCACATTTTAAACCTTCCCAATACCTCCCCGAACATTTCAAGACCAAGATAAGATAAATCCGTTCAGCCATTCTTGAGTTTTAGCGAGACTAACGAACAGCAGTTGATTTTTATATATATAGACTAGCTTTTGCCCGCGGCTCCGCCCGCGTGGGTGTTGGTTCTCGGCAATTATTCGAATATTTCTCACCTTTTAAACCTTCCCTAGACCTGCACGAACATTTTAAGACCAAGATGAGGTAAATCCGTTCAGCCGTTCTCGAGTTTTAGCGAGACTAACGAACAGCTATTTATTTTTATGTACCTATATAGATAGATAGATATAGATTATGGTAATGGACTGCTGAGACGAGGTCTCGGGTTCGATCCCAGGTTTCCCATGGCACACACCAATGACTTTTCGATGCTTTTCTTTTTTTTTTTTTTTTTTTTTTTATATAGGACACGTCAATTTGACTTCACCTCGCCTGATGTTAAGCTAAAGGCAAAGTCTCGGAAAGAGGGTCACCATCGTAAACATTTACCATGTTAACAGTGGTGGCACTCAGCTTGACGGCCTCATTAGATGCCTTTTCACGCCCCGCTTAAAGGACCCGGGACTGTAGGAAGAAGGAAACACGTGAGCTGGCAGGGAATTCCAGGTCTTAGTGGTGCGGCATAGGAATGAATCACTGAAACACTTGGTTCTAGCAGGTATACTCTGCACCGTAAATGGATGGCATCTTAGCCCTGCACGTGTCGTCCTGTGAAGGAAAGGGGAGGGTGGGACTAATTGGAAGAGCTCGTCAGAACATTCACCATGGTAGAGACGGTAGAAAACTGCCAAAGACGCAACATCTCTACGCATCTGCAAAGGCTCGAGGGTGTTCGTGACCTCAGGATCCCCAATAATGCGGACCGCACGTCGCTGCAACCTGTCGAGAGCATCTAATAAGTACTTTGCGGAGCCATCCCAGAGATGTGAGCAGTATTCCACGCAGGAACGAATTTGGGTCTTGTATAGAAGACACCGCTGCTCCGGCGTGAAAAAACGTCTCACTCTGTTCAGGACTCCGAGTTTACGCGAGGCTGATTTGATGATACTCTCGATATAGTTTTTGTTATTCAGTTTGCAGCGAACATCCATACCGAGGATAGTGAGGTGATCCTGCAGTGGCAGTGGTGTGCTCTGAAGAGTGGGAAGGGGAAGGAAAGGAGATACCTTAGCTGTAAACGCACATGCCTGGGTCTTCTTGGCATTGAACTCGACCAGGTTCCTAGCGCCCCATTGAGAAATGTGGTCCAGGATCCGGTCCAGCTCTGTGACAAGAAGCTGCCTTTTTTCCGCGATATCAGACTGCTTGGCCGCAGGATGTGCGTGATAACTCCCATGTAAGGTGCTGTCGTCTGCATAGCAGTGAATGTTTCCGTTACAGAGCATGTCATTGATATGCAGAAGAAAGAGAGTGGGAGATAAAACGGAACCCTGCGGCACGCCAGCATTTACCTGCAAGAACTCCGAAGCTCGTCCATCACAAAGGAAGTTTCGAAGTTATGTGTGTATTTATCGCAGGTTTATAAGTGCCCGGTTAATGGCAGTAGGCTCGCCACCTATTGGCATTACCACCATTGGAACCTAAACATAAACTGGCGAAATGTGGGTGCTGGCACCTCTGCCTACCCCTTCGGGGAATACAGGCGTGAGTTTATGTTATGTTATGTAGATAGATTGTTAAATTTGTTTGTGGAATTACATAAAACTATTTCCTCTATAACATTTTAAGCTTCTAATAATTGGTTTAGTTTCTAATGTCAATCAATCAATAAGTATTTAGTATTATAATTCGAACCAATAATAAGTTGTTTATTTCAAATGATGTCGTGTGATGTCGTGTCTATTTCTGTCCATAACATCACGACTCTGTGGCGCTGTGTTGTGGTTAAGATGACGAATACAGCCTCATGTTGACATTGACATAACTAGGTAAATAATTTTCCTGTGTGCTTCAGAGAGGACGCCATCTGTCCTAGTCATACGAACATCAACTGTGGTTTTATAGGACACGTCAATATGACTTCACCTAAAGTAAAGCCAACGAAGCGAGAGAAAAAAGGTAAACAATGTTTCAGCGGTTCCAAACTTTTTTATTTGAAAATGATTACGTATCACTTCAAGCGCGTTCCAGACAGGAAAGAAATTGCTCATATTATAATATGGCGGATCTGACAGTTTAGACCCGCCGAGCTGACAGCTTTCCTGTACTACGAAACATGCAACGACAGCTGTCGCTCGACCATTGTCGCGTACCAGGTGACGTGTGCGACAAGGACAGAGAAAATAATCGCTTCTTATCGCAACGTAACTCAGTAATGGTTGCTTTGTTTACCTTTTTTCTCTCTTTTCGTTGGCTTTCCTTTAGCTTGATGGTAAGCTGAAGACAAAGTCTAAGGATATAGGCATAACATTACAGACCAACAATGTTTTAATGGTACTAAGCTCTGCTAAGACGGCCTCATCAGATGCTTTTTTCACAGCGCTCTGTACTGTTAGGAAGAAGGAAACATATTTTAGGTAGTGTTAGATAGAAATTAAAGTACTAAACAATAACATAAAATTATATTAAAATGAAAAGGGAGTGACTACACACTCCTATGCTGTCCCGAATAGTTGTATCCTTATCGATCACTTCACTCAATCGATAGTCCTCCGTATAGAGTTCGGAAAGCCATCGAAATATTGTTTACAGTTGGTACTTACCTATATTGTGGCAAAGAAATACCATTTATTAAGGATAAGAATCGGAAAACATGATAAACTATTCAGGTTTTTTATTAAATAGTTGATCAACACTCAAAGTGAAAACCTTTATTACATTTTTTTAATTGTTTTCCTCATTATTTTAAAAGAGGTTTAGTTGCCATAGTTGATCAATAAATTATATTTTGTTTAATGCTTTTTGTCGTTGACTTAACCTATATTGTTTAATCCACACAATGTAAATGTAAACCCATATAACATTGTACAATTGTACATCTTACGAATGACATCATACAAAAATCCATTAGCAGTGAATATGTATAAATTATAGCTTAGATTTGCACATTGTTTTTTTGCTGTCTCGTCTCGAGGTCCTAGCTTCGATTACCGGATCAGACAAAGTATTAATGCATTTTTCTGTTAATAAATAGCAAAACCGAATCATTATTATACAAGTGCAATAAAAATTTGGTTGTTGTATCTTTTTGTTTTGGTTTAGACAGATTTATGGAAGCGACATTCGTGTGACTTTCCAATCTTAACGGGAATACCTGCGCCAGGGCTTCATTCGTCAATCAGCAGGTCCTGATTTGCAGATTGCCTGGAACTCCCTGCCAGCTCACGTGTTTCCTTCTTCCTACAGTCCCGGGTCCTTTAAGCGGGGCGTGAAAAGGTATCTGATGAGGCCGTCAAGCTGAGTGCCACCACTGTTAACATGGTACATGTTTACGATGGTGACCCTCTTTCTTAAACTTCGCCTTTAGCTTACCATCAGGAGGGTGAAGTCAAATTGACGTGTCCTTCTATAAAAAAAGATGAGGTTTTGATAGAATCTCAAACAACCTCCAAAAGTGATAGACGTATGTCAAGGTCGTAGTAAATGGAAAGATCTTCTTCTTCATCTTAACGTTAATCCCACCTTGGAGTCTGGGGACCGCTTTATCAGTCTAACTACGGATTTGGCTAAACTTCGATATTTTCCGTGAAACGATTGCCATCAGACTTCCACAATCCAAATACGATATCGAACCATTACTGCTAGACCAGTTGTTGGACTTTATTTATTTATTAAAAGAAACTACAGCTTATTTCTTTTTTTTTTACATTTACATATTACTTAAGCTAACAATGAGTTTCATGACATTCATAATGATGCATAAACTAGATGTAGTTAGTTGTACCTAGAACTAAAAATTAAATAAAAGAAAATTGTACAATGAAGGTAAAAGAGAACATACACATTACAAATAGTCACATATCAAGTTTTACCTTTGGTAGGACGTGTAAATAGTCCGACCACTGGTGTGTTTGCACACAGAGCGTATAAGTACCTATGACCTGCAGTTAGGTTGTAATGAAAAGAAAATACACATGTGACCGCTTCTATGAATGAAAACGCAAGAGAACCGGCACTGACCTGAGTTCCACCTCGTGAGGATTCAGCTGCAGACAGGCGTGGTTCCTGGCACGTGCTGGTGGGTAGGTATGTTTCGACCGGCCGGTGATTTTCTTGAGTTAGTCGTTTTCTTCCGATACACTTCACTTATACTGACTTGAGAATGTGGCCAAAGGAACTTATAGAATTACACAGAAAAAGAAACGAGGAGTTGAAGTTTAGTACTCAACTTCCGTTCGGAGCGGCGGCGGGTGAGAGACTAGTAAAAAATGCGAGCGGGTAGATCGTCGGCCGTGAAGCTTGAGAGTCTCGCTCGTAGGAACTTCATTCTCAGAATATAGTTCAAAAAATCCGTGCACAGCGCCATCTATTGGCCTTCTTCAACACTAAGTGGTCAACAAATGAGCGCCAATACTCAAACATTATTCGTTCACAAAAGCGGTTTTTTAAATTACAAAAATTGAAATACAATTAAATTATGTGGGAAATAATTAAGAAAGTACATAAGCGCTCCACCATGCACCCGGCTTTGGAACGTCGCAAGATGTTACGAAACAAACAAGCGAACACTGGCTGATTAGAGCCCATAGTGAATTTGTATAACATAATAATACACATAGCTAAAATAACAACTTAGACTAACAATATTCTATCTAAAGTATGTTTAAAGTTTGAGTTAAAAATTAAAGTTTAAGATTCTATTTAGCGTTGTAAGTTATTGCGTTGGGATAGGATACAATTTGGTTACAGCGCGTTTGTAAGTACCAGTACGCGTTTTATATATTATGATAGACATGAGGAGTCCAGGTCCAGTATGACAATTGACAACGTGAAAATGCTGAATTATTAGATCAACAACGTGATCGCGTTTAGGGAGAAGGACAGGATGTAATCCTGATACAGAATGAGGTTCGATCTTAAATTTAAATCGTACGAATTTTAAAACGTATGTAATGATGCGTAGTAGTTTCTGCCAAGAAGAAACACGTTGTGCTAATGTACATAACAATGGCGACTCTGTGTGTTTTGTTGTCACACTTAACACATTTGCCTTATGCTCAGGTAAGTCAGAACAGATGGCGGGAGAGAATGACTTAATAGGCCATTCATCAGGGGGGCCGCGGATCCATGCTGGACCGTTCCACCACAAATCATAAGTCAAAAGTTGCGAGGGGAGCATGCCGCGTGATGGACAATCACTCGGGTTAATGGCTCCGGCGACGTGATAAAAATGTTTAGCGTTCAAGTTTTCTTGACACTGAGCGACCCGGTTGCTAACAAAAATCGACCACCGATGTGGTGACGAGTGAACCCATGATAAGGCAATCGTGGAATCAGAAAAGGCGTAAATGTCAGTAACGGGAATGCGTAATGCATACGAATCACGTACAGTTCTTATTAACTTTGACATAAGCAAAATAGCACATAACTCTAATCGAGCAAGCGTAGTAATCTTTGTCGGAGTGACCTTTGATTTCGCACACAAAATGCGAGTTTGAATGCTGGATGGGTAGGTACAATGTGCATAAATAACACATCCCATGCCATTCAGGCTGGCATCACAAAATGCGACAAGACGTAATTCGCAATCAACTTCGACACCTATATATCGCGGAATTTTCAGTGTGTCAAGCAATTTTAATTCTTGAACGAGAGCGGAAAAGCGTGAGCGTATATGCTCTGGAGCAGGGTCATCCCAATCACTCTTACTAAGCCAAATTTCCTTAATTAACAACTTGGCGTAGAGTATCACAGGTGCCACCAACCCGAGCACGTCAAATAGTCGCGCAACTATAGAGAGTATATTTCTCTTAGTGCACTTCTCATCTACCAAGGTGGATGTGAAATAAAAATTATCTCCACACGGCTCCCACGAGAGACCTAAAACCTTTGCGACATGACTGCCAACATCAAACTCAAGCGATTTGCGATGAGTATTTATGTCAGCGTTCATTGCGATAGGAAATAGCCTAAAATTTAATAATAATAAAAACAGGTCTGCCTGTAAATTGGGACCAATATGTAAAATATCATTGAGCGAAAGACCAGTGTGGGTTTTAGCGCTCGCGTCTAACAGAATACGTGGCATCGGTTTGTCATGTCGAACTACTGCGTGATGTGGTATGTAATAACCATCCATAGACAAATTAGAGTCATCAACGAGACTAAGATAACCGTTATCTAAATAATCCTGAATAACCTTATTGTAATTTTCGCGTACGGTTGGTGATTGACGAAGTTTACGCTCGAGCGACAAAAACCGGCGGTGAGCGACGCCGCGCGAGTTCCCTAGTTCAGAGGGATCCTTGCAGAACGGCAGCGCAACAGTATAACGACCTACGTCATCGCGAGTCACAGTAGATGTGAAAATATTCTCGCACTCGGTTTCTTCTGGAGACAATAGGCGCTTCACAGGAACTTCCTCAAGTTCCCAAAATTTTTGCACTAAATGATTTAGTGCTAGCGCAGAAAAGGATGCGGTTGTAGGCACAACATCTTTACGTGGGTAATCACCCATAAGTACATACCCAAACGCGGTTGATAGTACACAAGGGGCACTGGGACCACACTCGACTCTATTTCCTAAGTAGATATACGGGAAGAGCTGTGCACCTAATACTATATCAATGTTTCCTGGAATGTTCCAGCTTAAGTCAGCAAGCGGTAAATCGCGAAGATTTAACTCGCGATCACACTTAATTAATTGCGAGGGCAATTGATCCGTAAGGCTATTCATAACTAACGCATGTATAGTATACTTATGATCTGCATAAATACGAGATTCAATGTCCAAATACACATAGCCTACTATCGGGTGCGAAGTGGAACCAACACCTTTGACAACAGAATTACTCATTGGTATTATTGGTAAATTCAATAAACGACAACAGGACAATGTTATTAAGTTATTCTGTGAGCCATTATCAATTAGACATCTGACTACAGATTTATTTCCAGTGCTACCTTTAGGGCGAGCATACACCTGAGCGGTTGCCAAGAGAATATCACACTTATGGCTAGAGGCATACGAATGTTTGAAGCGAGCGGTGACTCAGGAGTGAGACTAACATGGTCGCACTGGGGCGGCGGGGTGGCGACAACAGTCGTCGCATGCGAGTGCGAATTATTAACATTATTATAAAAATGCAATAATTTATGATGTTTTTTCTGACAGAAACAAACTGACGTACTTTTACATTGCGGGAGATTATGTAATGTGCTTAGACAATTCACGCAACCACGCTTAGATTTAATAAACTCATATCTAGCCTTTGCATTTTGCATATTTTTAAACTGAGCGCAGTCATACAGGTGTCGGTGGTCGCTGCCGCCACATAAACAACAGGACGCGTTACCTGCGGCGGGCGCATTCGACTTATTATTAATCGGCTCACTGACAACAAACGACTTAGAATTACGCTGTACACGCCTATCATTAGACTGTGGCGTCCCAGCAGTGGACGACTTCGCATATGACGAAGACCGCGGGTTTGACCGTTCAATCATCTTAGCATGATCTTGTACAAAGTCGATCAGCTGTTGCGTCGTAGGTATATCGACACCTCGAACAGAAAGTTCGAAGGCTTGGATGGTTAGAGTGTCCATTTTCCTCAAGGCACATTGTAGAAACATGAAGTCCGTTAAATCATTTATACCTAACTCTTTAAGCGCGGCGATAGAGGAGGAATATATACCTATAAATGAATCAAGTGAGTTCACACTAGGTGAACAATTCTTTAAGTCTAATATATTATTAAGATAATATGAACCTAATGAACGTTTATCTTGGTATTTCTTGACCAAGGCGTCCCAAACTATACTGTAGGTCTCACTTGACGGAACAATACCGGCAGTGAACTTTAATGCGTCATTGGTTAGTTTTGAGAATAGGTATTGCACACGTTGCGAATCAGACAATTGTTTGTTTGAATGAATATTGGCCTTAAAGGACTGATAAAATGTATTCCAGTTTTCAGGGCGTCCGTCAAAACTCGGAATAACAAGCATTTCCAATTTCACTACAGACGCGTTCGAATTACTCGACCCGTGTGAGGCGACCTCCTTGACCTTGGGAGTAGATAATTTATTTCTAATGCGTTTTATTCTCGAATACGAATTTTATTTTTTAATTTACAATCGAATGAGTCAAGGCAAGAATAGTCGGGTTCCACAGGGGGTTCTAATGATAAATTTGAGCTATTTATTTGATCTACAATCGACTCGAACTTATCGCGAACATCATCGATGGTCTCGGTCTCAGCCAAAAAATCCTCATTAGAACGCGTCGTTATATCAAAACACACAACTGATTTCGACGATTTATACCAACGAACAATGCGTGCAAACAATAATTCCTTTTTTTGATTCAACATAATAATCTGACCTGACGACATGTTTGCAAATTAACGATAGGTAGGACCTACCTATTGAAATATAACAAGAAGATTATCTAAAACAAACAGTTTAGATATACTTTTTATTGAAAATTGTACTACGGCTTATTATATAATAGCGCAAGTAGCACGGCGGAGCGGGAATGTAACTACCTACGTACCCAGATAGGTACCTACAAAGTTACGCGTATGTGAATAGAATGATGAGTATTTACCAATTAATACGTAAATCACCAACTATTATAAATATCTACCAATTATTACGTAGATTTAGCGTTTTAAATGCAGAATTTACCAAACAATTTACGTAAATCTGTTAGCGAATGAAAGCAATGAAACTAAGATGGCGGAAAGAATTCACCAAAATTACGTGAATCTTTCAATTAAATGAATAGGAAAGAAATATTATTCACCAATAATTACGTGAATATGTTATTTACTGGCCTATCCGACTCGTAAGGACCATAAATTATGGTAGGACGTGTAAATAGTCCGACCACTGGTGTGTTTGCACACAGAGCGTATAAGTACCTATGACCTGCAGTTAGGTTGTAATGAAAAGAAAATACACATGTGACCGCTTCTATGAATGAAAACGCAAGAGAACCGGCACTGACCTGAGTTCCACCTCGTTAGGATTCAGCTGCAGACAGGCGTGGTTCCTGGCACGTGCTGGTGGGTAGGTATGTTTCGACCGGCCGGTGATTTTCTTGAGTTAGTCGTTTTCTTCCGATACACTTCACTTATACTGACTTGAGAATGTGGCCAAAGGAACTTATAGAATTACACAGAAAAAGAAACGAGGAGTTGAAGTTTAGTACTCAACTTCCGTTCGGAGCGGCGGCGGGTGAGAGACTAGTAAAAAATGCGAGCGGGTAGATCGTCGGCCGTGAAGCTTGAGAGTCTCGCTCGTAGGAACTTCATTCTCAGAATATAGTTCGAAAAATCCGTGCACAGCGCCATCTATTGGCCTTCTTCAACACTAAGTGGTCAACAAATGAGCGCCAATACTCAAACATTATTCGTTCACAAAAGCGGTTTTTTAAATTACAAAAATTAAAATACAATTAAATTATGTGGGAAATAATTAAGAAAGTACATAAGCGCTCCACCAACCTTTGAGAATCATCATGACTTGGGTGCGATACGACTTTTTTGATAGATGAAATATGTCAAGGTTTTCAAACCTCTCACCATAAGTGCTAGGTAAACGCGTCATGACAGCATTTTTGTCATAGTTGGTACGGTTTTTTTACTTTTGGCTCCAACTACCCGTAACGACTGCCATAGATGTTCATTTGGCAACCGGGACCGACGGCTTAACGTGCTTTCCGAGGCACGAATGAATATTTGCACTTTTGCACATGAGTATCAGAACAAAATGTCAACAGGAATTGGGCAAAACAAGCAATTATGATAATTTTGAGCACTTTTTTATTTAAAGGACACGGCAATTTGGCTTCACCTCGCCTGATGGTAAGCTAAAAGCAAAGTCTCGGATAGAGGGTCACCATCGGAAACATGTACGATGTTAACAATGGTGGCACTCAGCTTGACGGCCTCATCAGATGCTTTTCACGCCCCGCTTAAAGGACCCGGGACTGTAGGAAGGAAACACGTGAGCTGGCAGGGAGTTCCAGGTCTTAATGGTGTGGCATAGGAATGAGTCACTGAAACGCATCTTGTTCATCAAGCAACGTTGGAAACATTACTAACTCAGTAAATATCATGTCTCCAACGTAGGTATAGAAAGCGTCTACAAAACACTAAATAGCTAGGTATTCAAATATCTGTGAACAGACACCTGAACGACACGACAATGCCTAACAAGATTACAAAAAAAAAAACAATTTGTATACGCATAGACAACTTTCTATTTTGTAACTTTTTTCGATGACGTTATCAACACAGTAGGTACAGTAGATCTTTATACAGTTTTAAGTTTTTTTTATTTGAATTATCTATTTTGTAACTTTTTCGATGACGTCATTGTGTTCTTCATACAGTTTTAAGTTTTTTTTTATATAAATGAATTTCACAGCTTTATGTATGATAGATAACTATACAAATCGAATACGTAGGGAAAAATTAATCTTCTCGGGCGGAACTCGACGCTGCGATCTTTCCCTTACAGGGGAAAGCTTTGAGCAAGTCGGTTGTCGAGACACGCCCGATGTGATTCCCCCTTTAAGGGATAGATCGCGGGTTCGAGTCCCGTCCGAGAAGATTCATCTTCCCCATGTATTATTTTGCTTTTATCAATTAATTTTTGCATTATGTTTGCTAACTATACAATTGAACACATCGGAAAAAGTAATTCTTCTCGGGCTGGACTCGAACTTTTTCCGATGTATTTAATTGTATAGTTAGCATACATAATGCAAAAAATAATTGATAAAAACAAAAGAATACATGGGGAAGATGAATCTCTTTACGTACATGTACTCACGCCTGTAAATCCCCGAAGGGGTAAGCAGAGGTGTATTAACACCCACATTTCGCCAACTTTGATTTTCGGTTCACAATAGGGGGCGAGTCTATTGCCGTCTAGCGGGCACTTGGTCATAGGTTGTATATTTACTGTCGGATGGAGAACAGCCATATCCCTGCCTATCCCTCGAGGATTATTGGGCGTGAGTATTATGTATGTATTTGTGATTAGGTCTATAAGTTAAATAATAACCTACCTACTCTACTACATAAGTCATCATCACCATCACTACATGGTATAAAGAAAAGTCGCTCTCGCGTCTGTCCGTCCGTATGTATGCTTATATCTTCAAAACTACGATACAGATTTTGATACAATTCCTTTTAATAGATAGAGTAATTCAAGAAGAAAGTTTATATGTATAATACATGCTTAATATAGTAGAGGGTGCAGCGGGAGAATCTGCGGTAGCCTAGTGGCATGGGTAATGGACTGCTGAGACGAGGTCTCGGGTTCGATCCCAGGTTTACCATGGCACACACCAATGACTTTTCGATGCTTTTCGAAGTTATGTGTGTATTTATCGCAGGTTTATAAGTGCTCGGTTAATGGTAATAGGCTCGCCACCTATTACAGTGGGACCTAAACATAAAATGGCGAAATGTGGGTGCTAGCACCTCTGCATACCCCTTCGGGGAATACAGGCGTGAGTTTATGTGATTTGTTATGTATGTGCAGCGGGAACGGGATCTGATCCCACGCGGGCTGAAAAAAAATGGCGGTACGAAGTTCATACATTAATATGTTAATCAGACAGAAGTATTGTTACATTGTATAACCATAGTCTATACCTACATATTATTATTTAAGTCTCGACCTTAATACGACAGGTACTTAAAACTTTAATACCCAGTGGCATCTCATAGTTTAAATGTTAAGGTCCATGCACACTGACACACTTTAAAACTAATTTATATTTAGGTTCCTAGTTTGTCGGTCCGTTCCGCAACCTCCTACAAGAAAGGGAGAGAAGATTTATAAGAAAAGGAATAAAGATCAGGCCCTCGATTCTACTAATGCTAAATTATTGTGGTGCCACAGTCACTGCAAAAAATGAAATTAAATTTTAGACTTTATTTCTATACAAGTAAAGTCCAAAATGAAATGAAAACAGTTTCATTACACTTTTTTAATTACTCTGCAAGGTTGCAGTCGCATCATAAAGTCTATTATTAAATGCCGTTTTTGCAGTGGCGGTGGCCACAATGTTTTGGTTTTAGTAGAATCGAGGCCCAGTCTACTGGCAGTCTTTCAACTGAAGAAATAAGGATTTTATTTAAATATATACTAACTAGCTTTTGCCCGCGGCTCTGCCCGCGTGGATGTCGGTTATAGCGACCAAACATAGCCTATGTCCTTTCTCAAGGTCTAATCTATCCTTATACCAAATTTCATCAAAATCGGTTCTGTGGTTCAGGCGTGAAAGCGTAACATACAGACAGAGTAGTATAATTCGTCGGTAGTATAATTCCGGGATTTGAACCTGGGACTTCTCTAAGGCTTAGCTCCTTAACCACTAACTAACAATGTTTTACATGTAAGTTTTACAAAAAACACTTTCATAATCTTTTTCTTCAAACTACTGGAGATTTTCACATCGTGTTAATAGGAACCAACCTTTATATAATATCAGTGAGATCAGGAACTGTTGCGTGGTGTACCGTAGGCGTCTGCTTGACGGCAAATGGCAACAACCTTGGACGACGCCTTCAATTGTCACTTTCATGACGAATACTACGGCCGCTAGTCGCCCACGCCAAGTTACGAGTACTAACCACAGAGGCATAGATTTAGAGCAACTTAGATACAACAAACCGTCCCGGCATGTCGTCAAACGAATATGCCGCGCCGAAAATGCCGAAAAGACCTGGAACTTCCTGCCAGCTCACGTGTTTCCTTCTTCCTACAATCCCGGGTCCTATAAGCGGGGCGTGAAAAGGCATCTGATGAGGCCGTCAAGCTGAGTGCCAACACTGTTAACATGGTACATGTTTACGATGGTGACCCTCTTTCCGAGACTTTGCCTTTAGCTTACCATGTGGCGAGGTGAAATCAAATTGACGTGTTCTCTATAAAAAAAGGACAGAGTATCGTCTTTTAATCAGCAGGTGTATGACTGAGGTTGCTTCATGGCTGGGGACCGTAATAGTTTATTTTATATTTACTAGCTGTTGCCGGCCGCTCCACCGGCGTGTCATTTTTATTCCGTTGCCTAGGACGGTATGCAGAAAGAAAGCTGGTAACCGGTACCGATCTACCAACGCTTATCGGCGCTGGCCCGTTCTGGTAACAATTTCATAAACTGTGGAACTTAAATAAAATATTTTTCTTTCAAATCAACAGTAAACAAATATTAATAACAGTAGGAATACAAAATGGTTCGCCTATTGCCACTCTGTGGCGTGGTTTCGATCCCCGCTCAGTGCAAGTATTTGTTTCTATGTATAATGAGTATGCATTTACAAAAAAAAAGTATTTATGTATGTTTGTAACCTCTGAACGTGTCAGATGGTCTACTCACCAGCTGACCCAGCGGAGAGATGCACGAGCTCTATGACAATATCCCAGGGCGCCTTTTCGTCAGAAGAGATATGTGCGTGCGTGTGGGGATCCTGGGGGAGACTTCAGAGAAACCACTCTTACCTCAGTTGTACATACATATATTAAAAGAATAGTATACACAGAGTTCACAGAGATCAAAGTTACAGAAAATACAAATATGGGTGTGTCGTTGCCAGCAGCACCACGGTGACCTGGATGCAGTAGGTAGCCAGAGTGTTATGGCTAGGAGATGCAGTATACGTCGGTCAAGTCAATGATGATGCAGTTATTTCCCACACAGTTATAGCAAGTGGATGGGTGTTACATGTTTAACCGCATTCTAGATTCCATAACACAAAGCTAGTTAAGATTGTGTAGGATGTTGTGGAATATTTACTATTATTATTATTGTAAAATGGTGATGGGCACAAATATCACACTTGGTTTTTAATATTTTCACACATATTTAATGGAGGACATTTGGCATCTAGCTCGCACTAAGTCTATGGTTCTAAATCTAACAGTCACGCGATTCGCGAGCAATCTGCGCAAGCGACAGTGGAAGAAGGATGTTTGCTCGTTTTTTATAATGATTACTGTTTATATAATTATGTGGGATGAATATCACGACGACTGTGCCATTAGCGCAATGGTAGTGAGGGCTGTGATTGAGAACATAACATAACATAACATAAACTCACGCCTGTATTCCCCGAAGGGGTAGGCAGAGGTGCTAGCACCCACATTTCGCCTGTTTATGTTTAAGTCCCAATGTAATAGGTGGCGAGCCGATTGCCATTAGCCGGGCACTTGTAAACCTGCGATAAATATACACATAACTTCGAAAAGCATCGAAAAGTCATTGGTGTGTGCCATGGTAAGCCTGGGATCGAACCCGAGACCTCGTCTCAGCAGTCCATTACCCATACCACTAGGCTACCGCAGATGAGAATATATTCCAATATAGCTTTTGCTCGCGGCTCCGCCCGCGTGGATGTCGGTTATCGCGACCAAACATAGCCTATGTCCTTTCTCGTGGTTTAATCTACCCCTAAGCCAAAATTCATCAAAATCAGTTCAGTGGTTTAGGCGTGAAAGCGTAACATACAGACAGACAGAGTTACTTTCGCATCCATACTTCCATACTTAATATTATAAATGCGAAAGTAACTGTCTGTCTGTCTGTATGTTACGCTTTCACGCCTAAACCACTGAACCGATTTTGAAGTTATTCCTTGTCGCACATATCTCACGTACGCGTCAATTGCCGAACGACAGTTGTCGTTGCCGCTTTCGTAGTAGGCAAGCTGTCAGCACAGGTTCTAAACTGTCAGATCCGCCATCTTATGAGCAATTTCATTCCTGTCTGGAACGCGCTTGAAGTAATGCACCGTACCAAATCATTTTCAAATAAAAAAGTTTGGAACCGCTGAAACTTTGTTTACCTTTTTTCTCTCGTTTCGTTGGCTTTACTTTATGCATTACATCATCCGCCATATTGAATTATATTTGTATAGATAGGTACAGCACGATCAAATTAGTTTCCTAATGTGCCGTGAAAGTAAATTTTGAAACTACATCTTACAACTTTATTAAATAAACTGCAAGCTTTAGAGAAAGTCACTTTTTATAACATGTAATTCGATTGATTGTACACGATCCGGCAATCATTCGCGAAATAAAGAAGTTAAGTAGGTAGGTATACTTTGATCTGTTGTAGCAGAGCGTAGGTGTACATTTACGATTGATTTCTGAAATGATACCATCATCAATGGTTGTACGATAGGGTTATGGAATGCTAGCTTTTGCCCGCGGTAACATACAGACAGACAGATAGAGTTACTTTCGCATTTAAAATATTAGTATGGATTGTGACTAACAATAATAATGCAAATTGCAGAATTGCATTTTCGCGATAATTTCCGAGAATTTAGCTAACTGGAGCACAATGTCAACTCGTAATGAATCAGTTTCATTTATAACAACACGCCATATTGGATTTATTTAGTTCGAAACGAAATAGCTGGTTTATTTACTTTTTTCTTCTGGCCCTCGTTTCTACTAAAGCTAAACCACTGCGGCGCCGCAGTCACTGCAAAAAAGGACATTAAATTTTAGACTTTATTTGTTTACGCATAAAGTCATTTAATTTTGATAAAGTTCATCTCATCACTAAAGTCTAGGTATTATTTAATGCCGTTTGCAGTCGCGGTGGCAGCAGAGGTTCTCTCTTCCAACTAGGTACCCCTTTCCATAATTTGACTTTTACGACTACGATTATCCCGGAGATAAATAAAATTGGCCCCTGCGAATGGTCAGTCTGTTTTTTTTTTAATATTTTATTATTTAACATCAAAATGTCCTCGGATCGAAAGCAATCGGGGTACTGTGATGATAACATAGGTTATGCTAGAGATGTTCAGGCCGTATAAAACTCTTCGTTACCTAATCCGACCTAACCTACTCCTGGTGCAGTTTTCCTATCGAGTTTGAGGGGTCAGATGTTAGTTATTCCAATAAAAGCAACATAAACCACAGTCTAAACTAACTAACAAAATAACAAAACGGACCCCTTGTTCCAAATTGCAAGTTTTAAATGCAACCGGACACGATGATAATGGCGGCCAAAATGAAACACCCTACCTTCATGATAAAACAGGCGTGATCCGTGCCCTGCGCATAAAAAAAAACATGTTACTTTTAATAACCTCGTAATCTAAATCATTCGAATGTCACAGAAACCTACATGAGTTACATGACATAAGTTGTTTGTGTGATACAAATTACGTGGATGACATCATGCTCGCACTAGGCCAGTTTAAATTGAATCGTCACGACCCCCTCCAATTTATTCATCACTTCAAATAAAGTCTATAACGGGAATTGACAAAGGTCTGACTAAAATGGCCGCCCGATAAGTGCATTTCTATATTTAGATCAAGGCGGTGATGTCAGGTGTATACTGCCTTGTTTTCTGTTGCCAACTTGTATTCAAGTTTAAAGTAATCATATCTTTAATAAGTAGGTATGAGCGATAATTTATACAATAATAATAACTGTTAAACTGACTTATTCGTTATTATTATCAACATTTTTTTTTTATTATGTTGGTACGTGCAAATGGTGTAATTGAGTCATAGTAGAATCTTATCTAGGTACTGAAGTGCGACGATTACTGTTATTAATAATCTGTTGTTAATATCGCTAGGTTCTTTATAGGTACAGGCTGGTTATACTGTAGGTAACCTTCTCAGAACTCGTCTGGGTGACGTGTTTATTTATGTTTCAATTCATGAGGTAATCGTTGCTACCTTGGCGGTTTTAAAGGAAACAATTCGATAAATAAAAATCTTTATTATATACATTAAATTATTGTTGACAACAAAATAATTATAAACGTAATATAACTTCGGTTATTGAAGCACTCAAAAATTTTATGCCCTTTTTACAGACATCTTAACTTTATTATAAATACATAAAGAGTGTCTATCAGCCTTAGAATATGTTCAGATCTAATTAACGAGGCTAGGCATGGAATCACAGGAATGTCTAATATTAAATGCCTTGTAGTCACGTTATAATGTCTTGTCCGGGATTTTAGTCGTGCATTCTGTTAAAAGTTAGAAAGCATATCTTTTCATTCAATACTCATCGTAGGAATCATTAATGTTACTTAAATAAAAAGTAACGTGTATATAATGGCAATGTACTAAATGTCGCTCCGTCGTCGTCCGCGCGTCGTCTAGTGGTCGTCGACCTCCTGTTCGTGCTCCTCGTCGAACTCTGCGTCCTCGTCGGCGGTGGCTTCCTGGTACTGCTGGTACTCGGACACCAAGTCGTTCATGTTGCTCTCGGCCTCCGTGAACTCCATCTCGTCCATGCCCTCGCCCGTGTACCAATGCAAGAAAGCCTTGCGCCTGAACATAGCGGTGAACTGCTCCGAGATGCGCTTGAACAGCTCCTGGATAGCGGTCGAGTTACCGATGAAGGTGGCCGCCATCTTGAGACCGCGGGGCGGGATGTCGCACACGGCGGTCTTCACGTTGTTGGGGATCCATTCGACGAAGTATGATGAGTTCTTGTTCTGGATGTTGAGCATTTGCTCGTCGACCTCCTTCATGGACATGCGTCCACGGAAGATGGCAGCCACGGTCAGGTAACGTCCGTGGCGCGGGTCGCACGCCGCCATCATGTTCTTGGCGTCGAACATCTGTTGTGTCAGCTCGGGTACTGTGAGGGCACGGTATTGTCTGCTGCCACGAGATGTGAGGGGAGCGAAACCAGGCATGAAGAAGTGGAGACGTGGGAAGGGTACCATGTTGACAGCCAATTTACGGAGATCAGCGTTCAATTGACCAGGGAATCGGAGGCAGGTAGTGACACCGGACATGGTAAGGGAGACTAAGTGATTGAGATCGCCATATGTGGGTGTAGACAGTTTGAGTGTGCGGAAGCAGATGTCATAAAGGGCCTCGTTGTCGATACAGTAGGTTTCGTCTGTGTTTTCTACGAGCTGATGGACTGAGAGAGTCGCATTGTAGGGTTCAACTACGGTGTCTGATACTTTGGGCGAGGGGACGACTGAGTATGTGTTCATAATTCTGTCAGGGTACTCTTCACGGATCTTTGAAATAAGGAGTGTACCCATACCGGAACCGGTACCACCACCAAGGGAGTGTGTGAGCTGGAAGCCCTGTAGGCAGTCACAGGATTCTGATTCTTTGCGGACTACGTCGAGAACGGAATCAACCAATTCTGCGCCTTCTGTGTAGTGACCCTTGGCCCAGTTGTTGCCAGCTCCAGACTGTCCGAAAACGAAGTTGTCGGGTCTGAAGATCTGTCCGAAGGGCCCCGAGCGCACCGAGTCCATGGTGCCGGGCTCGAGATCGACGAGGATAGCGCGCGGCACGTACTTGCCACCGGAGGCCTCATTGTAGTACACGTTGATGCGCTCCAGCTGCAGGTCTGAGTCGCCATGGTAGGCGCCAGTGGGGTCGATACCGTGCTCATCAGAAATGATTTCCCAGAACTGGAACAAAAGCACAACCGTTAGCGGAACGAAAGCAGTTACGTATAACGTGGAATGGAATGTACTCAATTAAGATGCCTACATGAAAGCTCTTGGCAAACTATTTGTAATTACGCCGCAGCACGGCACTTTCGAACCGGTTTAGCTACTTGATATCACAGGAGAGCCATTCCCTTGCGAGTTTCATTGTATTTCGATGAACATTTTCGTGATTCTATTCGAATAAGATTTTCTGAAGGTAATAAAGCTCAATGAACCGTCGTAAAAGGTAGACAGGATACATAATACATCGTTAATGAATGCTCAGCATCGGAAGGGTTACGCAAGACAATGGTACGAGTTATGAGGACGCGAACGTGCACAATGGTTCGCCTTGACGGCAGCCCACGCCCACGTCCTCCCGTATTTGGTTTATCTCACCGTATAAGTACAGAATATCTCGAAGTATCATTATTATTCGAGATTGCGATCCTGCTTCAAGTCTCGATATCATAATAATTGGTATGCTTGTTGGAATTACGCATTACGAAACAGTTATTTTTGTGAATTATTCATGTTCGTATTAATTTCTTTTAATATGGATACGTGTCATTAATTGAAGTAATATCGCGGTTCCAACGGAATTGTTATACAAAAGTTGAAATCAGCTTTTGTTTGAATAGCTTGTATGAATCTATTGATATTAATAAGGCTTCGTTAAATGCTTATAGCGTGATAAATCAATTTTTCACGTTTACGCAATTAGTGAAAACATCGTACTTAGCAACACAAGGCTGTGTGTGGACTTGTGTGCTGTTTCTACATTAATATTCAGCTCTGCGCGCACGCCGACGAAGTGATGTCATCCAAGTGTGTGGGTACACTTCAACATGTACATATATGGTAATATGACTAAGATGGCTGCCTTTTTGGTTCAGGGTTTAGCTTGTAGTTTTATTTATTTAGTGTCAATGTTTAAATTAACTTGCGTCCTTATGTGGTGGGTTTATATTTTTTAAATGAATCGATTAACGTTTTGAGCTTCGGAGCCAAATAAAATACCTTTCGCAGTGTTGTTAATGCCAAATATGGAACAGTTTTATGGATCCGTACGACTTTTATTATACTTTTAGTTCCGAAAAATATGTATTCAAACAACATTTTACAGTGTTGCCAGGCAGAAGAAACAACTGTAATATATATTTTTAGTTAAACTTTTACCAGCTAAGTATAACATTAGCTATAATCGTAATTTTCTCGCCACAATATTATCACAATAATACGGATCATTGCAAAACAACGTTGTCTTAAAAAACCAATTCACAATACGCATCAATTCATCAAGACTTTCAAAGATGGCATTGTAATGATTTTTAATAACAGCGAAAAGTGAAAGGCAGACAGTTGGAAAGGCAGAAAGGCTGCTTTCTTAGTAACTAGATAGAGCAGGCGGGTTGAAAGTATCGTGTGAACAGACGAAGGGAAACTATGGTGGCTGAGTAATGGTTGCATGCTCGTAATACTATTACTATTGTATACGATTTCACCTACACCGTTGGGTTTTATGTATCTCTGTTGGTGTTCGAAATTCAAAAGATTTGGAACGTAAAATCCGTGTCTTTCATGCGTATTCATAGACTACATTGACGTGTGGCCAACATTCCGAACTCACGCAGTTAAAAGTATTCCATTTTCAAATATTTGCATATAAGAGATGTATGCATATATTTCTTTAAAAAAATAACTGTATGAGGGGGCATAAAAAATGGCGAAAGTTAAAAATTTTATAATATTTTTTTATTTATGAAGTATGCAAATGTTTTGTAAGTAATTTAAGTACAGGTTCTGTAAAAGTTTCGCAAAGACATTTACAGCTATCAAATTCAGCGCTTGTTTCCTGGAGCTAATCCATTCTGAGATATGCATGCTTCACATTTATATGTTAACGGCACTTCTCATGCAGCTATGGCGGGCCATGGCGCTATTTATAACTGGGCATCGACCGGCAGTCAGCGGGCCGTTGAACTCTATAATCTATGGCCTCTGTTGCCAAACGTTGATAAGATAACTGACTATTATGTCTTCAATTAGGGCTGAGATGGAACAGACCACTTAATAGTTCAAATTGATTATATTACACAGCACACAGCCCTTCGCTTTTTGGGTTAAGGGAATCTCTGGAAGTTATCTAGATTGTTTGTCATTTTATTAGCCAATATATATTATCTACTTTATTTTTATATAGACATGATAAATTGATATTTTGAAACTTAATAATGAATATAATTTATTTTAGACAAGCTAAACAGATCAGTTGGATTATTAATGTGAATTCCGCACGCTCATAATGTGAAAACAGCTCTGAAATTCGTACTTCATTCTTTATAGTGTGTTCTGCTATTTATGAGGACATGCTTCTTCTACAATAATGGAGATTGACCTCATAGGCAAATTATTTTTATTGTGTCTAAATATGGTATACCCCTGGATACTTTATATTATGCTTGAATAACTAATCATTAATCATCTATCTGCCCTAATCGAAATTATTCGTGGTCGATACAACTTGTCATTCTCCTCCACATATTCATGTCAGATGTCATTTCTTCAGCCACTCCCTCACGTCATATCCGCCATCTCCTTACATCTCCACCTTTACCTTTTCTTTGGTTTAGATGTATGGATTGCGTGAAAGAGAATATGACAAAAAAAGGTGTTGGAATATGTATAGTGTACTACTACTTTAATATCTAACACTTGCGAAAAACTACGAGCGAACCAATGAATCATATTTAAATGAATCACAGACTGTGATGGATGGAGTAGACAAAAAGGTCAGTCAGTTTCGTATTTTTTTTTATCACGCCGTAATTTTCTGGCCAGTGAGCAGGCCGAGGTACTGGTCTATGGGTTCAGACAAAGCCAGCCGTGACGCATAGGGCCTCGTATCGGCATGGGTAACATTGTACTTGATGGAATACTAAATAAGTGTGTAATATCATAATAGCTAATATTTTTGTTTTGGTGTTTATTTCATACACCTGAGAAAATTTGTCAACTGAATTGGGTTTGATTAAATGTAAAAAATTAATACAGTTTGGTTTTAATTTGATCTTGCTTCCAATGAAATCTAGGTTTCCTTCATATCTTTCATACTTACCTAAATATAATTTGTAAAGAAACTAAACTTATCAAGACTATCGATTCTTTTAATGGCGGTCTACATTATACTTTTCAAACTTTCAGAGTCAACAGAACTGTCTTATACACATTTGTCTTGTGTGTGTGCGTATGTGTGTTCAAATGCCATTGCATGATTCATTTTCTGAGTACCAACTGCGCTACAGACACAAATAGGCATGAGAGCTTCGATCAATAACAATCTTTGTAAGTATAAGAGTATACATTTATCGAATCTGAAGTTCTGATGTACATTAAGATTATTACTTTCGTTCTAAAAGCTTCACATCCATAAACACTACAGAATTTATGCTTTTCATGAAAAGGAATGTTGTTTTAAGTTATTTTAAGGAAGATTTTCAAAGCGAAGCTCACAAGGAAGCAATTATATTTCTGGTTTTATTTCAGTCAGTTTTTCCTTTAATCAAAATGAAACTGTAATTCAGTTTATGATTCAGAACGTGAGCTGTATTTTTTTTATTTAGGTTGCACAAATGACAAACGTTGCGTTGGCTAAAATGATTATATTTCTTAGAAGTTAGCTGACTATACCAATCAAATCATATTTACAGTTAAATCCAGAATAGTTTAGTTCATTATATTATTTAATTAAACGGAAAGAACAGATAGACATTTGTAATTGACCCCGAAAGAACAATACAACCATTCAGCAATCGCATTGATGACACAGCTATTTCAATCAAATGTTCAAATCTAGAACAAAACGGATTGAAAAAAAAAAAAGTGTGGATATCTATGGAAGGCGGCAGAGCGTCGAATGGCATGTTGATTTTATTCATGCACCAACGGTGAGCGGGAACTATGTAGTTAGTTTCACTCATTTATTTAATAGGAAAGTATCTAATTGCAGTTAATTTGCAATGCAAGTCTAGACGAGGTATGTGGGTCATTGCATATGAGGTTATCCGATATTTAAATAAAACCTTTTGACCTCAATGGCGTGAACAGCAATTTATTATCTTAATTGCAGTCAACTTATATGTACATGTCAAAAAACTAGGCATTAATAACACTGATACGTATTACAACATACATATTACTATTATGTAAGCTGATAATAACTGTACTACATTTAATTTTGAGTATAATTTCAAACTAATAAATAATCGTGATATTAAATGTAAAAATCCGCCTTATTATAGGTACTGACATCAAAAATCCTAAAAATAAATAAAGACTTTCCAGTCGATAAAAACATTTTGTCAATTAACATGGAAATATTCTAAGTTACTCATATTTGCAATTCAAAACAGACTATTAAAGATTTACGACATCAAAACAAGAATCCAAGCATATTATTTGGAGTAATCTAAGGATTATAATATTAAGATCAAAACGAGTTTATTCAATGGCCGCTGGTAAAACATGTCATTCTCCAATCAAATCACACCACGCACGTTCACCCATATCTGTCAGGTAGGTACATGACTATATACGTGTAGGTTTGTGATATTCATAATAAATATAAATAGCCTACACGAGAATGACTATCTATCATCTCATAGGTACCGTTTTAATAAGGCTCAATTATGTTTAGTTGTATTGGTAATCTGCGATTTTTTGTGCCGAATTTACTGTTCGACTGTGGCATTTACTAACAGAAACAGATGTTCAATTTGCTTCAAGTCAGAGATGCATCCTTTAGGTCTATCCTGAAATAATCTATTTTTACTATCTGTATAGATTAAAGAAAGAAAGAAGGTGAAGAAGTTTGAATGTGAAAGAAGGGTAGTGATGGAGGAGATGATCGAGAATGTGTGGAGGAGAATGATATCTTGCGCCGACACCAAATAACTTATGATAGATAGAGATAAATCTTCTTCAAGTAGCAATTTTCTCCAATCCTTATTTTGTTATGTCATCGTTTCCATATTAAAACACGATGACGGTCATAAATTTTATAATTTTACAAAACCAGCTGTGCGAATAACCTGTTTATAGATACAGCCGGTTTTTTTTACTTTAGACTGTATTACAATATAGCGAATGAGAAAAAATATCGCCTCACGTCTAAAAAGTTTTATTTCATATCTGCTGAACCCATTAAAATTGCCGTTAGAATATATTATAATGACAATGAACTAATATTTACTGCAGCGTACAGTTTAGAAACTAACTTTAATCAGTTAAGCTACTTATTTTATGATTCTACAGAGTTCTACACCCGACAGCTACCAATTTTAACAGGTACATGTATCATGTTTCATTGTAATATTGTAACTCTACAATAATTTGCAAAAACATTACTAAGTTACAGAGACAATATAAAATTACATGTTTTTTCTCAATCAAGTCATGTTAATAAAAATAATATGTTTCTAAACTTGTTTCTCCGACAAATCTCACGTTACAACATATTTTTTTGTGATTACGAATAAAAAAATGTAGATTATACATAAAGCAATCACTACGGATTCATATAGAAAATAAAATATCGAAGTGTAGGGGTTGATGCAAATGGCCACTTTTCCGTTCATGCGTAAAAATAACTTATTGTCTATGTCCTATTACTGAACGGAATTATGCAAAAACACGACATTTTTTAACCAATATCGATGTTCTTGCAAAATCACTCAACAATACAGTTTCTTTTATTGTATTGCAAGTACCTACTGTAACTCGGCTTGGTACAAATCTAATTGGATTTTATAGCGGTAGATTTAATAAAAACCGTTAGAGACCGTTACCCCAGGCGAATGTAAAACAATACGTGCTTATTCCTTACCTTAGCTCCAATCTGGTTACCGCATTGGCCGGCTTGGAGATGCACGATTTCCCTCATATTGATTTAATTTAAAATATTCGTAATAAATAACATAAACACTATACGCGACTCTCGCACAACACAACTCGCAGATTTGATCAGCCGGCCGGCTCGGTGGGGATTTTTGAGGCACGCTTCGCCTCCGCTCTGCGGTATGGTCCTGCGTTGTGATTGGTTGACAATGCTGCCAACTTCACAGCACACTAGACGCTTATCAATTCAAGTATGGAATCATTACACATTTCTATACATGGATGGTTGCTGCGATCGTATGCAGCTATACATACATTTTTTTTTACTTTAGGAATACAATAATACGTAGTGTCGTGCCTATGGTTTTATTATTTGGCAGGAGACTTGATGAAGCAAAAGTAGCGATTGTTTTTTTATTTAATTTTCCTTTTGGTTCCGTTTTGCATGCGTACGTGGCGTTGTTTGATACTGATCATGCGTGTATTTTTAACTTGAGTTTTGCTCGCATGCACGGCACATTAGTTTTCAGCTGCCGTGTCGACACCCCATTTGACAGCCCCTTTACACGTGATGACATGAATCATTTCAATTTATATTGTAACAAGCTTTATCGAGCAGGTACCTGCCTAACCTACCTAAATATAATATGTTATGTATGTCATTCATTACATGTCTAATGTCTACTAGATAACTAGACAAGACAAATAATGACGTCAATATCGATCTGTACAAATAGCTGACAAAGCTGGCTCAATAGCTCAGTTGGAAGAGCATTCCCCTGTAAAGGAAGGCGTGGGTTCAAGTCGCACTTGAGCATTTCATTTTTCCATGTATTCGAAAATTCAGTTACTCCTTTAACCAGTTTCTGCGATCCGTTCTCCCGTTCCAAATTTGAAATTCAAAATGCATTCCCGCAACTAGGGTGAGAAACTTAGAAATCGTTGTAACTCAACAGAAGTTAATTAATACGGTAAACCAAACTTCCAAAAATGCTATTGGTATTATAATTTTTAAACAAACTTTTATTAATAACTTTGCACAAATTACCTATCTACTTTCAAGTTCTTTAAAATAAGTCTTTAATCATTTTCGCGCCTTTATCTATAGATGACAGCTAAACAAACTCATTTTTTTTACCTACCATAGAGCCGCTCTGACTCTACAGTTTGTTGTACTATACAGTTTTTATTCATCTTCGCTGTTCTTTTTTTCTGAAAAGAAAATGGAGACCACTTCATTATGAAATTTTGGTGATTTGTTGTAATTTGTCTGGATCTACTTTCGAATTAACGTCTGCTATTGATCACAATTAACTGTGGAATCATTAACCTGTCTGTATCGATGATTGATACGACTTATAGCCATCGAAGAGTCTTAATATGAGAAAACATCAAATAGCTAATGAATTTTTGATTAGTTTTCGAGTTCTCTTGAATACTTTTGTGGTCGGTTTAACGTGTCATTGTCGTTTTACATTAACTTTATGTGTACGTATTTTTATATAAGTATTTCTGTTATGTAATCCATACTTCCATACTAATATTATAAATGCGAAAGTAACTCTGTCTGTCTGTCTGTCTGTCTGTATGTTACGCTTTCACGCTTAAACTACTGAACCGATTTTGATGAAATTTGGTAGGTATAGGGATAGGTTAGACCATGAGAAAGGACATAGAGGGTTTGGTCGCGATAACCGACATCCACGCGGGTGAAGCCGCGGGCAAAAGCTAGTTCTATATAATGATTACTTATTTAAATAAGTATTAATATCTATATAATTGTATTCTCCTGAGGGTCCCCAGAAGGCAAAACAGACGTGTGTTTATATGGTTCTACTGACTTGCCTTTCAAGAGTTGTCATAACCAAACTAGCCATTGTTAATTTTGCGTTTCGTCTAACTAATACATAATGCCAAGTTTCATCGACTTCCTATCAGAAACGGTTCACTAATCATTAGTAGAGACCATCATAACTTCTAAATGCTTGCATGGATTCAGACGTGTCTTAACGATAGATATCCTAACATTATCCCAAATGACATTGACAACAAATTATCGCTTTTTACCTTTTAATTTTTAATTGATCAACTCCCGGTGTGAATAAATATTTTTTCACAACATTCTACACAACGCTATGTAGACCCATGGTAAGCATAGCTTAACTAGCTTGTGTTATGGAATCTAGAATGAGGATAAACATACTTAGATACTTTTTTTGTAAATATATACATATTATACATAGAAACACCCAGACCAATGCAAATAGCCATATTCATGCATACAAATATTTGCACTGAGCGGGGATCGAACCCGCGCCTCCTACGTAGTCCCTATGTATCCTACATAGCAGTCACGTTCACAACTGCCACACCAAAGAGCTGTCACTTTCCGATTTAAATGCTCCAAAGAGGTTCATTTACGTGTTGAAATAATAATATGTGTCCCTTGGCTCCTCACACCTGTCGAAACAGCATTGACACATTAATTTCTGCTCATCAATATTAAATGTCAGGTCACTTGTTTATCTCTCGTTATTTTTGGAAGGAGGCTAATAACAGATTCTTATTGAATTACTTGCTCTTTTTTATACCACTTATGTGGCAAATAAGTGGGCGTCCATAAATTACGTGAGGTTTTTTTTTTAATTTTCTGTGCCGAGATGTGATGTCGTGAGATTTCATTCAACTCCCTCCCCCATCTCCCAATATCACGTGAGATCTTTCTTAATGTGCGGGATACCCCCTGAGAACATGGATGGGAAGCGGTTACCATGGCAATACCAGGAGCATCCCGCGTCACAATCGATTGGGGTCAAGTTATACCGAGGAGGGTCAGACCGTAAGGGATGGCCCTGGGTCAGCCGGGGTGCGAGGGATATGTCGAAGACAACCTCACCTCCGGCCTCGCACCACGACCCACAGTCGGCGTGCGGGTTTAGTCGGTTCGAGTCCGACATAACCTCCCCTTCCGGCTCCGGCGGGGAAGGTATCCGAGGGGATTTTCGCATGACAAAAAAAGGGGTCAAGTTATATACCGGTGATTATTCATATGCTATTTTGCGTCCTTTGTAGTTTAAAACATTTTTTTAACCAAACCAAAGTAAATAAATCTTCACAAAAACGTACCTACTACCACAGATTATATTATAGTTCTACAGCTAAGCAAAGGTTAGTTTAAAAGGCCGTTGATGCTGTAATCTTGATTCGTAATTAATTTCTGTTGGCCTTCATTTTCGTACTGCTGCGTGACATAATGGTTTCTGGGAGGCACATATGAGTGTTTCGTTACTTTGTAGTTGCGTTGAAAATAAAAAAAGCACATAGGCAATTTGGATAAATACTTTTAATATTATTTTTTTTTAATTTTATAATTTACTAGCTTTTGCCCGCGGCTCCGCCCGCGTGGATTTCGGCTATCGCGACAAAACATAGCCTATGTCCTTTCTCAAGGTCTAATCTACCCCTATGCCAACTTTCATCAAAATCGGTTCAGTGGTTAAGGCGGGAAAGCGTAACATACCTACAAACAGACAGACAGACAGAGTTACTTTCGCATTTATAATATTAGTATGGATGTTATCGATAATTACTGCCGAATTTCGACTAAAATAGTCGTAGGCACATTGTATATACAAATAATTTCGTTGAATTATTATAAGTACTCATTTCCATTTCTTAAGCCAAGTCAGAATAAGTTGGCGTCGTCGCCGTGGACCGAATGGGGTTACCAGTCTACAAAGATATTTCAAGGCCTACTTGAAGACCTAGCTTTTCTCTCTGTGTCATGCGGGTGCTCCACCTTATAACTATGTTCCATGTTTCCGATACGAATGATCATACGATAACCACAATACTATAAAAGTAAGGCGTTTGTCTCAGTGATAGCGAAAAGCGTATTGAACACGAAATATGATTAGAAAGAAGAAAGAAGGAAAGATTTTTTTTTTAATCAGCACGCATTGAAAATGATAAAAAATATATAAAATATCACGTCACAACTGTGCAGAATATCGGATTGCTTTATTACATAAAAACTAACCAAATTCTGGCTCATATTTGGTAGGACGTGTAAATAGTCCTGCCAATGGTGTGTTTGCACACAGAGCGTATAAGAACCTGTGACCTGAAGTTTGGTTGTAATAGAAAGAAAATACACATGTGACCGCTTCTATGAATGAAAACGCAAGAGAACCGGCACTGACCTGTGTTCCACCTCGTGAGGATTCAGCTGCAGACAGGCGTGGTTCCTGGCACGTGCTGGTGGGTAGGTAATTTTCGACCGGCCGGTGATTTTCTTGAATTTGTCGTTTTCTTCCGATACACTTCACTTATACTGACTTGAGAATGTGGCCAAAGGAACTTATAGAATTACACAGAAAAGAAACGAGGAGTTGAATTACTCAACTTCCGTTTGGTGCGGCGGTGGAGTCATAGAGGCACCGTTCGGTGCAGCGGCGAGTTAGCGACTCATAAAAAATGCGAGCGGGTAGATGATCCGCCGTGGTGCTTGAGAGTCTCGCTCGTAGAAACTTCATTCTCAAAATATAGTTCGAAAAATCTGTGCGCAGCGCCATCTATTGGCCTTCTTCAACACTAAGTGGTCAACAAATGAGCGCCAATACTCAAACATTATTTCGTTCACAGAAGCGGTTTTTTAAATTACAAAAATTGAAATACAATTAAATGGTGTGGGAAATAATTAAGAAAGTACATAAGCGCTCCACCATGCACCCGGCTTTGGAACGTCGCAAGATGTTACGAAACAAACAAGCGAACACTGGCTGATTAGAGCCCATAGTGAATTTGTATAACATAATAATACACATAGCCAAATAACAACTTAGACTAACTATATTCTATCTAAAGTATGTTTAAAGTTTGAGTTAAAAATTAAAGTTTAAGATTCTATTTAGCGTTGTAAGTTATTGCGTTGGGATAGGATACAATTTGGTTACAGCGCGTTTGTATGTACCAGTACGCGTTTTAACCATTGCTACGCGAACCACGTCATCAGAGCCTCTGAACACGTCAGTAATGACTCCTAACGGCCAATTCAACGGAGCAGAATTTTCCTGCTCTAGAAGAACAACGGTGCCGATTTCTACTGGTTTGTCGGGAGTAGCCCATTTTTGTCTGACTTGCAACGTGTGCAAATACTCTACGTGCCACTTTTTCCAAAAGGAGTGGATCATGTTGTCGAGTAATTTTTTTCGATCTAACAAACTAATTCGTTGATCTGATAGATCAGCCGAGGGTAAGTATTGCAACGGTGTAGTCATCAAGAAATGTGCGGGTGTTAACACCTCCGGATCAGGGTCAGAGGAGAGCAAGCCCAATGGGCGCGAGTTCAGAATGCATTCTATTTGAGTCAGTACCGTTTGCAATTCTTCGTATGTGAGTAATTGACTACCTATCACTCTGAACAAATGAGTTTTCATGCTTTTTATATTTCCTTCCCATATCCCACCAAAATTAGGTGATCTTGGGGGAATCATCTTCCATTCTATACGCCGAGATAGCAACTCCTTTGACAGCGCGGTTTTAAAATTGGAGTTCAATAGGAACGTGTATAACTCATCTAATTGTGCCTTCGCACCAATGAAAGTAGATCCGTTGTCAGAATAAAGACACGAAACGGGTCCACGGCGGGAAATAAAGCGTTTAAAGGCGGCTAAAAAATTATCAGTGGTTAAATCACTGGTCAATTCGATATGAAGGGCACGTGTGGCCATGCAGATAAACAATATAATGTATGCCTTTTGAGAATGCTGACCTCTACGACGAGAAAGTATGGTCTTTATTGGACCAGCGTAATCAACCCCAGTATGACAAAAGGCTTTGGCTTCTGATACACGATAATTGGGCAGATCAGCCATTATTGGTGTAGGGTGCGTTGGATTGCATTTAAAGCAAATGTTACACTTTCGTAACTTAGATCTGATAACAGTTCTAGCGTCTAATATCCAGAAGCGTTGGCGTATGATAGACATGAGGAGTCCAGGTCCAGTATGACAATTGACAACGTGAAAATGCTGAATTATTAGATCAACAACGTGATCGCGTTTAGGGAGAAGGACAGGATGTTTAGCTTCAAATGGAAGCATCGATTTAGAAAGTCTGCCACCTATGCGCAAAATGCCTTCTTCATCTAAGAAGACTGCAAGACGCAGCAGCTTCTTCGAGGGTGACTTCTCAGCCTTTATCAATTTTATATCTTCAGCAAAGTGAACTGATTGAACGGCGAGAATCAATGCCGTCTCAGCGATTGACAATCCTGATACAGAATGAGGTTCGATCTTAGATTTAAATCGTGCGAATTTTAAAACGTATGCAATGATGCGTAGTAGTTTCTGCCAAGAAGAAACACGTTGTGCTAATGTACATAACAATGGCGACTCTGTGTGTTTTGTTGTCACACTCAACACATTTGCCTTATGCTCAGGTAAGTCAGAACAGTTGGCGGGAGAGAATGACTTAATAGGCCATTCATCAGGGGGGCCGCGGATCCATGCTGGACCGTTCCACCACAAATCATGAGTCAAAAGTTGCGAGGGGAGCATGCCGCGTGATAGACAATCACTCGGGTTAATGGCTCCGGCGACGTGATAAAAATGTTTAGCGTTCAGGTTTTCTTGACACTGAGCGACCCGGTTGCTAACAAAAATCGACCACCGATGTGGTGACGAGTGAACCCATGATAAGGCAATCGTGGAATCAGAAAAGGCGTAAATGTCAGTAATGGGAATGCGTAATGCATAAGAATCACGTACAGTTCCTATTAACTTTGACATAAGCAAAATAGCACATAACTCTAATCGAGCAAGCGTAGTAATCTTTGTCGGAGTGACCTTTGATTTCGCACACAAAATGCGAGTTTGAATGCTAGATGTGTAGGTACAATGTGCATAAATAACACATCCCATGCCATTCAGGCTGGCATCACAAAATGCGACAAGACGTAACTCGCAATCAACTTCGACACCTATATGTCGCGGAATTTTTAAAGTGTCAAGCAATTTTAATTCTTGAACGAGAGCGGAAAAGCGTGAGCGTATATGCTCTGGAGCAGGGTCATCCCAATCACTCTTACTAAGCCAAAGTTCCTTAATTAACAACTTGGCGTAGAGTATCACAGGTGCCACCAACCCGAGCACGTCAAATAGTCGCGCAACTATAGAGAGTATATTTCTCTTAGTGCACTTCTCATCTACCAAGGTGGATGTGAAATAAAAATTATCTCCACACGGCTCCCACGAGAGACCTAAAACCTTTGCGACATGACTGCCAACATCAAACTCAAGCGATTTGCGGTGAGTATCAGGAAGTGAGTCTAGCAGCACAGAAGAATTGCTAGACCACTTCACTAAGTCAAAGTCGCCAGCCTTGAACAGTTTTATCAAGTTGCGAGCTAAGTGTACAGCAGTGTCCTCATCAGGTGCGGAATGAACTAAATCGTCAGTATACAGACAGGTCTCTGCCACTTTCGCGGCGTCAGGGAAGTGCGGACTCATGTCAGTAGCCAGCTGACGCACAGTACGTATAGCTATATACGGGCTTGACTTCAGACCAAACGCTTGTCGATTAAACACATAGGTCTGAATTTCATCCGTTTCCTTGAACCTGAATAAGATGCGCAGGTATTTACGATGGTCAACAGGTACGCCAATACGTAAATAATGTTTTTTTATGTCAGCGTTCATTGCGATAGGAAATAGCCTAAAATTTAATAATAATAAAAACAAGTCTGCCTGTAAATTGGGACCAATATGTAAAATATCATTGAGCGAAAGACCAGTGTGGGTTTTAGCGCTCGCGTCTAACACAATACGCGGCATCGGTTTGTCATGTCGAACTACTGCGTGATGTGGTATGTAATAACCATCCATAGACAAATTAGAGTCATCAACGAGACTAAGATAATAATAATAATAACGTTTATTTGCAAAAAAGTTATTGTAGTTACAAACAGGTAGGTACGTAATATTAAAATTACATTATTTACAGTAACAACATACTTGTGGGTGAAGTTCTGTTCTCCTTGATAGATTAATTATAACCTGTAGTAAGGAGAACAGTTCCCTTCCCTATGGTTAAACAATTTACTACAAAGCGTTTACAAGTTTTGAACCACAATAGGTACAAATTACAATCTGTGATATATTATGTTTTACTTAACTTTATGCTATGTATCTGTATGTACGTTTTATGTGTGTGTATGTGTGTGTGTGTGTGTGTGTGTGTGTGTGTGTGTGTGTTCAATATTGTAGATATATAGTGTGTAATATATAACAAAAACACTTAATATTGTTTTAAATAAATAGTATAAGGTATCTGATTTTAAATGTGGGTAGATGCAATGCAAATATGTTTGGTCTAATCAACCTATTTTTGTTTATTAATTTACCTATTATATAATTTGCTCCAAGTAATCTTCTGTTTCATCATAGGATTTTTCCCGTAAAAAGGATCTGACTACATCTTTACAAGCAAAGAGTGTCGAACCATATATCGGACATATTGAGTTAATTTTATTAAAAAGGTACGGGCCCAAGTAATAGGCGAAACGCTTAGTGAAAGATTTCCGCGGTTTTGGAACAACACAGATTCTATCCTTTCGACGTTTTGTTATACTTTTGTATGGAGTGTATCTGTGTTGAAGGAGTATTATATGGTATATAAATAGTTGTCGGACATTTAAAGCATCGTGGATGTCGTATAATAAGTCGGTCGGGAACATAATAGGCTTAAACGCCGATATTTTCAAGATGGCTCTGTGTGCCACTTCTAGTGGCATGAGTATGGTTTTTAGTGCACCTCCCCAGCAGGAGATGCAGTATGTAACAATAGACAAGCATAAGGCGTGATATACTTTACGTAAAATGGTCTTGTTTGCAATATGGCGTAGGGTTTTAAACACGAACATTAATTTACGTACTCTGACTACGAGAGCATTTATATGCAGTTTATAGTTCAAGTTATTGTCCAAGACCACGCCTAGGTATTTAATATTATCAATGGCAGATAAGGTCGGACAGGTACACGGGGATTCCGTCAAATTGTAGCAAGAATGGACTTTTAGAGTAAGTGGAAATCGTGGTTGTGATAGCGAACTAACTGAGAAGGTGATATATTTGGTTTTCTGTGCGTTCAGTGTCAGTGTATGTGATGACAACCAGTCTAATGCCAGGTTGAAACCAGACTGTGCCCTATGTTCCAGTTCCGACCAAGTGTCTCCTATAAATGCTAGTGCTGTGTCATCTGCATAACATATAATCTTTGAATTTGGAATTATCAGATCACAGAGGTCATTTATAAATACAAGGAACAGAGTAGGTCCAAGTATGCTGCCTTGAGGTACACCATATTGAATAGGTAGTTCCTCGCTGGTGTGGTTATCAATTTTAACTATTTGAGACCGATTTGTTAGATAGCTGTGAAACAGCTCCAACTGTTCTCCTCTGACGCCCATCCTTTCAAGTTTGAGTAGAAGTGAGGCTGCAGGAACTGTATCGAACGCTTTTGCCAGGTCAAGGAATATAGTTAAGACCTTTTTATCTTCATTGAGGTTTTTAACGATGTAATTTGTCAAGTCCAGGATAGCATCACAAGTAGATTTCTTTTGACGGAATCCAAACTGTTGGGATGAAATTAAATCATAATGATCTAAGTAGTGAACCAGTCTATTATTAATGAGGCGTTCGAGTATTTTAGATAAGGAACTCAAGACTGCGATAGGACGGTAATTGTTCGGCTGGCTCCTGTCGCCCCCCTTGAAAATAGGATGAATTATCGCCTTTTTAAAAGCATCGGGAAAGACAGCAGTGTCAAAACAAAGATTAAAAATATGGCTCAGGATGGGTGCCAAAGAAACAGAATATCTCTTCAGAAAGAAAGGTGAGATGCCATCCCACCCGGTAGATGCTTCAGCACGCAATGAGTTGATGGTTGAAGTAACTTCAGTGGAGTCAGTGTGACTTAACGCGAATGATGAACATGGTGTAGGCTTATGTAAGTGTTGTGAAGTAAAGGTGCGATCGGGAGGTTGATTTTTTAATATGTTGTCCGCTAGGTCTTTACCGATGTTGACGAAAAAAGAGTTTACATTGTTACACGACTGAGTGAAATGCGAAGGTGCAGTTCCCAGTAGTAAGGATGGGGAATTCTTGGGTTTGCTTGTATTTGTTACTTGTTTTATAGTATCCCATAGTAATTTAGGATTGTGACTAACTTTTTTAATTTGTTGTGCATCATAAAGTCTCTTCGTCTTTTTTAGAATACTTGTGCAATATTTTCTATAGCGTTTATAGCTAATCTGTAACACTTCATTAGCTGGAGACTGTTTTAGTTTTTTATGAAGGGCATCCCTGTGTTTAATGCACCTTACTAAACCTAGCGTAATCCACGGTTTTAGTAGTCTTTTCTTAGATGGAACTTTTTGTTGTATTGTGTGTTTCGAGATGGCTGATTTGAGGAGTTCTATTAGCTCATCTGTCACTGTGTTTGGATTTGTAATCGAAAAAAGAGGGTTAAAGTCTATTTGAGATATTGTTTCGTCTAGAGACTCGTAGTCAGTTTTGATCATGATACGTGTGGTGTTTGTCTTCAATACATACCGCACACAATGCAAAGAAGAGTAGTGGTCAGTAACTGTTGACTCATATATAAGCGTGAGTGTTGGGGACTTTGATCTTAGTAAAATGTGATCTAAACAGTTTTTATCTCTAGTCGGGTGGGTGTGAGCTGGGAGGTAACCATGAAAGGCAAAGAAGTTCAAGTATTCCTCCATACGCTCATCAGTACTAGTAGGTTTTATATCCACATTTAGGTCACCCGTTATGATCACTGATTGGAAACTCGTGAGGGTGTGAAGTAGGGCATTGAGCGTTGTTAAAAAATTGCTGATATTATGGTTCGAGGGTGAACGGTAGATGCACACTATGGCTACACTAGAATGAAGTTTGATTAGGAGTCCAGATGCAGTTTGGTTTAGGTCTAGTTCCTCACATATAGCCGGTAGTTCAGACTTCACATAGGCAACAACTCCATCATTTTTATTATTGTGCACAGTAGTTTCGAAAATCGTGTAATTTTGAAGAAATGGTACGTTGGTATTGGTAGAACACGATGACCAACATTCGGTTAGGATTATTAAGTCTGGGTCAAGAGATATATCGTGTAAGACGGTTTGAAGACTCAGAAAATTGCAATTTATTGACCTAATGTTTTGTGTGAAGATTTTTAGGAAATTATTGGGATGCTTCACATAAGTAGTAGTTTGATCAGGGTTGCATATATAAATATCTGACACGGAGTATTCATCAATAGTATTAATTAAATCGTTTGTGTTATTAATCATTTTGTAAAAGAATAATAGTCATAACCTATGAAGAGGACATAAAGTGAACAAACTGCACAGCGCGCAGTGTTCATTAATATATAGTTTAATGCTGATTCATGCAATCGTTGAATTTCAGAATTTGACATGTTCTTATCAAAGTACACTGCAATTTCACAATATATACTTAAAATGCAGGTGATTGGTTTAATAAACAGGTTACTTGGCTTGAGATCTTTTGAGCTCGCTAACGAGTTGATTGAACGAGGAGTGTAATAAACATTATGGTTTTTGCTAGGTGTTTTTTTATAACAAGATTTTGGAGGTATACGTAAGTAGTATTTGGGTGTGTTTAGTGTGTGTGTGCTTATATTTAGTAATATAATAATTAGTTTGAAACAAATCATTAAGAAAACTAGTACATAGGTAATAGAATAAGATAATATAGCTAGTCATATGCTCCTTTGTTGGGACAGTTGCTGCAGTTGGTGCTCGTTTTTAATGATAATAGTATGGCTATTTGAGTCCTTTTTTAGCATAATTTGTCCGTTAGAAGTCCAACAGTAGCTGTATTCATATGATTTGGCATGGATTCTTGAAAGGTAAAATATTTTTTTGGCTTGAGGGGTCAATTGCTCTGTAATATAAATTGGTATTTCTTCGGTTGTTTTTATATCTAAGTGGGAAGAACTGACCTTTTTGTTCGGATTTTGCTTGTTGTACTGTTTGATGCCATTTAGGAAGCTTGCCTTCAGTAGGGTATTCGAGAACTCCAGTGTAACATTTGAAGTTGACTTATCTTTTTTTGAGGGTTGCCTAGTTACGTCCCGAATATGTGTACTGAGTATGTCAATGTTAAGCTGTCTCGATAGGTGTATAATTGTATCATATAACATAGACTTGGTTTCAGTCGCTCTCTTTGGTACATTACGCAGTTCCACTGAAGTTTTAATGAGATTACGGTCATGGGTCTCTATTTTTTCTTCCAGTGTCGACAGCTTTATAGCCATTGTCTGCCGTTCTTTTTCTAAGCCAGTTATCGTAGTCTCTATGGTAGACAGTTGGTCGGATATATATGAGATTGACTTTTCCAACTCGCTACTAGTTGTTTTGATTTCAACATAATGGTTTTTTATTTCCATGATATGGTTTTCTAGTTTATCGAGTCGAGTGTTTTGGGTACTCATAAGATCTTTGATCATCTGCCTGATCTCATTTTTGAAACTATCTGGCTCCTCTGCAGGTGTGACAGGTGATACACACTTACGTTTAGCTCGCTGGTTAGCGTTCAAATTTGAGGCGTCAGACTCTGATTTGGAGTGTATGCTTTGTTTTGGTGGTGTCTTAGGTAGCGTTTTTGGCATTATGTTTTATAAAATCGGATTGATCAAAAATAAAATTAATAATAGGATATTCAAGTGTTACCCGCTAATCGCTGTCGCTTGTGTATTGTGGCAAGCGGCCGAGTGGATGATACGACGAAGTGCGCGGGCGCAGCGGAGCTGTCTTGATAGCTTCGTCTCTGTTGTTGCTGTCTCGCTTTCTCTCGCACTCCGTGTAAACTATGATTGCGTTATGCTAGCCTGGTAGTTAGTTAGCGTTTCGTACACTATTTTATGCAAAAAATTATTATGTAACACTTAATTTAGAATAATTTTATTAAAATACACTTGATGCGTCCACTCGCTAGCGTGGTTCAAAGGGAAGGTGCTAAGATAACCGTTATCTAAATAATCCTGAATAACCTTATTGTAACTTTCGCGTACGGTTGGTGATTGACGAAGTTTACGCTCGAGCGACAAAAACCGGCGGTGAGCGACGCCGCGCGAGTTCCCTAGTTCAGAGGGATCCTTGCAGAACGGCAGCGCAACAGTATAACGACCTACGTCATCGCGAGTCACAGTAGATGTGAAAATATTCTCGCACTCGGTTTCTTCTGGAGACAATAGGCGCTTCATAGGAACTTCCTCAAGTTCCCAAAATTTTTGCACTAAATCATTTAGTGCTAGCGCAGAAAAGGATGCGGTTGTAGGCACAACATCTTTACGTGGGTAATCACCCATAAGTACATACCCAAACGCGGTTGATAGTACACAAGGGGCACTGGGACCACACTCGACTCTATTTCCTAAGTAGATATACGGGAAGAGCTGTGCACCTAATACTATATCAATGTTTCCTGGAATGTTCCAGCTTAAGTCAGCAAGCGGTAAATCGCGAAGATTTAACTCGCGATCACACTTAATTAATTGCGAGGGCAATTGATCCGTAAGGCTATTCATAACTAACGCATGTATAGTATACTTATGATCTGCATAAATACGAGATTCAATGTCCAAATACACATAGCCTATTATCGGGTGCGAAGTGGAACCAACACCTTTGACAACAGAATTACTCATTGGTATTATTGGTAAATTTAATAAACGACAACAGGACAATGTTATTAAGTTATTCTGTGAGCCATTATCAATTAGACATCTGACTACAGATTTATTTCCAGTGTTACCTTTAGGGCGAGCATACACCTGAGCGGTTGCCAAGAGAATATCACCCTTATGGCTAGAGGCATACGAATGCACAATGCTTGAAGCGAGCGGTGACTCAGGAGTGGGACTAACATGGTCGCACTGGGGCGGCGGGGATGCGGCAACAGTCGTCGCATGCGAGTGCGAATTATTAACATTATTCTCAAAATGCAATAATTTATGATGTTTTTTCTGACAGAAACAAACTGACGTACTTTTACATTGCGGGAGATTATGTAATGTGCTTAGACAATTCACGCAACCAAGCTTAGATTTAATAAACTCATATCTAGCCTTTGCATTTTGCATATTTTTAAACTGAGCGCAGTCATGCAGGTGTCGGTGGTCGCTGCCGCCACATAAACAACAGGACGCGTCAACTGCGGCGGGCGCATTCGACTTATTATTAATCGGCTCACTGACAACAAACGACTTAGAATTACGCTGTACACGCCTATCATTAGACTGTGGCGTCCCAGCAGTGGACGACTTCGCATATGACGAAGACCGCGGGTTTGACCGTTCAATCATCTTAGCATAATCTTGTACAAAGTCGATCAGCTGTTGCGTCGTAGGTATATCGACACCTCGAACAGAAAGTTCGAAGGCTTGGATGGTTAGAGTGTCCATTTTCCTCAAGGCACATTGTAGAAACATGAAGTCCGTTAAATCATTTATACCTAACTCTTTAAGCGCGGCGATAGAGGAGGAATATATACCTATAAATGAATCAAGTGAGTTCACACTAGGTGAACAATTCTTTAAGTCTAATATATTATTAAGATAATATGAACCTAATGAACGTTTATCTTGGTATTTCTTGACCAAGGCGTCCCAAACTATACTGTAGGTCTCACTTGACGGAACAATACCGGCAGTGAACTTCAATGCGTCATCGGTTAGTTTTGAGAATAGGTATTGCACACGTTGCGAATCAGACAATTGTTTGTTTGAATGAATATTGGCCTTAAAGGACTGATAAAATGTATTCCAGTTTTCAGGGCGTCCGTCAAAACTCGGAACAACAAGCATTTCCAATTTCACTACAGACGCGTTCGAATTACTCGACCCGTGTGAGGCGACCTCCTTGACCTCCTTTATTTCTAATGCGTTTTATTCTCGAATACAATTCATCAAATGAGTCAAGGCAAGAATAGTCGGATTCCACAGGGGATTCTAATGATAAATTTAAGCTATTTATTTGATCCACAATCGACTCGAACTTATCGCGAACGTCATCGATGTTCTCGGTCTCGGCCAAAAATTCCTCATTGGATCGCGTCGTTATGTCAAAACAAACAATGGATTTCGACGATTTATACCAACGAGTAATGCGTGCAAACAATAATTCCTTCTTTTGATTCAACAGAATAAGCTTCGTTTCGAGATCTGACGACATGTTTGCAAATTAACGATAGGTAAGACCTACCTATTGAAATATAACAAGAAGATTATCTAACACAAACAGTTTAGATATACTTTTTATTGAAAATTGTACTACGGCTTATTATATAATAGCGCAAGTAGCACAGCGGAGCGGGAATGTAACTAGCTACGTACCTAGATAGGTACCTACAAAGTTACGCGTATGTGAATAGAATGATGAGTATTTACCAATTAGTACGTAAATCACCAACTATTATAAATATCTACCAATTATTACGTAGATTTAGCGTTTTAAATGCAGAATTTACCAAATAATTTACGTAAATCTGTTAGCGAATGAAAGTAATGAAACTAAGATGGCGGAAAGAATTCACCAAAATTACGTGAATCTTTTAATTAAATGAATAGGAAAGAAATATTATTCACCAATAATTACGTGAATATGTTATTTACTGGCCTATCCGACTCGTAAGGACCATAAATTATGGGTAGGACGTGTAAATAGTCCTGCCAATGGTGTGTTTGCACACAGAGCGTATAAGAACCTGTGACCTGAAGTTTGGTTGTAATAGAAAGAAAATACACATGTGACCGCTTCTATGAATGAAAACGCAAGAGAACCGGCACTGACCTGTGTTCCACCTCGTGAGGATTCAGCTGCAGACAGGCGTGGTTCCTGGCACGTGCTGGTGGGTAGGTAATTTTCGACCGGCCGGTGATTTTCTTGAATTTGTCGTTTTCTTCCGATACACTTCACTTATACTGACTTGAGAATGTGGCCAAAGGAACTTATAGAATTACACAGAAAAGAAACGAGGAGTTGAATTACTCAACTTCCGTTTGGTGCGGCGGCGGAGTCATAGAGGCACCGTTCGGTGCAGCGGCGAGTTAGCGACTCATAAAAAATGCGAGCGGGTAGATGATCCGCCGTGGTGCTTGAGAGTCTCGCTCGTAGAAACTTCATTCTCAAAATATAGTTCGAAAAATCTGTGCGCAGCGCCATCTATTGGCCTTCTTCAACACTAAGTGGTCAACAAATGAGCGCCAATACTCAAACATTATTTCGTTCACAGAAGCGGTTTTTATTACAAAAATTGAAATACAATTAAATTGTGTGGGAAATAATTAAGAAAGTACATAAGCGCTCCACCAATATTCAAGAATGACACTCAGCCTGAATCGCGATTTATCTGAGGACCCTGATTGTATAGGCATAATGTCAAATTATCAATCTGTTTATACAATTTGTCCTCAGATAAAATCGCGTTTCAGGCTGAGTATTATCCTGAATACAGGCCTTTAAATGTTCATCATCCTCATAAGAATTTCCCAGTTGCGATTCAAGGTTTCGATTTTATGGCCCGGAGATGCTGGGTCGGCTTTTCCTAGAGCAAGTGCCGTGCCATCACCAAGAGGATAGCGTGCGTCAAAGCCTCGTCTTTTATGTGACCTGGAACTCAATGATCAGGGCAGAGCTCTCCACACCCAAACTTTTTCATATTATGACCGTTATAGAAAACAGTACAAGCGTATGATGGTCTCCCAAGACCTTAAGGGTCTCACTTGTCACTTTTGCTAAACTGTATACTTACCTGGCCCTCGATTCTACCAAAAGCTAAAGCATTGTGGTGCCGCTATCACTGCAAAAATTGACATTAAATTTTAGACTTTATTTCTATACTGATAAAGTCCAAAATGAAATGAAAACAGTTTCATTACACTTTTTCAATTACTCTGCAAAAGTAATTTAATTTTGAACTTTAATCGCATTGCATTAAAGTCTATTATTTATTGCTGTTTTTTGCAGTGGCGGTGGCACCACAATGGTTTGGCTTTAGCAAAATCGAGGCCCTGGATACTTATACTATTTCGTATTGTAGATTTAATGACTTATTTCTTCTTATACACATCAATTAGCGTGTCACGGTGATGAAAATGCTGCGGTGGATGTGTGGAGTCACGCGTAAACATCGCGTGAGGAACTCACGCATCCGCGGCAGCCTTCATGTCCGTGACATCGCAGATAAAATGCAAGAGAGCCGCCTCCGCTGGTGCGGCCACGTCTTGCGACAATGGCAACCCCGCCGGGTCCAGGTAGAAGGGGTAGGCCCAAGAAGTGCTGGCTTGGCGGCGTGGAGGGTGTCATGCGTGCGAACGGTCTCACTACCTTGGACGCCCAAGATCGTGTGAAGTGGAGGAGGAAGAGCCGGAAGGCGGACCCTGAGCTCCGAGGACACCGTGGCCTCGGATGCAATCAGGACTAACGACTTTTTGTAGATGATGATGACACATCAATTAGCCTGTGGAATTAGTTACCTACCTAGTAGTCTCTTCAATCATAATCGCTCTCGCTTGTAGTGAGACCAAAACCTAAACCTATTAGAATCTTCCACCTCGCTGGACCGCAAGTCTTTAAAATGAGTATCAATCAACATAAGGATATCCTAACGGGAACTGAGCCAATGGCGAGCTATAAAAGGCAACATTATGATTGATATAATCGTTTAAGGCAATGCGCTCGTGTGTGGGCGTGTGATTGTGTGATTCAATCTCACTCGACAATGAACAACTGGTTTATTGAATTAAATATTGATCTTTATATCGGAAACGGCCCACGTTTGGACAAGGAGAGGGGTAAATGCCAATCATAATAATATGACTGCTTAATGATAAGATTGTATATTAAACTAGCTTTTGACCGCGGCTTCATCCGCGTGGATGTCGGTTCCCGGCAATTATTCGAATTTTTCTCGCGCGTAAAAACCATCCTTGAACTTTTTTTCTAATTCAGGACACGTCAATTTGACTTCACCTCGCCTGATGTTAAGCTAAAGGCAAAGTCTCGGAAAGAGGGTCACCATCGTAAACATTTACCATGTTAACAGTAGTGGCACTCAGCTTGACGGCCTCATTAGATGCCTTTTCACGCCCCGCTTAAAGGACCCGGGACTGTAGAATTGGCCAAATTGGTCCAGGCGTTGTTGAGTTATGCGCTTACCAACACATTTAGCAATTCATTTTTATATTATCCATACTAATATAATAAATGCGAAAGTAACTCTGTCGGTCTGTCTGTATGTTACGCTTTCACGCCTAAACCACTGAACCGATTTTGATGAAATTTGGTATAAGGGTAGATTAGACCTTGAGGAAGGACATAGGCTATGTTTGGTCGCGATAATCGACATTCACGCGGGTGGAGCCGCGGGGAAAAGCTAGTAGATTATATTGTAAACTAAGAGTCCTAGAGTGGGAAACACAAGAAGGGAAACAGAAGGTGGGACGCCCGCCTAACTAGATGGACTGACGACCTGAAAAAGGTGGCTGGAACAGACTGGGTGCGGAAGCCGAGAATCGGGAGAGAGGCCAATGTCTAGTAATAGACTGCAATAGGCTAATTGTTTGTCATTGTAAATTGCACAGCTTGTGCGTGCGTGGGATGAAGTTATTTTCAAACCGCACAGGGTGCACCGTTGCCGGTTGCAACGTCTGAGGATGAATTCCCTGCCTATGTCAAACAATTCTTCTGAATTCAAACCATTGTATTGGTAACACACGGTGAGGCAAAGTACCTCTTGAGGCTGATAGGTTCATTGTAAATCAATCATCTTCTGTCGAATTGATGGCACTTTTACTCCCAAATTGTAAAATTTAAAAAGTATTTCTTCAAAATTGTATTGTAGCACTAACTACATATTTATTACCAATAGTAGTATTCTGCTTAAAACTGGAACTTCTGCTAAAAAAAAGTAAATAATTGTTGTTATTTTCGAAATGAATGTACTACTTTTCTTATACTCTAACAAGTTTTACCACGAGGAAGAAGTATTCCTTGTGGTCAAATCAGTTAGATAAAATAGTTAGTCCACCTGGAAGAATGGAAGTTTCGGTTCTACCACCGCTTCCTTGGCACCAGTGAAGAACGCAACAAACTCCACTGTAGCATTTCACAGACGTCAATTTGTTGTTCCCTGTGTGCTGCTAGCTACCTGGATTGCGTTCTCGGAGGCGCTTATAAGCTCCTTCGGTGTGTGGATGGCCATGCGGCACACTTTAGCAGGAAGACCATGGTCTGTAGTGTAACTCAACAGTCGCACCGGAGATCCGCGTCATCTGAGAAACCCTAACTAGATCTAATCTCTCTGCTTCGGCTGATTTCTGTACGAAGTCTATTCCACCTGGGTCTTGATTCTACTAAAGCCAAACCACAGAAGTGCCACTGCCACTGAAAAAAACGGCATTAAATAATAGACTTAACAAAGCAGTTAAAGTTCAAAATTAAATGACTTTTTGCAGTTATTGAAAAAGTGTAATGAAACGGTTTTCATTTAATTTTGGACTTTAGACGTATAGAAATAAAGTCTAAAATTGTATGTCTTTTTCACAGTGGTTTAGCTGTAGTAGAATCGAGGGCCTTGTCAATATTAGCAGCAGATGACTACGAACGGCCTGGCGTGGCGGTAGTGAATGCGACTGCCACGCAGGAGGCGCGGGTTTGATTCCCGCTCAGTGCAAATATTTGTATGCATGAATATGGCTATTTGCATTGGTCTGGGTGTTTTTATGTATAATACGAGGGTCAAACTGAAAGTTCTTAGAACTGGCCACTTATAAACAATATAATAAAAAAATAATTCTAAAATTTGAAAATAGAACTCTTTGCCAATATTACTGAGTATATATTTCATTCATTTATCATTTGTTTTACGATTTGGCGGCAAATTGAAAATTGTCTGTGTCACGTTAACATGAATTTAACACGAGAAAATTTTCGTGCAATGATTTTTTATGACTTTCGATGTCATTTAAGTCAACAAGAAAGTTATGATAGACTACGATTGGCCTTTCACGATGAAGCCCCATCTCGTGCGACTGTTTACAACTGGTTTAATGAGTTTAAACGTGGTCGCACTAATCTCACTGATGATTTACGTGAGGGACGGCCTTCTACGGCGACGACTGAAAATAACATCTGTGTTGTGCGGCGTATGATAGAGACTGACAAAAGAGTGACCTATCAGCAGATTCGGACAAGCTTAGGCATCGGTATGAGTCAAGTGCACAAAATCCTCCACGAACATTTAGCGGTCAGGAAGCTTTGCGCCCGGTGGATACCTCATAATTTGACTGAGGCTCAAAAACTCCATCGTGTGGATTGGTGCCGTAAAATGATTGAAAGATTTAACGGAGGTGACTCTAATGCTGTGTTCGACATACTAACAGGTGACGAAAGCTGGATTTACTGTTATGATCCTGAAACCAAAAGACAATCTGCTCAGTGGGTGTTTCCTTTCGAGGAGTTGCCAACTAAAGTGAAGAGAGATCGAAGTGCGGGAAAAAAAATGGTGGCCTCGTTCTTTGGAAGGATAGGTCATTTCGCAACAATTGTGTTAGAGGATCAAAAAAGAGTTTCTGCAGAATGGTACACTACCAATTGTTTGCCACTTGTCTTGGAAAAAGTTCGAGAGAAACGACCTCGCAGTAGGATCCTCCTTCACCACGACAACGCCTCGTCGCACACCGCCAAGCGAACGATCGACTATTTGGCGACATCAAACGTTGAATTACTGGGTCACCCGCCGTATAGCCCGGACCTCGCGCCTTGTGATTTTTATTTATTTCCAAAAATTAAAGAAAAACTTAAAGGAAAGCGGTTTATGAATGCTGAAGAAGCGGTGGCTGCGTATCGCGATGCCATTGAGGAGACCCCTAAGGACGAGTGGGCAAAGTGCTTTTCCCAGTGGTTCCATCGCATGCAGCGGTGTATTGACGTGAATGGACAATATTTTGAAAAGATATAATAAAACTAATAACTGGCTAATGTAATCAGTTTTTGATTTTCTAAGAACTTTCAGTTTGACCCTCGTATGTATGTATTCATAAAAAAAAAAGTATCTAAGTATGTTTAACCGTATTCTAGATTCCATAACACAAGCTAGTTAAGCTTACCATGGGTCTAGATAGCGTTTTGTAGATTGTTGTGGATCTTTTATAGAATTTTCCTGTCTGGCAGCTGACCATCTAATTAATGAAAACAAACATTTTCTAGGTATACCTAATTACTGTGCCAAGGACGTTAAGTCATCTGTCCTATGTATCATCGATTCTCAGAACATGGCCGGTCCAGTTTGCGGTTAACTTGCATCAAAATAACTTTAAACATTGATTCAAAGTGACCAATTTGGGTCATAACCTCAACAAATACTTACTTATAAATGGTCGCAGGAATCTTTATTAAAAATAGAATATATTTTCAAGAATTAAGTAAATATTGCATTCGTTTATTATTCTGTTAAGCTGAAAATAAAAACAGCATCTACCAAACCTTGTCGAATGATCTTACTATAAAACGAAAACCTTTTACTATACCTACCTAAGAAAAATTTGATATGTCAGTGGCCTTCAGTGGCAATCTTACTCCTGGCACTGGGTCTTCATAAGGAAGAGAATTTTTTTAGTTACTACTAGAACATACTAGATGGCGTTATGTGTAACGATTTATCATAGCACTCGTATATAATCGTTTTTATACAACAAAAGTTGTTATTTTCTAGTCAAACTAAACTCATTATTACTTATAAACGTAAAATAATGAACTTTTGATCTAATTTCGATAAATTGGTTAAAATAACAGCGCCATTCACGTTCTTTTTCAGTACTACTGAGATACGGCGCTTTAATTCAATATTTACTTTATACTTTAGTTAATAGATGGCGCTATTCAACATTTCTTCTAGTTTATTTACGTTAATTTATAAACTGAATTCGATGAACGGATAGTCTTGTGTTGTTTAGCGTGCATTTTTTATGTTATATTATTTTTACTACGACCGACCTGGTTTGAATTTTGGACTTGAAGCTTCCATCCACGAAAGTTTTCGGCACGTTTTACGGATTGATACGATGACAAATAAAATGACATCAAATTCGTAATCAGCATACTCAAAACCGTAGACAGAGAAGAACATAGACAAATTGATAGCTTCCATCGCATTCATACAAGAAAAAGACAACTAGTTCGCGAAACAAACCATAAAGAAAAATAGCTATGTACGAAAGTAAACAAACTTGACAGATTTTCAGTTTACTTTTATTCGTGTATTTATAACGCAATAATTGTTCTTAGACGTGCTAAAATATTCGCAATTTGGTTTTGTAACAGTTATTCAACATAAAGTAAACACAACTGAGGGAAACATGGGACGGTGCAGTGTTTTGAATTGTAAAAGCGATAGTGAAAGGAATTTACCCGGCGTATCTTTTCACTCCTAAATAAATACGTTTTTAAAGTTAAAGGCCCGTTCATACACATGCCACAGTGTATTATTTCATGGGAAGTACTTAATGCATATAATTCTATTGATAAAATAGTATAAAACAGCAAATAATAATTATCTTAAACTACGAAATAAATTTTATTCGATGTTGCCAGGTTTTGAATGTTTATTTGTCAAATATTATGGGTACTAATATACATGTTGTAGGTACTTCTTATAAATATGATGAAATATAATAAATATTCTCATGTATATAGTAATATTATAATTGTATTACAGTTTTCCGGAAAATACAAATTTACAACAAAAATGGATTGAAGTTACCTACAGGACGTACAAATTGGTTGCCAAAAAAGTAATCAAAATATGTAACAAACAAAATAAGTAAAAAATCGAGTAATTATGGAATATGAGTACCGTCGTGGCAGCAAAACGGCACAAGCGGCATGCAACATCAACGACGTTTACGGAGCTAACACTACAATCCAACGCTGGAAGCTCTCCGTCATCCGCCCTACTCACAAGACCTTGCGCCTACAGACTACTACTTTTTCCAGAATTTGGGTAACTTTTTGACGGGCGAAAAATTCAATACCCGAGTAACAAAACAGTCATGAAATGCCTTTGAAGAATTTGTTAAAAAGGGTTGTGTTTCTTTAAAAAGGGCATCGATAAACTGCCAATGCGTTGGCAAAGATGCATTGATTGCATGGGTGATTACTTCGATTAATACAAAGAAACAATACATGAAAAAAATCGTTTCAATTTTTTCATACTAAACGGCAATTTCATTGGTAAAGACCTTATATAATAATAATTAAGTACTATTGTTATTACACATTTTTAAAATACCTAAAGGTATTTTTTTTTAAACCTGGGGAAAATCGTTCATGGATGTTATGCCGGACTCCTACCGACTAAAAACCCCGACGGTAACGCCCAGCAGCCTATGGTTGGGAGCCCCGGGTAAGCCCTCGGAAGGATGTCCCAGGACTGGTATATTGTTTTGAACTTACTATTCACAGACGCAGACGTCTTCTCTTTTTACGCCTGTGGAACTATTAAACCTTTCAAATATTTATGTTTTATACTATTACAACTCACTGTAAAGATTTTTATCCAGAAATAGAGATCACGATCTCCTGAACTTAAAAACAGAGCCAAATTTTATCACGAATCAGGCGTCAAATAAGGGGTTCACAAATAAATTAATATTTTGCTTTTTCTGGCAATGGTACACGCAAATTTACTTTTCACTAAACTTTTTTTTTTCTCATAACTACTCATAAGACATACCTACAGATACATCACTGATTGCAGATACAAAGCGAAAAGAAAAAAAATAATATTGCCTGTTTGCGAGCGAATTTATCCATAAACTAGGGTAATTTATCTTTCAAAGTCGTCACACTTGTGTTACATGGCGCCATAGATAATATTACCACAGTATAACGAGAGATCTTACAGTAGTTCAAGGCGTTTGATGTTTGCGGAAACGGCGCCTTTTGCAGTTTGGTCAGGGTTGTCACTTCAGTTTTTAATTATAATTAATTTTTCTGTAACATTTAATATTATAACCACTATTTTGATCTCTCAAGACAAGGCACATCAACTCACGCTAATATAAATTACTAGCTGATGCGCCCGCGGCTCTGCTCGCATGGATGTCGACTATTTCGACTTTTAGTTATATTATCGCCGGTTCTACTCAACCAACAATTATGATCAAGCAAACGTAATATTTTAACTCTGAGTTTTTGGATTTCGGTTTCGGTTTCGGTTTCAGTTTCGGTTTCGGTTTCGGTTTCGGTTTCGGTTTCGGTTTAGGCTTCGGTTTCGATTTCGATTTCAATTTCAATTTTTGATTCGGGTTCGGGTCCGGGTTCTAATGTCGATGAAATTTCACTAATTGCCAGGATCGCTAAATTGATGATATATTCTTAAGGAGCCTATCCACGATCAGTCCGCCTGCAGTTTCAGAGAGAATCGGGTGGCTTGCAGTCCTAAATTGACAGCGCTGTTGGCGATGCGAAAGCGATTTTGGCCTGCCGGCGATTCCCTGCTGTCAGTTTTGCGGTTACACACGATCAGTTAGGAGTCAACAGTTTTCCATCGTATGATTGCCTGCCGGCAATTGTCTGATATCCGGATTGACGACCATTTTAACGACAATCAAAGATGGTGGACATGAAATTTCCCACAAAGTCAACAAAGGTATCATTTTCGATGTTTTCTGAGTTGCTAATTACGAATATACCATCCATCCAGTCATCTCGGATCGCTTCATAAATAATAATATATTCGTAATCAGCAAATCGGTACTGAGATACGGTGTGATATTTTGGGGCAATTCCACAAATAAAGAAATAGCCTTTAAGTCTCAGAAGCGATGTATCAGGGCTATGTTTGATCTTAAAGTAACGGACAGCTGTGTACCATATTTTAAAAGATACAAAGTTCTGACACTTCCGTCTATATACATTTATGAAACAGCTATCTTTGTTAAATTGAACCTACATCTATTTCCACAGCTGTCTGATGTGGTGAATCGCAATAGGCGTAGGAATGCACTATGTATTCGGAAAGCTAAGTCAACCCTTATGTGGAGTAGTATATTTTGTTTAGCTCCAAAAATATACAATAAGATACCTGATAGCTGGAAAAAATTGAGTGTTGACATGTTTAAAAAGAATTTAAAGGACATGCTATATGATAAATGTTATTATAATATTGACGATTTTTTAAATGATACAATCTAAACACTGACATCTTAATTTTAAATTGTACCTGTTGCATGTGTTGATTTTTAATGATAAATAATGAGATGTATTCAATGTAAAATTTTGTACGCCAGAACCGGCAGAATATGAACATTATGTACCTAAACACCATTTTGTACCATATTCAACGAATAAAGACTTTGACTTTGACTTTGAAAACCCCGAGTACCCCGAAAACGACATCCATATCGATTTTAGTAAAACTTTCGAGTCCGCCATCTTGGATCGCTAAATGGATGTTATATTCGCTATCAGCAACCCCGAGTACCCTGAAAACGACATCCATATCGATTTTAGTAAAACTTTCGAGTCCGCCATCTTGGATCGCTGAATTGATAATATATTCGTAATCAGCGACCCAAAAAACCCTGAAAGCGATACCCATATCGATTTTGGTGAAAATTTCGAGTCCGCCTTCTTGGATCGCGTAATGGATGTTATATTCGCAATCAGCGACCCAAAAACCCTGAAAGTGATACCCATATCGATCTTGGTGAAAAATTAGAGTTCGCCATCTTGGATCGCTAAATGGATGTTATATTCGCAATCAGCGACGCCAAAAACCCTGAAAGCGATACCCATATCGATTTTGGTGAAAATTTCGAGTCCGCCATCTTGGATCGCTAAATGGAAGTTATATTCGCAATCAGCGACCCCAAAAACCCTGGAAGCGATACGCATATCGATTTTGGTGAAAATTTTGAGTCCGCCATCTTGGATTGTTAAATGGATGATATATTCGAAATCGGTGACCCCTAAAACACTGAAAACGATACCCATATCGATTTTTGTGAAAATTTCATGTCCGCCATCTTGGATCGCTAAATATGAAAACGAATAAAAAATCAATTTAACAAACAAAACGAGTCATGAAAAAAAATAAAACACGTGATTAGTGTGATTACAAATGAGACAGTCCTGAATCCTTAGTACCTACCGAGTAAAATCTATGGGCGTACCGAGTTATACTCCGTCCCCCACCACTCCCCTGCCCCCGCACGATTGCTCTGTCTCTGTATGATGAATGTATGAATCGTTAGACTGTGATATTACTATTTATAGCATAAACTTAACGATTTTAAGCATTAAAAACATTCTCTGTCTCATGCGTGGACACGCTGAGCCTGTGTCTATTAAACGTAGTGTATTCAAAGTCTATGTCAAAAGCCCATTCGACCATAGGTACCCATATTGCAATTCAGATACCACAGCGCGGCCATATTGGATTCCAAAAGTGACATAGCATTCTCAAAATCCATTAGACCATACCCATATTGCAATTTAGATACCACAGCGTGGCGGCCATATTGGATGCCAAAAATGACATCGATTTCGTACTCAGCATACTTTAAAACCCATTGAACCATACGTATATTGCAATTTAGATACCACAGCGCGGCGGCCATATTAGATTCTAAAAATGACATCAAATTCGTACTCAGCATAGTCAAAAACCCTTTAGACCATAACCATATTGCTATTTAGATACCACAGCACGGCGGCCATATTGGATACCAGAAATGACATCAAATTCGTACTCAGCATACTCAAAAACCCATTGAACCATACGTATATTGCAATTTAGATACCACAGCGCGGCGGCCATATTAGATTCTAAAAATGACATCAAATTCATATTCAGCATATTCAAAAACCCTTTCGACCATACCCATATTGCTATTTAGATATCACAGCGCGGCGGCCATATTGGATTCCAAAAATGACATCAAATTCGTAATCAGCATACGCAAAAACCCATTAGACCATACCCATATTGCAATTTAGATACCACAGAGCGACGGCCATATTGGATTCCAAAAATGACATCAAATTCGTATTCAGCATACCTACCTACTCAAACACCCATTGAGACATACCCATATTGCAGTTACGTGGACACTGACGATAGGGCTAGTCTATAACCTAAAAGTCGCGCAGCGGGTAATGGAGCGACCTATGTAGCTCGCAAGCTCCTTGTGGTAATGGGCTGGCCACGTCTGTCGAAGGACCTGATGGCCTTTGGAGCAGACGAGCCCTAGAATGGATACCGCAAGAATGCAAACGGAAGGTAGGACACAACGTAGCCAGATGGACTGACCACCTGAAAAAGGTGGCTGGGACAGACTGGTTGCAGAAGGCGGAGGATCGGGTGAAATGACGTACAATGGGAGAGGCCTATGTCCAGCAGTGGACTGCGGTGGGCTAATTGATTGATTGCTAATGCAGTTTAGATACCTACTACAGCGCGGCGGCCATATTGGAGGCAATAGGCCAACAATAAGATCCCAAAATCATACCTAGCGAAAAGAGGGTATTGCTTGAGCGATATATCTTGGACCTAAAATGTGTTCTAATCTAAATCGGCTCTATACGCGCAATACCTACACGTTTCTTAGATGTATTTTGAAGATAGCATGGGATGCTACTGCGGTGGACGATCTTACATTAACAATCCGCGCGCCCGGAAGTATCCCGCGATTTATGTAGGTCCAAGATATATGGCCCGAGCAATACTACGTTTTTTTTCGGGCAAATATACTATGTGTCATTTTCTAAAGTTTACGCGAATGTCACTCATTGAAATACAACCACTTTTTACGGATTGCAAGTTAGGAGATACGATCTATACTTGCATTATTTATAGTCACAGTCTGATTTAATAAAATATAGTACGTAGGAATACCTTTGTTTATTTATGTATGACTGACACTTCTTAACATTGAAAATATAGTACACCGCCATCTAGTAGACATTACTGCACAACGTACGCAAGTTCGGGCTATTCCGTCGACATCTAGTGGCGGCTAATAATAGTTAAAAATAGCCCACAAAATAGCCCGAGTTAGGATGGTCACATTTTTTTGTATGGGATGAGGTATCTGTACTTTAGTATTATGTTATCTGTGCTCCTGGCAACTGAATGACCCCGAGGCAGACCGCCGCGCCGTATACCTCAAAGCTCTGTGGTCTTATAATGGAGGTCTTTTGCCGGAATTTTGGGCTGGACACATCTAATCAGACCGAAAATTGCTATCGGCTCAAAGAAGAAGACTGACATAGCTATGTAGATAAGTAGGCATTGAGTATTCTACTGACTAGTCAAATTAGATACTTTTTACTAAACGTCAAAACGATAAGTTATAAGGTAGGTAACTTGTATGAAAAAAGATTTAGTGACGTCATCAAATTTAATAGTCAAATCAGTAACTATTAAAGGTTGGGTGGATGATTAAAAATAAAAAAAAACTATAAAATAAGAACCGACACAATTTTTACAGCTCTTTTACCATTCTTAATTTAATAAGCTCGGTTAGATAATTTATTTGAAATATAGGATAATACCAAATTATTTCTCGTTTATTGTCTCATCAAGTACCTTTAGCTTTATTATTACTTATAAGTAAGTTATTCAGAGAAGCGCATCACGTTTGCATTTCTAATAACAAATGATGTCATTACCCGCAGTGAGCGACAAAATGGCCGACTGCGATTTACATTTGCTGGAGCGAATAACATTCCCTGATGATATACAGACAGACATGTTTATTCTGAGAATTATTGGCCTTTAGATGCATGTATGCATGTATTTGTAAACGTATCGTGAGATAATTTGAGCGTCGATAAAGTATGCATAATTTTGTGGATTCTATGGGAGTGACTGGCGTCTGACCTTTCAATCTAGAGGGTAGCCTAAGCCAGTGCCTCGTCCGTCAATTAGCAGGGCCTCGATTCTGCTAAAGCTAAACCACAGTGGTACCGCAGCCACTGCAAAAAAACGGCATTAAATAATAGAAGTATGTCGCAGGCAGTACTTCTTGGATCTACCTCTCTAACCCGGCGCGGTATACTTATATTCTTTCTGTCGAAACTGCCGAAATCGATAATCAAGGACTTATGTAGGGCAATAGCACAGTCGTGACTTTGGCTGGGACGAGTTTTTTTCTTTTTTATGTTTACCAGTGACAAAATCATTCTAGTTCATCCTAGCGTTTTCACGGTCGCTTTAGAAGCTTTCATCGCGAAGTCCAGAGTCTATTTCCAGGCAAAATACTTGTAAGAAATTCGAGTCATTGCTTCCATTGACTCGAAGAAGTAAACCAAGTTAACTCTGAGAGTCATCAAAGTCCGCCATTTCTATAGGCTCTTCTGTCTTGATGTGTCTAACTTGTTCAATATTCACCATCTTATTTCTCCGTTGCGTTTTTGCTTCGACATACTTCCTATGTTTATTCAAAATAGCTTTCTCTTTCACAATATTTGCAAAGTTTTCAGTCAAATATTTGTCACATAACTTGAAGAAGACACCAAATTCCGACTGTGGAGTCTTCATTTTGAGTATTTTCTTGCAGTCTTGCAGTTCCTGCTTAAGGGATAGTACTTCAGGACTTTTTTTCGACATCCATTTTGGTGTTTGTGTATGAACACAGCAAGTGAATAAGCTGGTTTGTGTTAATTTTGGTGTCATGAATACTGTAGCTTGGGTTGCCGTAGATTTGTATTTTTTATGTGGCAACATCAATTTGGGGATAGTCTTTTGTTTTAGAACTTTTCGGTTGGCTGACGCTAGAATATCCTCAGAGTCGAAATGGTCTTCGCAAACGCGGCAGTGTTTAGCGACTTGGTCTGTTAGGTCTTCGCGGTGAATTATTTTAAGCCATTCCGTACGTCTGGAACAAAAAGAAATGTGATTTAAATACTATAGAGCTGGAAGGATGTTCAAACTTAAAATGTTTCGTTTGTTTGATTGCAATCGGGTGGGTAGAACTGGAGATAAGACTTGATAAGAGATACAAGTTGCGGAGCCGCGGGCGGGAGCCTTGTTAAATATGATTATTAAGTTATTTTATACTAGCTTATTGATTACGTAATATATATTACGCGGGCCGGATTAGATGCTTTCGCGGGCCAGTTTTGGCCCGCGGGCCGTAGTTTGTCCATCCCTGGTCTATATAGTTGGCTTCCTACAAAAAATGTGTTTATCATTCATAGTATTCTCACCGTTCTTCTTTGTTAGGTAATTTAAAAAATGACAATTCACCGCGGTTTCGTGTACTATTCAAACATCCAAACACACAACAATTAAAATAGGATCGTTTAGACATTTTGCAATCACAGAAAATAATAATTCCTAAACGTAATGTGTTTTGTCAAAACGCGGACACTCGCGACTGGAGTTGCGTCCGAAATGTTCCGAGATGGCCGACCTTTGTGTTACTAGTGATGTGCTTGGTTGGTATCCATACTAATATCACAGTCTAACGATTCATACTACATACAGTCGGTCAACGAAGCCGTCTAGACAGAGCAATCGTGCGGGGGGAGAGGGGTGGTGGGGGACGGGGTATTACTCGGTACGCCCATACATTTTACTCGGTACTAAGGATTCAGGGCTGTCTCATTTGTAATCACACTAATCACGTGTTTAATTTTTTTTCATTAATCATTTTGTTTGTTAAAATGTTTTTTTTTTCGTTTTCTATATTTAGCGATCCAAGATGACGGACACGACATTTTCACAAAAATCGATATGGGTATCGTTTTCAGGGTTTTAGGGGACGCCGATTACGAATATAACATCCATTTCGCGATCCAAGATGGCGGACCTGAAATTTTCACCAAAATCGATATGGGTATCGCTTTCGGGGTTTTTGGGGTCGCTGATTGTGAATTTATCATCCAATTCGCGATCCAAGATGGCGGACTCGAAATTTTCACCAAAATTGATATGGGTATCGCTTTCAGGGTTTTTGGGGTCGCTGATTGTGAATATAATATCCATTTCGCGATCCAAGATGGCGGACCCGAAATTTTCACCAAAATCGAAATGGGTATCGCTTTCGGGGTTTTTGGGGTCGCTGATTGTGAATTTATCATCCATTTCGCGATCCAAAATATCGGACTATTTTTTTTTACCAAAATCGATATGGGTATCGTTTTCAGGGTTTTTGGGGTCGCTTATTACGAATATGTCATCAATTTAGCAATCCAAAATGGCGGACTCGAAATTTTCACCAAAATCGATATGGGTATCGCCTTCAGGGTTTTTCGGGTCGCTGATTACGAATTTATCATCAATTTAGCGATCCAAGATGGCGGACTCGAAATTTTCACTAAAATCGATATGGGTATCGTTCTCAGGGTTTTTGGGGTCGCTAATTACGAATATGTCATCAATTTAGCAATCCAAGATGGCGGACTCGAAATTTTCACCAAAATCGATATGGGTATCGCCTCCAGGGTTTTTTAGGTCGCTGATTAAGAATTTATTATCAATTTAGCGATCCAAGATGGCGGACTCGAAATTTTCACTAAAATCGATATGGGTATCGTTTTCAAGGTATTCGGGTTGCTGATTACGAATATATTATTCAAGTAGTGATCCAAGATGACTGGATGGATGATATATTCGTAATTAGCAATCCCGAAAACCTCGTAAAAGATACCCATGTTGACTTTTTTGGAAAATTTCCGTCAAAAGTCCGCCATCTTGGATCACTAAATGGATTTTATTATTAGTCACCCCGAAAACTTAGACTTCTTTTTTAATTTCAAGTCCAACATCTTTGATCGTCCGTAAAATGGTCGTCAATTCCGATATCAGACAATTGCCGGCAGGTAATCATTCGATGGGAAACTGTCGACTTCCATTCCAACTGATCGTGTGTAGCCGCAAAACTGACAGCAGGGAATGGCCGGCCGGCAAAAATCGCTTTCGCTTTCAATTTAGGACTACAGGCCTGGATGATATGCTCTGAAACTGCAGGTGGACTGATCGTGGATAGGCTCCTTAAGAATATATCATCAATTTAGGAAATTTCTTCGAAATTAGAACCCGAACACAAACCTGAACCCGAATCAAAAATTTAAATTGAAATCGAAACCGAAACTGAAATCGAAACCGAAATCGAAATCCAAAAACTCACGAGTTAAAATATTACATTTGCTTGATCATAATTGGTTGAGTAGAACCGGAGATATAAGCAAAAGTCGCAATAGCCGACATCCATGCGAGCGGAGCCGCGGGCATCAGCTAGCAATTTATATTAGCGTGAGTTGATGTGCCTTGACAGACAAGGAGATCAAAATAGGGGTTACATATAAAATGTTACATAAAAAATAATTATAGATAAATAAAAACTGAAGTGACAACCCTGACAAAACTGCAAAAGGCGGCATTTCCGCAAACATCAAACGCGATGAACTACTGTAAGATCCCTCGTTATACTGTGCTAATATTATAAATGCGAAAGTAACTCTGTCTGTCTGTATGTTACGCTTTCACGTCTAAACCACTGAACCGATTTTGATGAAATTTGGTATAGAGATAGGTTAGACCTTGAGAAAGGACATAGGCTATGTTTGGTCGCGATAACCGACATCCACGCGGGCGGAGCCGCGGGCAAAAGCTAGTATTGTAATACACGATAGTCTCCCGATACCTAGAAAGAGGTCGATAGCCTAGAGATGTAATTATCTGTGCTTAAAATAACTTTATGGTAGGTAAACGAATTTAAATATCACACAATCCCTTTTAATACCATATGAAATATTATATCATAAATAAAATAAAATAATAAATATTGCACAACATGCTACACAACGCTATCTAGCTAGACCCATGGTACACTTAATTTGCTTGTGTTAGGGAATCTAGAAAGAGGATAAATATACTAGATACTTTATTTTTTGTAAATACATAGATACATAGGTACATTATAATAAACACCCAGACCAATGCAAGTAGCAAATGCATTGAGCGGGGATCGAAGCCGCGCCTCCTGCGTAGCAGTCGCGTTCACTAAGTACTGCCACGCCACAGAGGCTCATGTCATCATCTGAGCAAAATCCTGGTTACAGAATCCAGGGTCCGCTCTTCCACTACTCCTCTATGCTACCTAATTGTTTACTAATCTTTTGTTTTTTATTTGGAGGTGATTGCCACCTGACCACCCTAACAAACCCCAACTGCAAATCAGCTTGCATCTCACTATACTTTATTGCGTACCAAAACCGTACCAATACCAATTGGGTATTACCTATCCTACAGTTAAAATAAATTATCTAACCGAGCTTATTAAGAATGGTAAAAGAGTCGCGAGCGTCGGTTCTTATTTTATTGTTATTATTTATTTTTAATTATACATCCAACCAACTGATTTGACTATTAAATTTTATGTGTCTTTTTTCATACAAGTTACCTTAAAACTTATCGTTTTAACTTTTAGTAAAAAGTAACTAATTTGCCTAGTCAGTAGAATACCCAGTTCAATGAAAATGAATGAACGCAAACGAATGGATTTTATCGTACATCAGTTCATTCAACGAAGCGCGAGTTATAATGATTGCGATTATCTTCTTACCTCTCTACATTAACGGGTAAATTGAAAAACGTCAATTCATGGCGATTTCTTGTGTTATTTGAACAACCAAGAACATAACAATTACAATAAGCCCGTTTACTCATATTGAACTTTTGAACTCACAATAGCACAAATAAAAACAATGACTTTAGTGTACGTATATCGCTAAAGCGCGGGAACACGCAACTGGCGACGATCGAAGCGAGCCGAGATACTCGTATGTAGCGTACATGTGTGCGTGACAGTAAGCATACAGCTAAAATGTGTGTAGGACTTTATGCAAAGGACTTTCTAGCCACAGATTGCCAAATTGAAACGAATATTTTTTGAATTGAGAACATTAAATTAAATAAAAAGAAAAAGAAATATGTAGAATGGAACAATGTATTTAACAATGATTTTATAAAAAAATCGTTCAAATAAGTACTTAACTTTTTTTCAGTCTATTCAATATCGTATCGGAGAATGAATGATACGGACGTAGTTCGGTTGTTGTCGGATTATTGAGCACCACATTCAACAGAGTATTAGAACGAGAAGATATTAATATCAATTTATGTAAGTGTAAAAGAGATAGAGCTTGCTCACGGTAGCTTTAAAGATAGTAGCTAGTAGAGTTATAATTACTTACTGTAAACTATGATATTTCATACAAATTTAACCGTATACTGTTCATATATTGTCAAAGAGGTCATTGGTTTCTTATTGATTTAGATTGAAAGAGTGAAATGCGTAATGCCTTACAGGGGGAACACTCTGACTACTGAGCTACTGAGGCACGTCTTGAGAAATTCTCCTATATAACAATTATAGGGTAATGGTTGCCATTGCATCTCTTAAATATTGATTTAATTCTGTTCTCCTGCAGCAGTGACATCATTATTTGTGAAAGTTCATTATATTTTCTATCTACATATAACTATGTGACCGACAGACAGCGGAGTAATAAGGATCCATTTATATCCTTTGGGTATTGAAAGCTAAAATATATATCACTAGCTGACCCGGCGAACATCATACCGCCAATTTTTTTCCGCCCGCGTGGCGTCCGAACCCGTTCCCGCTGCACCCTCAACTATATTAAGCATGTACTATACATATAAACCTTCCTCTTGAACTACTCTGTCTATTATAAGAAACCGCATCAAAATGTGTAGCGTAATTTTGAAAATATAAACATACATAGGGACATAGGGACACGGAAAGCGCCTTTCTTTATACTATCTAGTGGTACCTACTAATACTGGGGAATGGGAATGGGGAAGCAAGCAGTAAATATTTTACGTCCGTACCAGTTAGTCAGCAAACAAACTTTTAATGGACTTGTTGGATAGGATCCAAACTTACTCTTCTTAGGCTAGGTTGCCTAGGCAACGAAATATAGGTCGCGTATCGCTGTAGCTATTGATTTTGTGATTTTACTGAGGCGTTATTTAGGCCCGTATTTTAGAATGTCACGCAGCCTGAATTACGAATTATCTGAGGACAGATTGATAGTTTGATATATAGCCTACAAGCTTTTGCCTGCGGCTCCACCCGCGTGGAAGTCAGTTATCGCGACCAAACATAGCCTGCGTCCTTTCTCAAGGTCTAACCTATCCCTATAACAAATTTCATCAAAATCGGTTCAGTGGTTTACACGTGAAAGCGTAACATACAGACAGACAGACAGACAGAGTTACATTCACATTTATAATATTACTAGCTTTTGCCCGCAGCTCCGCCCGCGTGGATGTCAGTTATCGCGACCAAACATAGCCTATGTCCTTTCTCAAGGTCTACCCTATCCCTATACCAAATTTCATCAAAATCGGTTCAGTGGTTTACGCGTGAAAGCGTAACATACAGACAGACAGACAGACAGACAGACAGAGTTACTTTCACATTTATAATATTAAGTATGGATACAATCTGTCCTCAGACAATCTGTCGTTTGACATTGTTAATATTGACATGACTAAATCTTATATTATTAATTCTCATTATTATTACTTAATTATTGCAATCTCTAATCATTATGAATGCCAAAATTGTCATGTTGCATGTAAATATTTGCACACCTTGTACTAAGAGGTTATAGTACAGCGCACCTATGCACATATAAATGTATATTGTACCATCCCAATACCTGTATTATGCAATTAAATGATTTGATTTGATTGATTCAGATAAATCGCGATTCAGGCTCAGGCTTAGTGTTATTCTAGAATAAGACGGGCACGAGTTTCTCGCACGTTCGAGTCAATAAAGTCGTATGCGATAATCATTAGCAATAATCGCACTGTCAAAATGCTTACACACTCAATTCTTGCATACGATTATATCGTACGAGTTTCGTAAGTGACACTTCACCTTAAGCCTTATGTCATTGCTTTAAAATTCTGTTTAGACGGACACTATTAATATTCAATTGCGAGGCGATTCTCGCCAGGCGAGGACGAGCGAGCGACTATTGCTTCTGCGAATGTTTAGACGATGCCCGAGGAGGGCCCTGGGTCAGCCGGGGTGCGAGGGATATGTCGAAGACAACCTCACCCCCGGCCTAGACGACGACCCATAGTTGGAGTGCGATTTGACTCGGTTCAAGTCCGACATAACCTCCCCTTCTGGCTCCTGTGGGGGAGATATCCGAGGGGATGTCAGCACGGAAAATAAAAAGACGATGCAATTTTTTTTCTCTCCTTTCGAGAATTGTATATTCGAGGTGATAAACTTACCCCGTCTAAATGACGTTTAAGTAGGTACTAGCTGATGCCCGTGGCTCTGCCCGCATGGATGTCGGTTATCCCGACTTTTGGACATTTCTGCGATTTTACTCAATCAGTTTACGATGAAATTTGCGTAAGATTTTAAGCATTTTAAGACTGACTAAGACTTTTTAAACGAAAAAATGTAGTTACACATGTTTAACTGTAGGAGAATATCTGCGATATTATTACTATGAACCTAACGTAAAAATATATGTTTTTTTTTTATACAGGACACGTCAATTTGACTTCACCTCGCCTGATGTTAAGCTAAAGGCAAAGTCTCGGAAAGAGGGTCACCATCGTAAACATTTACCATGTTAACAGTATTGGCACTCAGCTTGACGGCCTCATTAGATGCCTTTTCACGCACCGCTTAAAGGACCCGGGACTGTAGGAAGAAGGAAACACGTGAGCTGGCAGGGAGTTCCAGCCAGGTCTTAGTGGTGCGGCATAGGAATGAGTCACTGAAACGCTTGGTTCTAGCAGGTATACTCTGCACCGTAAATGGATGGCATCTTAGCCCTGCACGTGTCGTCCTGTGAAGGAAAGGGGAGGGTGGGAAACAATTGGTTTAAAATCGAACGTCTAAGACACTGTTTCGTTCGCGAATGCCAAATCTCTGGAATCAGATATCTAGTCCATCGTAATTTATTATCAAATACCAAATAAATCACGATAGAATCCATTAAAATAATTTTTATTTCAAGGAAAATATCCATAGCTGTCTGAAATGCTACAAAGTTGTATGGAATTTCGAGTGTACAGCACAAATGGAGCGGTGAATGTGCTATTGTTTTGTACAGATCGTTGCCCTCCGACCATAAATATGAAGTAAGTACTTGCGTAGTTTACTGTGTTTATGTCTACTAGAAACTGTACGATAGGTTTATGGCACATTTACGACGATCTCGCGACCTACAGGAACCTTCTTATGAGATAAAAAGTACCCTAGTTATGTCGTATTCTAGACTACAATTTCTCTACACAATCAATCTTCTCTACAAAGCCTACTGAGTGTTATTGAATAACAAACATTCGAACATCGTCACGAACTTTCACATTAGACGGGATAAAATTGTGAATGAGTGAATGAATCTTTTGATTGAATGGAAAATTTATTTGCATAAGAGAGTGAATTTGAACGATTTGAATGAATGAAATAAAGGTTTAGAATGAATGAACGATTTCTTTTTGTGTCCCCTTCTTTAAGTGAATTCGGCGTGGGTGGGGCCGAGTCCCTTACCCTTAAATACAGTAAAATCTAAAATAACGTTTTTAAGTACCTAAACAAAACAAAAAAAACACGTAGGCCTGGGCTAGATCTAGGACTCTAGAGAGAGATGCTAGACTCGTCCCCTATACGTGGGATGGAACCGAAAAATAAATTGGCGAAATGTGGGTAGTTATTACTTAGTATACCTCTGCCTATCCCTTCGGCAGAGGCGTACATGTATAAATGTATCTATTTAGCCTTTCTGGGATTACTGGTGTGCGTATGACTTAGGCGATACTTAGATATTTTGCATACAAATGAATAATAAGTAATATTATTCATAACTTCTGTCATCATTCGCCCGCCATAACATGAGTCATAGACAACACAACACAAACAATATGACTTATCAACTGTTTATACAGCAAGTATTACATTTGCTGTGTCAAAAGAATAATTTTGGGCCGTGAAATAGTATGTTAATACATCTTTGTGACTTATATTAGTATATGACGTCACTGGTTTTGTAATTTTAGTAATGATGGCTGAAGAAAACAATAGAAGGCCATTCGTGTGTCTAGTAAAATCGTTGCAAGACCTTGAGACAGTTTATTATTTACTGGCTATCCCGGCGAACTTCGTACCGCCAAATATTCCCACTTCCCGTTCCCACTGCACCCTCATAAACAATGATATATAGTTATCTAAACAGCAACAGAAATAACCACACTGTCAGTTCTGTGTTTATGCCGATGCCGGCCGAATTTGTTGACATTAATGGTCACTACTCCGTTCCCTTGAGTAGTAGCGTGATGATATATAGCCTATGTGTTATTCTGATGCATAAGCTATATTATTGTAAAGTTTCATGAAAATTCATTCAGTAGTTTTTACTTGAAAGAGTAACAAACATCCATCCATATGCTCACAAACTTTTGCGTTTATAATACCTATTAGTAGGATTCATTATCATTATAACAACGTGTCCTGGTTGCATCCAAGGCACGGATCCATGGCCCGTCTTCTGGATTTTATTCCTCCACTTCACATGGTTTTCCTCGCAATCGAAATGGGTTGAAATTCTCGTAAGAAACGTTTATGTATGCGTGTATTTTTATTCAGTCTGTGGAACTTACGTCATAATAAATATTCTTCTTCTTTTTTTCTTGAATGGCATCTTACCCATTTAGGAGAAGTTTTTCTTGCCAGTTTATGTATCTAAGTTAGTTTAAGTATCTATTCAAATCGATTTGTATTGGAAAAAATTGGATGTTCGGATGGAACTTGAAATGGCAACCCTTACAGAGAAATGCTCTAATTACTACCATTAAGACCTAGAACTCCCTGCCAGCTCACGTGTATCCTTCTTCCTACAGTCCCGGGTCCTTTAAGCGGAGCGTGAAAAGGCATCTGATGAGGCCGTCAAGCTGAGTGCCACCACTGTTACATGATACATGTTTACGACGGTGAGTATGTGTGACCCTCTTGCCGAGACTTTGCCCCTAGCTTACCATCAAATTGTCGTGTCCTTTATAAAAAAAAAACGACTTGGATTGGAAAAATTGGATGCTCAGACGGGACTTGAAATAAGTACTCGTAAGTAAGTTAATTTCAAAAATAGTTTGGTATATTACGAACCTGTTACACTACCACATTTTCATAATTATTGGTCATTTAAAAAAGGCGTCAATCGTATCAATGTGTAAGCTCGTCCCAAATACCGACACCTGGCACAGCTGCAAAGTGCGCGGGGTGTTTCGTGTGCATAGTTAATTAACAGTTGTTTTGAAATTAATACAAAATTTTGTGTGATTTCGACGAACAAAGTAAGTACTCAATTATAAATAAACTAGCTTTTGCCCGCGGCTCCACCCGCGTGGATGTCGGTTATCGCGACATATCCTTTCTCAAGGTCTAATCTACCCTTATACTAAATTTCATCAAAATCGGTTCTGTGGTTGAGGCGTGAAAGTGTAACATACAGACAGACAGACAGATAGACAGACAGACAGAGTTACTTTCGCATTTATAATATTAGTATGGATATTCCACAACATTCTACACAACGCTATCTAGACCCATGGTAAGCTTAATTAGCTTGTGTTATGGAATCTAAAACGCGGATAATCATACTTAGATATTTTTTTTGTTGTAAATACATACATATTATACATAGAAACACCCAGACTAATGCAAATAGCCATATTCATGCATACAAATATTTGCACTGAGCGGGAATCGAACCCGCGCCTCCTGCGTGGCAGTCGCGTTCACTACCGTCTTATTTTCTTAGTTTTTCTCCTTCCTGTTGACTGATTGTTCTGATATATGGTACATCCTTTAGCTCGGACAATAATACAATATAAATCAATGAAAGAAGAAGAAGAAGTTTGATTTGCTCTTAATACTTACCCACCTTAGTATTAGGATTATTTTTAGGGCCTCGGGTTCGATCCCAGGGTTACCATGGCACACACCAACGACTTTTCGATGCTTTTCGAAGTTATGTGTGTATTTATCGCAGGTTTATAAGTGCCCGGTTAATGGCAATAGGCTCGCCACCTATTACATTGGGACCTAAACATAAACTGGCGAAATGTGGGTGCTAGCACCTCTGCCTACCCCTTCGGGGAATACAGGCGTGAGTTTATGTTATGTTATGTTACGTATTCCAGAATGTTACTCAGCCTGAATCGCGTTTTATCTGAGGACAGGTACATATTGATAGATAAGAGAAGGAAAATTTGAAATGATTCAGGTGTGGCTAAATAGCTCAGTTGGAAGAGCATTCCCCTGTAAGGTCGTGAGTTCAAGTCTCACTTGAGCGTTTCATTTTTTCCGTTTTTTTTTCGAATATTGATAGATTTGACAAAACATTCTGTTTGAATGAATTCTTTTATAGCATTTATTATGCTAACTTTTAAGTTCGAAAAACATTGGAAAAAATGAGATGCTCAAGTGAGACTCGAACTCACGACCTTTCCCTTACAGGGGGACTGCTCTTAAAACATTCTGTTCTTAGGTAAATCGAGATTCAGGCTGAGTGTCATTATAGAATAGATTTTGTAGTTAAGATTGTTCTGACGCTGACTGTACCTCTTCCGATGCCAGAATCAATAAGTAGAAAGGTCTCTGCTTACCCCGATGTAAAAGAGGCATAACTATAAGTCTATATCCAACAAAATACATGAAAAACCATTCCTAACTTATACAATTAAACGAAAATAACTAACTTCAAATTGACCGATGGTCGAAAGTATGTAGGTAGGTACAAATGTCGTGACCGGGTACTTGATCGCTGGGTTGATAAGGGCCCCTGATAACATTCTAGTACAGGTTGTTGTACTGAAAGCCCGCATAGGAAGGTCCTACCCACGGAGGACAGAATATGATTAGGTAACGGAGATGCCCCATTGATATTTCACCTAATAAAAACGCGCGCCGAATACGGGTGGGAAGAGAGACGTCAAAAGTCGAAGGACGTCATAGGTATAACGTTCCTACCGAATGAGTCCATTTTACGTTTGGATGGCACGCGACTAGATTGCCTTGCAACAACTCCGCTATCATTTCCTTCTCCATGGTTCTACCAAAGGTGTGGATTGGGCAGAGGTGCGAGAGATATGCTTTCGGCAATCTCACCTACGGCAACCAAGGACCCAAGACTGTTTTTTTTTATCTAGGACACGTCAATTTGACTTCACCTCGCCGACGTTAAGCTAAAGGCAAAGTCTTGGTGCGTCAAAGTGCGTTTTGGTCGGTTCGAGTCCGACAGAACCACCTCCACCGGCTCCGTGGGGGTGGTATCCGTGGGGATTTTGCGCACGATAAAAAAAAAGGTGTGGATTGGAGTAGATACTATATTGTTTGGAAAGAAAGAAAGAATTAAGTATACCTATCCCGTGTAGTCACGGAGAAAGAATACAAGTATCATCACCCCATTTCATCCGAAGGGTGTCGTAAGAGGCGTCTGACAGAAAAATACGCAGACGATATCACTGCGAGAGAAGGAACACTCGAAATAAAACCCTGTACCAACCCGTCTGGCTAACTTGGAAACAGTAGGCCAGAGCCTCCCAACATTGGGAGAGGCCTATGTCCAGCTGTGGACTGCGGAAGGCTAAATACTTGTGTGGAATGTTATGTAATATTTATTTATTTATATCGCAGTAGAAGGTATATCCACTCCTTGCCAATAATACAAGGAAAAGTACTTTTGTGACCACTCGTCAAACTTTCTCCCGTGTTGTCTGCAGTAGGTGGGTACTGCACCCAGAACTGGATACCTACCTACTCACTGCATTAGAGAAAGCATTTGGCGAGTCTGTTTGAGTGGTTTGTTTGTCAGTGTATTGGTTTTTTTTATTCATAGTAAAACACTGCTGCAGTGATCTGCGGTAGCCTAGTGGTATAGGTAATGGACTGCTGAGACGAGGTCTCGGGTTCGATCCCAGGTTTACCATGGCACACACCAATGACTTTTCGATGCTTTTCGAAATTATGTGTGTATTTATCGCCTATTATATTGGGACCTAAACATAAACTGGCTAAATGTGGGTGCTAGCACCTCTGCCTAGCCCTTCGGGGAATACAGGTGTGAGTTTATGTTATGTTATGTAGTAAAACACTCGCCGGAATATTTACTATGTTTCTTATATTTCGGCGCTGTTTCAAGCGCCAAGATCATGGAATCATGGATGCACTGATGACCGCCGAGTTGGTTGTTCAGGTTGTTCTTGTGATTAGGCAGACCGTATCGGTCTACTTACCCTCTTCCGCACTCGTTTATGACGCGCGTTGTTCCTACAAATGTCCGCAAATAACCATGTCAATCTCCAGTTTTTTCATATCACTTAGGTGGTAGACAAGCACACGGCCCACCTGATGGAAAGTGGTTACCACGGCCTATGGAAGTACGCAACACATAGGGAGTCGCACTCGCGCTGCGAACCCTTTAAGAACCGAAGGCTGTCTTGAAGAACCCTTTATTGTATTCGCTTGCAAAAACCACCAAGTATTCCCTGCCTATGGGGAGAGGTTCGAGATTTTTGAAAAAAATAAAATGTTATAGTGATTATATAAAGTTTAATTAAAATTAGGTATATTTGTTTATATAAATTTATTTTGCAGTAGGTAAATCTTTCTTACATATTTTTTTATTACTATCGGGACTTTTATATTAGGTAAATGAGAAATTAAGGTATGACAATACCTAGACAGATATTTTAGAAAACTTCAATTATGTACATTGTTTAAGTTTAAGTAAGTGTATATCTACTTGAAAGGTATTTGTTGTATTTTCAAGAAAATTACTTACGCAATACCAAAGATTATTTCATTTACTTGAAAGGTATTTGTTGATAGTATTTTTAAGAAAATTACCTAGGCAATACCAAAGATTCTTTCATTTAAAGACATTTTCATCCCACCATCTCGGAAAGAGTATTTTTAATCTTCAATATCTGAGTGGAAAAGCCGTTTTTATTCTCTAGAGGATAAAGTAAATTGAATTTAGAACATCGTGTGCACTAAGTTTGTTGTGAATTAAAAAAAAACATTAAACCTATTTACTGCTACCTCTATGGTGCCAAATATATCATACAACCAATGATATTACATACAAAAAAGGGGGGTATAAAATATCATTGCATACAACTTTCTTTTAATTTGTTAAAAACACAGACTCGGAACCTTCTTGGTGTTCTGTTTTCAATTTGCTTTGTACGCGGTTCTTTACGCGGCATTTTTTCACGTCATTGTTAAACCTCATATTAAAAACAAGAAACTTGAAAACAAGTGAAAATGTAGTAATTAATACCTAAACTGAAATAAAAGTGTACCTATCTTGTGATTGTAAACGTTTTTTTTTTTGCATTTAGTCATTTCCTCGCTGAGGTGGAATGAAAAGTTACGTGTTGCACTCGAGTGCAAAGATTTTTCACCTCGTGCTCTTTTGATTCCCTCGCTAACGCTCAGGATTCTAATTTTGAATTTTTTAGAATCCTTCGCTTGCTCGGTCATCAAAATTGAACACGCGGTTAAAAAGCAACTTTGCACTGTTGTATAACAAATAACTATTTTTCAACTCATCTTAAAAAGGGCTCCTTTTGCGAAGTGCATCAGTTGCGAAGTGTGCCGTATGAGATGTGCACCAGTGGCGAAGTGCACCGACTGAGAAGTGCACCAGTTGCGAAGTTCACCATTTGAGCATGGTGTACAAGTTGAGATGTGCACCAAATGCGTCACACCCAAGATAGAATGTAGCCGTGGGCATCTGGTGTTGCAGACTATTAATTCATCATCTTCACAACCACATAAATATTGTTAGATTATAACGGCCATGAGTTGAAATGATTTGAAGCTCTTTTAATTTGATGTACCAGCTTTTGCCAGCGGCTCCGCCCGCGTGGGTGTCGGTTATCGCGACCAAACATAGCCTATGTCCTTTCTCAGTGGTTTAGGCGTGACAGCGTAACATACAGACAGACAGACAGAGTTACTTTCGCATTTATAATATTAGTATGGATTAGTATGGATATCTTAGGCAGACAACAGTCATTCCGCTTTCCGCCATGACAGTATGACCATAAATTATTCAGAAGGTATTGTCGGCACCGCCCACTGTACAAGATCTTCACATTACCATTTGCGTTCCAGCTAGGGTTACCGCACTAGGTATTCATAGACATTAAGACGCTTATTATAATATACAGGGTGTCAAGTCATTTGACCTGTAAAAAAAAACTATGTACAATATGCAATTTTTATGTACCTATTGTTTATTATTCGAATAAATCGGGAATAATGAAATGCAAGAGCTCTCCCCCTGTAAGGGAAAAGTCGTGGGTTCAAGTCCCTCTTGAGCATTTCGTTTTTCCCGATGTATTCCAATTATAAAGTTAGCTTATTAAATGCTATAAAAATTCATTCAAATAATGTTTAGTAATTTACATTAAAAGGTAATTGTTTTTTAAAAATCACTTCATCTAAATGTTTTCCATTTCGTCCTTGGCAATTCTGTAAACGACGACTAAAAATTTTCTTTTAATGCTTGACATTTCCCGCTGAATATTTTCTTTTAGTTCATCAATTGACCTCGGATTTGTGTCGTAGACTTTGGACTTAAGGCAACCCCATAAGATAAAGACCATTGGACTCAAATCCGAGCTACGCATTGGCCAGGGAAGGTCTCCTTTTAAAGATATCACTTTTTAGGGACGTTTCATCGCATAATGTCCTTTTCTCAAAATGTCCTTGTACCAGAATGTCTTATTCACGAAATGTCCTTTTCGTGACAGTTGACGGACGACGAGCATAGTGGTGTTAGAAGTATGGGAAGTTGCGCCATCTTGTTGAAACCAGGTCCGGGTATTAAAATCTGAAAAATTCTGCAACTCTAGTGTAAAAAAAGCCTCGATTATTGCCACATACCGCTCTGAAGTAACAGTTCTCAAAAAACTATGGGCCTATGAAGCCTTTACGGCTATGTAAGGGCCTTTGATGTTTGTGATATGGTTTTACACTACCTACTCCAAACTCCAATAGCGACAATCTTGCTTATTAATATGGCCGTTGATGTGAAAGTGAGCCTCATCAGAAAATAACACAAGGTTCAACGAAGTAAAGCGGTTCATCATTTCATTCACGAAATTAAGTCTATTGGTAGGATCATAAACTTTGAATTCCTGCACTAATTGAATTTTGTATGGATGAAATTTCTTATCATTCTTTAAAATGCGCTGTAACGGTACAATTTAATTCATTGGAACGCTTGCGACCATCCATTCGCAGGTAGGATTTTCACGAATTGACTCTTGCACTACGTCATTGTTTTTTTTTATTCTTTAAAATGCGCTGTAACGTCGATCTGGGTATATTTAATGTACTGGAACGCTTACGAATGGATTGGGTAGGATTTTCACGAACTGACTCTTGCACTACTTCATGGTTTTCTTCCGTCTGTGATGTCCTTGGTCGGCCCGATCTTTGTTTATCTAACGTAGAGCCAGTCTCCTCGAACTTTTGAACCCAATTCTTAATCGTCTGAGCACTAGGACAGTCTTTAAACGTGTGCAAATTGCGATACTCTCTAAATTTACGCCGCGCAATGGTAGCCGAATCATTGCGATAAAACTCACGCACACAAAAAGCACGGTCCGCTCCGGTGAAACGCTCCATGGCGACTGAATTTGAATTCTGAATTCCGAAAGACCGTTGGTGCTTCCCCCGCACCCGCGCGCCGTTCCTGCGCACCCTTTGAATTTTATTCGAAATTTAAATTTCAAAGGATTTATGGAACAGCCTGTAGTCTCGCCGGTGGGGCTATAAATTTCATAAATTCTACAGAATTAACTCCAAAATGATTTTGCTGATAGGTACATATTAAAACTCTTGGTTTGCATTGGAATGGCAAATCTTTTGTTCCACTCAGAGCAAATAGATTTTTATTTTTGAAAACGTATGAAGTGATCCTTTTATAAAAAAAATCTATTAGGTACCATACGATGTCACAAAAAAAGTTATAGATCACCCTAGATTACCCATTCAATTCGGTATTCTACTGACTAGTCAAACTAGTCACTTTTTACTAAACGTCAAAACGTTAAGAAAGGTAAGTTGTATGAAAAAAGATTTAGTGACGTCATAAAATTTATGTCATAATTTAATAGTCAAATCAGTAAGTATTATAGGTTGGGTGCTAAAATAAGAGCCGACGCAATTTTTACCGCTCTTTTACCATTCTTAATTTAATAAGCTCGGTTAGATAATTTATTTTAACTATAGGATAATACCCAAAGAACTAAATACTAAATACGTAGACTTGTAATAAGTATATTTAAAACAATCCAATGGTACGTTTGAAAACCCTAGTCACCATTTACGGTATTCACAATTAATTAAAAAATCACAGTAAAAGGAAACTCATTTATTGGTTGTCTACCTCACAGATAAACAGTTTAAAAAGTTGATATATTTTATCTCATCTCAGAAAATACCATTTATGGCGGCCTTCCTTAGAATACTGAAGATTTATTTTTCTTTCTTATGTTTTTGTATAACATACTTACTTACTCCTTGCAAATGGATGGAAGCCTCCTACACTTATCACAGCCATCTGTGGATTACAAAAATTTAAAAGACCCCGATACTCCCCATCCCCACTTTAACTCCCATAACTTTTAAACGACTCAACCGATTTTCATCAAACATGTCTAAGAACACTCGCACATAAGTCACCTTTGAAACAAAAAAATAAATATTGAAATCGCTTCATCCGTTCGGGAGCTATGATGCCACAGAGAGACACGTCAAACTTATAACACCCCTCTCTTTGCGTAAAAATATAGGTACCTATTTAACATTTAGGTTTTAGTCGGTTCGAGTCCGACATAACCTCCTCTACCGGCTCCGGTATCCGAGGGGATTTCCGCCCGAAAAAAACGAAAAAAAAAAGTATTTAACATTAAGTATTTTATTTTGCGCCTTTTCGCAACTCAGGGTCGAAATCAAACAATAGGGTGTCTCAATAAGAGTGCACTTTTTAATTTTAAAATTAAAGCAAGTATTTTATGACAGAGTTGTGATATTTTTAATGTATTTTAAAGAAGACATGTTCCGATTAAGAATGGAATAAAATATCGGGCATTTTCATGAAATTTTCCATGATTTTTGCACAGAGATGTGGCTGTATCTAAACGATGACGCGTTGGATTTTCGATTTGCGCTCAGGAATTATTTCGGGTTTATTCGCACAAACCCGAGATCTCACGAACCCCAAAGAAAAAATTAGCACGGCGTTAAATCGCACGATCTTGGTGGCCAGTTGACATCAGAATTTCGTGAGATAATGTGTTCTGGAAATCGTTGAATAAATCGATTGTTTTGTAATGAGTTTTACAATTGTAACGGCTTGTTCTTTCGAAAAGCGCTCCATTTTTAATAATCGGAATAAACTGAGGTGACAACTGTAAAATTTTACAGTTACCACTTGCATGAAAAAAAAAAATTCCATTTTTAAAAAGTGCACTCTTACTGGGACACCCTATACAATATGACCGTACTTCGATGATGATGATGAAGCGACTGCCTTCACAATTTGATTATTTACCTGCTTGGCAATATCAAAGTTCTATAGCTAGGAATAAAGTCCGATTCTCGTAATTTCCTACATCTTAGACGTATAAAAATAAAGTCTAAAATGTAATGTCATTTTTGCGCTGATTATCGCACTACAATGGTTTAGCTTTAGTAGAATCGAGGGCCTGATGGTGCAGAAATTCTCTGTGCGCACGAGTGTGACTCTCCCAGTGTTGCACACGTCCATTGGCCACGGTAACCACTTTCCATCAGGTGGGCCGTGTGCCTGTCTGCCACCGAAATGGTATAAAAAAATATCTGTTCTAAATTTCAGTCTTAATCTGATGTCATCCTTCTAAATATCAAAGTAGATCTGTTAAGCTTTCACGTCTAAACCACTGAACCGATCAAGAGATAGATTAGAACCTAGGAAAGAACATAGATTATATTTTAGTCGCAATAACCGACAACCATGTTACCAACAGCTAGTGCCTAAATATTGAGGCGGCGCGAGCGAGAGAGACTCGCGGATCGCACCGCTCGCGCGCGCAGGCAAATCGGGCGTCGGAGGGCACTGACTGACCTCCGTCCCCCATGAGCGCGGGCCTGGGGGTGACGGGTGGAGCCGCCGCCCACCCCAGCAGAAGCAGGCCACGGCGGCGGCGCGCTTAGAAGCGCGCCTCCCCATTCCGGGGGCGAGTTGGGGACACCGTTGTCCCCCCTCCTGAGGAGGGCCAGACCGTAAGGGATGGCCCTGGGTCAGCCGGGGTGCGGGCTCCGGCCTAGCACCAAGACCCACAGTCGGCGTGCGGTTTTAGTCGGTTCGAGTCCGACATAACCTCCCCTTCCGGCTCCGGCAGGGGGGTACCCGAGGGGATTTCCGCACGAAAAAAAAAGTGCCTAAATATTACTTTTATATGAATGAAATTTTAGTAGCATTTAGGTATTATGCTAACTTTTTAAGTTCGAAATACACCGGGAAAAAAGAAACGCTCAAGTGGGACTTGAACCCACGACCTTTCCCTTACAAGGGGAATGCTCTTCCAACTGATCTATTGAGCCACACCTGAATCACTACAAATTACCCTTCTCTTTATATCTTTTTTAGTTTTATACTTAGTTTGTAAGAAGTTGACAGATGTTGTCTCTGCTCACCCCGCGGTGCGATTGCATCTGGTCGCAGATAGCCTCTGGCTCCTTGTAACCAGTTCGTGAATAATCCAAGTCGTTTGCAGAGAATATTTTCCTCATGCAAGAGGCCGTGTGCTCAATCATGTCTCCAGATATAGTAACTTGTATCACCGAAAATGCTATGTAGGACGATGGCGGCGGCGACATCGAGTTCGTAACTTATTTATGAGCTATTTCAGTTTTAATATTAACCCGTAAAAGCGGTCATCCGTGTGGTGACGGATAAAGAATACAATTATCACCACCCCATATCATCTGAAGGGTGTCGTAAGAGGCGAGTAATAACGGAATAATCTCCTTAATTTCCTTCATTTTGATACCCTACTCGATAAGTTTGAGTCAAAAATATTTTTGACAACATAAGTTTTGGCGCCAAAAATCCACCATTTTAATTTTCTCGAAATTTTAATATACCTGGTGTCACTCACACATTCACGGCGAATCAAATGACACCTCACATGTCCAAATCTGTCAAGCTGTTCAGGCTGTAGGCCGTGTCAAATAAATGGACATACATACTGTAAATAATATTTCGATGACTTTCCCAACTCTATGCGCCGGACTATTGATTGAGTGAAGTGATCGATAAGGATACAACTATTCGGGACAGCGTAGGAGTGTGACGTGTGGTCGCTCCCTATTATTTTGAATATAATTATGTTATGTGACAGTAGTTTAATTTCTATCTAACGATACATAGTCTCGAAAAACATTACTCTCCTTCCTTCGGCAGTTGGGTAAAAATACGCAGACGATATGACTTTGAGAGAAGGAAAACTCGAAGTAAAACTCTGTACCAACCCGTCTGGCCAGCGTGGAAACTGTAGGCCGGAGCGTCCCAACATTGGGAGAGGCCTGAGACCAGGAGTGGACTGCGATAGGCTAATTTTGAAGCTTCGGTAGCTTAGTGGTTAAGGAGTCGGCTTTACGATCGAGAGGTCCCAGGTGGGAATATAAGTAACTTCGGTTCCAATATTCTTTAAAATGAAAAAATAATTGATTATTTAAACTGTGCACCTGGAACAACAATTAGCACACGAAGACTTTTTAGGCCAAGTCAAAGTCACATGCAAGTTATACACCTGCTAAACAACAGGTGAGGCTCTGTTCTTTATATTAATAAAATTATTCGATTTGGTTTGAGAGTTGGGAGGTTACGGAAGTTACCCAAACTATAGATGTGATCTAGACCTCCCGCTCCCTATTAAACGGGTTCCTTTACACGGGAATCGTTCTCTGAAAAGCCGATATACCAATGATATGTACTTTATTAGTTCATCGAACTTTGGATTTTGGAGTACTTTTTAAAATGCAACCATATTGCTTCGGGTATGAAGTGGTGACTTGATTTTGAAATAGTATTGAATGGTTCACATTCACAAATAAGTACATACATACATATAATACGCCTTTATCGCTGTAGGGTTAGGCAGAGGTGAATTAACACCCACATTTCACCAATCATTGTTTTTGATCCCACGTAATAGGGGGTGAGCCTATTGCCGTGTTCCGGGCTCTATTATAGACTCGACCCATGTATGAGGTTGTGTCTTGGCTGTCTAAATCGATCTGATGATAAACAGCCCTATCCCTCAGTTGCCTTGTACGACACCGCATGGGAAGAGATGGGGTGGCCCAAAGTCTACTCTGTCGGGAACCAGTCTTATGACTATTCCTGCTGTTTCTGTAATTATAATAATATTATAAATGCGAAATTTTGTAAGTATGGATGGATGTTCGTTACTCTTTGACCTCTAAACGGCTGGAGCGATTTTAATAACATTTGGTATAGAGTTAGCTGACACCCTGGGTAAACACATAGGCTACGTTTGGTCGCGATAACCGGCATTAACAAGGGCGAAGCCGCAGGCAAAAGCTAGTTCCATATAAAACAGCTTTTTATCAAGTACCTCTTGGTATTGCAAGATGACAGTATCCAACTGCATTTTAAACAGTAGGGTGAAGGCACCGGTTGTCTGCCACACGAATTTAAACAACAAACATATTTTTTAAATTATTCGTAGCAAGTAATCTGTGGGATTGGATTCTGAAGACTGCCTCGACAGCTGATAATGAAAAAAATATGATGCTGATAACGAAACGGATATAATTTTATGTACTCATAGGAATTTGATTATTTTAAGTGAACCTAATAAATTATTCCTAAGAAATTGTATAGCTGTTGCTTAGGTGGAATTCTGATACCTTTCCTGTAGCCCATGAGAACCTATCCCAGGGATACAAATAACAACAACATATTATTTGTTATTTCAGATCATCTATCTCTTCTCTATCCCAAAAGTCCTCTATCTCTTGGTTTTTTTTCGGGCGCAAAATCCCCACGGATACCACCCCCCCGCCCCCAGGGGGTTATGTCGGCCTCCAACCGACTAAAACGCACACGGTCTTGGGTCTTTGGTTAGGTTACGGCGAGGTGCACTATGCCACCGCGGCCTGCTTCTGCTAGGGTGACAGGCCAGCGCTCATGTAGGACGAAGGTCGTTCTGCGACCTCCCACGCCCCGTTCGCCTTGGCTTCTATCACTTGGTTTGCTGCATTTCCGAGAAGAAAATCTGCGTCTGAACCTCTTATGTTAACGAGCCTGAGTAACGTACGGATAAACCAACTTCGTTAGTATATTCCCTGACGGTTTGTCTGATCCAATTGTGATTAATCTCTTCATGCTCATAAGCTTATGGTTTCACAACGATAACGAAGATAAAATATTCAAATTAATATCTAACTAAGCCATAATAACCTCGTGTTGTGTTCGCGGCGGTGAGTAGGGTAGCCAGAGCTCACTGGAAAGTTTGTTGTTTATCCGCATTCTAGATTCCATAACACAAGCTAGTTAAGCTTATCATGGGTCTAGATAGTGTTGTGTACCATGTTTTAGGGGTTTTAGAATATTATCATTTATTAGGTATAAAAAAAATCGTGGGAAGACCAAAGGCTTTTCCTAACTTACAGTGTCGGCAGCACATTGTATAGCTCACGGCCATAGGCCATGGTAACCATTTTCCATCATCCCTGTGCTTCTCTGCCAACTAAGTGGTTTAAAAAAATTACAGGACCGACAACTGCAAGTTCCACCTCACTTCATGAATATTTTGAAGCGAATTGCAACTCCGTATTCAGAGTTCACGGGTATCTGGTTTTTGCTCATTGCATAATACATATTGCGGTAATATTATTCCTCTTCTAGCTTGCTCGCTATGGAGAAGAAACCCTGCGCTACCTGCGTAAAATAACCTCAATTGGGTATTATCCTATAGTTAAAATAAATTATCTAACCGAGCTTATTAAATTAAGAATGGTAAAAGAGCGGTAAAAATTGCATCGGTTCTTATTTTATAGTTTTATTTATTTTTAATCTAGACCCAACCTATAATAGTAACTGATTTGACTATTAAATTTTATGACGTCACTAAATCTTTTTTCATACAAGTTACCTTTATATTTATCGTTTTGACGTTTAGTAAAAATTAACTAAATTGACTAGTCAGTAGAATACCCAATTAGCAGGTGTACTGGCTTGTGGATTGAGCCTTGATAAAGATTGTCATTGGAGAGTGACGTCACTGGAAATCGACTAATGACAATAGCCGCCTTTAGACAATCACCCAATCATACTTTCCTGAGCGTCAAGATAGCGCAGCGGAATTCTCTACTTCACGAATCTTAAATGTGTATATACCAGTTAATGGGGTGCGTGGCAAATGCCACCTTATCCTCCAGCAAGTGAAGACTCGAGACGGTGTGCGATTTCGAGTCTGACATAACAACCTGAGCCGGCAGACGGAGAGTATCCATGGGGATTACTGCAAATAAAGAAAGCTAGAGTAACTATTAAGTAAATTTGAAGTGATTCAGGTGTGGCTCAATAGCTCAGTTGGAAGAGCATTCTCCCTGTAAGGGAAAGGTCGTGGGTCCAAGTTCTAGTTTAATTTTTCCGATGTATAATAAATGCTATAAAAATTCATTCAAATGAACTAACTTAGTTTTTGCACAATAAGTGTTTTTGTTCTAAAGGAAGCATATATCCGCCACAAGCAGAGTCACAAACAGAAGCTAGTCAATATAATATACACTTTAACTTATTAAACTCCATAAAATAAATAATAATACACCTTCCCTAGCAATAATTCCCACACCTATCCAATTTTTTCCCCGAAAACTAAACATTTTGGCCCCCATCGTGTGCATTACCGGAATTACCAAGTTCGTTCCTCCCCTGAGGCAGGGGTGCGGTGGTGACGTCACCATGACTCACAGACCAACCACCCCTTTAGTACAGAATCGATTGAAAAACCGGTCAAGAGCGAGTTGGACTCGTAGATCAAAGGTTCCGTATGATATGAGCAAGGGGAAGTAGAAAAAACTAAAGATGTATGTAAGTGGAAACATCACGGTGTCTGTCTACCCCGATTTGAAGGAGGTGTGATTTTATACTATCTATTATCATTATCACTATTATCACTTCACTATCATCACTATCACTACTCATTACATAGTATGAAGCTAAGTCGCTTTCCATCCTTAAGTATGCTATCTTCAAAACTACGCTACAGATCTTGATGCTGTTTCTTTTAATAGATAGAGTAATTCAAGGTTTATCCATACTAATATTATAAATGCGAAATAACTCTGTTTGTCTTTCTGCATGTTACGCTTTTACGCCTGAACCACTGAACCGATTCTGATGACATTCTGGTATTGGGGTAAATTAGACCATGAGAAAGGACATAGGCTATGTTTGGTCACGATAACCGACACACGCGGGCGGAGCCGCGGGCAAAAGCTAGTAATACTATAAGAAGTAGTATTTCTTTGCCATAAAATAGGTAAACTACCTAAAATATGTTAACTTCTTACAGTCCAGAGCGCCGTGAAAAAGCATCTGATGAGCAGAACTTAGTACCAGCATGCATGTAATAAAACATGCTTAATATAGTAGAGGGTGCAGCGGGAATGGGATCGAACGCCACGCGGGCGGACAAAAAAAAGCGGCGCGAAGTTCGCCGGGTCTGCTAGTGCATAATAAATTTTTATGTAGGATTATTTGTATGTAGGATTATTTGTATTAGGATAAGATTATAGGAAAATTTGTATATAGGAAATTATATAATGAAATATATACTTTCTTCCTTCTTTCTGGTATTTAAATACCTAAGTATTTAAATAAGTAATAATTTTAGTGTACACCACAAACTACCTGTTCTTACAGTTCAGTCCATCCAAACTGGGCCTCGATTCTACTAAAGCAAAACTATTGTCAAGCCACTGAGATTGGAAAAAGCGGCAATACATTATAGACTTTAAAGCGATGCATTTAAAGTTCAATATTAAATAACTGTTAGCAGAGTGAATTAAAGAGTGTAATGAAACTTTTGTCATTTAATTTTGGACCTTAGTGTATAGAAATAAAGTCTAAACTTTAATGCCGCTTTTTGCAATCTCTGTGGTTTGACAATAGTTTAGCTTTAGTAGAATCGAGGGCCTGGTTGTCTGGCAGAAATCGCAGATCGCGATAAGGCCGCCCATTGTACAACTTTCTATCATGCATGTTTCCTCTGTATATGTTCTATGTTTGGTGTGCAATAAAGAGTATTCTATCTATCTATCAGATATAAAACTTTATAGGTGCATCGCAGCTAACTGGTATACCAAGCTACAATGCTTTGATATCATCTTAGGGTTGTCGAGGTCATATGGCAGTCGCTTTAACGGAAAATATCAAAGTCCAGCCAAATCCTGTAAAGCGGACCTCAGACTCCAAGCTGGAAGCTTCGGATGCTACTGGGATTCACGCTAAGATGATGAAGAAGAACGTGTGTTGATATCTATGCCGCACCACTAAGACCTGGAACTCCCTGCCAGCTCACGTGTATCTTCCTACAGTCCCGGGTCCTTTAAGCGGAGCGTGAAAAGGCATCTGATGAGGCCGTCAAGCTGAGTGCCATTGTTAACATGGTACATGTTTACGATGGTGACCCTCTCACCGAGAATTTGCCTTTGAGGTGAAGTCAAATTGGCTACGTACCCACTCGACCTCCAAGATTCTACCCTCTCACAAAAGTACCCACTGGACTCTCACTTTTAGGTCCCACTGGACCTCCTTCAAAATATAATATTTAATGTACCCACTCGACCTCTTTTTAAGTGCTCACTGGACCTTCAAAATTAAATCAAATAAAAATACTCCACTGGACCTCCTTTGTTAGTGGCTATTAGACCTCGGAAAAATATGTGTTCATTTGTTATTTGTTCGGTATTATTTTAACAAGAAAAGGTACTGACGTGTCCTTTATAAAAAAAAAACCTCGCTCTTTCCAATTGAGTAAAGTTCACAACGTTATTACCTCTTTCTCTGTGCCGTGGTTTTCACTTATTCAGTTTAAAAATTCATCAGTGGGTTTTGGGAACAGAACCCTAGACAAAACGAGTTTACAATGTAATTTAGTTCGTGACTTGTTTGACAGTTAGGTAAATGGGGTGGGAGCTTACTTTATTAGGATACTAGCTGTTACCCATGGTTTCGCCCGCGTGGATGTCGGTTATCGCAACCAAACATAACCTGTGTCCTTTCTCAAGGCCTAATCTACTACCCGTATAGCGAATTTCATAAAAATCGGTTCAGTGGTTTAGACGTGAAAGCGACAGACAGACAGAGTTACAGACAACAGATTACCTAATAGTTGGTAGAAGTACCTAGCTATGAACCAAAAGACTGTGCTACTTTCATATCTAGCCTTTCATTTCATTTTTTTTATAAGGCTCGTCTATTTGACTTAACCTTGTCTGATGGTAAGATAAAGGGAAGTCTCGGAAAGAGGGTCACCATCGTAAACAGTGATGGCACTCAGCTTGACGGCCTCAACCTTTTCACGCCCCGCTTATAGGACCCGGGACTGTAGGAAGAAGGAAACACGTGAGCTGGCAGGGAGTTCCAGGTCTTAGTGGTGCGGCAGAGGAAGGAATGAATTTCATATTAAAATCCCTTCGGATAGACCCACGCCTCTTGGTGAAGGCGGTTATGTCTAGCCGACTAAAACCGCACGCCGTTTCGAGTCTTCAGATTGGTTTGGGGTGTGAGATTGCCTGAGGCAGAGGCCTTACAACCCCGATTGACCCAAGGTCATCTCTGGTTTGGAGACGACCTACACGGGGTTTTTTTTTTATCGTGCGATAAATCCCCACGGATACCACCCCCACGGAGCCGGTGGAGGTGGTTATGTCGGACTCGTACCGACTAATACGCACGCCGTCTTGGGTCCTTGGTTGCCGGAGGTGAGATTGTCAAAAGCATATCTCTCGCACCCCGGCAGACCCAGGACCATCTCTTGCGAGATGACCCCCTTCGGGTTGTGGGGACCACAGGGTCCCCATCTCACCCCGGTTACGCGGCCGACCTACTCGGGGATGGGAACTAGCAACCTAAGACCCACCCAGAGATAATCACATTCAAAACACAATCAATCAATCAATTAGCCATAGGCCTCTCTTGGGACTACCTCTGGCCTACAGTTTCCACGCTGGCCAGACGGGTTGGTACAGGGTTTTATTTCGAGTTTTCCTTCTCTCGCAGTGAATATCGTCTGTGTATGTTTCCGTTAGTCGCCTCTTACGACACCCTTCGGGTGAGATACCCCATTTCATACTTATATTCTTTCTCTATTACCACGCGGATAAATTAAAACACAACACATTGTCAAACCTTAAAAGTCTAGTTAATAAACTATTTATTATGAAGACCATGAGGCTACCAACCTCCTTATATATTAAATTAATCGTCGAACCAAATATGAAATAACAGGTCGTTGACTTAACAATGCCTAATTTAATAAAAAGTTAGGTTAAGTTAGGGTAAATAATATAAAAATATAGATTGTTGTGTTAATGATGATTGATGGGGGTTGCCAGGCGATAAAATGGTAATGGAGTAGATTTTGTAGGTATGTCATGGCGGTAGAGTGTTTGATTGCTGAAATAAGAGGTTGTGGATTCGCTTCCTGCTGTGAACAAATATTAGTTTGATGTTATTTTATATTACTTTTCACAAGAATCTGCGGTAGCCTAGGTAATGGACTGCTGAGACGAGGTCTCGGGTTCGATCTCAGGTTTACCTTTTTTTTTTTTTTTTTTTTTTTCGTGCGGAAATCCCCTCGGATACCCCCCCTGCCGGAGCCGGAAGGGGAGGTTATGTCGGACTCGAACCGACTAAAACCGCACGCCGACTGTGGGTCTTGGTGCTAGGCCGGAGGTGAGGTTGTCAAAGACATATCCCTCGCATCCCGGCTGACCCAGGGCCATCCCTTACGGTCTGGCCCTCCTCAGGAGGGGGGACAACGGTGTCCCCAACTCGCCCCCGGAATGGGGAGGCGCGCTGTTCAGCGCGCCGCCGCCGTGGCCTGCTTCTGCTGGGGTGACAGGCGGCTCCACCCGTCACCCCCAGGCCCGCGCTCATGGGGGACGGAGGTCAGTCAGTGCCCTCCGACGCCCGAGTTGCCTGCGCGCGCGGGCGGCGCGATCCGCGAGTCTTTCTCGCTCGCGCCGCCTCTCCCGCTCCGCCGTCTCCTTCACGACCATTACCTGCTCGCTGAAGGAGACGCCGGCCGCCCACGCGTCCGCGCAGCGGACCATTGCTGTGAGCAGGGTGGCGAGGGTGAGAACTCTCACTCCCAGGGCCGCCACTAGCTCCCGCCTCGGTTCAGCCCATGCCGGGCACTCGGTGAGCGTGTGCAGCCCCGTGTCCTCGCTCGCGTCGCAGTGATGGCACTCGGACGTTGGCTCCTTTTCGATCCGACACAGATATCTCCCGAAGCACCCGTGCCCGGTGATAATCTGCGTCAGTCGATACGAGAGACTGCCATGTGGCCTCTTGAGCCATTCCCCCATGATGGGCCTTACCGCCTCTATGACGGCATGCCCTGCGCGTCGTTGCTCAAGTCGTCGCTCCCACTCCTCCACCATGATCCCGTGGAGCCGGGACCTCTCGGCCCGAATGTCTTCGGGCTCGGGATCGTATCCCCGCTCCCGCGCCTCCTTACGGAACCGATACAGTGCCGCAAGGGATCTCGCTTCCAGGATCCACGGTGGCGATCCGGCTAGGAGACTCGCCGCTTCAAAGGATATCGTGCGTTACCCCCTAATGGCCCTGCAGGCCATCGTCTGCTGCGGCGCATGCAGCAGTTGCACGAACCTGGCCCGCAGGGCGTCCGCCCACACGGGGCACCCGTACAGGGCCATGGACCGCACGACACCCGCGTAGAGTCTCCTGCAGGAGTCCTCTGGGCCCCTCAAGTTGGGCAGCAGCCGCATCAGCGCGTTAGCTGACACCAACAGTTTGGGGCGCAGACTTCGGAAATGCTCTCCGAAGTCCCACCGACCGTCGAGTACGAGTCCCAGGTATTTCAACCGGGGCTTGATGTCGATGGGAGTACCTCCTACTGTCAAGCTGGATCCCGGGGGTGGCCTGCGCCGAGGACCATGAAAGAACAAGGCCTCGGATTTGTGCAGAGCCACCTCGAGACCCAGCCGCCAGATCCGATCCACGACTTGAGCAACAGCGGTCGTGGCCCTCTGGGTCGCCTCGCGGTGTGTAGCGCCACTCACCGTCACTAGCGTGTCGTCCGCGTAGCACGTGACGGTGGCACCGAACGCGAGCTCACCGCGAAGCACCCAGTCGTATCCGATGTTCCACAGGAGCGGCCCCAGGACCGATCCCTGTGGGACACCGCACGACATCTCACGCCTACCGACGCCGGTCGCACTTGGGTAGATGACGGCCCTCTCCGTCAGGTACGCCCCGACTATGCGGCGGAGGTAGAGAGGCACATCGTGGTACACGAGCGCCTCCCTGATGCAACTCCAGGGCAAGGTGTTGAACGCGTTGGAGATGTCCAAGGACACCGCCAACATCACCTCGCCCCGGGCAACCGCATCCTCTGCCAGAGTCCTCACGCGCATGATGGCATCCACAGTGGAACGCCACCGGCGGAAGCCGTACTGCGTGTCCGCTAGGTCCGGCCCCATTCTAGAGAGGTGCTCGACGAGGCGCTTGGCAATCACTCTTTCGAAGAGCTTGCCCACCTCGTCGAGCAACACTATGGGCCGGTACCCGGACGGCGCGTCCGCCGGGCGTCCGTCCTTGCGGATGAGGACCAGTTTCCCCGTCTTCCACATCTTCGGAAACTGGCCCCGCTCCAAGCATGCGCTGAGGAACCCTCGCAGTCGGGGTTCGAGACCGTCTTCTCCTAGAGCTAGGACCCACGCACGGCCTGGAATGCCGTCGGGTCCCGGGGCGGTGTTCTTCTTGGCTCTAAGCCGTCGCACCGCCAGCTCTAGTTCTACCCAAGTGACCTCGGGCACGTCGTCGTCAATAACCACGCCGGGCGCATCAGGCAACCGAGGTGGCGGAGTCATCTGCGGCGGAACGTGTTCCGCCCGCGCCGGGAACAGAGCCGGCTCGAGAACCTGGGTCAGGGGAGGGGCCCGGGGGCGCAGCTTTCCTCTTACCAAGCGGTAAGGCCGCCCCCATGGGTCCCGCTCCAGTGTCTCCAGCAGCTCCCTGTAGGAAGCCGCCTTGGACCGCTTGATCTCTGCTCGGAGGGCATTCCTGGCTTCCCTGTATCCCTCTTGCAACTCCGCCACTAGGGGATCTGTGTCTGCGGGGCGGCTACGCCTCCTACGGAGCCTGGCCCACCGGCGGTGCGCGATCACGCAGGCTTGACGCAGCCTCGCGATCTCCGCAGTCCACCAGTAGACCCGGCGCCTCGGACTATAGGCTGGAGCCCTAGACATACCCGCATCGCAAACAAGATCTCAGGTTTACCATGGCACACACCAATGACTTTTCGATGCTTTTCGAAGTTATATGTGTATTTATTGCAGGTTTATAAGTGCCCGGTTAATGACAATAGTTCGCCACCTGTTACATTGGGACCTAAACATAAACTGGCGAAATGTGGGTGCTAGCACCTCTGGCTACCCCTTCGGGGAATACAGGCGTGAGTTTATGTTATGTAATATGTTTCACAAGAAAGCTATAAACAATCGGGTAAGTAGTTAAAACTTTTTCTCTTTGTAAACTACACCAAGGTACAGTCAGCATTAGAAAGATGTTGACGAACAGTGTCCAAAATGATCTTAATTTCGTATTTTTCCCCCATTCCAGGTGACAGATTGTTCTGATATTTATTTCACACCAGTTCGAATAATAATATCATTTAATCAATAACAGTTAGATTTGTTCTCAATACGAGAGTTTAAGATCATTCTGAGACATCATCGTCAAGATATAAGACGCTGATTGTATCTACAATTTGAAATTATCATAATTTTCATCGTCTTCGTATTAGGCTCGGTCGTATCCGAAACCCTCACCGTGGAGTTCGGGGCTGCCTTTCGGTTGTTACTTCTCCTGTCTGCAACAATAATTAATTAGCCTAATATAAAATTCGAAGGAAACACATTCTAATACATTCAATGCGGTAACCAAATATAAGTAGGTAATAACATATAAGTATGTTACGTGGTACCTACAGGCCGTGTGGCTCGTCTCCCACGCCTCCACGATCGATGCCGGCCGACCCCAATATGGCGACGTTCACAAACTTGTTCGCTAAAAGCTAAAATATTGAGACGTAACGCCCTGTTTTGCGATCAATAGAATTGTATACAATAGGACATATATTTAGACCTAAAATGTGCTCAATAGCGCAGTACACGTTTCTTGGATGTCTTTTACGGATAGCAGGGGATGCCACAGCAATGGACGAGTTCGAATTAATCCAGCATAGATTATTATCACAAAACAGATTTTGTGGCAGTCGTTACGGGTAGCTGGAGCCTTAAAAATCCAACAACTGGTCTTACTGCAATGCTTCGATATAGCATTTGGGTTGTGGAGGTCACGTCAATTTGACTTCACCTCGTCTGATGTTAAGCTAAAGGCAAAGTCTCGGGAAGAGGGTCACCATCGTAAACATTTACCATGTTAACAGTGGTGGCACTCAGCTTGACGGCCTCATTAGATGCCTTTTCACGCCCCGCTTAATGGACCCGGGACTGTAGGAAGAAGGAAACACGTGAGCTAGCAGGGAGTTCCAGGTCTTAGTGGTGCGGCATAGGAATGAGTCACTGAAACGCTTGGTTCTGGCAGGTATACTCTGCACCGTATATGGATGGCATCTTAGCCCTGCACGTGTCGTCCTGTGAAGGAAAGGAGAGGGTGGGACTAATTCAGCCAAATCCGCAGTTAAACTAATAAAGCCGACCCCAGACTCCCAAGTTGAGGGGCTTCGGATGCGAGTGGGATGAAGAAAACGATTATTATTATTACAAAACAATCCACGCGCGCCAGGCCCTAGTTTGACTTAGGTCCAAGAAATATACCCCGAGTTGTATCAGAGTTTAGTTGTTTTAGATATCCTATTAGGTATATTGTAGGTAATTGAAGCCTTTGTACAGCTGTGTATTTTACCTGGTTGATTACTTTGTTAAACCCACGTTTTATTTAATTGCCTATACAATGTAGGCTGTCTTTCACCAGTGAATATCCTATTAAAAGTTGTGTGATTACGTGTCCAACTTAATTGAGTATTCTACTGAATAATCAAATTAGTTACTTGTTGCTAAACGTCAAAACGATAAGTTATAAGGTAACTTGTATGAAAAAAGATTTAGTGACGTCATAAAATTCAATAGTCAAATCAGTTACTATTATAGGTTGGGTTGATAATTAAAAATAAATAAAAACTATAAAATAAGAACCGATGCAATTTTTACCGCTCTTTTAGCATTCTTAATTTAATAAGCCCTAGTAAGACAATTTATTTGAACTATAGGATAATACCCTTCTTCTTTTTTTTTATCGAGTCGAGACCAATCTCTTGTTTTTTTTCGAATACACGCCAAATAAACTTTTAGCGAAACCCCATAGTCCATGGTCGTGAAAATGTTCAGCAACCTTCGCTCTCATGGTCGGGGGTGAAGGGTGAAGGTTAGAGCGGGTTGAATGGAGTAGACAGACAGAGGCCGAGGAACGAAACGATCAATCAAAGAAACCTTAACTGCCGGAATCAATAGTACGTACGTACTATTTATTTCGTAAGTATTTTTTGACGTGACAACGTCTTATAATTCGATGGAGCCGGCTGCACGCACGAAAAAACATGACGTCATGCGGCGTTACCTCGCTCTGAGGCGTTCCATTTAAGGCTTGAAGTGCAAGCGAGAGCGCAGAACGAGCGACAAATCAAACAAATAAAATTAAAATTTTCTTTTGAAATATGAAACCACTAGCTTTTGCCCGCGGCTCCGCCCGCGTGGATGTTGGTTATCGCGAAGAAACATAGCCTATGTCCTCAAATTTCATCAAAATCGGTTCAGTGGTTTAGGCGTGAAAGCGTAACATACAGACAGAGTTACTTTCGCATTTATAATATTAGTATGGATTCCATCAGTATTTTCTTATGACGTTGTCACGTTCAACTATCGTCAGTAAACTGACTTTACAGACAACCGATTTTTTATAAAGGACACGTCAACTCGACCCCACCTCACCCGATGGTAGGCTAAAGACAAAGTCTCGGAAAGAGGGTCACTATCATAAACATGTACCATGTTAACAGTGGTGGCACTCAGCTTGACGGCCTCATCAGATGCCTTTTCACGCCCCGCTTAAAGGACCCGGGACTGTAGGAAGTAGGAAACACGCGAGCTGGTATGTATATTTACATCATACATAAGTAATTTCCATTCAGCCGCCGTTTTGAAACTTGTTACCAGTTGCATCCGAGATCACCTTGGACCCGAGTTCCACTTAATCCTTTTAATAGGAATGACAACACGCTGGCCTTCTAAGGGGAAAACCTCTTTCTCAAGAAGAAAGCCTACGTAAGTACACCATCATTCGATAAAATGGCTATTTCCCATTCGGCAGACCTCATCTGTACATACTAAAAAGTTGCGTTTGGAAAATATTTCGTTACTTCATACATTTAATCCCATTTGGTAAACTATATTAATATTCTTATTTTTGTATAGTAATAGTCAGTATCAAATTTATATTGAAATTAGATGATAAAATGGCATTAGAAGGTTTTTAAGGAGTCGGCAGCACGAGTGTAACGCCCCCTGTTGTTTCACAAGTCCATAGGCCACGCTTCCTATATTCTCTGCCACACAAGCGATATTAACAAAAAAAATAGCATTTTAGTAACCGACAATTCATAACATGCATTCTAATAAAACATTTTATTTTTTTAATTTATACCTAATCATACCGTACAATGTTACCAACAATCTAATAAATAATATACTAATTTTATTGATAGAAAATGGTAGATATTAATAAAACTACATCCATATGTTACATTCTCCTGTAGGCGGACGACTTTGGCAGTATGAGTCAGTGAGTTCGAAGCCGGTTCAGTCACAGGCGCCTACTCAAGGCGAAGTGAACGACAACCAGTCATTTAAGATTTACATTATGTAACGTGGGTAGCCATGTTTAAAATAAAGAAAAAGGGACAATGCACATACCATAAACATGTTTTTTTTTTAACTTTCTCGCGATTATTTTGACAGGCCTTATGAATGAGATTGGTTTAACGAGATTTACTTTTTAAGCGGATACGGAAATGGAAGTGATAAAATTGACTCTAAAATTGTGCGGAATACGTAAATTATTAGTACCTACACAACTTTTCTCTTCCGGGATAGGTAATAACATAATGAATAATGATGATGATTTTTTATTTATATAGGACACGTCAATTTGACTTCATCACGCCTGATGTTAAGCTAAAGGCAAAGTCTCGGAGAGAGGGCCACCATCGGAAACATGTACCATGTTAACAGTGGTGGCACTCAGCTTGACGGCCTCGTTAGATGCCTTTTCACGCCCCGCTTAGAGGACCCGGGACTGTAGGAAGAAGGAAACACGTGAGCTGGCAGGGAGTTCCAGGTCTTAATGGTGCGACATAGGAACGAGTCACTGAAACGCTTGGTTCTAGCAGGTATACTCTGCACCGTATATGGATGGCATCTTAGCCCTGCACGTGTCGTCCTGTGTAGGAAAGGAGAGGGTGGGACTAATTGGAAGAGCTCGTCAGAACATTCACCATAGTAGGTATAGAGACGGTAGAATACTGCCAAAGACGCAACATGATGATGATTCCCAGCCGATTTCGGCTACGGCGACTGACGCTGGACTGGTGAATCTCTTCGTTCATGCGCCCGGATATGGCTGGTGTATCCCAGTTTGTTGCTGAAGGTGCGGTTGCAGGTGCATGTATAAAAAAAAAATATTCCACAACATTCCACACAACGCTATTTAGACCCATGGTAAGCATAGCTTAACTAGCTTGTGTTATTGAATCTAGAATGCGGATTAACATACTTACTTAGATACTTTTTTTTTGTAAATACATACATACTATACATAGAAACACCCAGACCAATGCAAATACCCATATTCATGCATACAAATATTTGCACTGAGCGGGGATCGAACCCGCGCCTCCTGCGTAGCATTCGCGTTCACTACCGCCACGCCACCACGGAGGCTGTCTATAACAGTCCTAAATTTCTCTTATTATCTGATTACAAGTGTTCATTCACCTGGGTACTTTTATTCGTAAAATCCCCACGGATAAACCTCTCGTCAGCCACCGAGGGTGTTTAGGTTTATCGGACTCGAACAGACTAAACCCACACCACAGAATAGATAAGGACAGAAGTTGCACTCCTTTGATGTTGAAGAAAGTCGCCGTTATAATAACCTACAAAATTTTGTAGGATCGCCCTTTGTTCGGAACAAACAACGCCGCCAACTTGAGTGTCAGGGTTGTCATTTTGGCAATGAAAATAAAACGTGACTTACTATTTATTTTTAAACCCCGACAATAAAAAGACGGTGTATAATAATAATAATAATAGGTATATATTTGTATATTGTCACTAAAAACCAGCTCTGTGTGTACATTATTTGACTTTTGACGCTGATTGTACTTACAAGTAATATTATAGTTAAATAAACTTGGTAGCCACAAAAATAACAGCACGACTACGACATAAAAACAATTTTTAGTACCCTCTATCTCATTGTAGGTATCTATGTCACAGGTTCACTACAATTAGGTAGGTATTTTATAATGCAAAGATGTCAAGTGGCGACCAGTACCTAATGACTTTGTTACTAATTAAACAAGATATATTCTGCGTTTATAAATAGTAAAATCTTACGTTTCACACTCTGTTGGTAATGTAAAAAAGACAACTTCGAATTCTTTAGTGTATTTTGACATTCGTCCACGTAACAGTAATGATTATTGCTATTCATTATTTTATTTTTATAGTAGGTACCTGACCTAGTGTACCTCCGCACATAAACAATGGTAATTACAGATCTCAGAAGATCGGCCACAATATTGTTTAGGTATACCTACGCAAGTCGCGTCGCGCGTGTGCTCGCAAGCGCGGGCTGGCCCCGACTGCGTTAGCAGCCCGCGGGTGAGTCGCGCGGTAGGTACTTATCGCCGTAGTTCGGGCGAGTGACGGACGCCTGCCCACACGCCGCCGTGTCGTCTTGGGTCTCAATAACACAGTGTAAGATTATATAATAAAAACATTTCCCTCGCAGTCGCACCCCGGCTTACCTGGGCTCATCTGTATTTTTAAGATAGCCCCTTTGGATATAGGAAGCACCGCATTGAACCCCGGCAAGGGTGGACGTCAGGACTTGTCATCCCCAGCCTGCACTACGCGACCAGCCCTCTCCTTCCCTACTCTCCACCATGCCCTCTGCTAGTCAGCTGTCAGAGGGACAAATGGAAACCCTCCGAGCAGCTACAGCACTCCCCATCATAACCGTATGTTTAATAACAACCTTGATATTTAAAAAAACAATAGTTCCATAACCTCAATCACATATAGGTACAACTAAATCCTGTTATGTTAACTGAACAGTAATTCAAACACCACATCGAACCAAAACTAGTTTAATTGAACACAAGGCTGCTACCGTAGGCGTTCGTAGGCGATCCTTTCCTATTTCCCTTACAAATATAAAAATACACTTGCAATAAACCTTATTTCTGTGATCTAAAGGTTATTTTTGAGGAGCAGAATGATATTATGTGATTACCAAACCATAAAAGTCAGTTGTGAAGACAATCTGTCTCAATTTACGGGGTTCTGGAGTAGCCTGTACTGGTGAGTGACAGGATAAGTTGAATTTATTGGCCGTAGGTCTCTTGTAATTGTTGCCATGCCGATATAAGTGGAAAAAAACAGCCAAGTATGAATCGGACTCGCGTACGGAGTGTTCCGTACCATTAATTGGCCTGAATTATTTCTCTTGTTCTAGTTTTAGTAGGTAGGTACCTATTTGTTGCCATAATGGTAACTATTTTTTTATACCATTTAGATGGCAAATAAGTAAATGATGGAAAGTAGTTACCGCAGCCTATGAGCATCATGTCAAACAATTCATCTGAGCACAAACCATTGTATAGGCGGTAGAACACACACAGCGGCAGGCAAAGCCCCTTTTGAAGCTGAGAGGTTCCACATCGCCTGCGAGTACGGGGCTGTCGACGAGCCTCAACGCACGTCTTTGCACCAAGTCGAAGGGGTTAAGCTGGCATGCAGGCACTCCGGCCAAAAGGTGACAGCACTACTCCATGTGGGGCCGAATCTGCGCCTTATAAAGAAGGAGGACTCGCTGCCCTGCAGTGAAGTACCTCCAGTGAAGTCCTGTTAAGAACTCAGAGTTTCTTTGATGCCAGCTAGATTAATGACTGCGGTACTGGACGTCACTTGAAATATCGACGCCTAGGATCCCGATACTCGAGGAAATCGTAAGCCGTGTGCCCAGGAATTGCGGCGCTACAATAAATGGGTTTTTTATAGCGGTGAATACACATATGTCTTGGTGAGGTTGAACTAGAAAAACAATAAATCATCTTTTCATCCCACCATCTCGGAAAGAGTATTTTTAATCTTCAATATCTGAGTGGAAAAGCCGTTTTTATTCTCTAGAGGATAAAGTAAATTGAATTTAGAACATCGTGTGCACTAAGTTTGTGAATTAAAAAAAACATTAAACCTATTTACTTGCTACCTCTATGGTGCCGAATATATCATACAACTTTTTTTTTAATTTGTTAAAAAAAAAACTCAGACTCGGAACCTTTCTGGTGTTCTTTTTTCAATTTTCAATTTTTTTTTCAAACTTATATTAAAAACAAGAAAATTCTAGCGACGAGGAAGTTTGTTTTGAATTGACTGAAACTGTTAATAATGCGCAAATGAGCTTTCTCCCTCAACAATCACGAGCGAGAAGTATTTAAAACAGTACGATTGTCATTTAGTCATTTCCTCGCTGAGGTGGAATGAAAAGTTACGTGTTGCACTCGAGTGCAAAGATTTTTAACCTCGTGTTCTTTTGATTCCCTCGCTAACGCTCAGGATTCTAATTTTGAATCACTCGCTGCGCTCGTGATTCAATTTTAGAATCCTTCGCTTGCTCGGTCATCAAAATTGAACACGCGGTTAAAAAGCAACTTTGCACTCTTGTATACCTAACAAATAACTATTACAAACTCCAACTGTTTAAGCTTTCAAATTCACACACTTTCAAGGCTCCGTTTATACTCGCGAAGTACGGTATCCTAAAAACAAAAAAGTCCGTAGATTAATTAAATATTTATATTTGTTAATTTGAAGCTTTCAGAGTAACGAATTTTTCCAGTAGGTACCTAAGTGATCTTAATTAAATTGATAGGTAAGTACCAACCGGTCTTAGTTCAGACATCCTTTAAAGGGCCACGCCACGTGAACACGTGACACCGAAATATGGCTTCTAATTTGATTGCTCAGCCGGGCGTTTTTATTTGCGAGTAAAATGGTGTCAACTGTAAAGGTTAATCATTAATATTGAGTATTTTCTATGAATTATTATTCCCTGAAAATCTTCTTCTGTTGAATCGAAGGCGCTTCTTCTTTTAGAACTTATATTTTCCCAGTGTACTGCTACCTGGATTCCATTGTCGGAGGTGCTCATAAGTTTTCATAGCAGCATATGTTAGCAGGTCTGTAGAGCAACTCCAACTAAAAAATTAAAATCCTTCTTCCCACAGTCCCGGGACCTTTAAGCGGCGCGTGAAAAGGCATCTGATGAGGCCGTCAAGCTGAGTGCCATAACTACCACTACCGTTATCATGGTACATGTTTACGATGGTGACCCTCTTCCCGAGACTTTGCCTTTAGCTTACCATCAGGTGAGGTGGAGTCAAATTGACGTGTCCTTTATAAGAACAAAAATGCCGGCCAAGTGCGAGTCGAACTCGCACACCGAGAGGGTGCCGGAAGTTAGGCCACATAAACCGCAATATATTTTGATAGCGTTGACTTAGAAGTTTGATCTTTGCACAGCTTCAAGACGTTATAGACCTGAGTATGTGGTATGAATTTCAACTTGATACCTCCAAGCGTTCCAGAGAAAAAGGTCTTAACAGACAGACAGACAGACGGACAAACAGACCAGAGCCCCAACGATCTTAATAGAGTACTCCTATCTAATAAGTCGTTCAAAGGATTATCTCTACGCAAAATGTTCCTCTGCAAGGTCCTATCAACATCTTTGAGGCCCAAACCCCTTCCCCTGCGAGGTAATAGACCTGCTAAATAACAGACCAGGCTCTGACGCAGGCTTTCCTCTCCGGAGGAACGTCAGACATCAATCAATATCATCAATATAATAATTAACCTAAAATAGTCCACTGCTGGACATAAACTTATCTTCCTCCGCCTTCCGCATCGAAAGCTACAAAAAGCCGAAAAAAAAACTAAAAACCAATCAAAAATAGATAAGCAGTCCCGGGGCTCCAAATTGCAAGTTTTTAATAATCTCCTTATAATTATATTAATTTTAATTACGATAGGAAAAATAATTATCTGTCCAGGTGGAATTCGTACCTATGATCATTCTCTTACAGGGAGAATGATCGGACTAGTTAGCTAGTAGGTATGTATTTACAAAAATATCTAAGTAGGTACCTACCTATGTTTATCCGCATTCTAGATTCCATAACACAAGCTAGTTAAACTTAACATGGGTCTAGATAGCGTCGTGTAGAATGTTGTGGAATATTTAATTATTAATTAATTTATTACATATTAACCCTATGAAATTTTACCCAATCTGAAGAAAAAATATGAACACCTCACTGAGTGTAGGTAATCTTATATTCACGCCTTATTATCCTTAGTACGTTAGCAGGATTTATTACATCAAAAAAGCACGCATCGACTTTTCTGCAACTACGCAATATTTCATAAGATGAGCGAAATTACGCAACGAAAGGTATGTCGCATTGGATCCGTTCTATAATAGTCCTCTGCGGTTGCCATAGCAACCGAACTTACCCGGGAACACACGACTTAATCCCTAAGTTGAAACGAGAGGTAGATATGTTGTGTCCTGTTTTAACTTAGGGTATTGCAGGCACCACGCCCTGCTAAGCTAGGTCGTGAAATTAAACCTAAGTTATGTAGGATGGGTTGCTTGGATGATACTGTATTGTTAACTATAACTTGATCATAGGTTAAGTTACCCACTTAAATAGATTAAAAAGCAATTATTTTACCTTGCAGTATTCGTTTATAGCGGCAACAGAAATACATTATCTGTGATTGTGAAAATTTCTGCTTTTTTCTTTTTTTTACTGTTTATGGTCACATACGGACAACGGAGTCTTAATATAATAGATATTAGGATATAACGTGTAATACCCATTGTGTACCGAACGCTAATAACAGTTGAGAAAAGATTTATTTCAAGTAACAATATAATTCGTTTAAAAGCAGATACAATCCCAGGGAATACTTGAATATTTTGACATTTGATTTGATTTTGACAGATCGCGAGACTTTCGAATCGAATTTATATTTATACAACATCCTTTTATATTAGGAGAATTGACATTCTACTCATTAAAAAAAAGTAATTACGATTAGTAATTACTTACATATCCTTTTTGGTCTATCACCCACACAAAACTTAATTTACTCTAGACATTAGTCTTCATTATTTAACATTGTCATAAATGCATTTATCAAGGCACTTTTACGTAATTAAAAAGTACGACCTCCGATATTTCAACTTGTCAGCGACGTCGCCGCGACGCCCACGCGACGACACCGATTATTCAGGTTTTTTAATCGAATAATTGCTTAGTTACGTTTAGATAATAGGCGTTTAATGTTTATTGTAAGTGAATTTATTACCGTAATCAAGTATTTAGTTGATTGGCGCCACGGGCTGTAGACAAAACTCGGAGCGCTTCAAAATCCGTTGCGTAGTTTTAAAGATTTAAGCATACACATAGGGACGGACCGACGGAAAGCGACTTTGTTTTATACTACATATGTAGTGAAACCGCCCAGAATTTATTGTCAAAAATATCACAAGCTCTTAAGTTGTAACATTCGTACTAACTATAGTTAACGGCGGTTTCACCCACCCTGACAGTAAGCCCAGACTGTATTGATTGTGCTGAATAGCTACCAACATACACATATATAACTCACGCACACAGGCAAACCACAGACGGGTGCGTGTTGCCGGGAGACGGGAGAACTTTTATATCAAAATAAATGGGAACATGGAAATATTTTTCATAACGAGTTTTTAGACTTTTAGCAGACATGATTCATTCGCATTTTTTGTTACCATCCCTGGGGCCATATGGGAATGGGACGATCTGAGAATAGCACTATCTGAGAATGTGACGATCTGGGAAGAGGACAAACTGGTAATGGGGCGATTTAGGAATATGACGATCTGGTAATGGGACGGTTTAGGAATAGGACGATCTGGGAAAGGGACGATTTAGGAATAGCACTAAGTATCTGAGAATGGAACGATCTGGGAAGAGTACAAACTGGTAATGGGACGATTTAGGAATACGACGGTATGGGAATGGGACGATCTGGGAAGAGATCAAACTAGGACTGGGACGATCTAGGAATAGGACCATCTGGGAATGTGATCATCTGAAACAGCGAGCGTGACGAGTTTGGGAATGGGACGTTCTGATACCAAACGATCTTCTTCTTCATCCCAGTCGTATCCGAAGCTATCAACTTGGAGACTGGGGCTCTTGGGTCCGCTTGACAAGTGTTTAACTGCGGATTTGACTGAACTGCGTATATTTTCTGTGAAGCGACTGCCATCTGACCTGCACAACCCGTTAGTAATATCGAAATTCGGTAGTTAGACCAGGGCCTCGATTCTGTTAAGCCTTGTAGTACCATCGCCCCTGCAAAAAATGGCATTAAATCCATACTAATATTATAAATGCGAAAGTAACTCTGTCTGTCTATCTATATGTTACGCTTTCACGCCTAAACCACCGAACCGATTTTGATGAAATTTGGTATAGGAGTAGATTAGACCTTGAGAAAGGACATAGGCTATGTTTGGTCACGATAACCGACATCCACGCGGGTGGAGCCGCGGGCAATAGCTAGTAGACTATAAAGCGAAACTGTTAAAGTTCAAAATTAAATGACTTTTTGCAGAGTAAAAAGTGTAATGAAACTGTTTTCATTTTGGATTTTAGCCATATAGAAATAAAGTCTAAAATTTCATATCATTTTTTTGCTGTGATTGCGGTACCACAATTATTGTTTAGCTTTAGTAGAATTCACTGCTGGACATAGCCCTCACCCAATGGGCGCCATCTTGCCCTCCACCTACCGCAACCAGTCTGTCCCAGCCACCTTTTTCAGGTCATCAGTCCATCTGGCTAGGGGGTGTCCTGTCCTACCTTCCGTTTCCATTCTCTCTCTCTAGGATTCGTTTGTTCCTACGGCCATCGGTCCTTCGACAGACGTGGCCACTAGGCTAGCCTATTTCCTAGGTACTATTAATCCGAGCTAATACAGCAGTGCCCTACTTCGCACTGGTATCAAACGTATTTAATTCAATAATAAAACCAGCCTACCGAGGATTATACCCCACGCTACAACGCGGCAAACCGCACCGTAATCCCGGCTAATAACATATTACTTACATAAGTTATGGCGGTTATCCAGAAAAGTCGGCCATCTTAGAAACGTCTGAAGAAGGCGCAATGCGGGCTTACCGACCGTATTTTGCATTTAAAATATGTATTTCTACTGCTATAAGTACAGGTAATTTAATACGGTTAGGTACGTGTTCTGAGATTTGAATAATAAATATCAAAATGTTAAGCTGTATTAGCGTGGAAGTATGTCGGAAATAGCTTAAGAAATGATGATACAAGTTTTTGTAAGAATCACGAGGTTTTTCACTAGAAGTAGTGAACATATTGAAGAGCCACCCTTTTTTGGAGTGTGGAAATGTCATCGGGGTTACGGGGATACAAGCAAACTGCAACCACCACGAATAAGTCAAGCTCAAACATACGAAAACATCAGTTAACGGAGGGGAGATTGCCAAGGACATATCTCTCGCACCCCGTCTGACTCAGGGCCATTGCAAACGAGACCGCCACGTGCCGCACCACTAACACCTAGAACTCCCTGCCAGTGTTTATTTCTTCCTACAGTCCTGGGTCCTTTAAGCGGTGCGTGAAAAGGCATCTGATGAGGCCGTCAAGCTTAGTCCCACCACTGTTAACATGGTACATGTTTACGATGGTGACCCTCTTTCCGAGACTTTGCCTTTAGCTTAACATCAGGTGAAGTCAAATTGACGTGTCCTTTATAAAAAAAGAGACTCTGACTTTCCGCTAGGACTAGGGGTTATTCTACTAACTACTACTATTTTAATTTACTAACGATTGTTCCACTTTCTAGAAGGGCATTAGAAGATTGTTACTGGGCTGCATAGTCTGCAGCACGAGTGTGACGCCTCTGGTATCGTCCACAGGCCTCAGTAAACCACAAACTTATGCACACAGCTCACTTGAACGAAAGTGCACTTTCGTTCAAGTGAGCTGTGTGCATAAGTTTTATAATAATAATTCCTAGGCTCATCCTAAATTCTACCAAATTAGGTATCCTAGGTTGTTCTGCTGAGAGCACCCAAAAGTGGCATCTCTAAAACACTGGATGGTGTCATGGGGACTAAGATGATTCCTCCTGACACCACTGGGGGTGTCATGGGGACTAAGATGATTCCTCCTGATACCATCTAAAGTGTCACGGGGAATAGGTGATTCACTTCACACCACTATGTCAGTATCATTTGGTGGTGTCATTGGAAAAGGAGGATTATCTACCTTATGTGGTATTATATTGAATAACACACTTGTACTTTCCCGCTGAGTTTTTTTTAATTCTGAACCTGACCGGTTTCGCCTTACGGCATTCTCAAAGGTTTACATTGATGTTTTAATTTAAATATTCTAATTCCCATCAATGTAAACCTTTGCTTTGAGAATGCCGTAAGTCGAAACCGGTCAGGTTCAGAATTAAAAAATAAATAAAATGAACTCAGTGGAAAAGTACAAGTGTGTTATTCAATATGTGTAGCAGATTCCACCAAGCGCCATCAATCTCCGGTATAAACAGTCTAAGTGGTATTCTTTACCAGCTCACAAGTTTTCTCGAGTTCTTTATGTAGGACGTGAATAAGCATCTACTTATCTTAATTATCCATTTGGGATCAAAACTGCAGCTCCATTTGCCACATAACTGACAATCAACTATAATCTGCGACCTCTCTTGATTATAACGAGGGAGCTTGTCTAGCGATAAACGTTCATATGAACCGGTGACATCACAAGCGCCCACACGTACACAAAATGCATTATTAAGTGCAGTTTCTGATATAACGGTTTAGTGTATTTGTCGATGGGCATGGCCACAGAGTAGATATATACCTACTGTAGATATGAAAATGTACATCCTATCAGGTCATCAAGATTATCGGAGCTGAAGCCGAAGTAACGTATCATACTGCCACGCCACAGAGGCTGTCATTAACAACACATTACATGTTTGCGATGGTGACCCTCTCTCCGAGACTTTGCCTTTGGCCTAACATCAGGCGAGGTGAAGTCAAATTGACGTGTCCTATATAAAAAAAAACACCCTCATGGCCACCACCCAAAGGTACCACCGTACAGTCTTGTGAATATCCATTACATAAACATAACATAACATAAACTCACGCCTGTATTCCCCGAAGGGGTAGGCAGAGGTGCTAGCACCCACGTTTAGGTTCCAATGTAATAGGTGGCGAGCCTATTGCCATTAACCGGGCACTTATAAACCTGCGATAAATACACACATAACTTTCGAAAAGCATCGAAAAGTCATTGGTGTGTGCCATGGTAAACCTGGGATCGAACCCGAGACCTCGTCTCAGCAGTCCATTACCCATACCACTAGGCTACCGCAGATTTATATATAATATCCCTCCATATTTATTAGTATTGTACCTTATACAATCTCACTTTATATAGGATTTTGTATACTCATACTTCTGTGAACTAAAATCATCAGCAGGAGACACATAAAAGCTACTGTGAATCACTTCCATCAGCAATCAAGTCGAAAATCCAACAAGGTCATAACAAACTGCCGAAATATAATCGCGGCCATATTTCATTTGATTGTCTATGGCCAATCGAGTGTGGTGCCGGGTAGAGACAAGGCATTTTTTATTTTTATATCGTTGCATCACTAAGCACTGTCGTTAAGGAGTGCGGCCTATTGTTCGTACGAATGTGCAAGGAGCGTTGTTGGTGCCATTTCTGAATAAAACTGTAAAGTTTCTTTACGATATCGTAAATTAGTATCGTTGTAAAATCTAGGATTGATTTATTATCTATTTGAATGAATTTTTATAGCATTAAGTGTGTTAACTATACAAATGAATCTTCTCGGGCAGGACTCGAACCTGCGATCTTTCCCTTATAGGGGAATGCCGTGACCAACTAGGCTACCGAGACACGCCCGATGTGATTCAAGTTCCCTTTTATTTTTATCCGTCTTTATGGCGACGGTACGTCGTCAAGGCATTCCCCCTGTAAGGGAAACATCACAGGTTCGAGTTCCACCCGAGAAGATTCATTTTTCTCTATGTATTTGATTTATTATCTAGTTTTGCGTTAAAATTAGCTGGTGTTATCCGTTTGTATATACCTACCTAGGCATAGTCTTGATTTCGCAACCATGTAGGTACCTACGTTTACCAAAAGGGGTGTAAAGTGCCCTTCCAATGCCTTCGGGATCATCTGCCAGTCTAGGCACCACTTGGAGCAAGGAGGCTCTCATAAAAACCTATATAATAAAGAAAAAAATTTTTTTTTTATTAGCTGTAAGTAGGTATATTGTTACGATTGTTACCAATATACGCGACGGTAGTGAACGCCACTGCCAGGCAGGCGCAGGAGGCGTAGGTTCCAACCTCGCACAGTGGAAATATTTGTATGCATGAATAGGGGTATTTCCATTGGTCTGGGTGTTTCTATGTTCAATAAGTAGGCATGTATTTACAAAAGAAAAGTATCTAGTATATTGAATAACACACTTGTACTTTTCCACTAATTTTATTTCTAGACCTGACCGGTTTCGCCTTACGGCATTCTCAAAGGTTCACATTGATGTTTCAAAAAATTTTCCGAATTATAATTTTTTAAACATCAATCGTTCAATATGTGTAGCAGATTCCACCAAGCGCCATCAATCTCCAGTATAAACAGTATCTAGGTATGTTTATCCGCATGCTAGATTCCATAACACAAGCTAGTTAAACTTACCATGGGTCTAGACAGCGTTGTGTAGAATGTTGTGGAATACTTATTATTTATTTATTAATGATGATGTTAGAAGGATCATCAGTAGATCACCAGTGCTATGAAAGTGAATGGATGTTCTTTTTTCTAGACAGCGTTGTGTAGAATGTTGTGGAATACTTATTATTTATTTTTAATGATGATGTTAGAAGGATCATCAGTAGATCACCAGTGCTATGAAAGTGAATGGATGTTCTTTTTTCTAGACAGCGTTGTGTAGAATGTTGTGGAATACTTATTATTTATTTATTAATGATGATGTTAGAAGGATCATCAGTAGATCACCAGTGCTATGAAAGTGAATGGATGTTCTTTTTTCATCCTAGCGTTAATCCCAGTCTCATCCGAGGCTTTCACCTCGGTGTCTGGGGCCCGCTTTTGACAGTCTAACTGCGGGCTTGGATGTTTTTTTTTCGTGAAACGACTGCTACATGACCTCCATAACGCATTGGCGATAAGAAGCTAGAATGGTGCTCTGAATTAAAAAAGTTTATGATCTGCGAAGAAGGAAGGACCCACACAAACAAACCTTCAAAAGTGCACTATAGTTACGTGAACACATTATAAAGACCGTATTATATTGTTGACATTATTATTTGAGCTCAATTATATAATTGTTTTATATTAAGTATACCTCGAGACACATATCCTGGACCTAAGTCGTGAGACAAACGATGCCCTGGCTTATATTGTAAATAGCTGATCCGGCGAACTTCGTATCGCCAATTTTATCCGCCCGCGTTGCGTCAGACAGATCCTGTTTTCGTTGCACCCTCTACTATATTAAGCATATATTATACATATATACCTTCCTCTTGAAATACTCTATATATTTAAGAAAACCGCTTCAAAATCCGTTGCGTAGTTTTTAAGATTTAAGCATACATAGGCCTCTCCCATGACACGCCACTTAGCCCGGTCTTCGGCTGTCCTCCTCCACTCTCCACCAGCCACTCTGCGTATATCGTCGCTCCATCTAGTCGCAGGGTCGTTTGCCAGTTCGTGGTCTCCACTCAAGGACTCGTTTACCCCAACGGTTATCGGTCCTACGGCAGATATGGCCAGCCCACTGCCACTTCAGCTTGTTAATTCGTTGAGCTATGTCGATAACTTTAGTTCTCTGCCGAATTACTTCGTTCCGGATTCGATCCCTCAGAGAGGCCTATGTCTAGTAGTGGACTGCCGCGGACTGATGATGATGATGAATGATGATGATGTTTTAAAGGTACTATTATTATTAACTATGCTTGGTGAATTTGAGCTCGTCCACCGCCGAACGTCCCGTGCTATCCTCAAAAGCGGACACTTTCAGCACATTTTAGGACCAATATTATGTATATGTTCAAAGGTATAACATACTTCGACGGAACTAAATAGGCAACAAGCGTAACGTGGCCTTCGCGATAATAGCTTACTCATCAATATTGTGAATTGCCATTCAACCTACGACCAGAGTCCTACGATAGCCGTGTAGGTGTCTTCATGACTAACAATGTTAAATTTTCAAATCGGCCATATTTGGAGAAGCCATAATACCGTCTGCTATTTTGTATTCTAACCATCACAGATATCTGCAACATTTTATTTTATTGAGGTTTAACCCGTAGAATACTTAGTGGATCATCTACTAAGTGTTCCACGAGAACTTTTTCGTACCCATAGTTCACCTAAAAGACGTTCCACATGGTACCTAAAAAATGGTATCAATACCCGTGGTTTACCTATATTCTTGTCTTGTGTTGTGTGTCTGATATTATTTTCTCATCAATACCTTACTGTGAAATATCCTGCCCGGCCATTGCGAGGATTTAGAGAGTAGGTAGGTATAAAAAGATTAGGTGAAATCTGTCATTTCAATGGCTTATTCCACTTTTAGCTTACCGTAATAGTGAACAAAAGTTCAATAATCTCCCCATCAACGGGCATTGTCAACGGGTAAAAGTGGAATAAGCCCATTTCAATGACATTCACATCCTTTTTTTTTTTATCGTGCGAAAAATCCCCACGGATACCACCCCCACGGAGCCGGTGAAGGCGGTTATGTCGGACTCGAACCGACTAAAACGCACGCCGTCTTGGGTCTTTGGTTGCCGGAGGTGAGATTGCCAAAAGCATATCTCTCGCACCACGGCAGACCCAGGACCATCTCCTTCGAGATGGCCCCCTTCTGTTGTGGGGACCACTGTGTCCCCATCTTGCCCCGGTTACGGGGAGGCGCATTTTGCGCCGCCGCCGCGGCCTGCTTCTGCTAGGGTGACAGGCGGTTCCACCGGTCACCCCCAGGCCAGCGCTCATGGAGGACGGAGGTCGTTCTGCGACCTCCGACGTCCGGTTCGCCTTCGCTCTGCGCGGGCTTCTCGGGCCCGGAGTCTAGTCCGGCCCGACCCGACCGGCCGCTCAATGACATATCCTAGATTACAGGATACGGGGTAATGCAAGTAGGTATGCATCGTTAGGATAAGGTGGTATGGTGGTTTTGAGAGGTCTCAGCTTCGAATCCTAGCTATTCATAGTTTACACTACCAACGATGACGTGGTACCACTCATAACTAGAATAATCTATGCTTGGTGAATCTGAGCTCTTCCACCGCAGTAGCACCCCGGGCGATCTTCAAAATCGGTACACTTCTTCGATGTGAAGAAACGTATACCTGCTGCGCGTATAGTAGAGCACATTAGGTTCTATATGAATGAAGCTACCTACTGCGTCCATATAGGTTTCTATACCGACCCCAAATAAAGAACAATTATTATTAGATATGAAATGATAAGAAATATACAGTCGTTATCATTCTTAGCTCAAGTGCACCGTCGTCGTGCACACTGCAGTCGCTTGCCTCGATATAATAGCGACCTTCTTGATAAGCTGACGTCATTATGATATCATACACGTAATCTTATCTGTGGATAAAAATATATTTACACAGCAGTGGGCTTGTAGTTGTTGACAACAACAACGTTGAAGGATTGGCGAGGTCGCCTCGTTGACTACCGCTGCCGTGTAGATTCGATTCAGTTTAACTTAGTTGCCCACGCAAAAGGTTAGATTAGAGGGCGTTCATAAAATACGTGAGATATTTAAGGGTGGGAGGGGGTCGAGTCAAGTCTCATCTAATCTTACGAATTTTTTTTTGTGATCGTAACAAAAAAAAATACTTTTTGGTCCATTTAATCCAGTTTGTACATGCTTAAGATTTAATCTTAGCGTAATCGTAATACGATTAAGATCATTCACTAATTCGTTCGAAAGAAAGTAGTTTCAATCATAATTCGACGTTAAAGGTACATCTACTGACTGTCAAACCACCATAATTATTTGTTTTATACCAAATAGTTCAATTTAATCTGATTTTACGGTAAAGTGTAAGGTAAAGTGTTTTTATTAAATTTTTATTACAATTATTATTAAACTTTCAGCAATATTGATTACTAGTCTTAATTAGTCGTAAATAAAAGCAGGAAGCAATTTTTTTTTCTTTTTACAATAACAATCCAACGCGTTTACGTAAGAAACCCATTTTGAAAATTCTCACGTATGATTGGGGGATGGGGGAGGGGGTTGAATAAAATCTCACCACATCTCACCTTAAAGAAAATTTGAAAAAAAAAACACCTCACATAATTTATGGACGCCCCCTTACCTATCCAGTTAACGGCCTCCCGTGCTGGAAATTCGTCAATATGACTTCACCTCGTCTTACGGTAAGATATAGTTACGTAAAGTCTCAGGAACGAGGGACACTATTACAGATACCAACAATGTTGCAATGGTGGCCCTATCAGCTTAACGAAGTCATGAGTTGCTTTTTCACGCCTCACTTAAAGGACCCGGGACTCTCGGGTAATCAAATGGTTATAATAGTCAACAGCAATATACTGTATATCCCAAAGATATAGGCAGAGGTGTACTAAAACACACAATCGCCAACTTTCGAAGTAAAAGAATATGGAATGAAAATAAAACTCTTATTAGCAGTTTAGCACGCTACATGTTAACAGAATTTCAAACAATACAGCGCTATATATATACGGAGCTCATGATTTCCCTGTCAGAAGTTAACCCACATATTCCCTAAACACGCAGATCCGTTGCCTCGTATTTATTCTAAATATCAGAAGTCACAGTCACAAAAAGGTTATTTTAATCTTTAATCTCACCATTTACGAAGGGATCGTCGAAAAAATCGCTAACGACATCCTTACACGCGATGTAAACGCGAAAAACGAAGGGAATTTGAACTTTATTGCTGTGGAAATAAAGGTGTAGGGATAAATTGAGGTCGTTGCGTGTCTCCTACCTTTGTTTATTGTAATTGAATGTATTTGTTTGTACCTAATTCGATAGATTAGTAGTGTACGTCTTTAGAGTTAAGGCAATGAACTGATCTAGATTTTTTTTTAATAATGACACGTCAATTTAACTTCACCTCGCCTGATGTTAAGCTAAAGGCATAGTCTCGGAAAGAGGGTCACCATCGTAAACATGTACCAGCGGTGGCACTGAGCTTGACGGCCTCATCAGATATCTTTTGACGCCCCGCTTAAAGAACCCAGGACTGTAGGAAGAAGGAAACACGTGTGCTGGCAGGGAGTTCCAGGTATTAGTGGTGCGGCATAGGAATGAGTCACTGAAACGCTTGGTTCTAGCAAGTATACTCTGCACCGCATACGGATGGCATCTTAGCCCTGCACGTGTCGTCCTGTGAAGGAAAGAAGAGGGTGGGACTAATTGGAAGAGCTCATCAGAACATTCACCATGGTAGAGACGGTAGAATACTGCCAAAGACGCAACATCTCTACGCATCTGCAAAGACCCTCGGTGTCCGTTACCTCAGGATTCCCAATAACGCGGACCGCACGTCGCTGCAACCTGTCGAGAGCATCTAGCAAGTACCTTTTGGAGCCGTTCCAGAGATGTGAGCAGTATTCCACTTTGGAATGATAATAATTGTTTGTTTGAAAACTAGTGTCACCCAATGTGTCTATAACAAATCACGCCATATTGGACAGGATACGTAAAAATGGCTCACCGGATGGTAAGCTAAAGGTAAAGTCTTAGGAAAGAGGGTCACCATTACAGACAATATTACAATGGTGACTCCAGCTTGACAGCCTCATCAGATGCTTTTTCACGCCCCGTTTAAAGGACCCGAGCCTGTAGGTAGAAAGAAACGTGTACCTACTGGTGTCACAAAAAAAGGCGCTGAACCGCTTGGTTCTTGAAGTTATTGTTAGATTCGGTAAAAAAAAATTGCCAACGACACAATAGCTTTATGCATCTACAAAGGATCAAGGGAAAAAAAGGGTCAGAGAACAATAAAAGTGAATATTATTCGTAGCAAAGTATTCGCTTACGAATTATTCTGCACATTTTTACAGCATCGTACATTATTTAACTGCAGATAGAACACGCGTGCCGCGAGCCGCGTGGTTCCCGGTACAGAAGAATTTGGTCCACCCCTTCTCTTCCCATGCGGTGTCGTACAAGGCGACTAAGGGATAGGGCTGTTTAACATCAGACAGCTATATAAAGTCCAGACTCAGCCTCAGATATAGGCTCGAGTTAACAATAGTGCCCGGAAGGCGGCAATAGGCTCACCTCCTATTACGTGGGACCGACTACATTATTGGTGAAATGTGGGTGTAAATTCACCTCTGCCCAACCCTTCGGGGATAAAGGCGTGATTATATGTATGTATAGATAGAACACTTTCTCTTGTAATATTTCGTGCAAAACACCCCTAAAAGCATATCTACCTACAGGTAAACAAAGGCAGTTGTCATGTATCGCAACAATTTACATTTGCTATCATGAGACAATCTACAAACGCGACCGCCCTGATGTAATGTCAGCGTGTCTCCAGGGCATCAGGTCGTGTAGTCGTCAATCGTTTATTGTGTGGAGGACAAGCAAGGACTTTATTCGCATTATATTATAACTAGCTGTCCCTCCCCGGCTTGCTTGTGACATACCTATTTAAACATACCTTTGAAATTATGTCCGCCATGTTTTCCAAAATGTGTGGGAATCTGACGGATTTACTGACATAATTATGATTACTACTCCGCTCCCTTACGCAGTAACTTGATGATATTTAGCATACAGCCTTAGATAAACCACTTCATCACAAAAATTATTGAATTTGATCCAGTAACTCCTGAGATTAGCACGTTCAATCAAACAGGCGAATTCTTTTAATGTTATATAGTATAGATACCACCTCCTATTCTTTATAGTATCGATCTAAGTATTGCTTGAACCATATATCTTGGACTTAAATCGCAAAATATAAAAGGCCCTGGCGCGCGCAGATTCTTTTGTGATAATCTACTAGCTTTTGCCCGCGTGGACGTCAGTTATCGCGACCAAACATGGCCTATGTCCTGTCTCAAGGTCTAATCTGCCCTTATACCAAATTTCATCAAAATCAGTACCGTGGTTTAGGCGTGAAAGCGTAACATACTACAGACAGACAGACAGACACAGATGGAGTTACTTTCGCATTTATAATATTAAGTATGGAAGTATGGATTTTACTGATCTATTTAATCATACACACATCCATGTGCGTAAATTCTAAACGGTGGAGATTTTGATAATTTCTGCCTCTCACACTAACTTTCATTCCTCATTCCAAACCCTTCATACCATCGTCATTAACAAAACGTAGCTTTATGTAAGTACCTACCATATTTCATCAGGATATCTTCAAAAATTACCAAGCTTCGTCCCCAACCTCTTTTTAACGTGTTTTAGCAATAAAAGTTAGCCTATATCCATTCCCAAACTCTAATCCACCTCTCTACCAAATTTCATCAGGCTATTTTCATTAATGACGAACTTTCATAAATTGTATTACACCTATTTTCCCCCCTTTAACCTCTTTTCCTTCATAGAAAGGTAGCCTACGTCCATTCCCAATGTGTAATCCATCTCTGTACGAAATTGCATTAGGATTACTACAAAAATAATAAACATTCATATAAAGTTTCATACCCTACCCCCCCCCCCCCCTTTTACCCTTTTTGGGGATAAAAGGTAGCCTATATCCATACTCAAGCTCCAACACACCTCTGTACCAAATTTCATCACGCTATCTTCAAAAATGACAAACTTTCAAACCCTATTTCCCCCATTTTTCGAGACCAAACATAGCCTATGTCCGTTCTCAAGGTCTAATTTACCCCTATACCAAATTTCATCAAATTCGGTTCAGTGGTTTAGGCGTGAAAGCGTAACATACAGACAGACAGAGTTACTTTCGCATTTATAATATTACTAGCTTTTGCCCGCGGCTCCGCTCGCGTGGAAGTCCGTCATCGCGACCAAATATAGCCTATGTCCTTTCTCAAGGTCTAACCTATCCCTATACCAAATTTCATCAAAATCGGTTCAGTGTTTTAGGCGTGAAAGCGTAACATACAGACAGACAGAGTTACTTTCGCATTTATAATATTAGTAGGGATAGTACGGATGCTTGGTGAACTTGAGCTCGTCCACCGCAGTAGCACCCCGTACTATCCTCAGAATACATTCAAGAAACGTGTACTGCGCGTATAGACCACATTAGATCCAAGATAATATCATTCAAGCAAACTTATACTACATCTATCATTATCCTAGTAGTCTTACGATGTCGCTGTGTTACCATTCTGCGGGGGAGAAAGTGTCTTTAGCTCAGTTGGGAGTCAGCCTTCAATTATGTGATTATTGGTCCCACGTAATAGGGGGTGAAAGCTATTGCCATCGGGCACTTTATAAGCTCTATTTTCACTCTCGGATGCAAAACAGTTTTACCCCTTAGGGCGACTAATTCTACTTCATTCACAGGAAGAGATAAGGGGCGGCCTTATTTTACTACTCCACCGAGGAATCAACTACACACATGCTTAGCTTAGTGCTATTGTCAGATGTTTTTGTTATTTTTTTTTGTGGTGGATATCCTCATATTTTATTTCATTTTATGTTTAGAGTCATTGTTATTGTGAGTGAGTGTTTAATAATGTTCTTTTCTTTCTTTAAAATGCGTCAAACCCGGTAAGTTTGAGCTCGTCCACCGTACTACTACTGCACCCCGTGTTATCCTCAAAAGACACATTAGAAACGTGCACTGCGCGTATAAAGCACATTAATTTTAGGTCCAAGATACCCAAGTGATTATGTATATCTACATAGTACAGTCACTGTCAGAAATATCTTGACAATGAAGTCTCAAAATGATCATAAAACTCTCATACTAAGAGCAAAACAAACTGTTTTATTGATTTAAATAGTATTACCGCTCGAACTATGTACTACTACTGCAAGTGGGGACGTCGTCGTTTGACCGGACTGGGTGATCAGCCCTTCTATGTGGAGCCATTTCACCCGACGACCGCCATACGTGTTCGTAAAGCAACCGGGATCGACAGCTACGACCGAGGCACGACCAGACCAATGCAAATACTCATATATAAGTATACAAATATTTGCACTGTGCGGGGATCGAACCCACGCCTCCTGCGTAGCGGGCGCGTTCACTACCGCCACGCCACGGAGACTATATGTATTAGTGTTCGAAAAAGGTGTGTACCAAATATCTGAACAATCCTTCAACAGTAAGGGAGGGATCTTTCCTTTTGAGTACTTTGTTCTTTAACATCGATCTGATGCTTTACAACTGAATGAAATAAAACAAAACAAAATTTACTTAATAAAATATATTCTTGGCAGTTGTGCCTACGCGTCGGCGATGGTGACCTCTACCTCTACACCAGGCTCGATGTTGATGGAGGTGATCTGCTTCACGATCTCGGAGGGCGAGTGGAGGTCGATCACGCGCTTGTGGATGCGCATCTGGAACCTGTCCCACGTCTTGGAACCTTCACCGCAAGGGGTCTTACGGGTGGTGATGCGGAGGATCTTCGTTGGCATGCGCACTGGCCCCTGAAATTGATAAAGATATACATTAGACATGTTGTCGGTCAAATTATTTTTAATGTCAATATGACTTCACCTCACCTGGTAAATTAAAGGCAAAGTCTCAGGTAACAGTGATCTTTTTGATAATAGAACATCTTGAAGTGGTCATTATGAACAGTGGACCTTTTGACAGCGGACGAGATGGCCCTATAGGCTAAATAACAGACACTTGCATATTTCTTCTCAGAGGAGAGGTTAGATGGGCGTCGTCGCTTCCAAAAGAGCCGATATATCAATCAAAAACATTAAGTGAACTGTGCATGAAATGAGGAAATCCTGACAAGCATTAAAATAATATTATTCTAGGTAACTTTACAGTGATATCTAGACCCAAATTATTAACAAAATCAATGGTTTGATTTGGATGGATTTAATTGTTTCCATTAGTCAATAACATCCCTATCCCCGTACAATATTATCCTTTCACCCATAAAAGCATGATTAACAAACATATTCACAAACTCATACTAAAATATTAATAGTATTCTAATGTAACTCTTTAATGAACAATATGTAGTGTATGTGCGTACATAAAGCACTTTTAAGAGTAATCAATTTAGCACTATATTGGTGGACACAGAAGTACAGGACACTTACTGTGTCTTCATCATAGTGCGGCAGATAAAACCTCAGATCTGTAGTGTATGTTGGTACTTATATAAATATAATAATGAAATAGTTGTGGGTAGGACATAAGTGTGTGGAAATATACATCTCCTCAAGTAAGCTGTGTTCCTGTGTGATTCCCAAAAATTTCCAGTATTCCCGTCTAGAACATTTCAAGATCGGTCAATTTCTACTTGTCTCTGCTTCACTTGTTATTACATATGGAGTAAGAATGCCTTCCCTAAAGGGAAAGATGGGTAATGGATGAATTGTCCATTGGGCTTCAAGTGTTCGCATTTCAAATAATAATTCACATAAAAGACACTCTGAAGTAGCTAACCTAACCTAACCTAACCTAACCTGTCCTACTAAGGTATATTCATGACAGCCACTCTGCCGTCCACAAACTAAAAGGCAGCTAAGTGCAAAAAGGTATTTTCGAGAAAACGCAAAAATAAGTGGGAATTGATGTCTCTTGAAAAGTGTGCTACCTAGGAACAATGTTGCAAGTTATAATTGTAGGCATAGTCATTGGGCAAAATATGTTATATATTTTATTACTTTATATTTATTATATTTTATTTAAATTTATTTTGTTACTTTTAGCAGAGCATTTTTTCTTCATTTTAACCTAATATACTGCACTTTAAGGCCGCTAACCATACCTTAACTGCTTTATAGCAAAGCAATTTTTTGTAGCCGTCTCGTTTAGTACTTATAGTAAACGTTAACAAAATATAAATAGTTATAAAGCAGTTAAAGGATTGTAACAGCCTTACAGCCTAGTAGTTAACACTTGGCGGACTAACTTCCCTTACTTAGAAAGCAGTTATGGGATTTTAAACGCTTTTTAGCTTGGTATTGTAAAACATGTTTTTATACTGGTTCTCGTATTGATTAACTAGAAGGCAGTTAAAGACATCTCGCTCACAATTAACTGCCTTTTAAGTAAGCAGTTCCGGATAAAAAGTTAAGAAGTTAAAATTATGGAATCAGAACTTTATTCATTGAAAAAGAACAGACAATTAGACCTTACTAAATTTATTAAATAGCTTATATATTAATTAAACAATAAAAACAAGACTGATAATAAAAACAAGACGGAATAAAAACGGATATAAAGAGAAGGACAATTTGAAATGATTCAGGTGTGGCTCAATAGCTCAGTTGGAAGAGCATTCCCCCTGTAAGGGAAAGTTCGTGAGTTCAAGTCTCACTTGAGCATTTAATTTTTCCGATATTTTTCGAATATAAACAAGTTTACTTAATCAAACTTTTACTAATCATATTCAGTAATGAGGTCACAAAATTACCTACATCTTTAACAATTATAATCAGTATTCGCGAAACCATAGGATAAAGAATATTATAATTATTATGTAAAAACATAATATATATTAGACTTTATCCAAAAAACTATAAATTTCGTCATTTTTTTTTTACAAAAGACACGTCAATTTCACTCCACCTGGCCTGATGTTAAGCTAAAGGCAAAGTCTCGGAAAGAGGGCCACTATCGTAAACATGTACCATGATAACAGTAGCACTCAGCTTGACGGCCTCATCAGATGACTTGGACAGGACAGGGGAATGTAGGAACAAGGAAACACGTGAGCTGGCAGGGAGTTCCAGGTCTTAGTGGTGCGGCATAGGAATGAGTCACTGAAACACTTCTAGCAGATATAGTCTGCACCGTATACGGATGGCATCTTAGCCCTGCACGTGTCGTCCTGGGAAGGAAAGGAGAGGGTGGGACTAATTGGAAGAGCTCATCAGAACATTAATCATGGTAGAGATGGTAGAATGCTGCGAAAGACGCAATATCTCTACGCATCTGCAAAGGTTCAAAGGTGTTCGTGACCTCAGGATTGCCAATGATGCGGACCGCACGTCACTGCAACCTTTCGAGAGCATCTTGTAAGTACTTTGCGGAGCCATCCCAGAGTGTGAGCAGTATTCCACGCAGGAACGAATTTGGGTCTTTTATAGAAGACACCGCTGCTCCGGCGTGAAAAAACGTCTCAGTTTGTTTAGGACTCCGGGTTCACGCGAGGCTGATTTGATGATGATCTCGATATAGTTTTTGTTTCAGTTTGCAGCGAACATCCATACCGAGAATATTGAGGTGAACCTGCAGTGGCAGTGGCGTGCTCTGAAGAGTGGGAAGGGGAAGAAAAGGAAATACCTTTGCTGGAAACGCACGTGCCTGCGTCTTCTTGGCATTGAACTCAACCAGGTTTCAGCGCCCCATTGAGAAATGTGGTCCAGGATCCGGTCCAGCTCAGTGACAAGAAGATGCCTTTTTTCCGCGATATTAGACTGCTTGGCCGCAGGATGTGCGTAATAACTCTCGTGTAAGGTGCTGTCGTCTGTATAGCAGTGAATGCTACCGTTAGAAAGCATGTCATTGATATGCAGAAGAAAGAGAGTGGGAGATAAGACGGAACCCTGCGGCACGCCAGCATTTACCTGCAAGAACTCCGAAGCTCGTCCATTACAAAGGACGCGAATACGGCGCCCCTGCAGGAAGCTTGCAACCCAGTTGCAGGCCTGGGAGGCAGGCCAAAGGCTGGTGGCTTGGAAAGAAGCGATTTGTGCCATACCCTATCGAAAGGTTTGGCGATGTCAAGACTAATTAACTGCTATTTAGTCTAGAATTGTCGTTTAGCTGCTCTCTAGTGATTGATATCTAGCTAATACTAATTTCAATACATAACTTAAAAGCCGCTATTGACGTATAACTGCTTTCTAGCGTAGTTTTTCTTAATAACATACTTTTAGTTAAGTAAATTTAGAAAAAAATTATACATGAATTAGCCGTTAAAGTATGTTAACGTCTTTCTAGAGAAGAATTGTGGCTTAGCCGCTTTTTAATTAAGGAAGTAACAAAATTTATGTGGTTTAACTGCTCAGCAATGTTCAGTATCTCTAATCTTAAACCAAAAGATAGAGCATCGAAAGTTGTATAAGACTGCATTAAAAAATGAAAATCGACCAAATGTGGCTTAACGGCCTTTTAGTTAGAGTAGGGCAGCACTGTGGTGTAGCGGCAGCGAAAGCTGTCGCTACGCGAGAGGCGCGGATTCAATCCCTACTCGGTGTAAATATTTGTATGCATGAATGTGAGTGAGAGTATGCATGAATTGGTCTGGTCGTGCCTCGGAAGAGCATGTTAAGTTATCAGTCTTGGTTGCCATACCAACAGGTATGGCAGTTTTTATAGGGGAATTGTGTCCCATCCAGTCAAAGGTGTACCCACTTGCAGTAGTATAGTAAGGTATATTTATTGTTTTAGGTGTGAGTTCATGTTAATCTTAAGACCAGAATTCAAACAAGAGCCCTTTATATGTAAGGCAGACTCTTTAACCACTAAAGTAACTGCATAGCCTAAACTTTGAAAGGCTTGCTTTCAAAGCAGCTTTTAGCGGGAGTGCAAACTTGCAGGTTATATTGTGGCCTCATAGTTCTTGGTAAGACTGTATACACTCAATGAGTTAGACCCGGACACATCCATTACCTTCACCTAGTAAAGTCCGGGGTGTGTTTTCCAGCTTTAACTACTCCATTTCATATGGTCTTGGATTTTCATAGTAGTAAGACTTTTGGCATGCATATCAAGTCTCTACAATGTCAAGCCAGCACTTTTTGGTCTACATAAATGATGGTAGAAAATCAAATATGTGGAGTAAAAACAGTTTTATACAAACCTTTACACGCAGCTTCTGTTTCTTGGCTCCATTGATGAGGTCAGCGCAGACCTTCTCGAGCGAGCGCACGTTGCGTGACGTTAGCGTGATGCGGATGCGATGGATGGGGGAGATCTCGGCCTGAGGCTTCTCGATGTCCTTGCCTGACACGACAGCGGCTGCCTAAAAAGTGGTAAGTATTGTTTAGTAAGACAAATTTCATGTTTTCAGCTCTCAGTTATGAAGTTCTTAGCTAAAAATGTAGGCTAGTACTTATAAACTGGATAATAAAGGATCCATTAATAATGAAAATGATGAATTTTCTTCGTGAAATGAGTTGAGTTAGGCGCGAAAAAATGTCTACAATGTAAACTTAAGAATTTCTGTTTAGCAAGGTTTTGACAAAAAAATGTAGAAAGATGTACAGAGTATGTACTGTAGACACTTAAAAAGATGTAATATTGAGCTATTTAATGTCCATTAATGGAAAACTATGGATGTTGATGTTGACACGTGCGACACATAACCTATAAACTTCTAATGAAATATTTCGGTAAAAACTATAGAAAATTAAATCTACAGAGTTATTGAAATGTTAGATACTTACCATTTTGATGCGATATTCCGGTCGAGATAAACAATTTTCTTATTAAAATTGCACAGCGCTGAACCGGAGCACAGCTTCACTTCACTTGTGAAAGAAAGAGAAAAAAAACTTGTATGTTGCCATCTCATCAAAATATTTACCCCCAAAGCGCTAATGTAATCTTGGATTATTCATTATAATAAAGTGCCCTAAACATATTTTTTTTAAGTTTAGTAACGTCTTTAATTATTAAAGAATATAACATCTATTTATACATTATTAAACATTTCAAATGTGAAAACTTTTTTGTTATGATTTGAAGGATTTTTTAGGAAGAAAAATTCAGAATAATTTCTACTAAATCCCAATCCAATTTTTACTCCCTAAGTCAATGAGAAAATCCCCTAAGTTGGTAACACTGAAAGGAGCTGCTATCAAAGTGCGTTTAGTTTCTGCTTATCATAATTTCAAAAGGAAAAAATAATCAAGGTAATCACTTAAAAAACTAAACGCACGCATTAAAAGACTGATTTGTTACAAGGATAACCTTGATTTGGTCTTTTGAGTTAACACATGAAACGTTTGTCCCATTTATTTGTTTAGTTTGCAAGTAGTTTTTCGTCAATAATGAATAAGTAGACACATCAAGGTAAATAATTAAGTTTATTGTATAGAGCATACTTAACATCCCAATGTCGTTAGATATCTTTTAACTTATAATTAAATACAATAAAATTGAGTAGGTAAAATTAATAGGTACATGAGCTAAATATTTTATTCAGCACTTGCTCCACGGGCTTCACCATAATCATAGCTTCTACTTAAACATTGTTAAGCATTATATTTTTCACCTGCTTATCAAATTTCCTGTAAAGAAACAATGGTCTTTTTTCATAATTTTTTTATGTGTTTATTTTTGTAAGTTGTGTTTAATTAATTTTTTTTCTTCTTTTTATTCCAATGAGACTTGATCTTTATACTCTACTTACGGTGATGTTATCTGGTCTCCAGGTAGATGGAATGGATTGCAAATGGCGTCAGCATAAAGAGCGTGCAGTCTCCTCAGCGCTGTCCTTACTTCCGCGTCTCTGATGTTACTCCCACTTGGCGAAGTGGAACTTGTCACCAATACCAGTTTGATGCGCGTATTTGTCACGTAGCCGTAACTAAATGGATAATAGAACAGTATCAGAATTTAGAAAAAAATATGTCTTAATTAACTGGCAAGCTGTCCCTTTCACATATTTTTAGTGTTTTTAACACAGGCTGTGACGGATTGCCCTTAACGCCAGCTAGGCCCGAACGTAGGGTGCATGCCACCCTAGCAGAAGCGCTAAGCAGGCCGGGCCGAAATAAATGCGCACCCCACATTTCAGGGAGTAAGAGATTTGAGGCTATCTCGAAACCGGATATGACCCTGGGTCATTCAGGGTGCGAATAATATGTCTTAGGCAATCTCACACTCCGATATTTGAAGACTCAAAACAGCGTAAAATTAGGGGATTGCACGAAAAAAGGATAGCCTAAACAAATTCCAAAACAATAAACATTGCGCTTACATTTTATGGGTGTCTGTCGAATACAACAGTCCAAGATAAAGATCCCTCATATCAGTACGTGCAGCGTTAGCGTTGGTACCGCCATTGTTGGTGTTAGTGGTGGCCAGACGTTCTTCCAGCGCATCCAGAGCTGTGTGGACTAGCCATTGTCGAGACAGCTCATTATCCGAGCTGGTGTCGTTACCAACACCGCCTATGTACAGTGGCGAGTTCTGGAATAAAATGACAAATCTTTATTTCTAGAAAACTGTTCTATCGGTTGTTCATTGTTTAGGTCGGCAAAAGTAAAGATATAAGACGTTACAGGAGGAATTCTCTTCTAGGACCACCCCAGCTCTTCCTGTGGGTGTCGTAAAAGGCGACTAAGGGATAGGGCTGTTCTCCATCGACTTCATCCGACAGTAAACATAGACCAAGGGCCCGCTAGACGGCAATAGGCTCACCCCCTATTACGTCGTGAGACCAAAAATCGCAATTGGCGAAACGTTGGGTGCTAATTTACCTCTGCCTGCCCCTCCTGGGATTTACAGACGTGAGTATATGCATGGATGGATGGATGGCAATTCTATACCAATTCAATGTCGAGCCTCATATATGGGATACGTTCGGCTTGCTAGCCACGCACGGCCTTGGCCACAGTTAAGTTAAATTAATTGAGCATTATTAGCCCGTTCATCGCCCCAATAGTGAGTTCATCGAACTTGAAAGAAGTTATCAGTTTCGTCTAAGCAAAACTCGAAATTGAATTTGTATATTATATATTACAGTTATAGTGTAGCACTACCGGAAGACGCAGAATGGGCGTTGTAGATAATTAGAATTTTTGATATCAAAGTGAACTTGGTGATTTGAAATAGTGCTGTATCCGAACATATTTGTTACTCGACGTCTCGCTCGCTCACTCTTGGTGAAACAAAAACAATGACGTCATGAACAATTGTCAAATTCACGAAATATCGTGGAAGAAAACAAGTTGATTTTACGTTCAATTGGTATAAATTTCAGAACAATCGTGAACAAGTATAACAAAAAATATTTATATGATGAAAGTGATAAAATGGTTATGAAATAGTGAAAATTAACTTACGTCTTTGCCAATAACTGCTACACAGACAGCCATTGTTGACAATCAATTTGACGGAAGTGTTCCTATTCTGGAAACGAGACCATTGACATTTGGTTCTTGTGGGCGGGAACATTCGAAATGGTGCTAGTTTTTGTTGTGAAAGTAATGTTAGGGGTGATTACTGATAAGATCTAAAATGGCTATAATACTAGACCTTGGCGTTTCACCATAAATTATAGTATAAAAAATAGTTTTTATTGGACGTTGGCGCCGGCGGGTGTCGGAATTGCGGTATTCTACTGCAGAGGCCTGGAAAGAAAAGTTGTGTGTGACTGTTTTATCTGTGTCAAAATGGCGATAAACGAGGATTTGGTGTACGAAATGGACGAAAAAGGTGAGCGAATCTTAGTAAAATCAATGGATTCTACTAGAACAGCTTATCTTCGCTTCACGAATCGAACGTCTCGTCCTGTTGACGTCTGGTGGCGCGATTTCATCGGGATAAGACGTCACTATGTCCGTTTGTCGCCAGGAACTTACTATGATGTTAATTCTTTTCTTAGTCACCCGTGGGAATTCACTGATGCATCCACTAGTGAGAGGTTTGTGATCAATAATAAGGTTATATTTAGAGCACCGCCTCATGTAGGAGGTATGTTGTATAGAACAAACTGGAATATATCTATCAGGGTACGTACTTTACGAAGAACGGCTTTGTTAGCTCTAGCGGCATTGCTGCCTCAGCCGGACGCTGCTGCAGAGTTGGGTTTGCCGTTGCAGCTCGGTAACGAGCTACAAGAATTAGTGTCTACACTCCAGAATACCCCACCAGTCGTTAGATTGAGGAATAACGAACAAGAATAATGAAATTCCTTATTCCGTTGTGTGAATTCTAGTTTAAATTGTGATATAAATCTTACATTAATAATGTTATATCTAATTTTAAGATTTTATAATAATTAAATAATGTTTTTTTGTACCTTAAATTCTATTTTATAACTTATAATTCTAATTGAAACATTTGTTATTGAGCATGTTAATTAAGGAATAAATTTATTTTGTAAAGTACCTTTTACATGCATACAGGGTTACATAAATAATATTGAATTTTCCTTTAATATATGTAGTCCTCACTTTCTATAGTCTTAATCTTTTTTTTTATGTAGTAATTCCTTCTTATGTTTTAAATTCTCTTTCAAAATTTTAAACAAATTTTTTAAGGTACTATGAAGAACCAAGGACTTTATATGTACCTCTTGCTTTTACTATCATAAGAAAATAATGAATCTTAAGACTTTATTAGTACATATGATGTCAAATAAGTTTTATACATTTAAAATTGTTATTCAAAATGGAAATGTAATGTTTGTGAAACAATTTTTTATTTTTAATAGTATAAATCTATTTTGTACTATATGTTGTGTAGCACTGTAGCAGGTATTAAGCTCGGTCCATATATCTTGGACCTAAATCGCAAGAATTAATAGGCCTTGGTGTGGCATTGTTTTGTAATAATCTATGCTTGGTGAATTTGAGCTCGTCCACTGCAGTAGCACCCCGTGATATCCTCAAATTACATTCAATAAATGTGTACTGTATAGAGCCCAGTCTAGGTCCAAGAGTATTTATGTCTCGAGCAAAATGAGGGCCTAATCAAAGCTACTTGAATCAATTTGATTGCAAGAGCATAGCAATATTATAGTCATAGTGAAAATACTCATGTAGATAAATAAATGATTATATTTTTATTTATATTTTCTCTGTAGTATGTCCAGTATCACCATAGGAACCAAGGTCAAAACAAATTTATTAAATGATATTTATTCGGCAGTTGGTGTCAGAAATATCTTGACTACTAAGTCTCAAATGATCTTAAAAAAACTAGGGTATTAAGAGTAAATTCTTCTTGTTCTTCAACCCATAGTCACCCTATGCTGAGTGTAGGTCTCTTCCAATTCCCTCCACTGTTGGCGGGACAGTTTTTTCGCAATCCAGTTCTTCCCAGCAACCCTGACTATGTCGTTCGTCCACTGCCTACGTTCGTAAGAGTAAATTAATTTCTTTTATTGATTAGAGTGTATTATTGTTTGAACTAAAGGTGTATATATACCAAATATCAGAAGGGGGGGGAGGGGGGGACCAAGGAGTTATGATCATTTTGAGCACTTTGTTCGTTAAGAATCTGATGCTGACTGGAGCTGTAATGGCGACCCTCTCTCCTGAGATTGTCTTCAGCATACTATCAGGCGAGACAGCCTCTGTGGCGTGGGTACACAGAGGTTCGATCTCGGCTCAGTGCAAATATTTGTATGTATGAATATGAACTTTTGCATGGGTCTGGTTTTGCAGTGGACTAATACCTGGAACTCCCTGCCACCTCACGTGTTTCCTTCTTCCTACAGTCCCGGGTCCTTTAAGCGGGGCGTGAAAAGGCATCTAATGAGGCCGTCAAGCTGAGTTCCACCACTGTGAACATAGTATATGTTGGCGATGGTGACCATCTCTCCGAGACTTTGCCTTTAGCTTAACATCAGGCGAAGTGAAGTCAAACTGACGTGGCCTAGATAAAAAAAAAAGTTGTGCCTCGGAGAGCACGTTGAACTGTCGGTTCTGGTTGCCATATGAACATATGGAATATATATATATATAAAGGGGAAATGGGTGAAGTGGCCCACACAGAAGGGCTGAACACCCTTTAGGCCGCGGTGTCCAAACTGTCCGTAGTAATACATTGGTACTCCATTGTAGTCAGAAAAAATAGACACATATAAGCACGCCTTTATCCCCAGGGTTAGGCCGAGGTGAATAAACACCCACATTTCACCAATAATTGTAGTCGGTCACATGTTCTTTTTTTTTTTTTATACTGGACACGTCAATTTGACTTCACCTCGCCTGATGTTAAGCTAAAGGCAAAGTCTCGGAAAGAGGGTCACCGTAATAGGGGGTGAGCCTATTGCCATACTATTGCGGGCACTATTGTTGAATCGAGCCTGAGTCTGGGCCGTGTCTGATATTAAACAGCCCTATCCCTTAGTCGCCTTGTACGACACCGCATGGGAAGAGATGGGATGGCCCAAATTCTTCTCTGCCGGGAACTTATGCCTTAGAGTGAGTGCTCAAATACCTACGTAATTTTCTGTGTGTAGAACATATTACTAGTATTTCGTCATTCTGTTCTATATTGAGTTTAACATCCTATTACACATAGTCATAGAATGAGGTCACATATTAACGATCCATTTTAATAATCTGTGCACCAGAACAATGATGCAATGTTCTGAATGATTTGGAACATCGTTGTTAGGGTTCGGTAGGTACCTAGAGGAAAAAACGCCCTGTCTGTCCATCTGTCTGTACAGAAATTTTTACTTTTTTTTACTCAGGTCTTTATCGTCTTGAAGCTGTGTAAAAATTCAAATGCAAAAATCACTATTGGAATAGACTACCCGAGGATGTTGTGACTGCCACTTCAGTGAACAATTTCAAAAACAGACTGGACCACCTGGTTACAAACAAACAAACTTACCTAATATCTATGGGCACAATCAAGTGTAGTGAATAAATTGAACTGTGACTAGACACATCAGCTCAATGCTGCTCGTCTATAATCAAATAAATAAAGTCAACGCAATCAATATATATTGTGGTTTATGTAGCTTATGTTACGGGAACCTCGGTGCGAGAGTCCGACTCGCACTTGGCCCTGTCCTTGAAGGGGTATTCAGAGGTATAGCAACAACCACTTCACCAACTATCATTTTAGGTCCCACGTAATCGAGTTTACCTATTACCGGCAAGTGGGTGCTTTATCGTGGTCAAATATTTACTGTCAGAGAAAAGCCCTATGCCTTTTTTTATCGTGCGCAAAATCCCCACGGAGCCGGTGGAGGCGGTTATGTCGGACTCGAACCGACCAAAACGCACGCCTTGGGTCCTTGGTTGCCGGAGGTGTGATTGCCGAAAGCATATCTCTCACACCCCTATGCCTAAGTCGCCTTCTACGACACCCACGGTAGGAAATGTGGTGGCCGTATTCCACTGGTGCCTGTTCCATATACAGTCTATTCCACTGGTGCCTGTTCCATATACAGTCTATTCCACTGATGCCTGTTCCATATACAGTCTATTCCACTGGTGCCTGTTCCATATACAGTCTATTCCACTGATGCCTGTTCCATATACAGTCTATTCCACTGATGCCTGTTCCATATACAGTCTATTCCATTGGTGCCTGTTCCATATACAGTCTATTCCACTGGTGCCTGTTCCATATACAGTCTATTCCACTGGTGCCTGTTCCATATACAGTCTATTCCACTGATGCCTGTTCCATATACAGTCTATTCCACTGATGCCTGTTCCATATACAGTCTATTCCACTGAAAACCAACACGGCAACATTATTACATAAATAGGTACCTACCTACATTATACTCACGCCTTACTCTCTCTAGAATAGGCAGACAACATCCTACTATTGTAAACGCGAAAGTTTGTAAGTATGTATGGATGGATGTTTGCTACGCTTTCACGTATAAACGGCTGGAGCGATTTTAATATGGTATGGAGTTATCTGACACCCTGGATTAACACACAGGCTATGTTTGCTCGCGATAACCGACATCCATGCGGACGGAGCCGCGGGCAGAAGCCAGTATTATAATATAACTCTGACCATTAATTTTTCTGTAGGTACAACGTCACATAAGAGATAACAAATTGTTATTAGATTGGAGATGGCCTCCATAATGTTAATGACATACTTAATGTACCTACCTAATAATTTTGTACTTACACTAGTTGTTGGCGTGGGTCCGCCCGCGTGTTGTACTGTCTTGACCCCGCTAACTACAGGAACTTTTGAAAGAAAAGTACTTAGCTAATCTCTTGGTTTTTCATTCAATTCCTAAGTATTTAAATAAGAAAAATTAACATTCTGGACTTGGCCAATCAACTTGCCCTGCAGGCTTTGGCCGCAGGCTTTCATCTTGGCATTGGTGGTCAAACGGTAGTCGCTTCCCCATAAACTGACCTTGGGCTCAAAAGTGCACGCATAAAGCTATTTTCTTTAAGCGGACAGTAAGCCGTGCCACATCGATTAAGAATATAGTTTGCAGTTAATATCGTAGTAGTGATTTTTGTGTAATGAACAATGACACCTTGCATGTTAAAATCGGTGAAACCGTTCAGGCTGTAGGACGTGCCAAATAAATGGACATACATAGGTACATACAAACATAGTCTCTCCTTCCTTCGGCAGTCGGGCAAAAAGAGAGGTTCACGCGGGCGCCACGTGGCGCTGCAGTCGGTTTCGCTACAGTGTGAAAAATGGTTACAGCCGCTAAGTAACCGGTCCAAACTGGTCACAAGGTCATCTGGGTCAACGTACTTTATTCTCAATCCATTTGGCAAGAGATATAATTGAATGAATTTTACAGAATTAAGTATGCTAACTATACAAATCGAATACATAGGGAAAAATAAATCTTATCGGGCGGGAATCGAACCCGCGATCTTTCCCTTACAGGGGCAATGCCTTTATCAACTCGGCTACCGAGACACACCCGATGTGATTCAAAATCAATGTATAATCGAAGAGGTATAATGTTCCCGATAATCCTCCCCCCAGCTAAGCTGAATTGCTTATTGTGAAATCATTTTAAGTAATCTATGGGTTCACGGCGATATTGGAACCCGAAACCCTTCAATTGTAAAGCCGACGATAACTTTAACTACTAACCCATCGGATGAGGAACAATAAAAAACAGAAACACCGGGTATAAAAAATAATTTATTGTAAAAAAAAAACAGGCGTATTTCATCACATGGTATGGCAAGTCAAGTCACTATTTGTTTCTATGCATATCTGACACTATGGCCAGGGCTCCCCCGGGGATGAACCGCACGAAGTTGTCCGCTGTTAGGGGACCTAGGGCATAGAGTCCCCTAGGAGCGTTTAGTATCTCATGAGTAGTTTTGTCTATGGCTACAGGATTGTTCCTACCATCGACTGGTTTTTTAGGATCTAGACCGAAGCCTAGGCCAGCAGAATAAGGGTTCAAAGACTCGCATTGACATTTAATTTTTTCTTCTTCAATATAAGGAATGATTTCTAATGTATTATTTTCATCTGAATTTTCTATACGTTTATTACAATCAGGTATTTCACATTTGCTATCGTTACCGTTAATTTCTGAATAATTTAAATATCTAGATTTGCAGCTCTGAATGCTCTGTCCTAGCATAGATTTAATATATAACCAATGGTTCTTCAAAAAACACTGTTTTTCTTCCATTTTTCTTTTAGTTATTTTATTTTCGATACATTTTTCACAATCCATTTTCATGTCAATACAGTCTAGGTAGTTTGTTTGGAGGAAAAATAGGTCTGGTTTTGAGCCTATGAATATGCCGATAACATATACTTGTATTTCTGTGATTTCTTGTGTCCGTTCGTTGAGAAGTTTTACTTTTTTGAGCGTGAGGGCGTAGTCCTCTATGTCGTCTGAGGACAGTTTGTTTGCGGGAGCCTCCGGGGTGATGTCAATGATGGTGTGTTCAGGGTAAGGGATGTAGTTGTGGTGGTTTCCTGATGGGCCGTCGCACATCATTTTGTAGACCTGGAATTTGAAATTTTAGTTTTAGAGGAGATATTTAAAGGTATTTGCTATGTCGCCATGGGAACAATAGGCCTCAGAAGTTGCTGGATATTGACATAGAGTAAGTTAAATCCATACTAATATTATAAATGCGAAAGTAACTCTGTCTGTCTGTATGTTAAACCGCCTAAATGTCGCCTAAACCACTGAACCGATATTGATGATATTTGGTATAGGGTAGATTAGACCTTGAGAAAGGACATAGGCTGTGTTTGGTGTGCGATAACCGACATCAACGCGGGCGGAGCCGCGGGCAAAAGCTAGTATTGTAAATTTTTGAACCATTACTTGAAAAATTATGCCATGCAAACTTGGGCGTATAATTTTTTTCGCCATTACCGTGATGGCAAAAAAACATACACGAGAGCAACCAGGGGTACCTGTACACACATGTACATGTACATGTGTGTACAGGTACTCCTGGTTGCTCTCGTGTCATGCTATTTAACTAATTAAGTAGATATAATGGGTTCAATCAAATAACAATAACTGATTTACAACAATTAAACCTTTTCAGGCTAAGTAAATGTTTGTAAATAGATAAAAAAAATGCCCGCTGAGTTTCTCGCCGGAGTCTTCTCAGGTCTGGGCCGCGTTTCGAACCGGTGGTCCATTTGCTAAACTAGTATTTATTATTTATTTTATAGTGACGTTTTGTAAGTTCCGATTTCATGGTCTATGCAGAATAAACGAATTTGGAATTTGGAATTTCTCTATTTCGAGACGAGACAGACCAAGTAAGAACACAAAAGTACAAAGGCGGCAAAAAGCAGTGTTGCCATACTAAATCATAGACTTTTTTAGTTGAGTTAAATTTTGTATAATACTAGCTGTCCCGGCGAACTTCGTACCGCCAATTTTTTAGATCCCGTTCCCGCTGCACCATTTAGGGGGATGAAAAATAGATGTTGGCCGATTCTCAGACCTACTCAATATGCTCACAAATTTCATGAGAATCGGTTAAGCCGTTTCGGAGGAGTATGGCAACGAAAACTGTGACACGAGAATTTTATATATTAGATATTGTAGTTACTTTCTCAATACTTTTTTTTATTTCGCTTCCCACCGAGTGGAAATGCGCTTGCGATTGGTCTATAATTTATGATTGGTGCATCTCTCCTTTGACACCTTTTTTTGTTTTTTTTTTCGTGCTGAAATCACCTAGGATACCTCCCCTACCGGAGCCGGAAGGGGTGTTATGTCGGACTCGAACCGATTAAAACCGCACGCCGACTGTGGGTCGTGGTGCTAGGCCAGAGGTGAGGTTGTCATCGACATATCCCTCGCACCCCGGCTGACCCAGGGCCATCCCTGACGGTCTGGCCTTCCTCAGGAGGGGGGACACCGGTGTCCCCGAGTCGCCCCCGGAATGGGGAGCCGCCGTGGCCTGCTTCTGCTGGGGTGACAGGCGGCTCCACTCGTCACCCGCAGGCCTGCGCTCATGGGGAACGGAGGTCAGTCAGTGCCCTCTGACGCCCGAGATCTATCCTTTGACACCAGAGACAAGTTTATAGCAGCCTCACCTGGCAGTAGTCGGGGTAGGCCACAGGGGACAGTCTGGCGAGAGCATCCGCCGGGGTGCGGTGCAAGTGTATCGCCAGCAGGCCCGCGGCTCGCGCCAGGCTCACCGCATCCGCCGCTGATACTCCTGATCCCACCACTAGTGCTGCTGCCGGAACTGGACTCACTGGGGAAGAGAGAGCAGATTGGTTGTGATAGGTCTTTTGGATATACTAAGACCCTCGGGGCCATGGAGGATGGAAGCTCCGGGGCCTCCCTAGCTTATATAACCAATACTAACTTTAATCACAGATTAGTAGACATGTACTACGTCTTTAACTGCAGCACACACTTTAGTGCTATGACAATAATTTAAAGCGTTCCATCAAACGTGATCGTTACCTTAATCACTTTAGTTCAACTGTCTAGGTAGGTAGACAGTTGAACCACAGAATAACTAGTCTATGGTCTTGTAGATACTTATGCTGTGGTTGAACTGAAGGTAGGTTAGGTAGACGGTAGAGGGGAACCTATTTAGTTTAGTCGGACGGATGCTATGTGTCAGTATTTGTCAAATTTAAGCCATTTTGCAGTTTAGGTGACAGTATGTGTGTCCTGTTTACTCTTACCATCGATATAACTAGGGTGAGGGGCGCCCTATTATAGGTATTTGACATTTTATGGTAAGTTTCGAAGCTATAATTTAGTCTAAGTATGAGAAATTTATCAAGTTCATATCTTTTATGTTTTGAATTAAAACCCTGGTTTAAAACAAGTATTCGGGTGCATTCTGAAACTTCAAAAATAAAGATTTTTGATTTTGATGTTATTTTCATTTTGCTGTATGAGATAATTTAGTGCCATCTATGGTCCTTTCATTACAATCGGTTTAGATGTGAAAACGTAAGATGTATCATTATTGATATTGGACAACCTCTGTGGAGCAGGGTTTATGCGTGAAAGCGTAACATACAGACAGACAGACAGACATACAGAGTTACTTTCGCATTTATAATATTAATATGGATTTATGAAAATATTGATGCTTTAAGATTCTCTATATTCTAGTTGAATGACTTTCCTGCTATGAAAAACAAAGGAGGGATATAATTCTACAGCTTCAGCGTGCGGAATATGAAGTTAAGAGATGGGTGTGCGCTTACCGTGGCTGGCCGTGGCCCGCAGCGCCCTCTCGAGCGGCGCGAGCGCGTGTAGCGCGTGGCGCGAGATGGCGGGAGCCAGCGCGTTGGGGCGGTCGCCCGCGCCGCTCGCCACCACCACGCGAACGCATATGTAGCGGAAGGGGCGGCAAGTCAGGTTGTCGTACCTGTACCACATATAGCTGATATTATAAACCGTTACTTAGACTACTTTTAATTAAAAAAAAAAGGATAATAGTTCCGTGCAAAGCCAGATCTTAATTCACGCATTGGTACATAAATGTCTGTCCCCGGAGGGTTAGGGCGAAGTGAATTAACACATTTGACCAATAATTGTAAAGTAAAGCGAGAGAAAAAAGTAAACAAAGTTTCAGCGAAACATTTTTATTTCAAAATTATTACGTATCACTTCAAACTCATGTTAAACAGGAAAGAAATTGCTCATAAGATGGCGGATCTGACAGTTTAGAACCGCTATGCTGACAGCTTTCCTGTACTAGGAAACACGCAACGACAGCCGTCGTCGTTGCGGACGTCGTCGTTGCGGACAAGGACAGAGAAAATAATCGCTAGTTATCGCAACGTAACTCAGTAATGGTCGCTTTGTTTACCTTTTTTCTCTCCTCTCGTTGGCTTTCTTTAGTCGGTCCCATGTTATAGGAGGTGAACCTATTACGACAATATTCCGGGCAATATTGTTGACTCGAGCCTATATCTGAGGCTGAGTCTGGGCTTGGCTGTATATATATATCTATATAACATTATAGGTACAATAGCATAAAATAATGCTGTAAAATTTATTCAAATAATTTATTAATGATGGCTAAAATATCTAAGCTACTCACCCAGCGACACAAAACCGTGCGTTGAGTGGACACTGCGTGTTGTCGCATTTGGGGTCGGCCGTCTCCGGGAGCCGAGTCACGCTAACTACCGTCACACCCGAGCGAAAGTAATTCTGTAACAACACATTTACTTGTAGAAATACACGAATAAACACTAGAAAAACATCGGTAAAATGAAATGCTCAAGTGGGACTTGAACCCACGACCATTCCTTTACAGGGGGAATGCTCTTCCAACGGAGCTATCGAGCCCCACGTGAGTCACTTCAAATTTCCCTTCTCTTTACATCCGTCTTTAAGGGCGATGGTGGAGCCATCTACCAACATATAATCTACTACATAAAAATTTTTCCTTCCTGACGCTATAACTCCAGAACGCACGAACCAATTTGGCTAATTTTGGTCTTGAATTATTTGTGGAAGTCCAGAGTTTGTACGTTGAGAAAAATTCGAATAATTGCCGGGAACCGACATCCACGCGAGCGGAGCCGCGGGCAAAAGATAGTAAATGCTATAAAATTTATTTAAAAAAAAGTAAACACTCAAAAGCAGGTGAAACCGTGAAGCGTGAGAATGTTAGGTTTAAAGTCATTAGTGATAAACAAAATTACAAATATTTAGCAACACGACCGTACCAGGGGTCGGGTTCAAAAATAACAGTATACACGATACCGGATAGCGGTGATATCAATGTGCATAGATGTTTCAAATACCTAAAATCGTATAAACAACGAAATAAATATGTACAACAGTATCAAAACCATATTATCCTGACTTACGAAATACTAATTATAACGCCATCTATCGAGCATCATATACATCTTTACGCGAGCAATTTAAATTTTGTTGTTGCGAGATTATTATAGATGTCGCTGAAGTTATACAAACGGAAAATAGATGACTGTACTGATTGCCAGAAAACTATTAATTGTTTGCTTGAGACCGTAAGATCCTAAATTCTATTATGGGGGTTTATCTATTGAAGAACCCCTAAGGATATGCCTAAGGCCAGTAGCAACCTGTAAAACATACACAACCTCTGTAGCGTGGCAGTAGCGGTAAGGAACGCGACTGCCACGCAGGAGGCGCGTGGTTCGATCCCCGCTTAGTGCAAATATTTGTATGCATGAATATGGCCATTTGCATTAGTCTGGGTGTTTCTATGTATGTACAATATGTATGTATTTACAAAAAAAAGTATCTAAGTATGTTTATCAGCATTCTAAGTTCCATAACACAAGCTAGTTAAGCTTACTGTGGGTCTAGATAGCGTTGTGTAGAATGTTGTGGAATATTATCTAATAAGCTAACTTTTTAAATTCGAAATACATTGGGAAAAAGACGGATATTAAGAGAAGGGAAATTTGAAGTGATTCAGGTGTGGCTCAATAGCTCAGTTGGAAGAGCATTCCCCCTGTAAGGGAAAGGTCGTGGGTTCAAGTCCCACTTGAGCGCTTCTTTTTCCCGATGTATTTCGTATTATCTAAGTGGTTTATATACCTCAAAGGCCTAGGTTTTATACGAACCTGTAACTGACAAGCTTGAACATATCTCCTGCAGTAGTTGGCCACAGCCCGGGCGGACAGCCGGGCGGTCCCCTGCGCGGGGTGTGGGGGTAAGGTGAGCCAGGCCTCCGGGGAGAGCGTGCGGACGGTCGGCGGGAACGTGTGCCACGAGCCGCCAGGCGGGCCCCGGCCTAGCACTATGTGGGATATCTGGAAGAGAAGGTGGAGATTGAGCACTACAGTTACTGACACAGAGCTTATTGTATTATGAAGCATAGACAAGTATATTCTTTGCACGGGGTGCCCCTTTTTTCGTATAACATTTTCTATCCTGATGTCGAATGGCATAAAATGTTTAGCATAATAGTCACTTCACATAATGGTTTTTTGGCATAATGGTCTTTACGCATAACGTATTCTTTGGCATACTTATCAATTTCCCTAATTGTCTTGACCATAACTATAAATTTTATCTATAAATTTTAAAGTCATAATAATCTTAACGCATAAATGAAACAAATACGATAAATCAAAGTATGTAATGTCATTCATTATTGATTGATTGATTAATGATTAATAATAAGGAATATTTGCAATAGCTTTGGTTTAGGTTAAATAAAAGTTAGGTAGGTTAGGTTAGGTTAGAACATAACAAACAACGCCAGAAGCGAATCGCACTCATCGAGTTAATTATTTTTATACAAATTTACCTGCTTCTTCAGATATATTTGTTTTCCAATCAGCAAAATAAATGGATTATGTGCGTTTGAAATGTAATTGAAATTTAAGGAGTTAAATTATGTTTAAATGTCGTTATACCAAATTTCATCAAATCTGTTCAGTGTTTTAGGCGTGACAGCGTAATATACAGACAGACAGACAGAGTTACTTTCGCATTTATAACATTTAAGAGAGAAAGAAAGAAAGAAATTTTATTTGGCAATTACTCACACACTTAAAATTAGACTATTGATTAATTAAGTAACTTAAAAGAGCAGTCGCCCTGTAAGCGAAAGGTCGTGAGTTCGAGTCTCACTTGAGCATTTCATTTTTTCCAATGTTTTTCGAACTTAACAGTTAGCATAATAAATGCTATAAAAAAAAATTCATTCAAATATTTGGGCGCAGTCATCAAAATTCAATGTTTAAAAATGGTTGAAAAATCATTCATTGTTTCCAACAGTTCGTAAGAATGTTGGTAGATGGCTGCACCGTCGCCCTTATAGACGGATATAAAGAGAAGGAAAATTTGGAATGATTCAAGTGGTGCTCAATAGCTCAGTTGGTAGAGCAGTCGCCCTGTAAGCGAAAGGTCGTGAGTTCGAGTCTCACTTGAGCATTTCATTTTTTCCAATGTTTTTCGAACTTAACAGTTAGCATAATAAATGCTGTAAAAAAATTCATTCAAATAAGTAACTTAAAACTAAAAAATTGCGTGAGTGTCAAAGGCCATCTCGGCATAAAGCTGCAGTTGCGCAGCGCTGGTTTTCTGATTGTACCTTATGTAACGCCACGGAGACGTGCAAAGGGGTCCATATTGGGTTGCATAAAATTGAAAGTCCTAATTTCGAAATGCATAACTGGTTTTAGCATAATCATCTTTTCGCATAACGCTGTTTCGGCATAAAATTTTCACGAATAATTTCTTTCGTACATGTACTTTAGTCATAATCATCTTTAACCATAAAATTATGGAGCATAATGGTTTATCGTATAATGGTAGATTAGACCGTGAGAAAGGACATAGGCTATTTTTGGTCGCGATAACCAGCAGCCTAGTGGTATGGGTAATGGACTGCTGAGACGAGGTCTCGGGTTCGATCCCAGGTTTACCATGGCACACACCAATGACTTTTCGATGCTTTTCGAAGTTATGTGTGTATTTATCGCAGGTTTATAAGTGCCCGGTTAATGGCAATAGGCTCGCCACCTATTACATTGGGACCTAAACATAAACTGGCGAAATGTGGGTGCTAGCACCTCTGCCTACCCCTTCAGGGAATACAGGCGTGAGTTTATGTTATGTTATAACCGACATCCACGCGGGCGGGGCCGCGGCGAAAGGCTAGTTATATTATATGGCGGCTCGGTAGTTCGTAGGGGTGACGATCCAGACCAATGGCGTTTGAGAAAAGAGAGCAACTCAGAGACCTTCCGAATCGTCATTATGTTTGGTTGGAGGTTCCTATACTAAAAGTGGCAGCTTGATTTTTTATCTGTTTGCTTATCTGCTTGTTATCATTGTTATTTTTATAGAGGACTTGCGAGACTTCGCTTTTACCTCTCTATCAGGCGAGGTGAAGTCAAATTGACGTGTCCTTTATAAAAAAAAAAGTTAGCTGACGCAAACTTAACGATTGAACGCCAGTGATTACTCGTAGTTGAGGTCAATTGGCCGTCGCTTTACAAAAAATATCGGAGTTCAGCCGTTTCGTAGCTACCTGGCGGCCCTAATTGGCTCAAAGAAAGGGGATGGTAGGTCAATATAACGTACCTGTTTATCTATGTCGAACTTCCATTCGATGAGTGAGTCAGCTGGGATGCCCAGGTCAGCGCAGGGCCTCAGTAGATTGTCAACCTGGAACGATGAAGAACTACTCTTAAAATAGCAAGAAAAGTGCTGGGAGTAACTGTTTCACCAAAATTAATCAGTACGAAGAGACAGATATAACTGGCCCTCTAAACAAGTGGCTATACGTTAGTTTGATTCATACATCTTGGACCTAAAAGTCCCTAGCGGAAGAGGATTGTTTTCTAATCCATACTTCCATACTTAATATTATAAATGCGAAAGTAACTCTGTCTGTCTGACTTTCTGTATGTTAGGCTTTCACGCCTAAACCACTGAACCGATTTTGATGAAATTTGTTATAGGGATAGATTAGACCATGAGAAAGGACATAGGCTATGTTTGGTCGCGATAACCGACATTCACGCGGGCGGAGCCACGGCCAAAAGAGAGTAAGTAATAATACTAATAATCAATGAGGGTGAATTTGAGCTCGTCCACCGTACTGCACCCTGTCTTCAAAATACCTCCATGAAACGTTCAATGCGCGTTTCATGGACCGATGTATTCGGTTATTCCCAGACGTCACCACTGGCGCCGTTCCCACTGATGATAAATGGAAAAAAAAAACCATATGTCACCAGTGGTGACAAACGGGATAAGATATTTCCTATCGTGACCACTGGCGCCGTTCCCACTGATGATGAATGGGAAAAAAAAATCATGTCACCAGTGGTGAGAAATGGGATAAAATATTCTCAGTCATTACCACCTAGCGACAATTTATTTATTTATGGGCACATTTTAGGTCCAAGATATAGGAATTATGCTGGATTGATCAATGTATGGAATTGATATACGTTAAGACTATCATAGGCCATTACACTACCGACGTGAACCCACTCCTAACACAAGTGATTTAGCTGGGGGGGTTAGAGAGAATATTAGTAATTTTGGTTGCTAATATACATAAAAAAATCAGTAGAAGATTTGTTCAAGTTTTTTTTTTGTTTCCCCTCAAGGTTAACCCACCTTTTAGTTTATTGTTAGGAGTTTATTACCTTAAGGTCTCATTCTGCTATTTGATACAGAAAAACTTTTTGTTACATTTTGTTTATGAACAATAAATTATTATTATGATATTTGTTGGATGAGTGTTATAATAATATAATAATAATAATAATAGTTTATTTCGGAACAATATTCCATATAAGTTAGTTTACACGACTTACGGACTATGTTAGTAGTAGATTTAAATTCAAAAACAATTAAAAACAATAAGTTAAATACAATAATAAAAGAAATAACAATAAATTAGCGAATAAATTAAACTGAATGTCAAAATGAATGAAATTGTATGAAATGAATTAAAATTAAATTGAATTGAATTTTAGGTATTTTATTAACTATGTATATTATATGAAATTTATTTATTGCAATGCATTATATTAATTGAATTTTTTAAATCATTATTGTATTTAATTCAGGTAGCCTGGTTTGCCTGGTCGATACATATGCAAACGCTCCCAGTATTGAGCAAAGGGACAGTCAGGTCGGTCAATGATTACTCTCATGATGCCGTTGGAGCTCGCCCTCAATCTCTGTAACAGCGATGTGACGCGCTTTCTTAGTATAGTTTGGAAACTATCTATGTTTTCTTCGGCAAACATACCTGACGCGCTACAGAAACGAGGATACCCCAACAGCACCCTGAAAGCATTATTATACTGTATGCGAAGAGCGTTATAGGCCTTCTGCGTGTAACCAACCCACAGGCTGCATGTGTACATCGACTGACAGAACGCTTTGAATAGCGTTCTTTTTACATCTAGTGTACCTCGAGCAAACCTGCGAGCCAGCATATTGCATCTGACCGCCAACGCTCTCCGCTCCCTTTCCATATCTCTGTCATCAGTCAGATCTTCGGTTACAATGTGACCTAAATATTTAAAATACGGCATTGTGTTGTTGAATTTCTTGAGTGTGGTAACTATGAAGTAATAAAATAAAGCAATGAAAAATCGACAAATTGATTATTTCCTATTACCATGTTTTTTAACGTACTTCTTACAGTTAAAGATTGCTCCAATTTTAGGAAGTAGTTTTTTATAAAGTTAACATTGACTACGGACACGTTTTTAATTTCCGCTATTTTTTTTTATTTCTAAGAATTGAATAAAAAAAAGATTGCGTAAGAAAATCAGTAGTTTATGATTTTTTTTTTCGTGATTATATGGGTCTGCCGTCTGGCTCCCTTAACTCCTTAACGCCTGCACTAGAGGCCTCGCCGAGTTAGAGCCCATTACATTGGGACAAAAATGTGGGTATATAGATAGCCTATGTCCTTTCTCATGGTCTAATCTACCCCTATACCAAATTTCATCGAAATCGGTGCAGTGGTTTAGGCGTGAAAGTGTAACATACAGACAGACAGAGTTACTTTCGCAATTTATAATATTAGTATGGATATGGATTGTGTAACTACATATTGATACAATATCGTTAATCCGATATCCACCTGATTTAAATCTATATATCGGGCAAAACACTATGTTATCCCAACATCAAATCTACACTACACTATACCAATATTAAAAGAGAGAGAGATATTATTACAGTTTGTTTGTTGGGTTGTATAGTCGTTGGTTTGAACGCACTTATCTCAGTAACTACTGCTTCGAATTGAAAAATTATTTTTGTGTTGAATAGTCCGTTTATTGAGGAAGGTTATACGATGCTTCTGTAGTCATAGCTGTTAACAAATTCGATAGATTTCCATACATAATTTGAAAACTTAAAAAATACGAACATACTAATATGTGGTATCTATCTACCCCGCTGCTGGGAAAAAGGCGTGACTATATGTATGGAAATGGCTTAAGGGCGATACGAAGTCGCCATAAAATCTATATAACTTACTAATACTTAAATAATTGTTTCCTATGATAATTATATCACAGTGTAGTTCGCCGTGAACCGTGGACCGCAAACGGATGCCTTTTGTAAACACTGCCCATTCATCTACGGCAGCTATAGCTATTTATTTGCTATAACTGCCGATGCCGGCGGAAATTGCCGTTCACTTAACAATGATAATTCAAAATGGTGGTGGTGGTAATTCAATGATTCAAAATGGATTATTCGTATAGTTCTATACATATAGATAGCCACTGTGGTGTGGTGGTAGTGCACGCGACTGCCACGCAGGAGGCGCGGGTTCGATTCCCGCTCAGTGCAAATATTTGTATGCATGAATATGGCTATTTGCATTGGTCTGGGTGTTTCTATATATAATATGTATGTGTTTACAAAAAAAAATGTATTTAAGTATGTTTATCCGCATTCTAGATTCCATAACACAAGCTCTAAAAAAGCTTACCATGGGTCTAGATAGCATTGTGTAGAATGTTGTGAAAAAAAAATTAACTATCTATAATCTGTGACTCTATCCGCGTGGAAGGATGCCGATTATCGGGCTAAACATACTTTTTTTCCATGCGGTAATCCCTTCGGCTACGGGGTAGGCCCAAGAAATCCTGACTTGGCGTCTCGTGGAGGGTGTCATGCGTGCAAACGGTCTAACTACCTTGGACGCCCAAGATCGTGCGAAGTGGAGGAGGAAGAGCCGGAAGGCGGACCCTGAGCTCCGAGGGCACCGTCGTGGCCTCGGATGCAATCAGGACCAACGTCTTTATGTGGATAATGATGAATCCCTTCGGCTACACCAGCTGGCAAGGGTGGCTCGAACCGATTAAAACCGTCAGGCTTTTCTCTCCCAATTTCTGGTTGACCCATGGACACCTCTAGTTTTGAGATGGCGGGCGTTGCGAACCAAATTTTTCCTTTCACCTGAACATTATTCCCATACATTATAAAAAAAAAAAAATTATTTTGCCATATTAATACTCCCAGATGATTTTGCTATCGAAACTGTATTGTAGCAAAAAAAAAAGATGGAAACACTAAGGTGTCTCAGTCCAAGGTAGGTAAAGACAACAGCTCGGTAGTTTATTAGTTAAATCTCCGTGGCGTGATGGTAGAACGTTTGATTGAAGAGTCTGGAGGCACAGGTTCGGTACCCGAACATAAGTATCGGATTGAGGACAGCCCTATCCCTTAATCGCCTTCTATGACACCCACGGGAAGAAATGGGGTGGCCTATTTTGCTCCACCGGGAAGTAACACGGTTATGGGAATATACGAGTATAATATACCGGGTGTAAGGAGAACGCTCTCAGATCCGAAAACCCCTAGTTCTCCAGGTACATAACACATTCGATTTGGACAAAGCAATTTTTTTTCATTTTTTTTTAAATCTTTAATTTTGCATTATTTACTCTCCATCGTGTTAGTAAAGCTAAATGAAACGGTAATTTCATAAAGAAACACCATTTAAAAAAAGCGCGCGCTTGGCGCTAGTGGTGCTTTTTTTTGTAGTGAAGTTCTTTTTATGAAAATACCGTTTCATTTGGCTGTACTAACACGATGGAGACTAAAAATAAAAAAAAAAAAAAGTTGAAAAAAAAAATAAAATTTTTTTTGTCCAAATCGTTTTTTTTTATGCCAATGTGTTGTGTACCTGGAGTACTACTAGGGGTTTTCGGCTTCGTTCCCCTTACATCCGGTTTAATACCTTATCGTATTGTAGAATCCATAACCGGCTTTAGACACGTTGTATAATTTATGTCTGGTTCGAAACACATGATTGACAAGAAGTAGGTGTCAAGACATATATGTATGTACATAAATTATAATGTCCAAGCAATATGATACAACGACCTTTCGATTAGCAAGTTCAGTTACAGAGGCACAAAAAATACTCATTAAAAATAACTGGTTAATGACGCAATCTTATCTAAGGGGAGTGACATATGGCGCGACTTTTGTAATCGCGTTAGAGTTGATTTAATTTTAGAATTATCAAATTCAAATTCAGTGCCCCATCTCAACCGAAGAGTGTCGTAAGAGGCCACTAACGGAAAAATACGCAGACGATATCACTTCGAGAAGGAAAACTCGATATAAAACCCTGTACCAACCAGTCTGGCCAGCGTGGAAACTGTAGGCCAGAGCCTCCCAACATTGGGAGAGACCTATGTCCAGTAATGGACTGCGAATCTGCGATAAGCTGATTGATTGATTGATAATTATTTTCAATTGCATAGATAAAGTTTCTTGCAGCAAATTTCAACTTCTCTTCCAAATCCGGGATGAGCTAAAGTATTTAGGGCCATAGTTTTCTTAGAAAGGGCCGGGAATACCAGTTTTTTATTGACTTTCTTTGATAGAAAGTGTCGGCTTGACCAGATAATACCAATTTTAGTAGATTGGACTTATGGTTTTCCCACCATGATCGATGTACGGCTGGACCAAAGACCTTGAGCCGTGTCATCAACGATTACAGCATACTAATACTTATTTGAATGATTTTTATAGCATTTATAATGCTAACTTTAAAGTTCGAAACACATCGGAAAAAATGAAATGCTCAAGTGAGATTTGACTCACGACCTTTCCCTTACAGGGGGAATGCTCTTCCAACTGAGCTATTGAGCCACACCTGAATCATTTCAAATTTTCCTTCTCTTTATATCCGTCTTTAAGGGCGACGGTGGAGCCACCTAACAAACATTCTTACGAACTGTTGGAAACAACGAATGATTTTAAACATTGAATTTTGATGACTCCGCCCAAATATTTGAATCGGTCGTGGTCGTGAGTTCAAGTCTCACTTGAGCATTTCATTTTTTCCAATACTACTACTTATATTGATAGTAAATAATGGTATTGTTTTTATTTCTTTTTATTTTTTTTTCTTTTTTCCTTCCTTGTATTTATTGGCCATGCTAAGATATCCTCACTACCTTATTAGTTGATACACTATAAAAATTGTCGTGTTGGTTCCCGGTGGAGTAGAATAGGACCACCCCAGCTCGTCCTGTGGGTGTCGTAAAAGGCGACTAAGGGATAGGGCTGTGCTCCATCTGACAGTAAACTAAACATACAACCCAAGACGAAATACCCGATAGACGGCTATAGGCTCATCCCCTATTACGTGGGCCGAAAAACCTATAAGGCGAAACGTGGGCGTAAATAAACATCTGCTTACCCCTTCGGTGATTTACAGGTATTATAAAAACACTTGCTTTAATTGCTATAATTACAGCATGGTACTGTATTAGTTACGTGACTTATTTGTTACATGATGTAACTTTGTTTTAATTCTTAATTATAAAGAGTTTTATATACTTGTTGACATTTAGCTTTAAGAAAATAAATATTGTAAATTGACGGCCAAAAAATGCCGCAGTGGAGTTTGTTGCGCCGTTTCTTCTCCACCAGCGCCTTGGAAGCGGTGGTAAACTTAGATTAAGTAGAATTAAAATTGACGTCAATAAGAAACAATTTTATTGTTCTATATTGAAAAATAAATGACTATGACTATGACACTAGCTTTTGCCCGCGGCTCAGCCCGCGTGGATGCCGGTTGTCGCGACCAAACATAGCCTATGTCCTTTCTCAGGGTCTAATCTACCCTTATACTACATTTCATCAAAATCGGTTCAGTGGTTTAGGTGTGAAAGCGTCACATACAGACAGACAGACAGACAGAGTTACTTTCGTATTTATAAAATTAGTAAGTATGGAAGTATGGATTATGCGATAAAAAAATACTAGCCAAAATGTAATCGCATGCGATTGTCGCAAGCGTGTAACACCCCTAATTTTACTACAACCAAGTATCAGCATTGTACCTTTTTGTAAAGATAAGATACACAAAAAATCCGCCAACATTATATTAGTTTGATAAATGATATGTTTCTGCGTAAAAGATTGATTGATTATAATCGCGGTGACGTCATCGGCGATGACTTGCCAATCGGTGTAAAAACATCGATAAAATTGTCATGCTGGTGGCAATCGGGTTATGTGAGTGTTATAAATTAATTATCACTTGCTTTATCGGTGAATACCTGCCCCTTTAGATATGTGGCAATTCACTGGCCGAATTGTGGAATAGAATCACAAATGTATGGGATTTGACGTATATGCTGTGACGATTTGACAGCCTCTGTGGTGGCGTGGCGGTAGTAAACGGGACAGCCACGCTGGAGGCGTGGGTTCGATCCCCGCTCAGTGCAAATATTTGTATGCATGAATATGGCTATTTGCATTGATCTGGCTCTTTCTATGTATAATACGTTATTACAAAAAAAAGTGTATAAGTATGTTTATCCGCATCCTAGATTCCATAACACAAGCTATAAAAGCTTACCGTGGGTCTAGATAGCGTTGTATAAAATTTTGTGGAATTTTTATTACATAACATAAACTCACGTCTGTATTCCCCGAAGGGGTAGGCAGAGGTGCTAGCACCCACATTTCGCCAGTTTATGTTTAGGTCCCAATGTAATAGGTGGCGAGCCTATAGCCATTAACCGGGCACTTATAAACCTGCGATAAACACACACATAACTTCGAAAAGCATCGAAAAGTCATTGGTGTGTGCCATGGTAACCCCATCGAACCCGAGACCTCGTCTCAGCAGTCCATTACCCATACCACTAGGCTACCGCAGATTTTATTATTAATTATTATTATATAACAGTCGTCACCGAATACGATATACGTCAAATCACATACATTCGTCATTCTATTTTACGATACCCCGGCCACTGAGTTGCCACTTGTCTAAAGAGACTGTACAGTTAGCACGAACTGATGCTACTTGATGAACAAAGTACTCAAAATGATTTTAATGTCTTGGTCTTCCCACTGAAAAGTAACATAGCTCTCCAGTGAGTTCTGGCTACCCTACTCACAGCCCGAGAACACAACACGAGGTTATTATGGCCGCGGTATTCTGTTGGGCAGAGTACATAGGACAATCCTACTAATATCTATAATATAAAAATGAATCGCTAAATGTGTTGGTAAGCGCATAACTCAACAACGTCTGGACTAATTTGGCCAATTCTTTTTTTAAATGTTCGTTGAAGTTCAAGTTTACGGCGAGAATAATTCGAATAATTGCCGGTAACCGACATCCACCACACCACCAGGCGAGGTGAAGTCAAATTGACGTGTCCTGTATAAAAAAAAATCCACGCGGGCGGAGCCGCGAGCAAAAGCTAATCCATACTAATATTATAAATGCGAAAGTAACTCTGTCTGTCTGTATGTTACGCTTTCACGCCTTAACCACTGAACCGATTTTGATGAAATTTGGTATAGGGGAAGATTAGACCATGAGAAAGGACATAGGCTTTGTTTGGTCGCGATAACCGACTTCCACGCGGGCGGAGCCGCGGGCAAAAGCTAGTTACTTATAAACGCGAAAGTTTGTAAGTATGGATGGTTGGATACTGTTTCACGTCTAAACGGCTAGAGCGGTTTTATTAAAATTTGGCATGGAGTTAGCTGACACCCTGGATTAACACACAGGCTATGTTTGCTCGCGATAACCGACATCCACGTGGGCGGAGTCGCGGGCCCAATAACTGAGTTACTATCCAAGGTTACGCAACAGCCGCGTGTTTGAAATTGATTCGTGGCAACTGCCATTCAATCGATCAATTTTCACGCTTACACCATGTGGCAATGGCAACAGATGTAAATTATACAATTACAGTAACGGGAATTAACGCGATTATGCTATAGATACATGCGTACCTTTGATTTGCCTGACGTTTCGACCTGGTTACACCGGCCGTGGTCACAGGCTGTTATTAAAGTTAAGTAAAAGATCGCTTTAATTCCTGTTATTATTATTGTATATAATGTAAAAGTTAGATTTGTATGCTAACTCATCACCATCATATGGAGCCACCTGTCTCCCTAGCAGAAGGAGACTGAGACAGCGGCGCGACCCTATACGTGGCAAGATGGGGACACCGTGGACCCATACGCGAGGCGCCATCTCGATGGGCCTATCTCAGCCGGCGTGGGTTATGCCAGTAACTACCTCACCTCTGAGAACAAATAGCTCAAGGCAGCGTGCGGTTGTACTCGGTTCGAGTCCCACATAACCACTGTTGGGGTAATCTATGATAAATTGTTGGATTTGAGTTCCCCCGCCGTATCACCCCGTGCTATCCTCCAAAAGACACCCAAAAAACGTTTCCTTCTTCCTTCAGTCTCGCGTCCTTTAAGCGGGGCGAGAAAAGGCATCTAATGAGGCCGTCAAGCTGAGTGCCACCATTTTTAACATGGTACATGTTTACGATGGTGACTCTCTTTCCGAGTCTTTGCCTTTAGCTAACCATCAAGAGAGGTAAGTCAAATTGAAGTGTCTTAAAAAAAAAATGGGTCGCAAATATTCCACAATATTCCACAATTCCACAACATTCTACACAACGCTATCTAGACTCATGGTAAGCTTAACTAGCTTGTGTTATGGAATCTAGACTGCGAATAAACATACTTTTGTACATACGTACATATTATACATAGAAACACCCAGACCAATGCAAATAGCCACATTCATGCATACAAATATTTGCACTGAGCGGAGATCGGACCCCGTAGGATGCACATACTACAGATTACATAATTAGTTGCCAATATAAATTATAAAGCCGCTTTATTTAGGACATTAAAACCATGTTCGATGGAGTACATTATAATCGAATACATAGGGAAAAAGAATCTCCTCGGGCGGGACTCGAACCCGCAGTCTTTCCCTTACAGGGGGAATGCCTTGACCAATTCGGTTACCGAGACACGCCCGATGTGATTGAAATTTCCCATCTTATACGTCTTTAGGGCGACAGGATTTGTATAGTTAGCATACTTAATGCTGTAAAAATTAATTCAATACATTATTATCATTACGCATGTTAATAACTGCGCCCAGCTCTCAATAGTTCGCGGCGACACTCGTCATGCGCCGACCTTGTTTCACTACCAAACATAAATATAGACTCGGACGGACGCACAATGAACATGTGCGTACGGTTTCATTCTAAACAATGTCTACTCAGTACTCACGCATGTGTGTGTCTGCAAGGGTAGACAGAGTCATAACAAGACTTATAAAATTGTTTAATCGTGTCTGTACTTGGGAGTTATTTAAAAAAAAAACTTACTTCGTTTAAGGTAAGGCTCTCCCTTCCTATCCAGAACAACACGTGCTAGTCTGCGGTGCCATCCACACACGGTGGAATCCATACCATCTCGCACTAAACGACTGAGAGCTCTTTCCTAGGCCGCACGATAAAGAGCTGGAACGCTCTGCCTGCATACGTGTTACAGTCCCGTGTTCTTCAAGCGGGGCGTGAAAATACATCTATCAAAGCCACCACGTCCAATAGTATCGAGAATGGTGGTCTGTATCTTTTGAACTGCACCACAGCTTTATTACCATCTAGCGGTGAGCAGTCAATTGACGGACCAAATACAAAAAGAAGGTATGATTCCGAAGTGGACCGCATACGTATGACAACTGCCGACGCATGCAGCTCTTACATTAGTTATTAAACTTCGATATGGATAAAGAGGACGATTGAGAAGCCGCAATGAATAATTGCTGCGTGCGGCTGAAGTTGTATGTTCACGATATTCCCTTGATCGTAATCCATTGAGTAGAACCGGAGTACCAGAGATAAGTATGAGCAAAAGTCATGATAATCGATATCTAAGCGCATGGAGCCGCGCGAATCTGCTAGTATCTATTAAGACAGCACCTAATAGGTACTGTTCCAATTTACTAAATACTAAAGTAAGGCCAACGAAGCAAGAGAAAAAGGTAAACAAAGTTTCAGCTCACTTCAAGCGCATTCCAGACAGGAATGAAATTGCTCATAAGATGGCGGATCTGACAGTTTAGAACCACTGTGCTGACAGTTTTCCTGTACTACGAAACACGCAACGACAGCTGTCGCTCGGCCATTGTCGCGTACGTGTGTAACGCGACAAGGACGGAGAAAAAAATCGCTAGTTATCGCAACGTAACTCAGTAATAGTTGCTTTGTTTACCTTTTTTCTCTAGTCTCGTTGGCTTTACCTACATACGAGTAGGTAGTAGTTTCCGTAAGTACGCTGTAATCAGATAAGTAACAAAAACAAACTATGGAAAGATTCCTACTATGCCTGCGATATCTCTGTGTCGGATTCGGAAGGAGCCAACGTCCGAGTGCCATCACTGTGATGCGAGCGAGGACACAGAGCTGCACACGCTGACCGAGTGCCCGGCGTGTGTGTGGCGGCTCTGGGGGTGGGAGTCCTCACACTCGCCACATTGCTCACAGCGATGGTACGATGCGCAAACGCTTGGGTTTTTCCATTCCTGGAGTTTTCATTGCTTTGTGTCGGAACTAGGAAGTGTTTAGTTTATAGACACTTTCGATACAAAGTCTATACTATTATATTGAATAACACACTTGTACTTTTCCACTGACTTTCGATAGAATTTTCCTTTATTCATTTGTAATTCGACATTACCATTCGACATTATTATTTTCATTTGACATTTAAAATTATTCCTTGACATTATAATTCAAATGCAATTTTATATATTATATTGATCATTAAAAATTGTGAGGCCAAACTTATAATTATTTCCCACATTTTGGGGAAAAAAATTTTAGCTGGTACCTATACCGAATTTTTTTAAAAACTACCCACACATGAAACAATACAAATATTGTAGTGTTTCCGAATTATAATTTTAAAACATCAATGTGAACCTTTGAGAATGCCGTAAGGCGAAACCGGTCAGGTCTAGAAATAAAGTCAGTGGAAAAGTACAAGTGTGTTATTCAATATGTGTAGCAGATTCCACCAAGCGCCATCAATCTACAGTATAAACAGTTCTATACTATTATAATTTAATGGATGTTCTCTCTTCATTTTAGCGTGAATCCCAGTCGCATCCGAAGCTTTCAGCTTGGAGTCTGCGGTCCGCTTTACCAGACTAACAGCAGATTTGGCTAAACTTCGATATTTTCTGTGAAGCGATTGTCATCTGACCGCTACAACCCAAAGGCAATATCGAAGCATTCTAGCTAGACCAGTTGTTGGCGCGCAGGCAACTCGGGCGTCGGAGGGCACTGACTGACCTCCGTCCCCTATGAGCGCGGGCCTGGGGGTGACGGGTGGAGCCGCCTGTCACCCCAGCAGAAGCAGGCCACGGCGGCGGCGCGCTGAACAGCGCGCCTCCCCATTCCGGGGGCGAGTTGGGGACACCGTTGTCCCCCCTCCTGAGGAGGGCCAGACCGTAAGGGATGGCCCTGGGTCAGCCGGGGTGCGAGGGATATGTCTTTGACAACCTCACCTCCGGCCTAGCACCAAGACCCACAGTCGGCGTGCGGTTTTAGTCGGTTCGAGTCCGACATAACCTCCCCTTCCGGCTCCGGCAGGGGCGGTATCCGAGGGGATTTCCGCACGAAAAAAAAAAAAGATCAGTTGTTGGACTTTTGAGGGCTCCAACTACCCGTAGTGACTGCTATAGATGTTCGTATGGCAACCGGGACCGACTTAACGTGCTCTCCGAGGCACGACCAGACCAAAGCAAATACCCATATTTATGCATATAAATATTTGCACTGAGCGGGGATCGAACTGGCCGGCGCCTACCAGGCGACTATCGCTACGCCACGGAGGCTGTCTAAAAATGGATGTTGCTATATCGAGAACGGCTAGATTTTTCTATCATTTGTTTCAAAACTTCTACGGAAGGTTAAAAAGGTCCAACAAAAAACGTAATTTATGTTTAAATCTTTAAAACTACGCAACTGATTTTGAAGCGATTTTTCAAATGGACAGAGTGTATAATACATGCTTAATATAGTAGAGGGTGCAGCGGGAACGGGATCTGACGCCACGCGGGCGGATAAAAAATTGCCGTTACCAAGTTCGCCGGGTCAGCTAGTAATATTATAAATGCAGAAATAACTTTGTCTGTTTGTGTGTCTCTCAAACTTTCATGCCTAAATCATCGAATCGATGATTTGTTCCGCGTTCGCCTCACGAAGTTTTGCCCAACATAAAAAAATCCGTATTCGCCCCACATTTTATTCCTTTTTCGCCCCAAACGTAATATTTATTTCGAATTTAATATTTTATTCTTGTTTCGCCCTATTTTCCTTTGATTTGATGAAATTCTGTAAAGTGATAAACTATAGCCAAGGACACATGTTTGCCTACGATAACCGACATCCATGCGGGTAGAGCCACTGGTTATACCTAGTAATCAATAACTACAATATTAGCCACAACATGTGGGCATACAAAAACTGTAGCGGCCACCACAGCAACATTTATCTGTGGTTATCAGCCATGACCTTACCGCACCGTGGGTCTTATCACTAGCCACAAATACATACATTGACATCTGAAATACATTGTTGTTAGGGACAGGTTATTTAAGTACTTGTGTACTGAACCAGTACAAAATTTATCACCCTATTTCGACCCCTTTTCTGGGGACATTCCGGGCCTTCGTTACACCTGGGTCAGCCGGGGTGTGAGGCAAAGGCTACCTGACCTTCGGCAATTGGGTATTCTACTGACAAATCAAATTAGTTACTTTTTACTAAACGTCAAAACGATAAGTTATTATAAGTTAACTTGTATGAAAAAAGATTTAGTGACGTCATAAAATTTAATAGTCAAATCAGTTACTATTATAGGTTGGGTGGTAGATTATAAATAAATCAAAACTATAAAATAAGAATAGACGCAATTTTTACTGCTCTTTTACCATTCTTAATTTAATAAGCTCGGTTAGATAATTTATTTTAACTATAGGATAATACCCAATTGATATCCCTAATGGTTTTGGTTGGATCGAGTACGACATAATAACCCCCGCTGGCTCCGTAGGGGTAGACCCTTTGACCGTGGGGATTCCCACCCGTTAAAAAAATCCCTATTCACTCTCTGACCGTTAAAAATTTCTAGAATTTGTTTTATGTATTCGTTTCCTACAATTTCTTTTAGGTAAACCTAGCATAAGATCGAAATACATCGGGAAAAAGAAGCGCTCAAGTGGGACTTGAACCCACGACTACGACATTTGCCTTACAGGGGGAATGCTCTTCCAGCTGAGCTATTAAGCCACACCTGAATCACTTCAAATTTCCCTTCTCTTTTTTGACATCCATGTTTTTTTTCACGACATTTTTACAACATTTAATGAATGTGAGACTCACCAGTAATGGGATAGGGTTGTGGCTCCTGCCTTCCAACCCCTCAGCCAGCTCCGTCAGGTCTGTGTCGTACAGGCTCTGTCCTTGTGGCAAGTTTGATAGTCTGTGGACAAATATGACACTTATTAGTCATCCTCTAAAAACATTTTTTTTTATATAGGACACGTCCATTTGACTTCACCTCGCCTGATGTTAAGCAAAGGCAAAGTCTCGGAAAGAGGGTCACCATCGGAAACATGTACCATGTTAACAGTGGTGGCACTCAGCTTGACGGCCTCATTAAATGCCTTTTCACACCCAATTCACATGCTCCCAATTCTGTTGTTACATGTCTAAACTTAATTTCTCTAAAAAAATCTAATTGCATCTGTTTCTTTCATGATCAGATAACAGATGATTTTATTTAAGTTAGGACCTGTCAAATTAAGACAGCGCCTTGTTGGTGCGTAGTAAGTTAAGTCGCATGTTCGTAAATGTCGACTAAAATTGAAGGGTACCGTCAAGGCGCCGACTTAATTTGACAGGTGTTCACTAAAATAAATCATCTGTCCTTTTCTATCTGATAATGAAAGAAACAGATGCAATTAGAAAATTTTAGAGAATTTTAAGTTTAGAGATGTAACAACAGAATTAGCAGCATTGGTGCATTCAGCGTCATAAATATCTTGACGACGAAGTCTCAAAACGATCTTAGAACTCTCGTATTAGGAGCAAATCAAACTGTTTTATTGATTTATATGGTATTATTGTCCGAATTAAAGGCGTGTACCAAATATCTGAACATTTTATTTATTTTATATGTGTCTGTGGTTGGTCGAGGTCGTCATAGTTAATTAAAGCGTATTTTTTCCTTTCCGCCTTTCCTTTCCTATAAAGCGCGCACTCTGGTCTTGGGTTTTACTGCCCGATTTCCTTAAGGTAAATGACCACATATTTCGATTTCTATCATGGTAATACCGAGAATAACGAGAAAATAAATTAACGAGAATATCGTTAATTCTGATTTGTAGCAATGTGTATCAGTAGCTTAGTGGTTATAAAGTCTTCTTATAAATTCCCTGTTTCGAATTCTAGCTAGCTACTTCATACACAATCAATTTAGCTTCACTCGAGGAAAAATAATATTTAAGTACTACCTCCAATAGTTCCATTACCAAGCGGTTGAGCGGTGCGATATCGTAAGTTCGATTCCCGCTCGGTGTCAACTGACAAACTTTTTATTAAATATTCTTAAATATATAATTTTCTATAACATTCTACACAACGCTATTTATTACCCATGGTAAGCTTAACTAGCTTGTGTTATGGAATCTAGAATGCGGATATACCTACTTAGTTTTTTTTTTGTAAATACATACATATTATACGTAGAAACACCCAGACCAATGCAAATAGCTATATTCATGCATACAAATATTTGCACTGAGCGGGGATCGAACCCGCGCCGCTTGCGTAGCAGTCGCGTTCACTACCACCACGCCACAGAGGCTGTTATATTGGCTGTATTGTATGAATCTGTCTGGTACATGGTATTTCTAATGATCTAGCCATCTATGTAGTGAGTTATGTGTGTGTGTTTATCGAATAATAATAAAACTAGTAATTATAAGTTTCCTTACCTGGCTCTGAGCATCTCATCAATGGGCAAGTCATCTGGGATTTCTTTGAGATATGGAACATTTCCGGCGAGCATGAATGATGTCACCATCCCACTGGGGCCGTTGCCTGGAGACAAGAGGAAAAAATACGGTTAAAAAGATTAGATAAATAAAAGAATTACACATTTTTAATAACTTAGGTGGTAGACAAGCAAAGCACCTGGGTCTCGATTCTGTTAAAGCCAAACCACAGTGGTGGCACCGCCACTGCAAAAAACGGCATTAAATAATAGACTTTAAAGCGATACCGTTAAAGTTCAAAATTAAATGACTTTTTGCAGAGTAATTGAAAAAGTGTAATGAAACTGTTTTCATTTCATTTTGGACTTTAAGCATATAGAAATAAAGTCTAAAATTTAATGTCATTTTTTGCAGTGACTGCGGCACCACAATGGTTTAGCTTTAGCAGAATCGAGGGCCTGGTGGAAAGTGGTTACCGTAGCCTATTGACGTGTACAACACCAGAGGAGTCACAATCGTGCTGGCAACCCTGTAAAAACCTAGAAAGTCGGTCCTTCTTGGATGCTTTATAACATGGAGACAAAGACCTTTATAAGGATATACTAACTTTTGCCCGCGGCTCCGCCCGCGTGGATATCGGTTATCACGACCAAACATAGCCTATGTCCTTTCTCATGGTCTAATCTACCTCTATACCAAATTTCATCAAAATCGGTTCAGTGGTTTAGGCGTGAAATCGAACATACAGTCAGACAGACAGACAGACAGACAGACAGAGTTCGCATTTATAATATTAGTATGGATACCACCTGCTCAGTCTGTCAGTGCGCTTGCACAGGCTTTCCTTTAGGGTTTGGGGGCACAGCAGTCGCTCCCATATAAGCCAAAACAAATATCGCGGAATGGAAACGTGCCCTTAATTTCAGAGCGTTTTGGATGCAATCGTTTTTGGCTCAGATGAAGAACCAATACGACCTTCAAACCTTCAAGAAAAGAGCGTACTCTCTTTTAAAAAGAAGGTAACGCACTTGTGACTCCTCTGGTGTTGTGGGCGGCGTGATCGCTTATATCAGGCACTCCGGCTGCTCGTTTACCTCCGTATTCCATAAAAAAAGAAGCAGAAATCTCGGTTACAAGTACGTTATCTACCCTGTTACACGCCCATCTGGCGATAACCCAGCCACATAACTTGGTGTAATCATCGCGTAATCTTTAACTTAACACTGTGATGGTTGGCGCTTGCCCAGCACGCTCTACGAAACTGATTAGGTACGTTGAACCCGTTTAATTAAACGTTGGATTATTAGTAGGCTTGCTTGGTAACTATCTCTATAAAAATTCATCACTTTGGAAGTACTTTGTAAGAAGTTTGGTAGGTACTCAATACTCAATACATTTATTTTATTGCGTTCCATAATGTGATACAGATTATGGAACGCAATAATGGATCCTGTCGGGCACAGCACAATGTTTGGAGCGAGGAAGAATCTGTTATTGTAGGCAGGATAGGTAGGATAGGTACTATCGTCAACATCAGATCGATCTTGACGAACAAAGTACTTATAAGGCTCACCCCTATTCTGTGGGACCGAAAATCATATAATCTGCCTACCCCTTCGGGATTTACAGGTGTGACTATATGTACGTATTCCATTTATAAAAATTTACCCTTCACTTTTCACTCACCTCTCTCCAGCATTAGTTAATAGGGGTGAGCGTTTTTTAATTTAACTGGTTTTTTAAACTGTATATTCGTTCTTTACCTAAATACATAGTTTTGTGGTTGCATAACTAAATATTTTTCGACAACTTCGATGTTACAGCGACGAATTGCGCTCAAATAATTATGTTTGAACGGAAGCCTAACTCGTAACTCGTTATAAGGTTAAGTTTAATTTAACGAAACGATATGCACGAATAAATACGACTGTAACCGAAACAATACGATTCGTTGATCGGCCGAGGTTGCACCGTGATTATTTAGATGCGTTTAATCATTGATGTATATTATTACTAAAGTAATTTAATTTAATGTGCGACCAAACTGAACCTCATTAAATAGCGAGCTAAGGTTGTCTTTACTGATTTTGTATCTGTCAGTTACTTTTGACGTAAACAGTTTTTGTTTTAGATGTAATTATTATTTTAGGATAGAATTCGAAATGAGATCATCCGACACAGAACCAAAGTTACCGACATAGCTCACAGAATAAGCAAGCTCAAGTGGCAATGGGCTGGCCACATCTGTCGAAGGACCGATGGCCGCTAGAGCAGACGAGTCCTAGAATGGAGACCGCGAGAGGGTAAACGCAAGGTAGTACACCCCTAGCCAGATGGACTGACGACCTGAAAAGGTGGCTGGGACAGCCTGTATGCGGAAGGCGGAGGATCGGGTGAAATGGCGCAGAGAGAGGCCTATGTCCAGCTGTCGACTGTGGTGGGCTAATTGAATGATTGATTGATTTATGTGACAAGCGATTTGCCTTTGATTTGGTACTTTTTGTGCTAATTCTCTAAAAATATTTAGGATGAATAGTAGATAATACATTTTCCGTAAAAATTACTAAATGTCAATGGTAAAAACTAATTGATTGTAATATGTTACATATTTTCAAATTTGAGTTTACTTGAAAATAAAAAAGTAACTAGTTAAAATAACTGGTTAATAAAACGGTTATGGCTATACACTACACTACTTACAACCTTGAAAAGGTACGGCGACGAAAGGGTTGAAATAACTTAAAAAGTTTCTATGAATAAGCCATTTCTCTTCTGGTCACACTGCCGCACCTAAAGTAAAAACTACTAAAATATTTATGAAAACGTGTTTAAATTGGTTATAAATTAAATATTTTTTATATATACCATGGCCATAACTCATGGTCAAAAAAATAACCTACGGCAGTTTGGGAGAAACTCTTTTTAATTAAAAAAAGTGGATGGATATTGTAAATTTTATTAATTTAGCGATGCACTCCGCACCACACGCGGTGCGGCTCGGACAATCCACAAGAACGCATTTCGACGTGACACTGCCACTGGAATGCGATTCAGTAACACCACGTTTTCAAAACGCATGATTTCAGATCGATTAGAAAAACGTAAACGGTAAAACTTCAGAATCAAATTTTGTTTTGATTATTTTTTGTCAATTTTGAATGAAATAAAATTCTTTGATAGTAATTTTATTTTATTTAACTACTCATATTAGGACTGGGACTGTGATAAGAAACGTTTGTAAACATACTCGAATACCGAGAGATTTGTATAGTGATGTCAGAAATGCTTCGTATTCATTTGCGAAATATTTTAATGACATTCATAATTTCAATCAAAAAATTGCATCTAAGAATAACAACTCCAATCACTAGCCTAAGATTTCCGATACAGATTATCGGCAACTGGTAGACAATAATCTTATCTGTAATTAGATCTATGATAAGATTTTTTACTCACTCACGCCTTGGCTACATATCCGTCAATGGGTAGGTAAAGATATATTACTAAAGGCCGTTCCCAATAACATACTGACAGTTAAAGATAGATCGCATCTACGGATAAAGCGCTCGGCTGTTTAAATTCAAAACATAGTAACTCTTATTTCACACCAATTTCGGAAAATAAAATTATACCGCGATTCGCTTTCCCGCAAAAAATCAGTTACCATGTTTTCAATTTAAACAGCCGATACGTCAAATTTGACCGTTGTGATCTATCTTCAACTGTAAGTATGTTATTGGGAACGACCGTTAACTGATACCTAGAACAATTTAGGCGCTATACGAAAGCGTAGTAACGAAACGGTTTGTCTTGTCTCAGAATTGGCCAGGGTAATCTTATAATATAAAAATGAATCGCTAAATGTGTTGGTAAGCGCATTATTCAACAACGCCTGGACCGATTCGGCCAATTCTTTTTTTAAAATGTTCGTTGAAATTCAAGCAAGGATGATTTTGACGGCGAGAAAAATTCGAATAATTGCCGGGAACCGACATCCACGCTGGCGCAGCCGCGGACAAAAGCTAGTGTAGAATATAATGATGAATGTATTAGATTATCCGTGTGTTGACGGAGAAAGAATACAAGTATCACCACCTCATCTCATCCGAAGGGTGTCGTAAGAGGCGACTGACGGAAACATACGCAGACGATATCACTTTGAGAGAACGAAAACTTCAAATAAAACCGTGTAACCCGTCTGGGCAATGTGGAAACAGGCTAATTGATTGATTGTATGGAATTGACACGTATTTTGATGTTCAATCCCAGACATTGATCAACCTATTCAATTCTAAATTGGAAAAACATCAGAAAAAATGAAGCGCTCAAGTGGGACTTGAATCCACGACCTTTCCCTTACAGGTAGAATGCTCTTCCAACTGAGCTATTGAGCCACACCTGAATCATTTCAAATTTTCCTTCTCTTTATATCCGTCTTTAAAGGCGACTGTGGAGCCAACTTTCTTACGATTTCCCGATGTATTTTGAATTAAAAAGTTAGCATAATAAATGCTATAAAAATTTCATTCAAATATTCAATTCTATTTAACAAACGTATTGCTATTTGTATAAAGAAGCTGGTAACTATAGCTGCAGTGTAATAGATATCCGACAGAACCCAACACTCCAGAGATATGAGTCACCAATAAAATTTAAGAGCAGTTAAAAGGTTTGACCCTGTTATTACTTTTAATTGTCTTTGTAGACTTAGTCTGATCTGTTTCTATGTGAAAAAGTTGACGGCTGAAAGCTGTTGACGAAATGCAGATTTTAGCAGACCCCAGGCTGAGGTTAGGGCCTTGGATGCGACCGAGACAAAGGCAAGGGTAATGATGATGAAACATGGATTTTACTGGTATATATAGCAATCATGACAACAGCCTCTGTGGCGTAGCGGTAGTGAACGCGGCCGCTACGCAGGAGCCGCGGGTTCAATCTTCGCTCAGTGCAAATATTTCTATGCATGATTATGGGAACATACATACATAAACTCACGCCTGTATTCCCCGAAGGGGTAGGCAGAGGTGCTAGCAGCCACATTTCGCCAGTTTATGTTCATTTCTCAATGTAATAGGTGGCGAGCCTATTGCCATTAACCGGGCACTTATAAACCTGCGATAAATACACACATAACTTTGAAAAGCGTTGAAAAGTCATTGGTGTGTGCCATGGTAAACCTGGGATCGAACCCGAGACCTCGTCTCAGCAGTCGATTACCCATACCACTAGGCTACCGCAGATTATACTATTCTATTATTATATATATAATATATTATATTGTACTATTCTAGACTTTAATATAATCTATCTCTTTTCCATTTCAGCTAGAACCGTTCAGCCGTTTATGCGAATCAGACTAACAAACATCCACACACAGATACACTAACTTTACTAGGCTATGTAATGATACCACAATTGTATCTACATACGATTGCGACAAGTTTCGTTACAGAATAAGGCCCCAGACTATTAGATTTATGATAGCACGATAACTTGTCGAGTGGGGTCAATTGGATTGTCTCTACGGAATGGAGACACATTGAGACATCGTGATGGAAATATACCGACGTTAATTTCGTTTTCATTAGTCTAATAGACTTTGAGACTTCACGCTACTGTTGAAATGTTCTAGAAGGGTTTGGTAGAGGTGTATATTCAACAATGTAAACGAAAATTAACGCGATCATGGTATGGTTTGTGCTCAGATGAATTATTTGACATGATGCCTACAGCTACAGGGAATTCATCCCCACACATTGCATCCGAATACGGTGCGCACCGTGCGGTATGAAAGGAACTTCATCCCACGTACGCTCAAGCTGTGGAATGAACTCCCTGCCATGGTTTTCCCAAGCGACTACAATATGGGGTTCTTCAAGAGGGGCATTTTTTTTTCTTTCTTTTTTTTCTTTTTGCATTAGAAGGTTTCTTCAGGGTAGCGCAAGTGTAACGCCCCTAGTGTTGCATACGTCCATAGGCCGCGGTAACCACTTTCCATCAGGTGGGCCGTGTGCTTGTCTGCCACCTAAGTGGTATAAAAAAAATCAGGGGTCATTTCGAAAATGGGCCGTTTTTAGAATCGTACTTATAACGAATAAAACTAATCGAATGAACACGAATACAAAAAATACTATGCCATTTCAATAAGGTCGAAAATTGCTTGCACTTTTTCTTTCTTTTTTCATCTCTAGCATCCCTAACTAGGCTGTGCTATGGCCTATCGGACCGATTTTATCGGATTATGTGAAAACAGCACATGGCATGGAATATCGGCTGTCAAATGTCGGATGAATGGGTGTCATAAAAGGCGACTAAGGGATAGGACTGTTCTCCATCCGACAGTAAACATACAGCCCAAGACAGAGTGCCCGCTAGACGGCAATATGCTCGCCCCCAATTACGTCGTGGGATCAAAAATCATAATTGGCGAAATGTGGGTGCTAATACACCTCTGCTTACCCCGTTGGGGATTTACAGATGTGAGTATATGTTTGTCTGATGTATGTATAGTGTAAAAAAGTACATAATATTGTCCTAATAAGATTATAATACAGTGGTTGTTTCGGCTTATTGGACGATTCGCACGAATTGAACTCGCACGAAATTCTAAACTTGCAGATACGAACGCGCATGTTCGAACACGTTTACGTTACGTATTAAATAACAAAAACGGCCGTGATCTGTTATCGAAAACAGCTCGGTGAGGTCATACATAATCTTTCATTAATGCTGCAATGAATAGACTTCGGCTTCAATGGAATCGGCGCGTGCGCATCTAGGAAAAGTCTTACTTACATGATATTGTCCTTCAGCAGTCACGCCGCGATCATGGTTGCTGAAGGATATCCGAAACATCGGTCGGAACAATTATTGAGGAGTGTTCTATGATGGATCCAAGATGGCCACCGCCACAAAATTGCGAATTATATATTTTTGTTTTATAATATAAGGTAAAAAAATAATCATAACTGGGCACCGTTAACCAAATAGTTCGCTAACTTCGTTAATCACTAATCCATTACAGAAAAAGTTAACTTCGTTTAAAGTTAATGCGTTATTTTTCAGAAAATTTTACGGTACTTAACGAGTTCGTTAACAATTCTTTAACTCAACTTAAAAGTTAATGCGTGACTCAATATGTTAACTTCGTTAATTAACGATTGACTGATTAACGAGTTAACGCCCAGCTATGTAAATAATAATAAACCTTACCAATAACGACAACTTCTTTATACACGACGTCTTCTGATAACGTGTGCTGGCAAGCCTTCATACTGTCTTTCATTTTATAGTCTTTTATTTCATGCAACCTCCTCGATTCCAGCTTCTAGCTTCTTCTTAGCTTTTCACTTTTGATTATTTCCTAGCTTCTAGCTTTTTAGCTATTCACTTTATATTCTTTCTTAGCTGCTAACTTCTTCTTAGCTTATATTTTTTTAATTCTCCCTTGATTCTAGCTTTATTTAGCTTTTCACTGGTACGTGAATCCTAATCTATACCTACTATAAATTATAGGGTGGGTTTTTAAATAGCTAAATTCTAAATGCAGTCAGAATAAATACTTTTAAAATATAAATTAATATCACACGCAGTTTTGAGTCTTACGGACTTTTTAATCTATTTGCGTTGGTTTTTTTAATCTGTGGTTCTTGTGGACTGTGCTATTAGTCTTCGGGTGATGTGCTATCTGCAACAAAATAAAAAATATGTTAAAAATAACTGTTTATCACATTAATTAATTATAAATAACTCTTTATGTCTGTATATTACGTTTTCACTCCTAACTGAACAGATATTGATGCAATTTGGTTTAGGGATCGTATTAGACGGCACACAATCTCGATATCGGCCGCGATGTTGTGTCTCCAACGCGATGTTGCGTCTCCACCGCGTTGTCTCCGTTGCGCGTCCGTTATGCCCGGCAACCGTCAGTGTGATAAGGCCCTAATGTTAACACGATGATGTATGGATGCGGATACCTAATTTAAGTTAATATGTCCTTCTGTAACCGCAACGGTGGCGTCACACGGATGACAAGTTAAAAAATAAATTGTTTTCCTCCAGATATGGGCATTACAGTTTTCCTATAGGTAGGTTGTATTATTTTCCTTGCGGCTCCTGAATCATATTACTTATAAGGAAGCCAAGCAAGTAGGTGGAATTTTATTTTGATAATTTTAATGAATTTTATAGCAATAAGTATGCTAACTAGACAGTTTGTAAGAACATCGGTGGATGGCTCCACCGTCGCGTCGCCTTGAAGATGAATAAAATAGAAGGGAAATTTGAATCACATCGGGCGTGTCTCAGTAGCCTAGTTGGTCAAGGCATTCCCCTTGTTCGGGAATATAAATAAATAAATAAGATTCTCTTTTATTCTCTATATATTCGATCGTATAGTTAGCATACTTAATGTGTTAAAAAATCCATTCGAATTCAAAAGATCGAGACCGAATTTTGACCATATTTTATTACGAGAATTGACTTAAGTACTGTGCGTCGAGCAAGAATAATATTCGAATTCGTAACGTGAACATATCGAGAGAACGGAGCATTGCAATTGGCCGTCCGCCTATTGTGAATCTATATGTGTGTGTGAAGCCTGCCAATCGCAATGTTGATACAATTACGATATTTTTTTGTGCTCGGGGTACAGATTCTAGCCGGACTTTCAAAGTGTCATATCAATAGACTAGTGTTGCCCGCGACTCCGCCCGCGTTGATATCGGTTATCACTTAGTGTTGGTTCAACGCTATATCCTGCATCTCAAAATCTTTTCTTAGGGGATGCCTTTATTGATTTATGCATACAAAGTCTCAGCCTGATCGGTTTAAAATTGACAAAGTTTCATACAAACTTTCATCCCCTATTTTATCCCCTTACGGGTAGAATTAATCAAAATTCTTTCTTAGCGGATGCGTACGTCATAACATCTACGTGGATGCCAAATTTCAACCCGATCCGTCCTGTGGTTTGGGCTGTGCGTTGATAGATCACTATGTCAGTCAGGCAGTCACCTTTGAGTTATACATATATGAATATGCGGTAGTCTAGTGGTATAGGTAATGGACTGCTGAGACGAGGTCTCGGGTTCGATCCCAGGTTTACCATGGCACACACCAATGACTTTTCGATGCTTTTCGAAGTTATGTGTGTATTATCGCAGGTTTATAAGCGCCCGGTTAATGGCTACATGCTCGCCACCTATTACATTGGGACGTAAAAATAAACTGGCGAAATGTGGGTGCTACCACCTCTGCCTACCCCTTCGGCGAATACAGGCGTGAGTTTATGTTATGTATGTTATTTAGATGAATGGACGTTTAAAGTCCGATGCAGGGTGCAGGTTCAAAACAACAAATAATATCCCTATTAATATCTCCGAGTTGCGGGTCGCCGATTGCCCCCTCAATTCGTTATCGAGCTATACTTATGTTATAATTTATTAATCGTAGCATTCATAGCTATTGATAATACCCTTGTGCAGTCATACATAACTCATTAAACTTTGTATGAACGGTCATTATTTTATTACTTAGCTGAAAATTTTCCGATTATTTACTACGCAGTTGTAAAAGATCTTCGATATAAGATAACCAGGCCCTTCTACTATTCTACTATTTAGATTTTTTTTATAAACGACACGTCATTTTGACATTACCTCGCCTGATGTTAAGCTAAAAGCAAAGTCTCGGAAAGAGGGTCACCATCGTAAACATGTACCATGTTAACAGTGGTGGCACTCAGCTTGACGGCCTTATCAGATGCGTTTTCACGCCCCGCTTAAAGGACCCGGGACTGTAGGAAGAAGGAAACACGTGAGCTGGCAGGGAGTTCCAGGTCCAGGTGTTTCGAAATTATTTATTGTACCTATCTGATTTCCATACAGGAAAATAAATAAATAATGATATGATAGTTATTTATTTATTTTCTGATATAAATGACGAAATCTTAAGCAATAACTATACGTCATGCGAACACACTAGCTCTGTTGACTTAACTTATCAATCTAAAAACTTTTATCACTTATCACACAAGTCCTCTTATCAATGATAAGATAACCGTATTCACTGAACAATTTCGTATCTAGAGAGGCAAAATATCAATTACCTGGGTGGGATTATGTCACGTCATGTCCCCCCTTGAGGTGAAAGCAGAGGCTTGCCATAAACAAGATATGAAATGGTGATATGATACTGTAGGAACATAATTACGTAGTACTGATACAATGTTCTTTAATATCTTATATGTACGCAGTACGCAAGAACATAGATCATAGTGAATGTTGAATTTGATGAGCTCTGTCAATTAGTCCCACCCTCTTCTTTCCTCTACAGGGTAACGCGTGCGGGGTTTAGAAGTCACCCGCATACGGTGCAGAATATACCTTCTAGAACCAAGCGTTTCGGTGAATCATTCCTATGCCGCACCATTAAGATCTGGAACTCTCTACCAGCTTACGTGTTTCCTTCTTCCTACAGTCCCGGGTCCTTTAAGCGGCGCGTGAAAAAGGCATCTGATGAGGCCGTCAAGCTGAGTGCCACCATTGTTAACATGTTTACAATGGCGATACTCTTTCCGAGACTTTGCCTTTAGCTTACCATTAGGCGAGGTGAAGTAATGACAATATGGTAATGAAAAACAAAAAAAACAAAACAAAACAAAACAAATACTGATTTTAAGCTAAAGGCGGTAATTTTTATTTTTTATTTTATTTATAATGGACACGTCAATTTGACTTCACCTCGCCTGATGTTAAGCTAAAAGCAAAGTCTCGGAAAGAGGGTCCGCATCGTAATCATGTACCATGTTAACAATGGCGGCCTCATCAGATGCCTTTTGACGCCCTACAGTAAAATGATCATCAATTATTTTAAGTTAATCGGGCTATTTGCCCAATACTTTTATTAAGCTCATACAGTGGGAGTTTCTTGCAAAAGGATGGATGGATTGAGTGAAAGAGAACGTAGCAAGGAAAGGCAAAGGAGTAACTTAAGTGTTAAATCGGACAGGAAAGTATAAAAGCATCTGGGTCAGAAAAGATATAATTTCAGGGTAACAACAGCCAGGATCTATAATCCCTTAGTTCCATGTAAACCAAGAGGTATCAGTTAGTCTAACTTTAAAACTCTCGCGTCCCATGATATACAATAATAATAACCGGAATTAACGCGATCATGGTCTAGGTTCTTTGATTTGCCTGACGTTTCGACCAGGTTACACCGGCCGTGGTCCCAGGCTGACCGGCTCAGTAGTGCACGCCCGCCGTCTTCGAGTCCGTAAGGTCGAGGTATACCATGATCGCGTTAATTCCCGTTATAATTATTGTATACTAGTGAGTCTATCAAATGCCTGGCGCTAAAACGTTAGTCTAGAACAACTTTTAATTGCTAGCATGCCTCAGTTTGTGAAGAAAGTCAGTATTTAGGTCGTTTGCGACGGTGCCAAAATTGTCAGTGTACGCTTTCCGCATGAATGCTCTGGATATACAGACGTTTGTGATGCAAACAGACTAAAAAAAAATAGTATAACTACCCGTATTGAAAGTTTTTTAAGTGGCAATGATTATTTGTGAAGTTATATAGTCTAAATTAACGTCTCGTCTAGATGAAACCATAATATCTTATAATTAGTTTATTATTTTTAGTTTATAATTATTAATTTATTGTATAACTTAATGCACGCTTTTTAATTGTGTTATGCTGAGTACACATGTTTTGGAACTCAATCGGGAACCGAACCTTGAAATGATATCTTGTAAACATTTTTGATTGTTTTCTGTTTTGTGTGCAAAATAAATAAATAAAATAAATAAATAAGTTAGAACTTAATATTTTCAGGTTAGTTAGGTGGCAGTAGACGTGCCAACATCTTCTGGGCTTGAAATTTAGTCCACGTTCAACCCCCACAATCTCTACCCCCGGCCATGTTCAACCTCTAAATGATGTCCGCGTTCACGTTCACGAACGTTGTCTGTCTATTTGTATTGTCCATATTCAACCCCAAGATATTAGGTATGCCAACGTCATTTGGAGGTTTTTGATCTACTAAACAACAGACGAAACTCTCGCACAAGCTTTTTCTTGGGTATTGGGCGGTCAGACGTCAGGCGCACCCGGAAAAGTCGACGTATCAATAAAAAAATATAAGCAGAACCTGGGCTAAGTGCAAGCGAATGCATCTGTATCTTAATGAAGATGATAATGTCTCTTCTACCCTTTTGCTTTTCAACCGTGGATATATTTTATATTTTTTCTTATTATAATCCATCTACAGGCCCAGGACACGTCAATTTGTCTTCACCTCGCCTGATGGTAAGCTAAAAGCAAAGTCTCGGAAAGAGGGTCACTATCGTAAACATGTATGTACCATGTTAATAATGGCGGCACTAAGCTTGACGGCCTCATCAGATATCTACATCTATTCACGCCCCGATTAAAGTACCCGGGACTGTAGGAAGAAGGAAACACGTGTGCTAGCAGGGAGTTCCAGGTCTTAATGGTGCGGCATAGGAATGAGTCACTGAAAAGCTTGATTCTATAAGGTATATTCTGCACCGTATACGGATGGCATCTTAACCGTGCACGTGTTGTCCTGTGAAGGAAAGGAGAGGGTGGGACTAATTGGCTAGTTCCTAATTTTTACCTTTTATCCGAAACTGTTAAAGGTTCAAAACCACTATCCCACCTGTTAGTAGAAGTCAACAGTGGAGCACGCAAACCTAGTAAGAACCTATTTCCTCTAGAAGGCTCTAGACTAGAAAGACTTAGCCTAACTATTTTTTATTGTGCGATAAATCCCCACGGATACCACCCCAACGGAGCCGGTGGAGGTGTTTATGTCGGACTCGAACCGACTAAAACGCACGCCGTCTTGGGTCCATGGTTGCCGGAGGTGAGATTGCCAAAAGCATATCTTACGCACCTTCGGGTTGTGGGGACCTCAGTGTCCCCATCTAGCCCCGGATACGGGGAGGCGCACTTTGCGCCGCCGCCGCGGCCTGCTTCCGCTAAAAGGCGAACTAAAAATCTCCGGAAACACGAAAATTTAGTTGAGTTTTTAGACAAAACAGTGGCCATGATATAGATTACTATATCGGCTTATTGTCAAGATTTATTTATCTCATTTTGTCTGTACACTTTTCCTGACATTCCGGTTGTTTTTCAGCCGCCAGTCTTCCGTGACCATGGGTACTTTTATAATCCGATAAAAGATAGTTTCATTGTAACTTCCGCAAGTTTTTTATTCACGCCTGTCTATCCTAGAAGAGGTAGGCAGAGGTACTACTGCCGTAATAAAGTATTTATTGAAGCTGAGTTGGTGTTATTTATTATTTGACTATTTTAGGTACAAATTGTGTTACTACAGGTACACACCAACCGAACAGGTGCGATCTGGGTATCCATACTAATATTATAAATGCGAAAGTAACTCTGTCTGTATGTTACGCTTTTACGCCTAAACCTCTGAACCGATTTTGATGAAATTTGATATGGTGGTAGATTAGACCTTGAGATAGGTCATAGGTTATGTTTGGTCGCGATAACCGATATCCACGCGGGCGGAGCCGCAGGCAACAGCTAGTTGGTCAATAATTTATTAGGTTACTTATGTTATACTAGCTTTTGCCCGCGGCTCCGCCCGCGTGGATGTCGGTTATCGCGACCAACCATAGCCTATGTCCTTTCTCATGGTCTAATCTACCCCTATACCTAATTTCATCAAAATCGGTTCAGTGGTTTAGGCGTGAAAGCGTAACATACAGACAGACAGACAGAGTTACTTTCGCATTTATAATATTAATATGGATTGCTTTCGCGATGCTTTCTTAGATATGGATTATACAAAAAAAAAGAGCAAACTTTACGTGAGCTACAGGATCAAGAGACATGATATCATAATCAAGGCAGCTTTTTAGGTACCGTCTCCTCGCCTTAAACATAACAACCCAAGATAACAATATAATAATAATGATGGCGCGGAGGGTAAGCAGAGGGCCAGTAAATGCACAGTGTACTTATTTATAAACATTATGATATTAGAATACACACGTGAGACTTATCTGAAGATAATATAGCAGCTGAATACGACGTAAATCGGTTATCGTGATAAATAATGCGATAATCTTGGACGTATAGCGCTCGTATGTGGGGTAGCTTTTATAGACGGTATTACGCTACGATAATTATTACAATAACAGGGGTGTATGGGCCTTCAAGCTTTTTTCTGGGAGCTACTGCTTCCCACCTCCCAACTCCGAGAGAAAAATCTGTGCCAGAGCCTTATTGACTGGGGCTTCTAGGATGTTCGTAGGATGCTTTTTTTAGGTGCGGAAAATCCCCGTAGATGGGGGGGGGTATCGCCTGGGAGGTTATGTCGGACTCGAACCGACATATACGCACGCCGTCTGTAGGTGAAAACCGAAGGTGAGGTTGTTGGACATATTCCTCGCATCTCAGCGGAGGTAGAACCCTGTACATGCCAGTGGTTGCTTCTTTACATAGTATAAAATGAAATCATTCCACTGTCACTGTCACTCCTGCTGTCTGTTCGCATAAATCTTTGAAACCATCGAACGGTTTTAATAGATACAGGTTTTAAGAGGAAAGTTTCAGACAGTTGCAGGACGGAATTAAAATTCCAGGCGGGCGGAGACGCTAGTTACAGTACTACTACTTACAACATAAAAGGTATCATTTGTCAAAATATCAAGTTAGTTACCCCGAGTGGTTAAATATCTGTTTTGATGTTTTTTTTTAAAGAATATTAGAACCGAAGTTACTAATATTCCCTCTAACCCCTCCACCTAAGCTAAATTGCTTGTGCTAGGAGTGGGTTCACGTCAGTAGTGTAATGGCCAGGATTGAACCCGGGACCTCTCGATCGTAAGGCCGTCTCCTTAACCACTAAGCTACCGACGCTTGACTTGAATTAACCAATAAATAATTACAGATACATAATATTATAGAAGACTAGCTGTCCCGGCGAACTTCGTACCGCCAATTTTTTCCTGCCCTCGTGGCGTCAGATCCCGTTCCCGCTGCACCATTTAGGGGGATAAAAATAGATGTTGGCCGATTCTCAGACCGACTCAATATGCTCACAAAATTTCAAACTAATTAAATGACGATTGATCAGTTTTCGACCGGAGAGGAAAAATGATTAGATTACTAAAATGGCTATTAAAAAATAAGGGTTGATCGTAGAAGGGTGAAAATTGAGGATTGTATGTATTTTTGTATGTTGTATCATAAAAAAATAGAAATTAAAAAAATTGACTAAAAAATAAAAAATAAAAATTTAGGGGTGGGACTACCCCTAACATTTAGGGGGATGAAAAATAGATGTTGGCCGATTCTCATAGATACTGGATAAGCACAAAAAATTTCATCAAAATCGGTCAAGCCGTTTCGGAGGAGTATGGCAACAAAAACTATGACACGAGAATTTTATATATTAGATAAAACTAAAGTAAGTATGATATAATAACGCTATAAGGACGTATATAGTGTCTACAAAGAAGCTGTAACTATTAATTGCACAATAAATAACGACCATTACGGTTATATCATAGTTAGTGGTTACAAGGTCGAGGTGGCCATCTTGGCACGCCGCCAGATCTATCTTACAAGAATTTTGTACGCGACGGAAAGTGCAATATTATTCCAATTTTGAGCCACGTGCTTATCAGCAGCGACCTGATCTGATGGTTTTTTTTATACCACTTAGGTGGCAGACAAGCACACGGCCCACCTGATGGAAAGAGGTTACCGCGGCCTATGGAGAGGCGTTACACTCGTGCTGCCTACCCTGAAGAAACCTTCTAATGTCCCTCTTGAAGAACCCCATATTGTAGTCGCTTGGGAAAACCATGACAGTGAGTTCATTCCACAGCTTGAGCGTACGTGGGATGAAGTTCCTTTCATACCGCACGGTGCGCACCGTATTCGGATGCAATGTGTGGGGAGGAATTCCCTGTCTGCGATGATAGAATGTAGCTGTGGGCATCATGTCAAATAATTGATCTGAGCACAGACCATTATATAGGCGGTAAACTGAAGCGAAGGAAAGAGCGGTTGACATCAACAATGTTATAATTGATGGCTCGGCTTGACAGCCTCATCAGATGTTTTTTAAACAAACTGATAGGTACTGTAGGAAGAAGGAAACACGTTGGCAATAGTATGTTGATTGCCGGCTTTCGTTGCATGTAGATGTGGACACGGCTTTATATATTACAAACTAGATTAAGCCCGCGGCTTCATTCATACTTTGTTTTTCATACTTTTTATAAACTTGTTCAGAATGTGAGTACCTATAGGTACTTAGTCAGTAATGAAAAATTGCTGAACATCAATAAAAAATAATCTTTACATTGAAATATTTAACTAAATAAATGCTCGAAAAACATTGGAAAAATGAAATGCTCAAGATAGAAGAAAATAGAAAGAAAAAAAAAGATAGAAAAGAGAAGAAGAAAATGGACGGATATAAAGAGAAGGAAAATTTGGAAAGATTCAAGTGTGGCTCAATAGCTCAGTTGGAAGAGCAGTCCCCTGTAAGGGAAAGGTCGTGAGTTCGAGTCTCACTTGAGCATTTCATTTTTCCAATGTTTTTCGCACTTAAAAGTTAGCATAATAAATGCTATAAAAATTCATTCAAATAAATAAATGCTGTATACTGTAAAGGTTGCCTGTGTAAGAGATCGCTTTTAGCGATAAGGCCGCCATTTGTTCATATTTCATACATAGGGGAAAAGAATCTTCTCGGGCGGAACTCGAACCCGCAGTCTTTCCCTTACAGGGGGAATGCCTTCGGCTACCGAGACACGCCCGATGTGATTCAAATTTCCCATCTTTCGCTTTTAGCGATAAGGCCGCCATTTGTTCATATTTCATACATAGGGGAAAATAATCTTCTCGGGCGGAACTCGAACCCGCAGTCTTTCCCTTACAGGGGGAATGCCTTCGGCTACCGAGACACGCCCGATGTGATTCAAATTTCCCATCTTTCGCTTTTAGCGATAAGGCCGCCATTTGTTCATATTTCATACATAGGGGAAAATAATCTTCTCGGGCGGAACTCGAACCCGCAGTCTTTCCCTTACAGGGGGAATGCCTTCGGCTACCGAGACACGCCCGATGTGATTCAAATTTCCCATCTTATACGTCTATTAGCCGACGGTTTTTTTTTTTTTTTTTTATATATATTCGATTTGTATAGTTAGCATAGGTACTTACTGCTGTAAAATTCATTCATTTCATACATTGTCCATACATTTACTGTATTATTGGTGTACAATAAAGATTTATCTAATCTAATCTGTATTGTACAAGTATCTTTTATTGTGATCCGTATAAGACATGGGTAACAATTTAGTGCACACCGCAACTAAATGGGTTCAGCTGATTCTGAGATAATCGCGCACAAATGCACAAACATGCGGATAAAAATTCCAAAAAATATTGTTGTTTTGATTTTTGTTACGTTCCTTTATAGAGGCCTTTTCTAGTATTCTTTCCATGTACAGGCATCTATCAATTACATATTTTTATATGCATAAATACATCGGATAATATAAACAGTGCCATCTATACCCCGTGCGATCTTCAAAATACATCCAAGAAACGTATACTGCGTGTTTAGAGCAAATTTTAGGTTCAAGATATATGAATCGTATAATACCCCGGTTAAGTCAGACTCAAACCGACTACAACTGGGTCTTCAGTCCCTCTAGACAAGTGGTATTTCGCTTGCGGCGCGGGCGGGGCGTAACGTAGAATAGAATGGCCAATGTATGGGATTTGAGGTATATGATAGTCGTCAACGAATGTCTTAAACATCAAATCCTATACAAATTTTTATTCAATTCTACAATACGCTAGCCAGCGAATTGCCACTTGTCTATAGAGGTAGATTTATGATTGCCTAAAGATGATATCTCCAAAGTTTAACTTACGAACAGACTGAAGACCTTCTAAATATAAAAAGTTGAACACACACACACCCACACAAACACACACACACACACACACACACACACACACACACACACACACACACACACACACACACACACACATTTAGGTTAAGTTTAAACTTATAGTTCAATATTATGTATATATGTGAAGTATTATGCCACTTGCAATTAACATTTCAATAGTATTGGTCCTCGTGTACCACATAAATATATTGCTGCAATCCCTATCTATCTATCTAAAGCCGAGATACAGGTTCCCACCTAGTTCGGCTGCAGATGTTCTCAATAGCATTTGTGAATGCACCTAACATTGTATTCTGAATTCTACTATTGTACCTATGATGTTTTGCCTTGTGTAATAAATAAAATATATTATTCCTTGTGACCGCGCCTGATCCTAATTTCATTCTACATACCTAGATACTTATGAGGGGTCATGTTATAAATTTGAAAGTAATTCTTTCCGTCTGTTATGTTACGTTGTCACGCCCAAACCACACAACCGATTTTGATGAAATTTGGTCTAAGGGTGCATTAGACCTTGAGAAAGGACATAGGCTATATTTGGCCGTGATAACCGACATCCACGTGGACGGAGCCGCGGGTAAAAGCTAGTCACAACATAGTATAAAGCAAAGTCGCTTTCGGCCTCCCTATGTATGCTTATATCTTCAAAACTACGCCACAGATTTTGATGCGGTTTCTTTTAATAGATAGAGTAATTCAAGAAGAAGGTTTATGTATAATACATGATTAATACAGTAGAGGGTGCAGCGGGAACGGAATTGGATGCCACGCGGGCGGTAAATAGTTGGCTAGCAGTCAATAATGAATACATTTTCACTGATAACGTATGCGTATGTCTGAAACTGGAGTCGAGACAGTAGCAATCCGACTCGTAGGTCAAGTTTCTCTTTATTATTCAGAATAGCAAGTAGACATTCAGAATTAACTGTATGTATTATAATATATTACTGAATTTTGACGTCATGTCGCGTTATATTGATAGGAACATTGATTATGTATTGTTAACTGTATACTGTATTAATATTAAATATTGTACACAACACTATCTAGACCCATGGTAAGCTTTTATAGCTTGTGTTATGGAATCTAAAATATGGATAAACATACTGAGATACTTCTTTTTTGTAAATACATACATATTATACATAGAAACACCCAGACCAATGCAAATAGCCATATTCATGCATACAAATATTTGCACTGAGCGGGGATCGAACCCGCGCCTCCTGCGTAGCAGTCGCGTTCACTACCGCCACGCCACAGAGGCTGTGTATCGTATGATTATGTTAAAATAGTTATATTTCTACACTGGTTATAGCCGCGGTTTCGCCCGCCTTGATGCCGGTTATCGCGAGTTTTCAGTTGATGACTATTATCTCCGGTTCTACTTATAGGATTGAAATCAAATTTACGAAGATTTGAAAGTCTGACCAAGTTGGTTCTAAAAATAAAACCGCATCAAAATCCGTTCAGTAGTTTTTGCCTCCATTTCAAAAATATACCTACAAGTAATTACAATGTACTAATGATGAAGAGAGCACAGTGGTGAAAATGGCTAAACGGTTGAACCAAAAAAAAATATGAAAATAAATAAAATTGAATTATCTGTCTATGACATTATAATAACTATTTTTTAATGATTATAATACAGGGGATGGATCTACAACTTGTATTCCGAGGGACGAATTTTAGGAAACCAGTGGTTTGTCGCCCAGTCGAATATTACCATACCATATTATGAACTACTAAACTTTTTATCATTATGTATACTTTTGTTGAATAACTGCTATTAAAAGATGCAGGAAACTTATTAAAATGTAGATTATTACATTTATTACTGACATTGAAATTGTTTCAAGGGCGATGTTATAACATAATCCATTTATAAATGTGCATACCTGATTAAAGAACCGTAGAGTAACTCTCTAGACTTCATCAGTGAAAATCCGTTTAACTCAACGAATTTTTCACTCATTCAAATCAAAGGTAAAGAAAGGTGCATAATTATATAATAAGGAAAAATATGCTAAAGTAGTTTAAATTAAATATTCAGTTATGTATTGAGACTAATTGAGAACTTCGGGAGCCTAAGACACACTCATCTGCAAGTACCTACTGATTATTGATTAACGGAGTCAAAAGTCAAAGTCAAAAGTCAAAGTCAAAAATCATTTATTCTGCATAGACCATTAAATCATAACTTACAAAACGTCAATATAAAATAAATAAAAATGAATAGCTAAATGTGTTGGTAAGCGCATAACTCAACAACGCCTGGACTAATCTGGCCAATTATTTTTTTAAATGTTCGTTGAAGTTCAAGGATGGTTTTTACGGCGAGAAAAATTCGAATAATTGCCGGGAACCTACGTCCACGCGGGCGGAGCCGCGGGCGAAAGCTAGTATAAAATAAATACCAAATACTAGTTTAGCAAATAGACCACACCGGTTCGAAACGCGGCCCAGGATGCAGATTTTCAAGATTGCAGAGTCAAACAGCACACGCTAAAGCATTCATCAGGAGAGGGGACTGCGGGCTCCAAACTCTCCAAAGTGCAAGTTTTAGATGCAACCGTTCTGATAATGATGATGATGAATCATTGTGTAATTCACCACTCTTACCTACTTATCATTCTAGGTCAGCCGGGGTGCGAGGGATATGTCGAAGACAACCTCACCTCCGGCCTAGCCCCACGCCCCTCAGTCGGCGTACAGTTTTAGTCGGTTCGAGTCCGACATAACCTCCCCTTGCGGCTGCAGCGGGGGAGGTATCCGAGGGGATTTTCGCACGAAAAAAAAGCCTACTAATCATTGCCTTCATTTCATTGATCTGAATGTCTAGATATTAAGTTTAATTGCATAGTTGCTATGCAATTTTTTTACCAAAACACTTGAATTTTATGAAGTATTTTGTAATACGAGGTAGTTTACTGCTACGTACATTGTTAATTACAAGTTCAGTTAAATGTAATCAAATGTTACGATAGTAAACTATTACTATTTTACTTGTGTTTGTTTGCTACGATAGATATTTGTATAGCTTTCATATACAATAAATACAATTCTAGGATATTCTATATAGCACTATCTAGAAAAAAATATGTGTTATAGAATCTAGGATAATATGTGTGTATTCAATAAAAAAAAATCTAAGAATGAATGAAATTTGCATCTAGATAATGCAGCGTAATTACAAGAATATGTATAACTGTATTTTAAACAAATCACATGTAATAATTTTTAAACTATTCGATAAAATATTTATAGATTATAAATATTTATATATTACCTATATAGATTTTTATTACAGTAGCAACAATTAATTTTAGAAATATCCAGATGAATCACTACATACCGCTAACACAAGAAAAAATACACAAAAATGCACACACTTCACTGAACAGAAACTTCAAAAATCTCCAATATATTTTTAAAAAGAAAATGCTTGGGATTATATTATTTCGCGAGTGTTTTTACGAGAGCGTTTGATACGTACGCTCAGTACCGCTACGAGACGCAGACTGAGTTTATTACTAACATGCATTGATGATATCGTATTCTTATTTTAAATTTTATCGTATCGCGTTTGTTCGCGTTGCCGGTGAATCGGATGGGCATGCATTCCAAGTAGTCTGCCCCACGCAGCTGCACAGTGTATCGCGTGTATTATTCTTGGAAATAGATTTTTTTATTTTCAAAACTTAAGAAATAATAATATGAAAATTTATGTAATTGTTTAAGAAAATTATGTTACCTTGGTCTTACTCATATGTTTTATGATGCCGCAAGTTGATTTAAACACGAGGCAAACATATCAGATTTTACTGTATTAATTAATCAATCGAATATTAGATAATAGCCTTCATCAATGTACACGATACTTTTAATATTTCAATTGATTGAAGATCACAACAAATGTATATAACTCTTGAGAAATTCAGGATTTCCCAAAGTTTATCATACGGGCGTTCCTTATTTGTTCTGTGTCTCGTGTACATTTATTTATTATGTTTTCCCACAGTGATTCAACTCAAGTTTTATAAAATTAACGTATTACTAATTTAATACACGGTAATGTTTTATCTATTTATACTTACTTTTTATTTATCCAACACCAACTTCTAAGCAAGCTTTATATTGTCAATAGAAAGATATTGGAATTTGTATGTATTTTTTATTTTCCCATCTTCGCACAGTGGTCTTGTTTAGAACATTGGGCGGGGTGACTTACAATGATTAAGACAGCGGATTATAATAGATTAAGTGTCGATCTAATCTCAATATACAAAATTTCTAAAACGGTACTTTCGTAACTCAAATTTTGAGAAGGACACTTCTTTAAAAGTGTTTTAATAAGAGAATTGACTCTCTGGTGGTAAGCTGGGTAATAGTCAAAAAATAGTAGCCACCTTTTAAAATATTGTCCTTATTTGTATAAAATTTAAAAAACCCCCGTCACAAAAAACACCAAAAAGTTGAAAATAAATGAATAAATTTTAATTCAACGGTTGCAATGTCGGGGACCGTAACTGGTTAAGTACTCCTTTATATCGTAAGGTCCCCCGACATGGCAACCCTTGAATTAAAATTTATTCATTTATTTTATACTTTTTAAATTGATCTACTAGTCAAGCTCTTTCATTTGATACCCATATTGAGGGAATTATAAAGAAATATGTATTGCAACATGTTGTGGCGGCGGCCATCTTGGACCGATTTTTTTCAAACATAGCTAAGAACACTCCCGACTAATATACCTTTCAAACAAAAAAAACTAAATCCAAATCGGTTCATCCGTTTGGGTTTGGGTGCTACGATGCCACAGACAGACACACACACACACACACACACACACACACACACACACACACACACACACACACACACACACACACACACACACACACACACACACACACACACACACACACACACACACACACACAGAGACACGTCAAACTTATAACACCCCGTCGTTTTTGCGTCGGGGGTTAAAAAAAAACTATTCTTCTTCGTGCTTTTACTCTCAGATTTTATGTTCCCAGTGTGCTGCTACCTGGATTGAGTTCTCGAAGGTGCTCATAAGTTCCTCCTTACACGTAGTTGAGCATGCAGCATAAAAAAAACTATGAATCATAATGACATATTAAAGGAAACATGGCTCTTATCGCAAAGGGTAATAACAATTAGTCGTAACAACGTCGTAGCGCTGTCGCCACGTCATCGCCACGCCCCCGTCAATGTACTGTCAATTGATTTACATAATACAAAATTCAGGCAAAATTTTTAACTATTCAAGGTCGGGCCAAGTTGCTCAGTGGGCAGAGTACTTATTCTATTAACTTGCCAACGACTTCATTCTACAAGCCTTCCCATCCCACCTCGGCTTTCGGTCTTAACTAAAAAACGGCCGAAGTTCTATCATTGCTGTGACAGCCATGCCACCTATCCTACCCAACCCATAGTCGATATATGACTAATTTCCTGGCATAGGCATATATTATACTTTTTGAGAAAAGTTAAATGAATATTTTGGACCCAATTTTCTGGAACAAATATTCCTTACTTTTGAGATCAGCGCGTATAAAAAAATGTTACGGAAGTAATTAGGACAGAAATCTATAAATAAATCGCGATCAATATATATGAAATTGGTGTGGACAAACAAACACATAGATCCTCAAGGAAATTAAAGCAAATTATCCTAAAAGACACAGTTTCTAACAGGAAAACGCAATAACATTGTTCGGAAAAAACCTAGGACAGGCAATCGCTTAAATAAATATAAATCGCTGCACCACGATACCAGAAATATCACGCATGTCAAAATTTTTGAGATATCGCGATTATCCCGTTTTCGATTTCTGCGAAAATTGTTTTCTTTTATAATAGTGTGATAAAACGCCATTTTAAACGGAAATTTTTCGGGAGACTTCGAGAACGGAGGGCATCGTAACTCCCAAAATTTAAGATAGGCCAAAAACAGTACAAAAGTACGGAACAATTACGGGCGGAGCGGCAGCGGGGCGGTGGCGGCGGGGCAGCGGGCTGGCAACGTAAAACGTCACCCTGACGTATTCTTGAAATTATTTCGTATTCTTATGCAATACCTATAAAACATACCTATTGGCTCATAGTTTTGAACGAAAATGTTACTTTTTTTAAACCAATCTACAGTTAAACAAATAGCTTGCTTTACGTTCTTCATATCTAAAGAAATCAAGCAAGATAGTAATTTAATAGCGGGTTTTCCGGATTAACTGCGTGACGTCATTGAAAGCCAGGGGTGTCAAAAGTCAAACATTTAGGAATTGAGTATTATCCTATAGTTAAAATAAATTATCTAACCGAGCTTATTAAAAAGAATGGTAAAAGAGCGGTAAAAATTGCGTCGATTCTTATTTTATAGTTTTTATTTATTTTTAATCGTCCACCCAACCTATAATAGTAACTGATTAGACTATTAAATTTTATGACGTCACTAAATCTTTTTTCATTCAAGTTACCTTATAACTTATCGTTTTGACGTTCAGTAAAAAGTAACTAATTTGATTAGTCATAGAACACCCAATTAACATGGAATTAATTCGGGTCTGACGTTCCTTATGTTTCTGTTGCGTTTTCTTTTTAAATGCCCAAAACAGTAGTCAGAGACACAGGCAGTTCCCTAGTCATATATTATTATACCCTAAGTAATAGGGTGAAGGCGTGAAGGGGTAATTTAAAAGTCGATAAGGCCCAACTGTCTTGCAACCAAGGTTAGTAGATGGTAGTGGAGGACTAGGCCGGAGGTGAGAATGCAGGAGACATATCTCTCGCACCCCGGCAGACCCAGGACCATCTCTTTCGAGATGGCCCCTTCGAATTATGTGCATTGGTCTGGAATTTTCTATTCTTCGGAGAGCACGTTAAGCCGTCGGCATATTACCAAATCTGTGGCAGTCGTTACGGGTAGTTGGAGCCCTAAAAAGTCGGACGAGTCTAACTACAGAACTTTGATATCGCCAATAGAGCGTGGAGGTCAGTTGCAGTCGCTTCACGTGAAATATCAAAGTTCAGAGAAAGCCGACCCCAACTAATATGAGAGGCTCAGGAAACCACAAGGTTTGGATGAATTTTTTATAGCATTTATTATGATAACTTTAAAATTTGAGTACATCGGGAAAAATGGCAATAGGCTCGCCACCTATTACATTGGGACCTAAACATAAACTGGCGAAATGTGGGTGCTAGCACCTCTGCCTACCCCTTCGGGGAAAACAGGGGTGAGTTTATGTTGTTATGTATGAAAAATTATGAGAGAAGGGAAGAGAAGGGAAATTTTAAGTGATTCAGGTGGGACTCAATAGCTCAATTGGAAGAGCATTCCCCTTGTAAGGGAAAGGTCGTGGGTTCAAGTCCCACTTGAGCATTTCATTTTACCCGATGTAGGTATTCGAATTATCACAAGGTGTTTCTTTATATAGAATATTAGAACCGAAGTTACTAATATTCCCTCTAAACCCTCCAACTAAGCTAAATTGCTTGTGTTAGGAGTGGGTTCACGTCGGTAGTGTAATGGCCAGGATTCGAACCCGGGACCTCTCGATCGTAAGGCCGACTCCTTAACCACTAAGCTACCGTGATATAATAGGTAGGTAGGTCGGTACATAAACCCAGCTTAAGCTCTTCACGATGGCGCCAGAGGGGCTACGACTTACCAAACAATATGAACACCTACGCATTCATTTTTAATGGGGCCAGCCCCTCCCAGCGAAAGCACCGCCCACGCTGACGTCAGAGCTGAGGAAATTTGATTACGCGGCAGTACTGTAGCCTTGTGGTCGGACTTGCGATTCAGAGGTGGGAGGTTCGAATCTTTACCATTACACTATCAGTACTACCTTTTCGGATACCTCCCTCGCTGGAGCCGGAAGGGGAGGTTATATCGCACATCGACTGAGGGTCTTGGTGCTAGGCCGGAGGTGAGGTTGTCTTCGACATATCCCTCGCGCCCCGGCTGACCCAGGTCCATCCTTACGGTTTGGCCCTCTTCGAGAGAGCGGACAACGGTGTCCCCGACTCGCCCTCGGAATGAGGACTATCAGTAGTACCACCGCACCGGTGTGAACTCTTTACGTAAACATCATCATCATCATATAACTAAATTAATAGAGAGAAGTTGTTCTCGGTTGAATCCAAACTTATTTGGTTGCACTTTGGGAGCCCAGGCACCCTTTTTTACGTCTATATTTTTCGTATGTTCCTTAAATGTTCCATGGAAAGGTTTTTTGTAATAAAAGGGTCACGGGAACGGGAACAGGAACAGAATTTCTAGCCGCGGGTATTCGCTAATACCTAATGCAAAATTTATCTTTTACCAGCGTTCTGTAACATGTGCTATAGAAATACAATTATTACTTACCGGGATATTTACCATGTTTATTGTTTTTATTGGGTAACCGATCTTTCGACGCTGTTGCAATCATGGCGCATGTAACAGCGCCGAGATGTAATGTTCGAGAAGGAGGCGGCCGGTCGGGTCCGGACCAGACTCCGGGCCCGGGAAGCCCGTGCAGAGCGAAGGCGAACCGGACGTCGGAGGTCGCAGAATGACCTCCGTCCTCCATGAGCGCTGGCCTGGGGGTGACCGGTGGAGCCGCCTGTCACCCTAGCAGAAGCAGGCCGCGGCGGCGGCGCAAAGTGCGCCTCCCCGTAACCGGGGCTAGATGGGGACATTTAGGTCCCCACAACCCGAAGGGGGCCATCTCGAAAGAGATGGTCCTGGGTCTGTCGGGGTGCGAGAGATATGCTTTTGGCAATCTCACCTCCGGCAACCAAGGACCCAAGATGGCGTGCGTTTTAGTCGGTTCGAGTCCGACATAACCACCTCCACCGGCTCTGTGGGGGTGGTATCCGTGGGGATTAATCGCACGATAAAAAAAAAACAGCGCCGAGATATCGGGACCCAATAAAAATACAATAAACATGGTAAATGCGGGATATTTAATAATTTAATATATGTTACACTATTAAGTTTAATGACCATGCCAATCGCAAATCATATATTTGTTTCTGTTATGAATATGAACGAACGAAAAATTTCAATATTTCCACGCCAATACTTAGTACCACCACAGTATAACGAGAGATCTTACAGTAGTTCATCGCGTTTGATGTTTGTGGAAATGCCGCCTTTTGCAGTTTTGTCAGGGTTGTCACTTCAGTTTTTATATATAATTTTTCTGTAATATTCTATTTCGTTCTCTTTGTTCTGTCAAGGCACATCAACTCACGCTAATTTATATTACTAGGTGACGCCCGTGGCTCCGCTCGCATGGATGTCGGCTATTGCGACTTTTATTTATATCTCCGGTTCTACTCAACCAATTATGATCAAGCAAACGTAATATTTTAAGTCTGAGTTTTTGGATTTTGGTTTCGATTTCGGTTTCAAATTCGATTTCGTTTTAGATTTCGAATTTCTATTTCGATTCCGACTTGAATTTGGATATTGATTCGGGTTCGGGTTCGGGGTTGGATTCGGATTCGAATTCGAATTTCGCTAATCGCCGGGATCGCTAAATTGATGATATATTCTTAAGGAGCCTATCCACGATCAGTTCGCCTGCAGTTTCAAATCTTATCGGGCGGCCTGCAGTCCGAAGTCGACAGTGCCTACACACGAAAGCGATTTTGGCCTGGTGGCCATGCCCTGCTGTCAGTTTTGCGGCTACACACGATCAGTTGGGAGTCGACAGTTTCCCATCGTATGATTGCCTGCCGGCAATTGTCTGCTATCGGGCTTGACGACCATGTTACCGACGATCAAAGTTGGCGGACTTGAAATTAAAAAAAAAAAACAAATCTAGTTTTTCGGGGTGACTAATTACGTATAATAAAATCAATTCAGCGATCCAAGATGGCGGACTTGAAATTTCCCACAAAGTCAACATGAGCATCGTTTTGGAGGTTTTCATAACAAAACATAACATAAACTCACGCCTGTGTTCCCCGAAGGGGTAGGCAGAGGTACTAGCACCCACATTTCGCCCAGTTTTCAGAGTTGATAATTACGAATATATCATCCATCCAGTCATCTGGGATTGCTACATGAATAACATATTCGTAATCAGCAACCTCGAAAACCTTGAAAACGATACCCGTATCGATTTTAGTAAAAATTTCGAGTCCGCCATCTTGGATCACCAAATGGATGTTATTTTCGCAATCAGTGACCCCAAAAACCCTGAAAACGATACCCATATCGATTTTAGTCAAAATTTCGAGTCCGCCATCTTGGATCGCGAAATGAATGTTATATTCGCAATCAGCGATCCCCAAAACCCGGAAAACGATACCCATATCGATTTTAGTGAAAATTTCGAGTCCGCCATCTTGGATCGCGAAATGGATGTTATATTCGCAATCAGCGACCCCAAAAACCCTGAAAACGATACCCATATCGATTTTGGTAAAAATTTCAAGTCCGCCATCTTGGATCACCAAATGGATGTTATATTCGCAATCAGCGACCCCAAAAACCCTGAAAACGATACCCATATCGATTTAAGTGAACATTTCGTGTCCGCCATCTTGGATAGCTAAATATAGAAAACGAAAAAAAAAAACAATTTTAACAAACAAAACGAGCCTTGAAAAAAAAAATCACGTGATTAGTGTGATTACAAAAATGAGACAGCCCTGAATCCTTAGTACCGAGTAAAATGTATGGGCGTACCGAGTAATACCCCGTCCCCCACCACCCCTCTCCCCCCGCACGATTGCTCTGTCTAGACGGCTTCGTTGAGCGACTGTATGTAGTATGAATCGTTAGACTGTGGTACCACTATGATTTAGTGCCAGTGGTAGCAATCCATTTAAAATGCAGCTATTCAGAACATTTCCGTTAGTTTGTGTTTTGTAGAGCACTAAATCATTGTAACGCGAAAATTTACCTCGTGGCCTTACTTAACTACAAATTGCTGTTTCCGTATTAAAGTACAAGGTAAATATATACTGAGAACTGAGATAGAATATTTTAATAGGATATTAATATATTTTGGAATAATGGTTGCGATTCTGTTGTGCGGAGAAAGATGCGTTTATTGGAACGCAGCGACTAGGTATTCATTATTTTGATAATGTCATTGCGCAGAAGAAAAAATAGCACATTTTCTTCATTATGAATACCGCTCATAATGAAGAAAGTGTTGTGTTTTTTCTTCTGAGCAATGACCCTATCAAAATTTACAGACAGGTAAATCTAAACCTACTGAATAAAATATTGGTAATATTATGGATGAATTGTTTGGGAGTTTTCTATCAAAAGATTTCGAAATAACTTTTTGATATCCCTAATTGTACATTATAGAGAGCAGTATAATAACTATTTTATCCACCGTCTGTTAAACATCACAAATAAGCAAATAAATAAATGCAATTTACACATTACTCCACAGTCCAACAAAAACAATTCCCCACAGAAAATATTCAAAAATAAAAACCATTTATAGCATCGAAGGGAACTTTACTACAGTTGCAACCTTGGAACATGTATAACAAAACTACACGGTATGCCGGCAACCGCAGCATTCCACGCAAAAAAGAAAACCGGCCTTAATCGGTTTACTTCGAAAGTAAGTGACCCCTGGCGTTCAAGGTAAGGCAGCGATTGTTTCTTGTGACTGCGATCGTTATCTTTATGTGACATTCCGAGAATTGATTGTCTGTATTTACAGATTGTTGGCAAGTGAACCATGGTGAACCTAGTAAGCGCTGACAACAGACACGCTCGGACAGATAAATTTAAGATTCATTTTACTGTACTAAGAATAGCTCTGTATGGGGACGGAGAAAGAATATAAGTATCACCACCCCATATCAACCGAAGGGTGTTCTAAGAGGCGACTAACGGCGCGGCGGCGACGGCGGTGCAAAGTACGCCTCCCCGTACCCGGTGCTAGATGGGGACACTATGGTCCCTCCAACCCGAAGGGGGTCATCTCGAAAGAGATGGTCGTCGATGGTCTGCCGGGGTGCGAGAGATATGCTTTCGGTAATCTCATCTCCGGCATCCAAAGACCCAGGACGGCGTGCGTTTTAGTCGGTTCGAGTCCGACATAACCACCTCCACCGGCTCCGTGGGGATTCTTCGCACGATAAAAAAAAAAGAAAAGGCGACTAACGGAAAATATACGCAGACGATATCACTGCGAGAGAAGGAATACTCGAAATAAAACCCTGTACCAACCCGTCTGGCCAGCGTGGCAACAGTAGGCCAAAAGGCCTATGTCCAGCAGTGGACTGCAGTTGCTAATTGGTTGTTTGACTACAGTAACATTATTAATCAGGACTATCAGTCAGTGCAGATAAAAATGATCCCTATGTCAAATTTTATCGAAATCCATTGAGCGGTTGTTGTGGAATAGTAGACAGACATTAATTTTCACAAATCGCGAACGTTACTATAATAACTAGCTTTCGCTTGCGGCTTCGCCCGCGTGGATGTCGGTTATCGCGACAAAACATTTTTCAAAAATCGTAGGTGTACGAAGTTTCATACTTCTAACTTTGAAAATTACGACCTTTCCATACAAACGTTCCTCACTTATTTTACCCTCTTAGTAGTTGAATTTTACAAAACGCTGATACATGAAATTTAGTGCATCTAGTTCTGAAAATTACGGACTTTCATACAGACTTCCATCCCTTATTTTACCCCTTTAGTAGCAGAATTTCCAAAAATCCTTTCTTAGTGGATGCTTGTATCATAAAATGCATCCACTGTCAAAATTTTTAGTTTGTAGGTTCAGCGTTTTAGGCCCTGCGTTGATGAATCAGTCAGTCAGTCAGTTGGGATAAGTAATTTTATATGTATATTTAGAAGATAGACAGATAGAACTATTTCATAGAGTTATAGTTTCATCACGCTTTTAGACTCAGCACGCACGGACCTTAAGTAACAAACCTTATTGAAGCAGAGAGACATACAACACGAATATTTTCTTCACATTATGCCATACCTGTCTCCAACAATTATATTAATCCCATTTATTCTTAGGATAACTACACAAAAAATCGAGATACTAGAAACTATTTCAATCGCTTTGATATGGCGCCAACAGATTTCCCGCGAGGCTGTTGGCTTCAGCCGCCCGTTGATGAGTCAAGAACACGGTTCTAAAGGCATCATCAAAGAAACATCAACTGGAGTTATTTCTTTGTGTGTATCCAGTGCTTTGAACTACCAGGAGAGATGTTTTAAGACTTAGCGTTTTGTGACACTCTTTGATATAGATTTGAATAACGTTTGTAACCTTCAGAGCTCTTTAAAAGCTGAAAAGCTTTCATATTGCATAGGAATATCCCACTAAGACAGCCTCCGTGGCGTAGCGGTAGTGAACGCGGCCACTACGCAGGAGGCGCGGGTTCAATCTCGCTCAGTACAAATATCTATTTGTGTGCTTGAATATGGGTATTTGCATGGGTCTGGGTGTTTCTACATTATGTATGTATTTACAACAAAAAATGTATTTAAGTATGTTTATCCGCATTCTAGATTCCGTAACACAACCTAGTTAAGCTATGCTTACCATGGGTCTAGATAGCGTTGTGTAGAATGTTGTGGATTTTTTTATCGGATGTTTGGATGCTCGTTATTCACTCACGCTCTAACAGCTGAAAGAATCTGACTGAAACTTTGGAACAACACACTACTTTTTATTCCTGGTATAGGTTAGAAACTTCATTTCTTTTTTCACACGGCAAAGAAATGGAATTATTTGCCCACACACGTGCTCTTCCTCTTTTTACAATCCTGGATTCTTCAATCAGACCGAGAAAAAGCTGACTAAGCCGTCGACGTAGGACTACCATTTTGGAACGATCCATCCCACTTCTGGACGGAACTCGAATACGTCATGACAAACTGTTCTTTGACAATTTTTTTTTCATTATTGATTTATTTGTTGAGTGGATATGTAAATGCGACGGGCGGTCAATGAATGTATGTTAAATGTACCTATTGGGAAACAGTTCATTGGCACGATTTTAAAAACGCGTTATAGATAAGAATATACCTGTTTAAGATGTTCCTGTTTTAAAGCAATGGTTCTGAAAGTTTAAAGCATGATGACCCCTACAAATGATCAGGGACCCGAGCCAATCTTTTCTGCACTGTTGATGACAGGACGAGGCTCAGAAAGGCATCAGGAGGTTATGCATCTCATAGGGTCGGATGCATAAGTGTGGCGACGGACGTCCCTTGGTGTTGCACACGTCTGTAAGTCGCGGTAACCACCTCAGCTGGGCTATGTGTATGTATAAAAACATTACCCTCTTTCCTTCGGCAGTCGGGTAAAAATGCTCTGGATCAGGGTGTTCTCTATGGGGTCAAATGGTAGTCAAATCACTCACATCCATAACAGTCAAGTAAATCCAAATATATAGTAGTATTAGAGCAGACCATAGAATCCAAAGTGTAAGATTTGGATGTATGGTTCCATTCAAAGTTGGCATCACAGGATTGGTGTCCGGATGAAGAAGAGATTGTGTAAATTCCGGATAGTATTCTTGTCTTGCTACCCAAAAATCGATTAATTACCATCGCCATTTTTATTTCTTTTTGTCGCGTATCCCCAAACGATGTGCTCGTGTACGCCAAGTGTTATACCGCAAGCACAACTTTGAGAAACGCTGTTCTACAATAAATATAGTATGCGACATCATCAAGACTACGTATTGATTCAAATGTTGTTTGTGACGTCATTGTACGTGTATTGACGTCACGAGTTCATTATGCGTTGAAAATGGGGCACATTGGCGCTTGTCATCGTTGCCGTTGGCGTTTTGCCAGGTACAGATGAAAGATTGGGAAATCTCTAATGAATGTTGGGCTTAATTTCACTTCTCTAGACTATGACGCATGGTCTCGTCATATTGAGAGAGGATTATGAAGAATTCGTATTTAAAAATGTCAAAACTGCTGTTGTTTTTCGTCAAAACAATTGGGTCATCACGCGAAGTATTTTAGTTTTTTTCTTTGGAAAATACATACATACATACATACATAAAATAACGCCTTTATCCACGGAGTGTTAGGCAGAGGTGAATTAATACCTACATTTCACTAAATCATTGTATTCGGTCCCACGTAATAAGGGGTGAGCCTATTGCCGTTTTTGTTTTGCCTGCCCTTACCTTTGGGATATAGTTCAAAAATAATCGTTTATAATTAATAACAAAATATGACAGGTAGATAATACTATGAAACCTACTAAATATTTAGTTTAAAAAAAAAAAAAATGTTTGATCTACTTCATCCTATCTTTACTCTCAGTCGCATCCGAAGCGGGTTGGCTGAACTGATATTTATCGTGAGTGAAGCGACAACTGCCATCTACACAACCCAAAGGCGATATCGAAGCATTGCAGTTTTTTTATAAAGGACTCGTTAATTTGACTTCACCTCGGCTGATGTTAAGCTAAAGGCAAAGTCTCGGAAAGAGGGTCACCATCGTAAACATGTACCATGTTAATAGTGGTGGCACTCAGCTTGACGGCCTCATCAGATGCCTTTTCACGCCCCGCTTAAAGGACCCGGGTCTATAGGGAGAAGGAAACACGTGAGCTGGCAGGGAGTTCCAGGTCTTAGTCACCATAGGCATAGGAATGAGTCGCTAAAACGCTTGGTTCTGGCAGGTCTACTCTGTACCGTATACGGATGGCATCTTAGCCCTGCACGTGTCGTCCTGTGAAGGAAGGGAGAGGGTGGGACTAATTGGAAGAGCTCATCAGAACATTCACCATGCTAGAGACGGTAGAATACTGCCAAAAACGCAACATCTCTATGTATCTGCAAAGGCTCGAGGGTATTCGTGACCAGTTGTTTGAGTTTTTAGGGCTCCAACTACCCGTAACGACTGCCATAGATGTTCGTATGGGAACCGGGACGGACGGCTTAACAGACAGAGATAAATAAATTTAAAAAAAAATCTTCTCTGCGCCAAATTCATCCATACAGGATTTCTGACGTGATGGAGTTACAAACACAGAAGAGGTATCTTATAACTCCACACATTGACCCCCTCCCCATTGTATACACCACCTCAGCAGTTATAATAATTAGTACAATAAATCTTAAGTCATAGATTTGGTTAATTAATCTGTGCAGCACCAACCTCCGACATTGTTTGCTCAATCTAGGGGTCCAGTCTGCCGATCTGTAACAGGGGATGAACTATCTTTTATTAAATGTAAAAATCATTATCATCCGAGCTACAGATCCGGTTGCATTCAAAGATTGCAAAACTGAACCTGTGGATCACTCTCCTACGCCAATATCAGGAGTGATTGTAGCCTGATCCTGAACCCAGCAAGAAAAGCCTGTGTCAGAACTGCCAGAGGCTCGTCCTGTGAGTACCAGCTTGCAGGTGAGTTTGCATTGGGCTCCAAAGAATTTGGTTAGTTCTTGTTGGACAAACATTTGATGTTTTGCAATTTTATGAAAAAATATTAAAATATATTTTCGTGTTGAATAGTTCGTTTATCAAGGTAAGTAATAGGCTAAACCCACGGAGGACAGAATATGATTAAATAACGGAGATGCCCCATTGATAAATTCGCCTAATAAAAACGCGTCGCCGAATGCGGGTGGGAAGAGAGACGCGCGGGGTGTCAAAAGTCGAAGGACGTCATAGGTATAACGTTCCTACCGAATGAGTCAATTTGACGTTTGGATGGCACGCGACTCGATTGCCTTGCAACAACTCCGCTATCATTTCCTTCTCCATGGCTAAACCTCATAAGAATAACATAGATGGAACCTATAGAAATAGCAAGTGAAGAAAGTAGTGCTATCTTGCTCGCACTCTTTGTGAGCCCACAGGAGTGCGAGTGAGATGGCACTACTTTAGCATTCCTTTTTGCGGCTTCACTTGCTAGTTCTATACGTGCCGTCTATGTTATTCTTTTAGCTTGAGGGCTAAATAATCATCACGGCCCGCGCCCTTGAGTAGTTCACAATAGCGCAGCAATAATCAATCATACATGTCAAACAATCCAGTAGGTCTTAAACGATCCCATACCTTATACATACATATATATACACACGTCTGTAAATCCTCGAAGGGGTAGGCAGAGGTGTATTAGTATCCACGTTTCGCCAGTTATGATTTTCAGTTTCAACTTGTGCTGTATGTCTACTGTCGGATGGAAAACTGCACTGTCCCTTAGTCCCCTTTTACGACACCCACAGGAAGAGCTGGGGTGGCCCTATTCTACTCCAACGGGAACCAACACGACAAATACCTTACATGAAAATTAATAACTTGCAGGCATATAATTAATATAAGTAAATAGGGTGCTCCAGGGTTTGAAAGTACGGTACGTGTCGCCGGGGCTGGTCAGCGTCAGCTATATTCAAAATTCACAAATCATATAATCTACCTACATAGACCATTAAATCGGGACTTATAAAACGTCAATATAAAAATAAATATTAAATACTAGTTTAGCAAATGGACCACACCGCGCCGGTTCGAAACGCGGCCCAGACCTGAGAAGACTCCGGCAAGAATTGCTCCCTGGATACCACACTAGGATTCCCTGTGTCGTGGTACCCAGTCACCTTCACACTATTATGACAACAATACAAGATTAATTTTGTTCTTGACATAACATAACATAATAAATATATTTTTTTAGATAAATGAAAAAAAAAAAGAATAAAAGCATGCATGCACGAATGTGTTTGTGTGTGTGTGCGTGCGTGTGAGTTTGTGTAAAGGCAAGTGAGTGCCCACTTTTCATATATAACTATTATAAACATTCACTAATCGGCTAGTAAATAATAATAAAGTGTTAAAAAATTTCTATGAGCGACATCTAAAATCTACTATAAAATGTACAATCGAAGATAATTTATATTCTTTGACCTTCATTTGTCCACCGTCTGTCCCCCCATTCCATTATAACGACGATGAATAACCAAATCGATCCAAGGTTACCGGTAATTGTTGTAGTAACTAGTAATTTGGTGTCTAGCCGAGAATGTTTCACAGAAATCATTAGTGTTTTATTTATTTATATTAATAGTACTTCTATGTATTACAGTAGGTACTTTAGTAAAAAAGTGACAGGAATTAGATAAATGAGTTCTAAATTTTTACCCGACTACGGCGAAGCCAAAAGGAGGGTTATGATTTTGACAGGCTATGTATGTATGTATGTATGTTCATTTGTTCCCTCATAGCTCCTCAACTACTTATTAGAACTGGACAAATGAGGTATCGTTACAAGCGGCTTCATCGTCCGATGGTTATAGGCTATATGACGTGTCACTCAATCTTGTGTGGCGCCCTCTAGCGCTCATAAGGTACTGTGTTAAAAAATAAATTTGAGATAAATATGCCGTGTTTGGTATCAAATGAAAGGGCTTCATGGGCACATTTCAAATATGTATAAATTATTAGCTTTACCTTGCCCCAAAATAATATAAATAAAAAATAAAGTTTAAAACTAAAACCCGACTAACGAAAAATCACGCTCCAAAAAGTAACAAACAAGAAAATATCAAGGATAGCCGTGGTCGTATGCCACTTACTCCAATAAAACAATATATTCTAGGGAAAAGTGGCAATAATAATATATCCTTGATTTTTTCTTGTTTGTTACTTTTTGGAGCGTGATTTTTCGTTAGTCGGGTTTTTTGTCAATACTTCTCTTCATCTTAGCGTTAATCCCAGTCGCATCCGAAGTTCTCAGCTTAGAGTCTGCGGTCCGCTTTACCAGTCTAACTGTGGATTTGGCTAAACCTCGATATTTTCTGTGAAGCGATTGCCATCACAACCTAAAGGCGATATCGAAGCATTGCAGCTAGACCAGTTGTTGGACTTTTGAGGGCTCCAACTACCCGTAACGACTGCCATTTTTTTTATCGTGCGAAAAATCCGGCGGTATCCATGGGGATTTTTCGGAGCCTCAAACCGACCAAAACGCACGCCGGCTTGGGTCCTTGGTCGCCGGAGGTGAGATTGAAAAAACCTAGACAGTCAAAATCGTGTGTTTTAGTAAAAATATAACAAAAACTTACGCAACATTAGACTAACACACCCACGCACAGACTACATAATTACCCAGTAATTTTCTATTGAAAAACGTCTACAAAGTTCAAAGCTACAAAAGACTCGTTCAATTAATCATTTCTATAACTTTACAAATGACCTTCTAAGGTCAGGGGTTATCTACTTCAGCGTTGATCTATCTACTTATCTATTAGAAACAGATGAAAAAAAAACCATTGTACTCCGACCACGAGTTTCCCAACTGTTATTCACTATTCTGAAGGGTGATATAGATAACAGACGCAAAAAAGCTACGCAAATTTGTGTGTAGTGTCGCAATTTGCGATATTGTACGATAGTTGTAGCAGTGCGTTGATGTGCGATATCGCTACGGTTGTATAGTTTATGAGTTGCGATGGGACTTCGCTACAGACATTGCAGCAATGCAGTGGTGGATCGAATTTGCGTTGCGATATTGCTAAGCTAAGTTTACCTATGATGCTTTGCTACGCAAATTTTAGTATTGCGTTGTGTTGCGATATTGCTACGCTATTTTGACCAGTGCGTTACTAGTGTTGCTACGTGACATTGCAACGCTAGTTTTTGCATTGCGTTGCGACACGAAATCGCTTCCCTGCGTTTTTTATTTCAACGTTCAACTTTATGTCGAGAATAGCACTATCCCTTGGTCTCCAGAAGAAATAGGGAGACTCTATTTTACTCCACCGGGAAGTCTATCCTTTATGTAATCAATTAGATAACTTTATAATTTATCAGAACAGATTGGAAAACTACACAAAGTTAATTTCGTCTCGCCAAGCTGATAAAATGTATCAATAAGTCGCAATAACTGCGATTGATAAAGTAAATGCGTAGTTAAAGCAGTAAATATAGGGATTAAAGGTGCCACTGAAGCGGAGACATCCGGAAAACAATCAATCACATTGATAACTGGAGTTATTCCAGACAATTCCTCATTGAAAGGGACTGCCGTGATATCCCTTTATCCGGTGGTGTCATCCTATTTGGCAATGAGTTTTAATTACATACATACAATCACGCCTTTATCCCCGGAAGGTTAGGTAGAGGTGAATTTAAGACCCTCATTTCACTAATCATTGTATATGGTCCCACGTAATAGGGGGTGAGCCTATTGCCGTATCCCGGGTACTATTTTTGACTCGAGCCTATGTCTGAGGTTGTGTCCGGCTGTATATATTTGTCTGATGTTAAACAGCCCTATCCCTTAGTCGCCTTGTACGAAACCGCATGGGAGCAGATGGGGTGGCCCAAATTCTAGTACACACGCCGCTTTTAATTACACACATACATTCATGGAGGTCTGATAATTAACGGTAGGGAAAGGAAAGAGCAGAATCGAAAGCCAAAGACAATCCTGGACAGGGGCGGCCTAACATTCTATATGATTTGAGATAGACATGGTCATTAACATTAATAGTATAACACTCACCGGGATATTTACCATGTTCATAGTTTTTATTTGGTAACCGATATTTCGGCGCTGTTTCACCGCTGTTTGACCGCCGAGCTAGTTGTTATTGGGCAGACCGTATCTGTCTACCCTCTTCCGCACTCGTTTATGACGCGCTTCGTCCCTACCACTGTCCGCGTTCTCGCACTGTACTCGATCGCGTTTTCGACATACAACACTCACTGAATCGACTCGCACGGGTTTTGAAATTGTAGGTCTTGTGAACATACGAATCACTGGATGCCAGACACTCGACAGTTGAAACCCATCTTCCCGGCTTGAAACAGCGCCGAAATATCGGTTACCAAATAAAAACTATGAACATGGTAAATATCCCGGTGAGTGTTATACTATTAAGGCCTAGCATTCTGTGCAAAAAGACCCAGCCAACAAGATTTGAAGCTGAATGATAGAAGATACAACATCTTCTTCAGTCAGATCTACAACAGCAGGTACATCAGCTCTAAAATTCTGTTTGGTCAATCTTTTTTAATAAAGGACACGTCAATTTGACTTCACCTTGTCTGATGGTAAGTTAAAGGCAAAGTCTCGGAAAGAGGGTCACCATCGTAAACAAGTACCATGTTAACAGTGGTGGCACTCAGCTTGAAGGCCACATCAGATGCTTTTTACGCCGCGCTTAAAGGACCCGGGACTGTAGGAATGTAGCATCATCATTGTCATCCACATAAAGACGTTAGTCCTGATTGCACCCGAGGCCACGGTGTCCTCGGAGCTCAGGGTCCGCCAGTAGGGTTTATTCCGATCTGCCACCACTAGGCTTGCCACCGGGGTGGTGGTTGGCACTAATTTGGTGTCGTTTACCACCCCGGTGGTCAATGGCACATAATTAGTTTCATCCGCCCCTTCATAGTTATAGGGTCTAATAAATATGCAATGTCTCGAACAACTAGTTCATTCTATTTTCTGAAGTTTACGCGAATGTCACTCATTGAAATACATCTTGAGGCGAGCTTCAATCAACACATACTACAAGCCGCCAACGAAGATAAGTAAATTTTTACCATCTGTCAAGTGCCAACTACCTCTACAAGATGCAGGGGTCTACAAAATAGACTGTGACTGTGGGCTCTCATATATTGGTCAAACCAAGCGACTCGGGTCAAAGAACACATAGCTGACATAAAACACCAACGCTCAACAAAGTCAGCTGTATGTGAACACGCGCAAAAAGGCACCAACCATTACCTAAGGTTTGATAAACCACAGATACTCGCCAAAGAACACCGATATATTCCTAGAATGATCCGCGAGGCTATTGAAATTAATAAACACCCAAATTTTAATAGAGAGGATGGATGGACCGTTCCACCAGCTTGGGACCCAGTCATCCACATTATCAAACCCAGTAAGCAGCAAAATCCAGTAAGACTTGACAACACAGTGAGCTCATTCTGCGTGAATGCGAACACCAATAATTCACCATGATTCGGGTATTTTGAGATAACTTATACTTCAAACTATGTGACAACTACCATCGTGAGTCACACCGCGAAAATGGCTGCTGCAAAGCAGCCGAAACGTCGGGTTAAAAAGTAATAATAACGAATATATCGCGATAGAATCCGTAAAAAGTGGTTTTATTTCAACTAGTTCATTCATTTGATTATATCATTTTCGTGAGTCAATTTCATTAATAAATAAGCAGCGAGACGTTGATATCGTGAACTAGACCGTGGCAGTATACTTGACCCGGTTTCGTCAACAACTGACATTGACCGTCAATATAGTACCGACATGATTATCTGCCCTTGAGATACCAATTCACCTTTAAAAGTTCCATTGTATTGTAGGCCACACGAGCCGAGAAAAATTGAGCTTATAGTCAAGAGATTAACAAAGTCTCAACAAAGTATCAAGCTCATTTTAGAACCAAAGGGATAGCAAATCAAACTGTTCTAATAAATTAAATTGTATTAATATCTGAACTTAAGGTATGTACCAAATATCAGAATAATTCGTCACCAGGAGGGGGGGAGGGGGGGGGGGGGCAAGGAATTAAGATCATTTTGAGCACTTTGTTCATCAAGTTCGATCTAATGCGGATGAACCTCTCCCTTTCTCAGTTCTTGAAGAACCTCATATCATATTCGCTTGTAAAAACCTAAGTAAGTATGTAGGTACTGCTAGCGCAGGCGACTCGGGCGTCTCCATCCCCATGAACGCGGCATTAACATACACATTTCTCCAACTATGGTTTTCGGTCCCACGGAATATAAACCTATTGCTGTCAAGCAGCACTTATTTTTGGGGTGTTTGTTTATTTTCGGATGGAGAACAGCGTTATCCCTTAGTCGCTACGACACCCATAGAAGGAAATGGGGTGACCCTATTCTACTCTATTGGGGAACTAACACGGCATTACGCAGAAACTAAAAAATAAGATAATGGATAGAACCTATCTATATTTACATAGTGTGCTTTTTAACAATACCACTACACAGTTCGAAAAACATTGGAAAAAATGAAATGCTCAAGTGAGACTCGAACTCACGACCTTTCCCTTACAGGGGGATTGCTCTGCCAACTGAGCTATTGAGCACCACTTGAATCATTCCAAATTTTCCTTCTCTTTATATCTGTTTATAAGGGCGACGGTGCAGCCATCTACCAACATTCTTACGAACTGTTGGAAACAATGAATGATTTTTCAACCATTTTTAAACATTGAATTTTTGATTAAAAAATTCATTCAAATATTTGGGCGCAGTCGCCCAAATAAAACATTGAATTTTTTATAGCATTATTGTCGCCCTTATAGACGGATATAAAGAGAAGGAAAATTTGGAATGATTCAAGTGGTGCTCAATAGCTCAGTTGGCAGAGCAATCCCCCTGTAAGCGAAAGGTCGTGAGTTCGAGTCTCACTTGAGCATTTCATTTTTTCCAATGTTTTAGAACTTAAAAGTTAGCATAATAAATGCTATAAAAAATTCATTCAAACCACTACACAGTTTATAGCAAAGTCGCTTTCCGCGTTTGTCCGTCCCTATGTATGCTTATATCTTTAAAACCATGGTACGGATTTTAATGCGGTTTCTTTTAATAGATAGAGTAATTCAAGAGGAAGGTTTATGTGTATAATACAAGTTTAATATAGTAGAGGGCATAGCGGGGACAGGATCTAATGCCACGCGGGCGGAAAATAATTGGAGGTACGAAGTACGCCGGGTCAGCTAATCATGTATATAACAGCTTCAAAAAGTTAGTTCAAAAAGTCGGATTATGGTCATTCGCGATACAATTTTTTTTTCTTTAGCTCCAGTCTAGTATAGAAGTCATTGACATAAGCAGATATTTATCAATGTTAGTAAATACTTTGCACCCGGCGTTGTGTCCGACAGACCTATTATTCGTGTGTAAGTCCTCAATGGCGTCTTATCAAGATACGTGTGAATTTGGTACAGACAGCTGGCAGACGGACACACCTACGAGCAACCGATATTAACTATCACACACCTTTTTTTATCGTGCGCAAAACCCCCACGGATACCCAGCCGAAGGCAGCGGGGGCGGGCGGTTACGTCGGATACATACATACATTATAAACACGTCTTTATCCTTCATGTCCGTGACATCGCAGATAAAATGCAAGAGAGCCACCTCCACTGGTGCGGCCACGTCTTGTGGAAACAGCCCAGCTACGTGGGTAACAAATGCCTGACAATGGTGCCCCCACCGTGTCCAGCTAGAAGGGGTAGGCTCAAGAAGTGCTGACTTGGCGTCGTGGAGGGTGACATGCAGCTGCATTAGGGAGGCGCTCGTGTATCACGAAGTGCCTCTCTACCTTCGCCGCATAGTCGGGGCGTATCTGTCGGAGAGAGCAGTCGTCTACCCAAGTGCGACCGGGCTCGGTCGGCGAGAGATGTCGTGCGGTGTTCCGCAGGGATCGGTCCTGGGACCGCTACTGTGGAACATCGGTTACGACTGGGTGCTTCGCGGTGAGCTCGTGGACGGTGCCGCCGTCACGTGTTATGCGGATGACACGCTGGTGACGGCGTGCGGGGCTACATACCGCGAAGCGACCCTGAAGGCCACGACCGCGGTTGCCCAAGTCGTGGAACGGATTCGGCGGCTGGGTCTCGAGGTGGCTCTGCATAAAACCGAGGCCATGTTCTTTCATGGGCCTCGGCGCGTGCCACCGGAGGATTCCAGCCTCATAGTGGGAGACATTTCCATCGGCGTCAAGGCCCAGATGAAATATCTGGGGCTCGTACTCGATGGCCGGTGGAACTTCGGGGAGCATCTCCGAAGACTGGCCCCCAAATTGAAGGACACAGCTGCCGCTTTGGGGCGGCTGCTGCCCAACATGAGGGGGCCGGATGACTCCTGCAGGAGACTCTACGCGGGAGTCGTGCGGTCCATGGCCCTATATGGGTGCCCAATATGGGCGGACACCCTGACGGTCCACAATGCTTGTCGGCTGCGTGGACCGCAGCGTGCAATGGCCAGCAGGGCCATTAGGGGGTACTGCACGATATCCTTCGAGGCGGCGAGTCTCCTTGCCGGATCCCTACCGTGGAACCTGGATGCGAGAGCCCTTTCGATGCTATATCGGTATCGTAAGGAGGCGCGGGAGCAGGGACGGGAACCCGAGCCCGAAGAAATTCGGGCCGTGAGGTCTCAGCTCCACAGGGACATGGTAGCGGAATGGGAGCTACGACTTGGGCGACCAAGCGCAGAGCACGCCGTAATAGCGGCGGTAAGACCCATCATGGAGGAGTGGCTAGAGAGGCCACACGGCAGCCTCTCGTACCGGCTGACGCAGGTGATTACCGGACACGGGTGTTTCGGGAGTTACCTGTGTCGGATCCGGAAGGAGCCAACGTCCGAGTGCCATCACTGTGATGCGAGCGAGGACACAGAGCTGCACACGCTGACCGAGTGCCCGGCGTGGGACACGCCGAGGCGGGTCCTAGTGGCGGCTCTAGGGGTGGGAGTCCTCACACTCGTCACATTGCTCACAGCGATGGTACGATGCGCAAACGCTTGGGGTGCGGCCGCCTCCTTCTGCGAGCAAGTAATGCTCGAGAAGGAGGCGGCCGGTCGGGTCCGGACCAGACTCCGGGCCCGGGAAGCCCGTGCAGAGCGAAGGCGAACCGGACGTCGGAGGTCGCAGAACGACCTCCGTCCTCCATGAGCGCTGGCCTGGGGGTGACCGGTGGAGCCGCCTGTCACCCTAGCAGAAGCAGGCCGCGGCGGCGGCGCAAAGTGCGCCTCCCCGTAACCGGGGCTAGATGGGGACATTTTGGTCCCCACGACCCGAAGGGGGCCATCTCGAAAGAGATGGTCCTGGGTCTGCCGGGGTGCGAGAGATATGCTTTTGGCAATCTCACCTCCGGCAACCAAGGACCCAAGACGGCGTGCGTTTTAGTCGGTTCGAGTCCGACATAACCGCCTCCACCGGCTCCGTGGAGGTGGTATCCGTGGGGATTTTTCGCACGATAAAAAAAAAAAAAAAGGGTGACATGCGTGAAAACGGTCTCACTACCTTGGACGCCCAAGATCGTGCGAAGTGGAGGAGGAAGAGCCGTAAGGCGGATATGTGGAATATAAATAGTGTGTGAATTATTCCTGAGCTCCGAGGGCACCGTGGCCTCGGATGCAATCAGGGCTAACGTCTTTATGTGGATGATGATGACGCCTTTATCCCTGGAGAGTTGAGCAGAGCTGAATTAACTCCCACATTTCACCAATCAATGTATTCGGTCCCACGTAATAGAGGGTGAGCCTGTTGCCATATTCCGGGCACTATTGTTGACTCGAGCCTATATCCGAGGTAGAGTCTGGGCTGTATATATCTGTCTGATGTTAAACAGCCCTATCCCTTAGTCGCCTTGTACGACACCGCATGGGAAGAGATGGGGCTGCCCAAATTCTACTCTGCCGGCAACCACGCGGCGGATACGATCGATGAAAACCGCGCACCATCTAAGATCTTTCGATACCGGGGTATAAGATTGCCTATAAGATAATAACACTTGTACCCCCGGCTGACTTAGGACAATTACCCATTTCGAGATCAATTACCCCCCTCGAGTGCGGGAACCATGGTCTCTCCAACTTACCCCCGGAAAGGGGGGACACTATCTATGTGCAGATGGTTGATACTCAACCACGCTGAATATGTGGAATGGATTTGGTTAACGATAGAGAATTGCCTTGGTTCTTTATTTTTAATCATCCGCCCTGCCTATAATAGTGACTGATTTGAATATTCAATTTTATAGAATAACATATACTGCGGTAATATCTGCGGTAGCCTAGTGGTATGGGTAATGGACTGCTGACTGCTTTTCGAAGTTATGTGTGTATTTATTGCAGGTTAATAAGTGCCCGGTTAATGGCAATGGGCTCTCGCCACCTATTACATGGGGACCTAAACATAAACTGGCGAAATGTGGGTGCTAGGCTAGCACCACTGCCTACGCCTTCGGGGAATACAGGCGTGAGTTTATGTTACATTATGTTATGTTATCCCGGGAATAGGTTCTTATAGATTGCGGGAACGACATTAAAAGTCTTGCTGTTAAGGGTAAGGGGCTGTATGTTTACTGTCGGATGGAAAACAGCCCTGTGACACCCATGGAAAGAGATGAGGTGAGGACCCTATTCTACTTCACCAAGAGCCAACACGGCAGCATAGGGTACAGAAATTAGTAAAATTACCCTCAAAACTGTAATACCTACTGACTGTCATCAAATGCGGCGTGCGTACGCGCAATATGACGCACGGCCAGCTGTTTTCCGCAACAAACGATCCGATTATGCATTAATTTGGTTTGTTATAATATTTTAATGAAACAAATGTAATATCATATGTGTAAAGACTATTGTAAAGACTAATAGTGAGTCAACTCCATTGTTAAATCGCAACATGAAGCACAGGACTACCTAGTTGAGGCACAATTTAAATAATATCCCTAAGTAAAGACCAAGACACTTAACCGCACAAATAAATCCATACTAATATTATAAATGCGAAAGTGAAAGTAACTCTGTCTGTCTGTATGTTACGCTTTCACGCCTACACCACTGAACCGATTTTGATGAAATTTGGTATAGGGGTAGGTTGGACCATGAGAAAGGACATAGGCTATGTCGCACCCCCAGTGGAAAATAGGCATAAGTGATCTTACTTTGATTCGTCGATTTTATCATATTTGAAAGGTTCGTTTAAAGATACATATGCTAAATTTTTTTCATATTTTTCTTGTTAAATTTGACGAATTAAAACAAGAAATTCGTTTTGAGAATTTTGGTTCCATTACATTTTATCTTACGGATTAGTAGATTATGTGATATAACGCTAAGAATAAATTGAGAAATATGACGTATTACTTATTATTACGTTTATCCCTAATATTTTATGTAGAAAATTAAAAGTAACAATTATTATGATTTAAATGCGTTTGTTTTTTTTACATCGTTAGTCTTGTATACACGATTATTTTTTTATTTGTTATATTAACTAGCTAAGGAAATTATCTTAAATGCGCTTACTTAGCCTAAAAGATAAACTTAGAAAACAATAACAGCTGTATGACTGTTTACTTTTTATGAACATAAAATAAATTAGAATAAGAATGAATACTGCTTTCTTCCACTCAAAACTTTTCTATACGCCGAAACATAAGACTACATACTGCGGCGCGGCTGTAAAATAAGAACGATTACTTCTTTCTTTCACTAGAATATTTTCCTTTCACCGACATGTAAGAATAGATACTGCGGCGTGGGAGTAGACAGCGCTAACATAGGTGTGAATACATCGATACCGGGGACGGGGCGGGTGCGTATCCACGCGCTTGACAGTCAGTGCCCATTTCTAGGTCAAGATAATACCTGCGTTAACGCATTTGCGAAAGCAAAACAACAACAATTGAGTAGTTTTTCTTCTTATTTTAAAGTAAAGTGACCTGAAATGTATAACCGGACGCAGCACAGTAGGGCGAGAAGAATTTTGAAGTTATTAGGTGAGTATAAGCTAAAAAGAGATTATGACACAATGTTTTTTTTATAGGACACGTCAATTTGACTTCACCTCGCCTGATGTTAAGCAAAGGCAAAGTATCGGAAAGAGGGTCACCATCGGAAACATGTACCATGTTAACAGTGGTTGCACTCAGCTTGACGGCCTCATTAGATGCCTTTTCACGCCCCGCTTAAAGGACCCGGGACTGTAGGAAGAAGGAAACACGTGAGCTGGCAGGGAGTTCCAGGTCTTAATGGTGCGGCATAGGAATGAGTCTCTGAAACGCTTGGTTCTAGCTGGTATACTCTGCACCGTACATGGATGGCATCTTACCCCTGCACGTCTCGTCCTGTGTAGCAATGGAGAGGGTGGGTGTAATTGGAAGAGCTTGTCAGAACATTCACCATAGTAGAGACGGTAGAATACTGCCAAAGACGCAACATCTCTACGCATCTGCAAAGGCTCCAGGGTGTTCATGACCTCAGGATTCCCAATAATGCGGACTGCACGTCGCTGCAACCTGTCGAGAGCATCTAGTAAGTACTTTGCGGAGCTGCCCCAGAGATGTGAGCAGTATTCCACACAGGAACGAATTTGGGTCTTGTATGGAAGACACCGCTGCTCCGGCGTGAAAAAACGTCTCACTCTGTTCAGGACTCCGAGTTTACGCGAGGCTGATTTGATGATACTTTCGATATAGTTGTTACTCAGTTTGCAGCGAACATCCATACCGAGGATACTGAGGTGATCCTGCAGTGGCAATGGTGTGCTCTGAAGAGTGGGAAGGGGAACAAAAGGAGATACCTTTGCTGTAAACGCACATGCCTGGGTCTTCTAGGCATTGAAATCGACCAGGTTCCTAGCGCCCCATTGAGAAATGTGGTCCAGGATCCGGTCCAGCTCAGTGACAAGAAGCTGCCTTTTTTCCGCGATATCAGACTGCTTGGCCGCAGGATATGCGTAATAACTCCCGTGTAAGATGCTGTCGTCTGCATAGCAATGAATGCTACCGTTAGCATATCCAGCATTTACCTGCAAGAACTCCGAAGCTCGTCCATCACAAAGGACGCGAATACGGCGCCCCTGCAGGAAGGCAGGCAGACAAGGGAGGTCTGGGAGGCAGGCCAAAGGCTGGTAGCTTAGAAAGAAGCGATTTATGCCATACCCTATCGAAAGCTTTGGCGATGTCAAGACTAATTGCCAGTGACTCGGCGTGCTTTTCCATAGCCTCACCCCAAAGGTGGGTCACGTACGCCAGAAGATCACCCGTTGACCGTTTCGGTCTAAAGCCGTATTGCCGGTCACTAAGCAAGGAGTGATCCTCTAGGTGGCGCATGAATTGTGTTAATAATATTCTCGAAAACCTTGCACAGCACTGAGGTGACGGCTATGGGTTGTTCCGAGTTGGCTGGGTCCGAGCGATCCCCCTTCTTGGGGATCAGCTGGACATTCGCCTCCTTCCAAGCCGACGGCACTGTATCTGAACTGTGGGACAGTCGGTACAGCCGCGTTAGCATAGGAGATAGCTCCGCTGCACATTTTTTAAGTACGACCGCTGGAATACCATCAGGACCACTGGTTTTCCGGACATCGAGTGATTGTAGTACTGCACGGACATCGCGTTACCTGATATGGATATCAGACATTGCGTGGTTACCAGTGGGCATTGTCCGTGGTTGCATACCACAATCATCGACTCGGGAGTTGGCCGCGAAGAGATTGACCAGCAAATTTGCTTTCTCTTGCGGCTCATGGGCCAGAGATCCATCGGGGTTGCTCAGCGGGAGAAGCGAGGGCTGGCAGAAGTTGGCTTGCACGGCTTTGGCCAGTCGCCAGTAGCCACGGCACGTGAGATGCGCCACTAGCCGTGCTATGTGCTGGGCATCCGCCCTGACGTAAATCCTCTTGCAGACCTTTGTCGCTCTATTGTACGCCGCCTTGGCCTTGTTACGCAGACTGTTTATGCTCAACAGCCTCCCGAACCACTGACGCGCTCTGCGGACTCCGGTGACATTGGTTTATGGGATATAGTATTCCATACCCAAACCGATCTCACCGGCGACAGCAGTAGCGCTCTCAAATGGGTTCTAACCCTCAAAGCAGCGTTCAACCCACGAGATGGACGCATAATAGTCGCGTAGTCCATCCCAGTCCGCTGACGAGTACTGCCAAAGACGCCTCTTCCCCTGCACGGGTCGTGGGGGCGCTACAATGGGCACGGTGGAGCGGACCAGACAGTGGTCGGAGTTACCTAAAGCAGCACTCACCGAGACACTGTACTGGTCCAGGCGACTCGTCAATAGAAGGTCTAGCAGAGAGGGCTCTATGCCGGACTCTCTTGATATCCTGTAATGCTTGATGTTTGTTTTTCCTGTCTAATCCTCCTAGTGTTTTCCCGGCTGCTCTTGGGGAGTCCAGGGTCCGCTTAAACAATGATTTGTCTGGGTTTATATAGTCTGGTAATTACATTGAAGCGACTATCGTCTGACCTTCGTAACCGGAAAGGCGAACCTTAACAATATTCCACAATTCCACAACATTCTACACAACGCTATCTAGACCCATGGTAAGCTTTTATAGCTTGTGTTATGGAATCTAGAATGTGGATAAACATACTTATATACTTTTTTTTGTAAATACGTACATATTATACATAGAAACACCCAGACCAGACCAATAGGATCCTGGTTACATATTAAATATGAATGAATGTGCAGTTTCCTCGCGATGTTTTCGCTTACCGCCGAGCTAGTGGTACAAGTTTGGTATATCATAGCAATCGTTTGGTCTCCAAGTAGGGGAACCCCTGTAATATGAGTACAAGACGATGACTCGTACCACTAGGCTGATGAATGATTCGCAGTCTATTATCATAACATTACCTAATGTCTGTTACTAACGTGTAACATCCTTTTCTATTTTAACTTGTAAAGGGTTCACTATCTATTTGCATAAAAAAATAGCCATAACATAGGCTTATGTTAATTTATACTAATGATATTAATAAACTCTAAACTAAACTAAACTAGTAGGTGAAGGATAATGCCACCACTCGGGGTGCCTAGCCGTAATAATAACATGTGTAATAACAAAATATGTATTATAACTCGTTACCTTGATTTGTTAATATTTTTTGCTTGTTACCTTTGATTTTTATTGAGAGAGAATAAACATTTTGTTGTACGGAGCCAATACAAAACTTATTTAAGTTTAGTCCTAACAAGTTATCTACTGATTATTTAAGAGTTTATAAAAAAATCAATAGTGGTAGTAATCCTCACCGAAACTCTACAATTCTGAATATTATTGTGCAATTTTATTGTTGCTAGTACGAACTTTAATTGTTACCAAAATATAATTAGTATTTTGCCTGAAATAAAAAATAGTGAATAAAAAAAAAGGCATTTCCTTTTTTCCCTGTAGTCATAAATAATAACTCTAAGTAATATGTCTTAATATGCAGCTAACTTTTCTATAACATATAATGGAATAAGTAATTATTATTGTTTACTTAAGTTATCTTAACAAGCCTTTAAATTGAAAAAAGGGGTAAGTATTGCTTGTGCATTTCAAACATAATTTTTATAAAGGAAATAATGCAGTATTCTTACTTATACTACCATAAATGTTCATATTCACAAGTTCATTACTGCTTTAATATAACATACTTTTTGAAATATATTTTACTTTTCTGGCAAAGTCTGGCATAAATTTTGATACTCAAAATCTTTTATTTTATTGTATTCTGAAAAATAGCATAATAATTTATTTTTACAATTCCTAATAAACTATAAACATTAGCACTAACTTAAATACAACACGAAGTGCAACATTTTTTTCTCCTTTTTTTGATATAAGAATAACTCTTCTACGTTTGGAAATAAAGTAAATATGCCCATAAATTCAGTTTTTTCACCATACTGAAAAATCAGCATTTTCGTCTTATGCCTTTTTTCCACTGAGGGTGCGATGTTTGGTCGCGATAACCGACATCCACGCGGGCGGGGCTAGTATATTATATATACGTAAGATAATTATTCATGCACAATGTAACAACGCACGATAAATTAGGAAACCATGTAAAATAACTGTACAACGATTATTAAATATATGTACATATATTTGACTAGCTGTCCCGGCAAACTTCGTTTCGCCTTAGAAATTAGAATCAATTAGCTGTATCAAATTCTCCTAATTATTTTGAGAACGGAAAGCATTTCGATTCGGGTCCCATACGCCCATACTAATAGGTCACCGGGGCCCATACTTACACCTACGGAGCCTATATACCTATGGGGTCCATACAACCATATACCTTTACGCTCAAGGGCGTTCATACTACCATAAACCATCAATTTTTCGGATGATGTCGGATCATCAGCTATTTTATATGGTGGTTATGTATTCTTAAATTTTCTGATTTTCCACGCAATTTTTTTTCATTTTTTCTTTCATAAGAACCTTCTCCTAATAATAACGAACACAACAAAAAAAGAATTAGCGAAATCGGTTCAGCCGTTCACGCGTGATGTCGTGACCAAGGGAAATAGGGGTTCATTTTTATGTATATAGATTATTATTATGTTGATACAACTCTAACAAATAATTGGTAATAATGCATTAAAACGGTTCTAGTGAGTTAATCTTAAAAGACAGACATACTGTCGCGGACATTTTTTTAGATCATTTCAAGAGGAATAATTCTTTCATACATATTTTTTTGGTATCTTGAACCGTTTTCGCAGCGCACGCAACGGAAGCCCTCAAATATGAATAATTTTCCCCGTTTTTTCCACATTTTTCATTGTTTCTTCGCTCCTGTTAGTTGCAGCGTGATGTTATATAGCCTAAAGCCTTCTTCGATAAATGGTCTATTCAACACAAAAATATTTTTTCAATTCGAGCCAGTAGTTCCTCAGATTAGCGCGTTCAAACAAACAAACAAACAAACAAACAAACTCTTCAGCTTTATAATATTAGTATAGATTTGAATTGAACATACCTACGACGCTGTCTCGACCGTCGAGTAGATGAAAATGTGCTAGGGTTGTCACAAAAATATTTCTTTACATTGGATAAAAGTTTTTGATTTACAGTTACCCAATCCCCTTTAGAGACTGCAAATCAATTGGAGAATATTTTCAAATAAATCATGTTTCAATAAAGAAATTAAACCGTTATCACCATAAGGTCGGAATTAGGTAGTTATATGTGCTTACACTGTTTTCTTGCAATGTCTCAAATCTCGAAATTAATGGATTAAAGAACAGAAAAAGACCATGACTTATTATTTAATAATACCTAATTCCGACCTATGGTTATCTTATCACACTTCTTAGCAATAAAAATATATTAGATAGATAGATAATTCTTTATTGTACACCAACAGATTTACAGTAGGTCATGTAAATAATGCGCATCTATACAGTATAATATTATCATTGAAATTGAATTGATTGAATTCATATATGCACCAATCATCAACCCCATTGAGAGAGCAGAGAATAATATATTATGATGATGATATTATCATTATATTATATTATTACTTATTATAACACTAGCTTTTGCACGCGGTTTCGCCCGCTTGGATGTCGTACGAAGTTACGTGTACGAAGTTTCATGCTTCTAACTTTGAAAATGACGAACTTTCCATACAAACGTTTATCACCTATTTTACCCTCTTAGTAGTTAAATTTTGAAAAACGCTGATACACGTGTTCATTTATTTCTTGAAAGACACTTTACACACATTTATGAAGTGTGCGGTGCATCTAGCTCTGAAAATGACGGACTTTCATACAAACTTCCATCCATTATTTAGTAGCAGAATTTCCAAAAATCCTTTCTTAGTGGATGTTCACATTATAAAATGCATCTACTGTCAAAATTTCTAGTTTTTAGGTCCTGCGGTTTAGGCTCTGCGTTGATGGGTCAGTCAGTCAGTCGGGACAAGTAATTTTATACACGTATAGATAGATTTTGTTTTCGTTTCATTCGTTTGTCAAACTAGACACACTGTTCTGGTGGCGCCCCGGTACGCCTTCTAGCGAGCCGGTATGTACCGAGGCGTCACGGGCAGGAAGGGAGCCCCATTCTCCTTCATACTGCACCGCAGCGTGTTCCGTAAAAGAGCCGAGTTTACGTACTATAAGTTTTTATTATACATATTGTAATATTATCCTCGTGGACATGAGGAATCGCCACACAATAGGCTGCACTATTTTGTAAATATTTTCCTTCATAATACAGACTGTATAAAAATACTTGATGCTTGTAATATTTTCTAAACTATTACTAATACTCTTATGACATTTTAATGTTAAACAGTCAAAATGTGTTAACAGGTGTGGTCGTGATTTTAAAATATTATGGCACTTACTACGACATAAAAACATAACATAAACTCACGCCTGTATTCCCCGAAGGGGTAGGCAGAGGTGCTAGCACCCACATTTCGCCAGTTTATGTTTAGGTCCCAATGTAATAGGTGGCGAGCCTATTGCCATTAACCGGGCACTTATAAACCTGCGATAAATACACACATAACTTCGAAAAGCATCGAATAGTCATTGGTGTGTGCCATGGTAAGCCTGGGATCGAACCCGAGACCTCGTCTCAGCAGTCCATTACCCATACCACTAGGCTACCGCTACCACTTACTACGAGTATAGGCATAATAACCCTTGCAGTTGCGTAGTAACGTTGCCTTCCTAGTTGTAGGTATATTTTTTCGGCTATGATATACCCCCTTTTTTTGTCGTGCGGAAATCCCCTCGGATACCTCCCCCGCCGGAGCCGGAAGGGGAGGCCATGACGGACTCGAACCGACTAAAACCGCAAAACGACTGAGGGTCGTGGTGCTAGGCCGGAGGTGAGGTTGTCATCGACATATCCCTCGCACCCCGGCTGACCCAGGGCCATCCATTACGGTCTGGCCCTCCTCGGGGTGCTATACCCCCCGGTACCATCCGTCACTTTCCCGATCCGTCAACTTATGTAACTTATAGGTTTATTTTCCCCATTGGTACCACGGTGAGTGTTCTGAAGAGCTCTTTCAACTAATACCATCGTCTTACTTCCTACAGGTGCGCACCGTGCGGTATGAAAGGAATATCATCCTGCGCATGCCCAAACTTTGGAATGAACTACCCGCTGTGGGTTTCCAAGCGACTACAAAATGGGGTTCTTGAAGAAGGGCATTAGATGGTTCTTACAGGGTGCCACCCCTGGATAGCAGGAGCGTGACACGCCTGGTGTTGCACAAGCTCCATAGGCCACGATAAACACTTTCACGTGCTTCTCTGCCACATAAGGGATACTTATAAAAAATATTTTGACAACCAAAAATCCACCATTTTGATTATCTAGAAATTTTAATGTACCTGCTGTCACTCACACAATCACGACGAATCTAATGACACTTCACATGTCTAAATCCGTCAAACCGTTCAGGCTGTAGGCCGTGCCAAATAAATGGACATACATCAATGATATTACATACAAAAAAGAGGCAGATATGTTATTAGACTGCGCCTGGTGAAGACGCGAAAACGTCCCAATTGGGACGTATCGCATTTAGTATATGTCTGGCAAACGCCGAGTTGTCACGTATGTAAGCGCATAATAAAATGGCAATAAAATGCCACCGTGTATTTTTAAAAATGTACAAATTACGACACTAAAATCAATAAAACACGAAGGAACTTCTATCACATGTAAGTACATACAATATCACCGTTTTTTTTGTGTATTTCATTAAAATTAGTTTAATAATATTTTTAAAATAATGGCGGCAAAGAAAAAGGACGGAAATACTCTTTGATATGAGCACGACAAGGACACAACAACACTGCTTGCATAGATTATCAGTACAGATGCGACATAGGGTAATTTTCAGTTTACTGCATACTAAAGTAATAATTTTGACCTGCTGTTCAATTTTATTTGTTATTCAAAATTCAGTAACATAATTTTTGTTTTATTTATTTGTTGTCCTTTAAATAATTGTAATAACCTAAATTTTTTTCGAGGCTTCCGACTAATGAAGTTCGTCTTCAAGAGTGGATTGCAATTGTTAAAGAACAACGAAATGAGTTTGACTGGACACCTTCAAAAAGCAGCAGAATTTGTAGCAATAATTTTGAAGCCACTGAGAGATATACTTCGAAAAAAGGAACATTGCTCAGGAAGAATATAAATAACTGACAAATATACCACTGTTCGGCTTCATTCTGCTCATAAAAATAATCCCAAAATAAAAAACTTTCTAAGAGGCAGAAAAGAAATAAATTAAATTTATTTGAAGGAGTTTAATTTTTGATTATAACGTCAGTACGGCACTATGGTTTTATTTTCGAGAAGTTTCCTAATTATCTTTTTGAATTATTATCATTTTCCGAAATAAATAATGACGTATTATTTTTTCATCGAATTTCATTTCTTGCCTACCAACGAAATACCCCTTCTGTTCAACAAAATCATAATCTATGCTTTGAAACGCAATCGTCCGAATCATTCCGAATTATAGCTATCTTTTTTACTCACGTGCTTATCCCCATCTTTCGTACTACTTTAACGCTAATTGTCAACTATTGTGCACTGACAGACTGCTGGATCAGATTTGAGAAGTCAGTTACTATGAACGTAACATATCTTGTATAAAATATCATTGACATACATACATTCGGGTGCTTCCTGTACGTCACGAAAAACATTAGGTATCCTCCTTCCTTCGGAACTCGGGTAAAAAACTGCAATTCGTAGGCCGGCGAATTGTAGAGTGGAATGATGAATATATGTATCTCTGTTCCGTGATGTATTGTATGTATCTCCTCCACCTGTCTAGGGAGGCTGTTCCCTAGTTAACCTTATGTATACAGAAGAATGACTCTCGCAAATAAAAATATCAAGTTTGTGGACACCTCAGACATTGCAACCATTAGTAATGGCAGATAAAATTTGGCATCCGAGCCGATGTGAACGCACTAGTTGAAAATAGAAATATAGTATTGCCTTGCGATAGATAGTGATAGTGTTATTAAATTACCTATTTGTGTGTACTGCTTGATTGACTCTCGTGAGAAATATTTGAAACCCGTGTCAAGCAGAATAATCCTATTTCGTTTTTTATTTAATACTAGCTTTTGCCCGCGGCTCCGCCCGCGTGGATGTCGGTTATCGCGACCAAACATAGCCTATGTCCTTTCTCAAGGTCTAACCTATCCCTATACCAAATTTCATGAAAATCGGTTCAGTGGTTTGGGCGTGAAAGCGTAACATACAGACAGACAGACAGACGGACAGAGTTACTTTCGCATTTATAATATTAGTATGGATAAGCAATACAAGTATATAAGGAACTGGAAATATTAATGTACTAACAATATATGAGGGTATTTTATGCTTGAAATCCATATCCATACTAATATTATAAATGCGAAAGTAACTCTGTCTGTCTGTCTGTCTGTATGTTACGCTTTCACGCCTAAACTACTGAACCGATTTTGATGAAATTTGGTATAGGGGTAGATTAGACATTGAGAAAGGACATAGGCTATGTTTGGTCGCGATAACCGACATCCACGCGGGTGGAGCCGCGGGCAAAAGCTAGTAAAATGATAATTTAAAAAAAGCGTCTATGCAAAGAATTCATCCTCATACGGTCACAAGGCACAGGGCCTACCTGATTGAAAGTGGTTACCGTGGCCTATGGACGTGCAACAGGGAGTCACACACGGCTGCCGACCCTGTAAGCACAGTTTCCGTGCCATCAGTGCAGAAGACATAACAGGACAAACCTTTCTTCCCGCTGACACCACAAATACTCTCCAGTGAGCCATTTTCGTAGGTAAAACTGCGTTAATCTATACTAATATTATAAATGCGAAAGTATTTATGTCTGTCTGTCTGTATGTTACGTTTTCACGCATAAACCACTGAAACCGATTTCAATGGAATTTGGTGTAAGGGTAGATTAGACCTTGAGAAAGGACATAGGCTATGTTTAGACGCGATAACCGACATCCACGCGTGTGGAACCGCGGGCAAAAGCTAGTTTTATGTAAAACTAGCTTTTACACGCGGCTCCCCTCCGGTATCGGTTATCGCGACCAAACACAGCCTATGCGTTAATCCAGGATGTCAGCTAACTCCATACCAGATTTTATTAAAATCGCTCCAACAGTTTAGACTTGAAGAAGTAACATACATGCACACTCACAAACTTTCGCCTTTATAATATTAGTGTGATGATATTTTCTATGTATATGTGCAATAAAACATATAATTAATAACGTTATCGCGACAACAAATTAACCGTTGGGGTTAATTGGTGCGCCTGCGCATAAGTGTGACAGTTTCGTTGATAACCACCTATCATGTTATGGATATTATAAGTGTTATAATCACTGATAAGTTGTTAAAAAGTAAGCAATATTACACTGTTGGGAAATTGCGTCAATGCGTACAGTCAGCATCAGAAAGATGTTGATCAACAAAGTACTCAAAATTATCTTAATTTAGTTTTTTTACCCCCATCTAGTTCACTGATTGTTCTGATAATTGGTACACACCTTCAGTTCGGACAATAATATCATTTTAATCAATCTTCTTCTTCTTCGTGTCAGTGGCAGCAATTTAAATATAATATCTAGTTACGCCCAGCCCAAAACTCGGCGATTTTGACCGCAACTTCCGTAGCTTCATTCAGGTCGGCAGAATCGTTGTCAGATTTATTCCCGCGAGGTCGAGTCCCATTATGTCGAGTTCCCGCTACGTCTACTTTGAAAACTCTCGCCTTTATTCCCACCTAGTCGAGTCGTTGAAAAAGTCGATTTAAGTACCGCCACGTCGACTTACAAATTCTAATTGTACAGTCGCCCGCGTTAACACTTTGATTGAAAGGTGTTACCGGAGTTTCTTGTCATTTCTTCTTCGGCTTTACTTAGTCATCTGCGAAGTGGACGGTAGGGTGTGGCATAATTATGTTTGTTTGTTTAAAGGAATAAATGAAGTCTAGTCTTTATCAATACTAATATTTGTTATTTGGAATCATATACCAACACGGAGGGGGGACACCTTAGCGCAGCTATACTCTAAGTGTGTTCCGCGGAACCCTAGGGTTCCGTGATACCTCTGTCGGGGTTCCGCAAGAATTTAGAAATAAAAAAATCAAAACACCTCTCTCTGGTCGCTCCGCGGCTGTGCGGACTCCGCGGCCGCGCGGAGACAAAACGCTATGAATGTTATTTATTTATTTATTTGTATTTGTATAAGCTTGTGTTACATTAGCTGGTACAATATCTCATAAGTTTGGTCTCAACAATTTTATACTTGTACAACGCGTTCGCTCTAAGTTTGCCGGTCTGTGGAATGCGCGTACCCTCCCCCACGTGACAACAAAACTTATAATGTGTCATAGTTTTACCCAAATATCTAACGTACACAATTTTTATTGTTACAATTAAATAAAAAATTTCGAACGTCATACACTCATACCTATCGCCAGCGGCAAACTTAAAACGAGCGGGTAGTATACTTGTAAGCGCTCAGTCTCTTTGATAAAAGCCGCCTCTGAATTAGACGCTATAGTTGTCAACAAGCGACTTTCGTCTCTAACTTCAAAGGATAAAGTCGATATTGTTTACAACGCTATTTTTAAATTTCTGTTTTTATTTTTGCTTTTTGTTTATCAAAGGTGCCGACTCGAGTATTTTCGAGAATATTTGAGATCGAGTCTAGGACTAAGTATAAAAGCGGCGATCGCGCGTTGGCGTCGTCAGTTGATGATTAGCGTTCGGAGCGATAAGTTACTACCTACTTACAAGCTCGCTAGCGAGAAACTAGTGTTCATTGTTTTACTGCCTGCTGTATTCTGTTGTCTCAGTTTTATACATTTCTTCCCTGTAGGTTCTAAATTTAGTCTCTTATACGCAGTAACGATTGTGCATTATTTAAACCCCACTATCCTGACTTGTAACATTATAAATAAAGAAGAATGGAACGTTGGCTTAAAGGTGTTAAACGTGTTCCAACAACATCTTCTAATGACGCTGAATGTTCAAAAGCAATGCGCGCGGAGAATTTAGCAATCACCGATCCAGAAGATGATGCCACGAGTGCCACGACGTCAAGCTCGACGGTTTCAAAGACGAAAAAAAGGAAGTATGATGAATCTTATATCAGTTTCGGATTTGTTGATTCCAACGGCTCACCTCTCTGCATGCTCTGTAGTAAACTGCTTCCTAATAGTTCCATGGCACCTGCCAAATTGCGTCGACATTTAGAAACCGTACACCCCGAGACTAAAGACAAGAATAAAGAATTATTTGTTCGCAAAAAAGATCAGTTATTAGAAAGTCAAAAAAATATGATGCATGTAACACAAACTACCAACGAAAAGGCCACGGAGGCATCATATTTAGTTAGCTATCGCATTGCACAAGCAGGCGAAGCGCACACTATCGCTGAGAAATTAATAAAACCATGTGTATTAGACATAACAAAATGTATGCTTGATGAAAAATCTGCAAAGCATCTTTCTACTGTTCCGCTATCAAACGATACTGTTTCACGACGAATCCATGATCTGGCAAGCTACGTCAAACAAGAACTAGTTACACGTCTACAAAATACACGATTCGCTTTGCAAATGGACGAGTTGACTGATGTCGCTGGTTTGGCCATCCTGCTGGTTATTGTGAGATATCCATATAAAAGTTCTTTTGAAGAAGACATGCTTATGTGTTCATCGCTGCTTACAAACACTACCGGGGAAGAAATTTTTAATAAAATAAATATATTTTTTGAAGAACATAATCTCAGTTGGAACAATTGCATTGACATTTGTACAGATGGGGCCAAGGCGATGACAGGTAAAACAGCAGGAGCAGTGTCACGAATGAAAAATAAAGCGCCTAATTGTAGTTCCAGTCCTTGTATTCTGCATAGACAAGCACTTGCGATGAAGCAAATGCCGTCTAATCTAAAATTAGTTATGGATGAAGCGGTAAAAATAATTTTATCAAATCACGACCACTACAATCCCGATTGTTCTCATTATTGTGTGAAGATTATGGCAGCAAACATAAAACACTGCTGCTCCATACAGAAGTGCGATGGCTGTCTCGGGGAAAAACTTTAACAAGGCTATTTGAACTTAGAGCCGAGTTACAAATGTTTCTTTCAGCAGATACTTCTTTTAATTTGAAGGACCGTTTGTATGATAAAACTTGGTTGTTCCGATTGTCTTTTATGGCGGATATCTTTCAAAAACTTAACGAATTAAATTTATCGTTGCAAGGTAAACAGACAACAGTGTTTCAGGCCTATAATAAAATAACTGCTTTTAAAAGAAAATTAGATTTTTGGATCATTTGCATTGGTAAGAAAGAAATAGAAAGTTTTAAAATACTCAGTGAGTTTGTTAGCGAAAACGACTCAGAAATGTTTGAAGATAATGTGTTTGAAGAATTGGTCCAATATCTCAGTTCGATGCGCGCATCTTTTGAAAAGTATTTTCCCGAAGAACACAATACAAAAATTAAAGTGAACTCCTGGATTCATAATCCTTTTTTACCCAACTTGGAAAAGCCTGAAAACATGTCAAATGAGATATATGAATCTCTTTTAGAAATGTCATCAGACACAAGTATGGAGTCATTGTTCAAAACGACGCCTCTTAATGATTTTTGGTGCAGAATCCAAGATGAATATGCAATGCTTGGCCAAATGGCTCTGGATATTCTTCTCCCGTTCCCAACTACATATTTGTGCGAAACAGGATTCTCTACCTACGCAGCCACGAAAACAAAATATCGCAATAGACTGGACGCCGAAGCTGATATGAGACTCCAACTTTCTTTCATCAAACCTGATATCAAGCAATTGATGAAAAATAAAAAACAGTTTCATACCTCCCACTAGTTAGATTTTTTCTTTTTTAATGTTTTCTATTATTGTCCTTACCAAGTGGTGAAGTAAATAATAATTAGTAACTGATACATTGTACTTTTATTATGCTGATTAATAAAGAATACACTTATAAAAATAATTGTTTTATTGTAGGGTTCCATCAAGTATTTTGCTTCCCAAAAGGGTTCCGTCATTTAAAAAGTTTGAGAACCACTGCCTTAGCGTGTTATCCCAGTAGGTACGAAAGAAATAAAAAAAAGAAAATAGAGAGATCGTAATGAGATAGTAGAGTGTTTTTAATAAAAATACAGGGATTGTCCAAAAAATGCAGTGTGAGACCATGCTTGGGACTCCATTATCTTCGAGAAAAGGGAGGTAATGGCTATTGGTTTGTAGTTTGATGGACTTGAGCGGTCGTCTTTTTTAGGGGTCGGGTGGACCACCGCTGGAATATCGGGACTACGCCAGAAGAGTAAAACAACCGGAAAAAAACGCGTTAAGACCGATGCCATCTCTGGGAGCACACATCTTCAACACTATGGGAGGGATTCCATCAGGCCCGTTCGAGGAGGACGAGGGACGTAAGTGCTAAACGCCCTGAGTGCTGGTGAAAACGGATACCCGGCATACAGCTATCGCACCGCGGTGTAGTTGGCGGTTCCTGTCCCTCGTCATCCAAGGTCGAGTTAGACGCGAAGAGTGTGCCCAGAAGATCGCCTTTCTCCTTTGCTTTGTGGGCCAACGAATCATTTTCCATGTACAGAGGCGGAAATGCAGGTTTGCAGAAATTCCCTTCGATAACTTTGGGAAGAGACCAGACGCACGAGTTCCCGAAGGTAGACACTCGAGCCTCTCGCCAATTCTACCGATCTGCTCCGACTTCGCCCATGCTATGTCTCTTTTGAAGGACCTGGAGGCAAAGTTATGATGCTTTCTTAGTACGCTGGTATTTTGGTCCTGTGCGGTCACCGCATTGGCCCAGGCTTGGTAAGCTTCGTAATTTCTGCGACAAGCCGTTTTGGAAGATTGACCAAACCAAGGCCGAAATCTTTTTTTTTATACCACTTAGGTGGCAGACAAGCACACGGCCCACCTGGTGGAGAGTGCTTACCGCGGCCTATGGACGTATGCAACACCAGGGGCGTTACACTCGTGCTGCCTACGCTGAAGAAACCTTCTAATGCCCCTCTTAATGAACCCCATATTGTAGTCGCTTAGGTAAACCACGGCAGGGAGTTCATTCCGCAGCTTGAGCGTGCGTGGGATGAAGTTCCTTTCATACCGCACGGTTCGCACCGTTTCCGGATGCAGTGTGTGGGGATGAATTCCCTGCCTATGGCGAGCGGTGCGATGATAGAATGTAGCTGTGGGCATCATGTCAAATAATTCATATGAGCACAGACCATTATATAGGCGGTAGAAAACACACAGTGAGGCAAAGTCCCTCCTGAGGCTGAGAGGTTCCACATCGCCTGCGAGTATGGGACTGTCGACGAGCCTCAACGCACATTTTTGCACCGAGTCGAAAGGGTTAAGCTGACGTGCGGGGGGCGCTCCGGCAAAAAGATGACAGCAGTACTCCATGTGGGGCCGAACCTGCGCCTTATGAAGAAGGAGTCGCTGCCCCGCAGTGAAGTACTGCTTCGCCCTGTTAAGAACTCCAAGTTTCTTTGATGCCAGCTTGACCTTGCCCTCTAAATGACTGCGGTACTGGATGTCACTTGAAATGTCGACGCTTAGGATCCCGATACTCGGGGCAGTAGTAAGCCGTGTGCCCAGGAATTACGGCGCCACAATAAATGGGGGTTTTCTTAGTGGTGAATACACATACTTGTCTTGGTGGGGTTGAATTGGACCAGGTTTATTCGACCTCAATCGGATACTCCCGAGAGAGTAGTCTCGATTTCGGACACAAGTTGTTCGCCACTTCTCTCCACCTAGAACTGGAGGATGTTTGCACGGCCCGTGTAACATGCGTCTCCAGTACTGTCGTCCGCATAGCAATGAATGGAGTCATCGGACAGCATGTCATTAATATGCAGCAGAAACAGGGTCGGAGACAACACGGAACCTTGTGGGACACCAGCGTTTATGTCCATGCGGTCCGAGCGGCTGCCGTCCACGACGGCTTGGATGTTTCTGTTGGACAAAAAGCTGGAAATCCAATTACACAGCCCCTCAGGCAGTCCATAAGATGGTAGCTTCACAAGAAGACCTTTGTGCCATACCCGATCGAAGGCCTTTGCTATATCTAGGCTGACCGCTAGTGCCTCACCTTGGCTCTCAATGGCTTGCACCCAACGGTTTGTGAGATACACAAGAAGGTCACCGGTTGAGCGACGCTGGCGGAAGTCGTACTGTCGGTCGCTCAGTAGATCGTTACCCTCAAGTTAACCCAGGAGCTGTGTATTAATAACACGCTCCATAACCGCTCGAGAGGAGGGAGGTGATAGCGATAGGCCTGTAATTGGACGGGTCTGTCCTGTCGCCTTTCTTAGGCCAGTCGGCGTGGCGGGCGTTAAAATCGCCAAGTATGACTATCTCTGTGGATGGGATCTGCTGCTGCACGAGGTCTGAGGCCATTTGGATATGCTCCATGAGTCGGTCTGTTTCAGTATCACCGCTGTGGGATCTACAGAGGGACGCGTAGACGCGGGGATGGTCGTCGCTGTCTACACGGAGCCATAGAATGGAGAGGACCTTCAAGATTGCTGAGGTGACGAGAACTGATATCGTCTCTGACGTACACACACACACACACGCCAGCATTAAACAGAAAGGAGTGTTGTAGTCCGTGCCCAGGATGGATGAGGTAGGATGTGCCCGCCGGAGACGATATCTTCTCAAGGTGGTGGTGGACAGCATTTAGGTTAGTGTGTAATTACAAAAGTCCACGGTTGGCGTGGCAGGAGGTGTCCTTGAGTTGTTGCTCTTGCCTCGAGCATTCCTTCGCGCAGTTCCCCCCCAGAATACGAGAAGCAACCTGGGCGTCCACACTCAGGTGCGTTGTGTAACTTAGTTTTTTGTAACGAGTGATTTTTTAAAGAATGTCATATTTGACGCTGAACGAATAAAAAGAACGAAAACTATGGCCCAAAACTGCTAATTAAACAACATTATTGTAATATTGCTTGAAGAGGTCGTGGTACCAAAACACGAAGCCAGATTGAAGTAATACTGCTTCAACAGGTTGTGGTTGTTCGAACGGCGGTAGCCTAGAGGTATGGGTATGGGTGGATTGCTGAGACGAGGTCTCAGGTTCGATCCCAGGTCTACCATGGCACACACCAATGACTTTTCGATGCTTTTCGAAGTTATGTGTGTATTTATCGCAGGTTTATAAGTGCCCGGTTAATGGCAATACTGCCGTCGTACGAAAGAGGGGCACATCTATCATTTTGGTCAAACTGAGATAATCGGGATTAAAGTTTTTACTATATTCTGCTTCATAGTGTGTAAGCCTATTGCTTAAAAGAAAAAAAAATGTTTATAATATATGCGTGAAGATTAGGACTATTTATTTTTGTACTTGTTTTTTTTATATATATAATTAATTATTAAATAAATTCAAATTATTCCTTTCAACTTAAAAAAAAATACTTAAAAAATACCACGTATTACAAATAAAAGGCATAGTTAACCAAATGTGATCTTTCTTTTTAATATTGCAAGCAAATTGATCATTGTGTCTAAAACAAAGGGCACATTTGTCTAATTGCGCATTATTAATGTAAATTTAATTTTAATGTTTTCTATAAAAAAAAAACACTCGTAGTTAAAAAAATATTATTTTTATTATTATAAAAATTTAATGTAATTATAACAAACATAACATGGCACTTCTTGGTTTATCTATCATCATCATCCACATAAAGACGTTAGTCCTGATTGCATCCGAGGCCACGGTGCCCTCGGAGCTCAGGGTCCGCCTTCCGGCTCTTCCTCCTCCACTTCGCACGATCTTGGGCGTCCAAGGTAGTGAGACCGTTTTCACGCATGTCACCATCCACGACGCCAAGCCAGCACTTCTTGGGCCTACCCCTTCTACCTGGACCGGGTGGGGGCGTCATTGCCAGGCATTTGTTACCCACGTAGCTGGGCGGTTTCCGCAAGACGTGGCCGCACCAGCGGAGGCGGCTCTCTTGCATTTTATCTGCGATGTCACGGACATGAAGGCTGCCGCGGATGCGTGAGTTCCTCATGCGATCTTTACGCGTGACTCCACACATCCACCGCAGCATTTTCATCTCCGTGACACGCAGCATCTGCTTGTGTCGCTCCAACACGGCCACGCCTCACAGCCGTGTAAGAGGACAGGTCTAATGATCGTTTTATAGACCTGCCCCTTCAGCCTGACTGGCATTTTAGTGTCGCAAGTGACGCCAGTCATTTCCCGCCACTTGGCCCACGCGGCGGCAATACGTGCCTTGACATCGTAGTCGATGTCACCAGAAGCGTGAAGTACAGATCCCAGGTACTTAACCTGATCCGTGCGCTCGACCAAGTCATCGCCTATGCGAACGGGTGTGGGATCTGTTGAGTTTAACGCCAAGTACTCTGTCTTCGCCACATTTAGCTTCCTTTAGGTTTATTTATCACAATGCAGTATTATCGGTAACAACTAGATATAAAAGTTTAAGCAAATTTAAATAATCAGTTTTGCTTAAAATATTAATTACAAAATAGTCTTTAATTTCAGTCTTCATAAATTTCTGTGAGATCAGCTGAAGAGTCGTTAACGGGTAGGGTTTCCCAAAAACCTCTTCAGTTGTCAGGCATGAGTGGCCCAAGCTTGGAAAGTATAGCCGATTTCCTCTCAAATATTATACCTCGTGGAGAAAGCTTCTGCTTAGGCAATGGAATGCGAATTTTAAGATTCTTAACTTTCAAGTAATCCAATTCTATTGGCTCTTGAGTGTCATGGCTGTTCTTGTAGAACATGGAATTGCTCCCTCGCCGAAAAGTGATTTCAGACATGTTTCTTAAATAAGCTCGCGGCACAGAATGTTGTAATTTATATGACGAAGAACAGTCTTCAAAATCGTAAAAATCCTGGACTGTCATTTTTTTCACCACAGTATTAGAACCAGTTTCAGCGACGTCGCAATCACAACTGGCGCGTTTCAATCTAACCCTGCGCTCCCCACCTCACCCCTAATCGTAAATAATATAAAGAAAAGGCACAACTAGTTCTTTGTGCCTTTTTTTCGTAAATTAATTTAGACATGCATGGATCAGGAATTAAGAAGACAGGGCATATCTGGTATTTGTGCCTTTTCAATATATTATGTCGTAGGTGTGCCTTTTCAATGTAGTTATTAGTAAAATTCTGCATGAATTAAAAATCACAACTACGTATTTGTGCCTTTTCAATGTAATCTTAAATAAGCGTGCCTTTTCATTCTGTAAAACATGGATTTTAGTCTCATTTGTGCCTTTTGAGCCTATTGTATCTCCGAATTCCTTGAAGATAAAATTCTACAAAAAATTGAGCAGATGCGCCTTTTTTTTCTGATTCTAAATATGTATATAACTCATTTTTTTATAAAAATGTTAGTTGTGCCCTTTACTCTTATGACGGCAGAATAGGCTCGCCACCTATTACATTGGGACCGAAACATAAACTGGCGAAATGTGGGTGCTAGCACCTCTACCTATCCCTTCGTGGAATACAGGCGTGAGTTTATGTAATGTATGTTATGGTTGTTCGAACGGCCGCATTAAGGTCCAGATAAAATAATAACTACGAGTTAAATAATAAAGCGAGTATCAAGCATTATTTAATGAGCATTCGAGCTATCAGAGCAGCGGTCTAGATAATAGATGCCAATTAAAAGACAAAATGAAGTCCCAAGCATGGTCTCACACTGCATTTTTTTGGAAAATTCCCGATTTTTATTGCAAACACTCTACTATCTCATGACGATCTCTCTATTTTATTTTTTCTATTTCTTTCGTACCTACTGGGATAACGCGCTATACTTTCAACCCGCCGTGTTGGTCTATGATTCCAAATAACAACTATTAGTATTGATAAAGACAAACTCAAAATCATTTATTCCTTTAAACAAACAAATATAATAATTATGCCACACCCTACCGTCCACTTCGCCCATGACTAAGTAAAGCCAAGCCGAAGAAGAAATGACAAGAAATTCCGGTAACACCTTTGAATCGAAGTATTGACGCGGACGACTGTACAATTATTTGTAAAGTCGACGTGGCGGTACTCAAGACTAGGTGGGAATAAAAGCTGAGTTTTCAAAGTAGACGTAGCGGGAACTCGACATAATGGGACTCGACCTCGCGGGAACAAATCGGGGCACAGTGGCATGAAAAGATAAGATAATAAGATTTTAATCAATAAAACAGTTTGATTTGCTCTTAATACGAGAGTTTTAAGAACATTTTGAGACTTTTTGTAAAGATATTTGTGACGCTGACTGTACGATTTTGCTTTGCATATACCTACTTCTTGTGTGCACTTTTTAGGGCTCCGTACCCAAATGTCATCTGTGAAAATCGTGAACCGTCATAATAAGACAGTTAAAATTAGACTACAAAACAATCAATTGGCGGTACGAAGTTAGCCAGCCAGTCCGCCGTATTGGATTTGTAATGACGTTTCTTAGCTAGTCATGTATTGTCATCAGAACTCAGAGCGTGTGCAAAATTTCATCCTAATCGTAGACCGAGAAGTGGGTCAAATTAAGATTCCAAGATTTTCTTACATACATAGTTACAAGTGAAGCTAATAAAAGCGAGTTAACAAAAACGTAATGGGAGTTCCATTACGTTTTTCGTGCGCGAGACTCGGACTTGACCGGTTTTTTTTATAATTCAGGCCTTACGGTCAAGTAATATTAGTAAAAAAAGCGCCTCTGTTGCATAGCTTGCTGAATTTAGAGTAGCAAAAACTTCTGAAACCAAAATTATCAAAAAAGTATTGCGTCTTTAAAAATATGTCCAGTTTGTACCAGTTCACAATCAACATTGAATCAATACAAAGGTACTTATCAATAATTACTATTGATTTTTTTGTGTAAATAATTTATAAGTTCACACAGTGACGGGGCAGTATTGACGTCAGACTAATGACTTGTCATTACACATGTAAAGGTGCTGGTACACTTGAGTATTCACTAGTAACAGAGCATCGAGCATTCGCCGTTAGCAGCAATGAACCGAGTCAGTTAAGTCAAATATCGCTACGAATATTTTCATGAATCTTTCTAGCCAACGCTCTAGTAAATTTGCATCAAGTACCGATACTTTCCTGTTCTTTCAAGACTGATTTATATCAGACGAGCAAATGCTCAATCTATACGCTCTCCGTCTAATCTATAAGTGTGTAAACAGAGACCGAATATTCCTTCTTGTTCTTTCTTAGCTCGGAAATTTCTATGGAATATTCTAAGAATACTCGCTCACTTCATGCTTTGTTTATTTTGGTGTAAACAGTTAAAACGAAGTTTAATTTACACTAAAAGATTAAAAAACTAAAACAGCAAATGCTCTTAAGTTCTTGACCACCTTCACGAGAATGCTCACCAGGCCTTCGATTCTACTAAAGCTAACCCTTTTAGTGCCGCAGTCACTGTAAAAATTACATTAAATTTTAGACTTTATTTCTATACGCCTAAAGTCCAAAATGAAATGAAATCAATTTCATTACACTTTTTCAATTACTCTGCAAAAAGTCATTTAATTTTAAACTTTAACCACATCGCTTTAGTCTATTATTTAATGCCGTTTTTTATAGTGGCGGTGGCATCACTGTGGTTTGGCTTTAGCAGAATCGATGCTCAGAACGATCGCTAAAATCTCTCGTTTATTTTACTGTAATGTAAAATTCGCAAGAATGCTCATTACAAGTGAATGTTCAAGTTTGTCAGCACCTTTATACTATAAGTACTATACCTACCATTAATATGGAGCTATAAAAAGAAAATGATGGTAATGGTGTGGGTTCATAAAAAGTCTATTAGATTGAGAATCACGTGGATTACGGTGTGACTTGATTCATTTGCCGTATAGTTGCTAGGGAAATAGAGTAGTTACAATGGTCATCCGTTCACACAATAACCGGGACCGAAATCATTATTACAATCTAAATGACGCCCGCAGCTCTGTCAGCATCTCGTTCCCGCTACCCATGTAACACTATTCCCGGTATAAAAAAGTAGCCTATGTGTTATGCCAGACTATTATACCTTTAAACTATTGCTGTACAGCTAGATCCGTTTAGCCGTTAGAGCATGTTTGAATGAAAAGCATCCAAATATCTTCAGAAAATTTCACGTTTATGTTAGTAGGAAGTTAATAGGATAGGATTTGCGAAAACATGTGGTGAAAAGCAAACTACTAGTGGACGCCCATTGACCGAAATTTCGGAATGGATACATGAATGAATGGCCCCCTTTATACGGTCACTCAATCGCGCGGTTAAACATGCCAGATACAATTCTTTTAATTTCCTCTTTTAATCTTTTAATTTTAAGACCGGTTTCGCCTTACAGCATACCCAAAGGTTTACATTACACCTTTATCCACCATACATCTATGTAAAACTTTGAGAATGCCGTAAGGCGAAACCGGTCAGGTTCAGAAATAAAATTAAACTCTGCGGAAAAGTACAAGTGTATTATTCAATATGTGTAGTAGATTCCACGAAATGCCATCAATCTCCAGTATAAACATTTAAAATGTAGGTTAATATGTCACAGACTAACATATTCTTAAAGATCTGCCCACGACGTATTATACAAATCCTTTAATAGGATAAACACGAGAGTGTATCATACATAATGATGATAAGATAAGATAATATATCAATAGCCTTGAATGACTGCCAAAATAATTCAATATTATAACACCAAGATATATTATTTATTATCTAATCCAAAGGACATTCCGGCAATGTCATAATACGAGTAAGTCATGTCATAAATCTATACATATACTGACTGATTCATCAACGCAGAGCCTAAACAGCTGGAACCTACAAACTTGAAATTTTGACAGTAGATACATTTTATGATGTAAGCATCCACTAAGAAAGAATTCTTGGAAATTCTGCTATTAAGGGGTTAAATAAGAATGGAAGTTTGTATGAAAATCCATCATTTTCAGAGTAAAGTGCACTAAATTTCATAAACCTGTGTCTTTTAAGAAATAAATGAACACGTGTATAAGCGTTTTTCAAAATTTAACTACTAAGAGGGTAAAATTTGTGATAAACGTTTGTATAGAAAGTTCGTCATTTAGGTCACTATCAAATATGGAATACGTAATTTTCCCGGGCGAAGTCCGAAACGGGTCAGCTAGAGCGTAATATAATTATTGTAGATTCAGCTGTACAATTCTCTAAGTATACAGCGTCGAGCACAGCGTGGCGACAGCTAATAGAGCTTGTGATTGGCCGGATTGTGTGACGTCACTACAGATCTACCAATAGCAAGCTCTATTAGCTGTTGCAGCTTGTAGCGCTGTGATCGACGCTGTATGCTTAGAGTGAGAACGACAGACTTTTAAGTTTCAACTCTTGCTTGAATTTAATTACCTGGAGAGAGGGTTGTTGGAAAGAAATGGAAAATAAACAAAGATGGTGAGAGGTACTCAGAAAAACACATCGCTAACACTTCTAGATGCTGTCCTAGAAGATATAAATGGAAGCTATTGTCCTTGTCTGAGAAAGAGCAAACGTTACAGAGGGAACAGCACAAGCTATTAAAGAAAATTACATCAAGTAATGGTGGACAATATCAATTACTACGACTATCAAAGTTATTGGAAACCATTAAGTGTCTATCGATATTAATTTGTTAAGTGATAAAATATTTGGTATCGATTGGTTACACCTCAAGTAAACAATTAAGTAACTTCCATATTTGTAGACCTATCAGAGGGGTACGACACAGTCAACATTTATACAATTCCACTTAAGGTGCATAAGATGATCAAGCATGAAAGTTTCGTCCAAATTCTGACAAACGTCTGTCAAAAGGAAGATTTTAAATCTATATAAAGCTGGAGAAAAGTCGATACACTCAGTGTAAATGCTGGAATACCACAGGGCACTATTGTAGGCCCCGATATTTTTAACAAAACTGACCTACTCCGTGAGGTCAAAAATGAAATCAGGAGTCTGATACTCTCTATCCTACGTTGTCCACTGGTGTTTTTATCAGGCTTACCCAGAGAAAATACAGCAAAATGGCTCTCGGAATTAGTCATGAATACAACAATCATACCATGACGTTTGCGATATAAATCAGTTATTAATAAATATTTCAATGGAGAATGTTTGTGATGATAAATTATTATTAATACTTAAATATTTCAAAGGTGATTATTATTTATGCGATATAAATCACTCATTATCATGATGCAATAGTGCTTATTTCTGAGATACAAATCAGTTATTATCCAAGCATGTTTCAATGATGATTACCTATGATTGAAATTCGTTATAAATCATTGTTAATTGTAGGTACTTATTTATGATATAAAATTAGTCATTTTTCATATTTATTTGTGGTTATTTATGGTACAATTTACTTATCAATTTTATTATACTTCATTGGCAGTTATTACCATAGAAATGCTTTCCATCATGTTTCAATATTGACATTTGCAATACAAATTGGCCATTGTTTATATTGCAGTGATGATTTAGTTCTCATTCAAATTGGTTAATAATGACGATCCAACAATATATAATATAGTTATATAATATAGTTGTGTGGCAATGAAAGGTATAACTCGAACCATACAAATCTTGGACCTAAATCGTAAGATATAAAGAGCCCTGATACGCGTGGATTGTTTTGTAATAATCTATGCTTGGTGAATTTGAGTTCGTCCACCTCAGTAGCAGCCCGTGATATCTTCAAAATACATCCAGGAAACGTGTACAGTGCGTACAAAGCACATTTTAGGTCCAAGATATATGGTGCGAGTTATATCACTCGTGACCAGGTGCGCTCATTGTTCGGTAAGCGGTTACCATGGATCCAACCGTACTTTGGAGAGGATCCATATTAATATTATAATATAAAGTTTAATTTTTAATTAAGACCATTGAATCGATTTTAATGAAATTTGAAGGTTAGATCAATTCAAGCGGGATCTGAAGCCGCGATCTTTCTCTTACAGAGGGAATGCTCTTGAGCCACCGAACCACGTCTGAATACATCCAAATTCTCCTATATATCCGTCTTTAGGGCGACGGTGTAGCCATCTACCGACACTCTTACGACCGGAACCAAAGAATGATGTTAATATACCATCTTTTTTCAACATTGATTTTTGATTAGGTACACTGTGCCGCCCAAATAGTTAAATGAATATTTAGAATAGCATATTGTTTCAAAGATGGATTTTCTCTTGTTTACTGGATTTTTAACGAATTTGTTTGTTCCCAGGCGAAGGCCGCTAGTATTATTTGTTTTCATTACAGTAATCCGTGTACAAGGAGTTATATAAATCTATCTTCAACTTTAATGACCGCTATACAATAACACTAACGGGAATTAACGCGATCATGGTATAGGTACATACATACCTTTGATTTGCCTGACGTTTCGACCAGGTTACACCGGCCGTGGTCACAGGCTTCAGCCTTCAGCCGTAGTCAGCCTGTGACCACGGCCGGTGTAACCTGGTCGAAACGTCAGGCAAATCAAAGGTATGTATGTACCTATACCATGATCGCGTTAATTCCCGTTAGTGTTATTGTATATCATGGAACGCGAGAGTTTAAAAGTTAGTTTAATGACCGCTAACGAACATGGTCAGTATCCGATAACATAACGCATTTCCTGACTACAAGACAAACAAACAAACGAACGAATCGGCAGTCTATAAACATCATAGAAATGTTAGTGTAAGGACTGTAAGGTAAACAGTAATCATGTATCTACTGTGCGCGTGTGTGTGTGTGTGTGTGCAAGTGCGTCATACACACCACACCTCCAACGGCTCCAGTATGATGTGTTAAAATATGTGATGTGTGTATAAAGCTGACGTCAGACATATGCGCAAGGATTTTGTGAATGTTCTAGAAAACTACGAACAACGGTAAATGAGTCTGAAATGAAGTCTGGCAACGGTTACAATTTGGCACAACTACAAATAAGTGTTTTAAGAACAATAATTAGTCAATTAGTTAGCCTATCGCAGCCCACTGCTCAACATAGTTCTCTCCCAATCCCAATGTGCACCATTGCTCCCGATCTTTCACCTTCTGCATTTAGTCCATCCCACTTTATGGGCAATCGATAAGCTATTAGCAATTAATTCTCTTGAACCGCCCAAGACCCTACATTCGATCGCAAGTCGAGAATTGAGTGCTTATAACATTACGACTGCAGTGGTCAGGCTTTGATACAGATGACGTTCTGCCTTTATTCTAATTTTATTCATAAAGTTCGGCACTTTAGACTCCAGGGTCTCCCAATTTCTTCTTCCCATTAATTTATTGACTCTTACGCAGGAAATTACCGTCAGATCCTCAACCCCAAAAGCAAAACCTTTACCAGTTTCGTCCGTCAATCAGCAGGGTATCGGCTAACACGTCAGATTGCCTTGGGCTCTAAAGCCCGTGAGTCGTTATGGACCCCATACATCCATACTAATCCATACTAATATTATAAATGCGAAAGCAACTCTGTCTGTCTGTCTGTCTGTTTGTCTGTATGTTACGCTTTCACGCGAAAACCACTGAACCGATTTTGATGAAATTTGGTATAGGAGTAGATTAGACCATGAGAAAGGACATAGGCTATGTTTGGTCGCCATAACCAACATCCACGCGGGCGGAGCCGCGGGCAAAAGCTAGTCAAAATATATAACGGAAAGAATGCTTGGCGTAGGTCTGGCGCCGTCTTTAGTGCTTACGTTCATGTAAAGTTGTGTGTGTGTTCTTGAAAAGTACTTTGTCATCGGCGTTATTTGTTTTACGTAAAGACTGATTACATAAAATTTACGACAACTGGCACTTAAATTTTGGTAAGTGTAGTTTTTTTATACTATTTAGCTGGCAGACAAGCACCATAAGCGCGGGACTGGGGGTGACGGGTGTCGCCGCCTGTCACCCCAGCAGAAGCAGGCCACGGCGTGCGCTGAGAAGCGCGCCTCCCCATTCCGGGGGCGAGTCGAGGACACCGTTGTCCCCCCTTCCCGAGGAGGGCCAGACCGTAAGGGATGACCCTGGGTCAGCCGGGGTGCGAGGGATATGTCGCAGACAACCTCACCTCCGGCCTAGCACCACGACCCACAGTTGGCGTGCTGTTTTAATCGGTCCGACATAACCTCCCCTTCCGGCTGGGGAGGAAACCGAGGGGATTTCACCACGAAAAAAAAGGCAGGACACGTCAATTTGACTTCACCTCGCTTGATGTTAAGCTAAAGGCAAAGTCTCGGAGAGAGGGTCACCATCGCAAACATGTACCATGTTAACAGTGGTGGCACTCAGCTTGACGGCCTCATTAGATGCCTTTTCACGCCCCGCTTAAAGGACCCGGTAGTGTAGGGAGTTCCAGGTCTTAGTTGTGCGGCATAGGAATGAGTTACTGAATTACCGTGACCTATGGACGTATGCAACACCAGGGGCGTTACACTCGCGCTATCGACCCTGTAAAAACCTTCTAATGCCCTTCTTGAAGAACCCCATATTGTAGTCGCTAGTTGGATCGATGTTGTTCGCTATTTTTACAAAAGGTGTGATAGGTTTGTGTAGGCTGTTTACAATTTTGCTAACAGTGTATTAATTATACACATCAATCAATATATTTGCTGTCCACTGCTGACATGGGCCTTTTACGTTCGGGCAAACAAAGTGGAAATTATTAATAACAGCATAAAGAGTTAGCACATATCGCAAAAACAACGGAAAAAATAAGTACAGGGGTGACATACATACCTACATACATACAATCACGCCTTTATCCCCAGAGGTGAATTAACACCCTCAATTCAGCAATCACTAAATTCGGTACCACGTAATAGGCGGTGAGCCTATTGCCGCTTTCCGGGGTAATTGTTGACTCAAGCCGTGCATCCGAGGTTGAGTCTGGGCTGTATCTGCCTGATGTTAAACAGCCCTATCCCTTGTCGCCTTGTACGGCACCAATTGGGAAGAAATGTGGTGGACCAAATTCTACTCTGCCTAGAACCACGCGGCGACACAGGGGTGAAATGAGGTGAATAATGGTCATTCACAATTTCCAGCGATACTAGATGTCAACGAAAAACTCAAGTTTAAAAATCCATACTCTCTCTGTCTGTATGTTACGCTTTCAGGCCTAAAACACTGATACTCCTACTATAAGGGTTGATTAGACCATGAGAAAGGACATAAGCTATGTTTGGTAGCGATAACCGACATCCACGCGGGTGGAGCCGCGGGCCAAAGCTAGTTATAAATATATTAGTTAGGGTAACGCTAGATATCGGGTCACACATAAATAAATAGTTAGCCCAACTGCTGTAGTCAACAAGTGCTAGAAATAGGCCCCAATAGAGTGCAGCACCATGGAGCAACAGCACCATTGTTCCCGATTTGCCTCCCGCATCCAGTCTATCCCTGACATTTTTTTGACGTCCTCAGTCCATTTGAAGGGTACGCCCCCACCTTTCACTTGCCCTATTCGCGGTCTCCCCTCTATGACTCGTTTGTTCTATGAGTCATTGGTCTTTTTATGCGTTTGGGGTGAGAGGATGTTTGTGTGTTTGTTTGTGCAAATCCATGTTGCAATTTTTTCCGAAACTAACAATCCAATGTTGATGTAGTTTTCAGTTTTGAGCATGTTTTTAGATAGGTGTTACAATGACAACTCATCAGGGGGCGCTACAGCAAGCATTTTTAATGTAAATCAATGTTGCCAATTTTCTCCAAAAATACTAGTCCGATTTTGGTGCAGTTTTCAATTATTGGTTTGGGTTTGATTGGTGCATTGTTCTTAGATAGGTGTTACGGTGAATGAATTAGTCACAAATCAAGTTATTTTTCAAGTTCTACAGTAGTAAGAATATTTGGAGACGATGAAAGGCCAGGCCACCTTTGTATAGCAACGCTTACTTTCTGCAGTAAAAAGAAGTTAAGCTTCTAAAGAAGCATCGGCGGTACGCTTCGCCATTTCTATCGATATGATCGAGAGTTTACTAGCACTAAAGAGCTCTTGTTTCTTTTGTTCTTCACCGGACTCTTTCGAGATGGCCCCCTTCGGTTTGTGGGGACCATAGCGTCCACATCTAGCCCCGGGCCACCGATCACCCCCAGGCCACCACTCATGGGGGACGGTGGTCGTTTTGCTACCTCCGACGTCCGGCCGCCTCCTTCTCGAGCATTACTTGCTTGCAGAAGGAAGCGGCCGCACCCCAAGCGTTCGCGCATCGTAAGTATCGTAACATCGCATTCTTCACCGGGCATGACAAAAAAAGGCATAGTCAGTCATTGTCTAGTGCGGGAGGTATCTTAAATAATAATTTGCCGTCTGACTTGATGATGTAACATGACATCATATACTTATAGTTTTTCAGAGCATTCCAATTTCAGTTCAATATAACAAATTCACGGTCATTACATTACTCAGGTAAAAAGCTTAGCAAAAAATAAATAGGTACCTATACCAAATTGCCATAGATTTAGAGACGCTAGATACGCTAGTTTAAGTTAAAACTTGCTGATAGTCAGCGAACGATCACTATCGATATAGGAAGTGCTCCGAGGAATTGTTCGGATTGAACCCCGCCGCTTCTTTCCGCCATCGTTCCACGCGACAGCAGTTCCACACTCACCATCTGGACAGCTGGCGGTACACAACAACTGTGCATTTCTCGAGAGAAACTTTCTGCCTCGCACAACTAAACTTTGGAATGAACTGTCACCAGCAGTATTTCCGAACTAATACGACCTTCAAACCTTCAAGAAAAAAGCGTACTCTCTATTGTAAGAAAGGCAACGCGTTTGATTTCGCTGCCACAAGAGAGAAGTCTGCGTTAGAGCCTTACCCGTCAAACAGCTGATGTACTTGGGGTCCTAGTGGAGCCAAGCGCGATCTCATTATCATCATCCACATAGAGACATTAGTCCTGATTGCATCCGAGGCCACGGTGCCCTCGGAGCTCAGGGTCCGCCTTCCGGCTCTTCCTCCTCCACTTCGCACGATCTTGGATGTCCAAGGTAGTGAGACCGTTTTCACGCATGTCACCCTCCACGACGCCAAGCCAGCACTTCTTGGGCCTACCCCTTCTACCTGGACCGGGTGGGGGCGCCATTGCCAGGCATTTGTTACCCACGTAGCTGGGCGGTTTCCGCAAGACGTGGCCGCACCAGCGGAGGCGGCTCACTTGCATTTTATCTGCGATGTCACGGACATGAAGGCTGCCGCGGATGCGCGAGTTCCTCACGCGATCTTTACGCGTGACTCCACACATCCACCGCAGCATTTTCATCTCCGTGACACGCAGCATCTGCTTGTGTCGCTCCAACAGCGGCCACGCCTCACAGCCGTGTAAGAGGACAGGTCTAATGATTGTTTTATAGACCTGCCCCTTCAGCCTGACTGGCATTTTAGTGTCGCAAGTGACGCCAGTCATTTCCCGCCACTTAGCCCACGCGGCGGCAATACGTGCCTTGACGTCGTGGTCGATGTCACCAGTAACGTGAAGTACAGATCCCAGGTACTTAACCTGATCCGTGCGCTCGACCAAGTCATCGCCTATGCGAACGGGTGTGGGATCCGTTGAGTTTAACGCCAAGTACTCTGTCTTCGCCACATTTAGCTTCAGACCGCCGTTCTCAAGCGCCTCCTTCCACACTTTCACACGTCGCACCAATCTGTTCCTGTCTGCGTCCATCAGCGCAATGTCATCAGCATACATAAGCAACCATGGAGGCTGCTCATGTGAGTCTCTGATACTGTCCGACAAAACGTCTAACACCAAGCTGAACAGGTAAGGACTAAGTACGGATCCTTGGTGTACCCCGACGGTGATGGGGAAGGTTGCCGTGTCGCCAACAGCGGTCCGAACCACGGAACCGGAATCTTGGCGCGATCTATGCTATTATATATCTATGGCGCGTATACACTGAGTACCTAATAGCACTACTAGTAATTCGTGAGTGAATTTTGCAAGTCATTGTTCTTTATGGTTAAGCTATTCTGTCCGGCGGGCCCCACCTCACTAACCGCCGTTCCCAATAACATACTGACAGTTACAGTAAGTACTCTAGGTAGGCAGATACAGAACAATGACCCTATTAAAGCTAGTTGATACCCGCGGCACATGAATAATAAGGACTAACGTTGTTCTAACATCATTAGATGATGAATGACAATAGACAATATTCTATCCATCTTCCTCTTTTAGATCAGCGACCTAAAAACTTACTTTAAAAAAATTGTCACTCAAAAATAATATCAAGAGCAGAATAATTTTGAAAGAATGCGAGCGCATCAAATTCACACAAAAAAGATCCCAAACGTAAATTATAAACCGTGAACCGAAAAGCTATTTTTCTATCAATAGTTGTTGTCGTTTACGCCCTTTCAACCAGTGACATTGTTGTTGTTATTTACTTTGTTTCATGGGATGTCTAGTAATTTCGAGGCCATCTTTATTAGGACGAGGTCAACCGAAGCTGACATGACACGCAAAGACAAAATATTCCACGAGAAAAACATGTTTATGGAGATGAAAAATTATCTTTAGTGTCCTAAGGTCATTCAAATCTTATTACTCCTACTTAGGTGGCAGAGAAGCATACGGCCCGCTTGATGGAAAGCGGTTACCGTGGTTTATGATGACCGTGTGCTACAAAAAAAGCTGTTTTAAAAAAAGTATTAACAATAATTTGCAGATCGAACCTATAACACTTGAGTGACCGTTATTTAAGTGACCACTTAGCCACTGCGTCATCTATTCAATCAACATCACCTGCACCGACACGCCACTGGCACTGACATCTCAGCAATGTGCTCAAGATGTACTCGAGATGTACTCGGTATGTAGATAGTAGGTACTACCACAGTATAAAGACTGATCTTACAGTAGTTCATCGCGTTTGATGTTTGCGGAAATGCCGAATTTTGCAGTTTTGTCAGGGTTTATTTATTTATTTATTTATTATTTATGCACAAATATAAAATATGTGTACAAAGGCGGACTTAATGCCGTAGGCATTTTCTACCAGTAGGGTTGTCACTTCAGTTTTTATTTCTAATTTATTTTTCTGTAATTTTGTATAACCCCTATTTGATGTCTTTGTTCTGTCAAGGATGTGCAACTAGCTGATGCCCGCGGCTCCGCTCGTATGGATGTTGGCTAATGTGACTTTTGGTTATATCGTCGGTTCTACTCAACCAACTAAGATCAAACAAAAAACGTAAAATTTTAAGTTCGATTTCGGTTTCGGTTTCGATTTTGGTTTGGATTTGAATTTGAATGTTGGTGGACTGCAGGCCACCCAATACGATCTGAAACTGCAGGCGGACTGATCGTGGGTGGGCTTCTTAAGAATATATAATCAATTTTGCGATCCAAGATGGCGGACTCTAAATTTCCAACAAAGTCAATATGGGTATCATTTTCGAGGTTTTCTGGGTTGCTTATTACGTATATATAATCCACCCTGTCATTTTAGACCGAGAAATGTTCAATGTTAATTTCTAACGATCTGATCATATATTTATTGGCATGGTATGCCTAATAATGTTATTGGTGTATAATTAGACAACTTATCAGCTATAAATAATAACGACTACATAGATATCTAAGGTATCAGCTAGCAAGCTATCAGGAATTATTTGTCACTATAAAATGCATTTCAGCGGCCGTCAATGTAAAAAATACCGGGTGTAAATTTTATACTCATTGAAGAAAACAGCCGTGTTGGTTGCCGGTGGAGTAGAATAGGATTAAGCTTAATCAGCGACCCCTAAAATCCAGAAAACGATACCCATATTGATTTTAGTGAAAATTTTATGTCCGCCATCTTGGATCGCGAAATGGATGATATATTCGTAATCAGCGACCCCAAAAACCCTGTAAACGATACCCATATCGATTTTAGAACGAATTTAGCGGACCGATTTTAGCCATCTTAGATCGCTCAATAGGTATATAAAACGAAAAAAAAAACCATTTTAACAAACAAAACGAGTCATGAAAAAAAAATTAAATTAAAAACGTGCTTACGTAGCGGTAGTGTGCTTACAAATAATGAGACAGCCCTGAATCCTTAGTACCGAGTAAAATGTATGGGCGTACCGAGTAATACCCCTTCCCCCACCACTCCCCTGCCCCCGCACGATTGCTCTGTCTAGACGGCTTCGTTGACAGACTGTATGTAGTATGAATCGTTAGACTGTGGTACTACTTAAGATGATACGAGTACCTACTCAATTTATGTCCAGCACTCACGATCTTGTGATAACAGCTAATTGCAGACACATGGCAAAAACGTGCCTATCCACTAAGCACGTTTTTGAACACATGTATGCATGCAATACTAGGTTTTGCCCGCGGCTTCGCCCGCGTGGATGTCGGTTATCGACAAAACATTTGTCAAAAGATGTAGATGTACGAAGTTGAAAATGATGAACTTTCCATACAAACGTCTATCACCTATTTTATCCTCATAGTAGTTAAATTTTGAAAAACGCTGATACACGTGTTCATTTATTTCTCAAAAGACGTAAGTGTACGAACTTTCATGCTTATAGCTTTGAAAATGACGTACTTTCCATACAAACGCATATCACATATTTACCCTCGTAGTAAATCGAATACATAGGGAAAAAGAATCTTCTCGGGCGGGACTCGAACCCGCAGTCTTTCCCTTACAGGGGGAATGCCTGACCAATTCAGCTACCGAGACACGCCCGATATGATTCAAATTTCCCATCTTATACGTCTTTAAGGCGACGTGGCGTCATCTACCGATTTTTCTTAAGAACTATCGGTTCGAGTCCCGCCCGAGAAGATTCTTTTTCCCTATGTATTCGATTTGTATAGTTAGCATACATAATGCTGTAAAAAAAAAAATCGTTCTACCTTCGTAGTAGTTATATTTTGAAAAACGCTGATACACGTTCATTTGAATGAATTTTACAGCATTAAGTATGCCAACTATACAAATCGAATACATGGGGAAAAATAAATCTTCTCGGCATACTTAATGCTGTAAAATTCATTCAAGTATTTGGGCGGAGATATCAAAAATCAATGTTTAAAAATGATTGTAACATCATTCATTAGGTCCGGTAGTTCGTAAGAAGATCGGTAGATGACTCCACCGTCGCCGTAAGAACGGATAAATAGAAGGGAAATTTGAATCACATCGGGCGTGTCTCGGTAGCCGAATTGGTCAAGGCATTCCCCCTGTAAGGGAAAGACTGCGGGTTCGAATCCCGCCCGAGAAGATTTATTTTTCCCTATGTATTCCACGTGTTTATTTATTGTCGGCCGTCCGTCGGTTCAAATCCAATCCTGTATATATTTAGTGTTACTTTTACAGATATCCATACTAATATTATAAATGCGAAAGTAACTGTCTGTCTGTCTGTATGTTACGCTTTCACGCCTAAACCACTGAACTGATTTTGATGAAATTTGGTATAGGGATTAGACCATGAGAAAGGACATAGGCTATGTTTGGTCGCGATAACCGACTTCCACGCGGGCGGAGCCGCGTGCAAAAGCTAGTAATTTAATAGTTTGTATTATTACAATAAGTAACAATAATGTTGTGTACATCATCGAATATTGTTATGAGAAACGTTAGCGACAATATTCATTGTGTATGTCCACAATGGTCAACTAGCTTACAAATTACAATAGAATTACTTTATTTGTTGGTATAAATTATGTATGAAACTTACGTCGTTACTGTATTTATATTATTGGATCCCGTAATAACGTTAATAGTTCAAAAATAAATAATTATCTGAATGATTTTTTATAGCATTTATTTATCATGCTAACTTTTAAGTTCGAAAAACATGGGAAAAATTAAATGCTCAAGTGAGACTTGAACTCACGACCTTTCCCTTACAGGAGGAATGCTCTTCCAACTGAGCTATTGAGCCACCCCTGAATCACTTCAAATTTTCCTTCTCTTTATATCCGTCTTTAAGGGCGACGGTGGAGCCATCTACCAACATTCTTACGAAGTGTTGGAAACAATGAATGATTTTTCAACCATTTTTAAATATTGAATTTTGATGACTCCGCCCAAATATTTGAATGATTTTTATACCATTTATTGTGCTAACTTTTAAGTTCGAAAAACATCGGAAAAAGATTCATGTTCTCCGATGTTTTTCAAAATAATTTATCTATATATATATATAAAAATAAATCACTGTTCGTTAGTCTCGCTAAAACTCGAGAACGACTGAACGGATTTATCTTATCTTGGTCTTGAAATGTTCGTAGAGGTCTAGGGAAGGTTTAAAAGGTGAGAAAAATTCGAATAATTACCGGGAAATCCCTAAAAACAGCCCTTTTTCTTTTTCCCATATAAACGCAGTACGAAGTCTGCCGGGTTAGCTAGTTCAAAATAAAAAAAAACCCGACTGATACGGAAAAGATCGATATAAGTTTGATAGAAGGCGGTATCCATTAATTTTCATACAGTTCATAATTGGATGAAGGCGGCGGAGGGGCATCCGAGGGGATGTCCCTCCGCCGCCTGGAAGAGACGGTTATGTCGACTCAAACCTTACGCCGCCGTCTTGTGTCTTCAGGTCTCAGTGACCCAGGACTATCTCCAATTTCGAGATAGCCCTCTCGGGTATGGGAACCACGGTGTGACAATCTTACCGCCTAAACCACGGCCTACTTCTGCTAGGGTAACAGGCGCCTCCACTTATTATAACCAAGACCTGCACTCAAACCCACGAAACGAATGTGGTTACATGGACGTTTAACAAAAACCACATCGTATCGTGAGATTAATTTTTGGTCACGACTTAGAGTCACGAATCACGATATATGCCTTTATTTGTACGTGTGAATATCCCCTGAGGGGGAGGTTATGTCGGACTCGAACCGACTAAAACCGCACGCCGTTTGTGGGTCTCTGTGCTAGGCCAAGGCTGAGGTTGTCTTCGTATCCCTCGCACCCCGGCTGATCCAGGGCCATCCTATCGGTCTGGCCGGTTACCTACTCTAAATCCCCGAAGCTAGGAGCAAATTACATTTTGTTTTATTATTTCGCGTGTGATCAATTCCGGCTCTTGTTCTTTTGTTCTTTCGACAATGAATTTGGCTTGTCAACCGTAATAATAAAGTTATTTTAGCAATATCGATCTGTGTTGATATTTTAATGTTTTAAAACACGGAAGCTGATATTGAAAACAAAAACCATGAATGGACGCTATTTGGTATGGATCGACTTCATTTGGGTATATCGTAGTATATAAGTAGTTACCTACTTAGCTGTTGCCTGTGGCTCCGCGAGCATGGAATTCGTAACCCATGAGAACGTACATATTCCTGGGGTAAAAAGTAGCCTCGGGGCTGCACACGCTCACCTAGTGCGGGAGCTAGTGGCGGCCCTGCGGCGAATCGCTCCGCCCGCGCGCGCATGCAACTCGGGCGTCGAAGGGCACTGACTGACCTCCGTCCCCCATGAGCGCGGGCCTGGGGGTAACGGGTGGAGGCACCTGTCAGCCAGAAGCAGGCCACGGCGGCGGCGCGCTGAATTCCGGAGGCGAGTCTGAGACACCGTTGTCCCCACTCCCGAGGAGGGCCAGAGCGCAAGGGATGGCCCTGGGTTAGCCGGGGTGCGAGGGATATGTCGAAGACAACCTCACCGCCGCCGGCCTCCATGACCCACAGTCGGCGTTCGAGTCCGACTTAACTTCCCCTTCTGGCTCCGGCGGGTGAGGTATCCGAGGGGATTGCCGCACGAAAAAAAAGGGATAAAAGTAGCCTATATGTTATTCGGGACTATAATCTATCCCTGTGCCGAACGTCTTCGGAGCCCAAGTCAACATTACCTGCAAGTTTTTACACCTGCTAATTGAGATTTTGCTCAAGTCGCAGGACCACGTGCGTAACAAATGTCTGGATCTCGCCACTTCTGGGTTCCAGTAGGAGTGGGTTGAAGTCTCGTAGAGGATGACATGCGTGTCAATGGTCTCAACACCATGAACGCCCAAAACGTGCGAAGTGGAGGAGAGAAGAAGCGATAGGCAGACCCCCCCGAGGTGATGATGAAAGATCATCAGTTCATGTCGGAATTTTAAGTAATTAACTTCCTTCTTCTTCTTAGTGTCAATGGTTCATGAATCTATTATTTAAATTATGTCGGCCCAATACCTGGATACTGCCACAGTAATGTCTGTTGCCCTGCACAGGTCCGCGATGGTACAGGTGGAAGGGCACAGTGGGCAAGAGAGCACGTGTGGCATGGACTGGGACGATTAACTTCTTAAAAATAGGTGGGCACAGGTACTAATAACTGATTAAAAATTTGGTTAGTTTTTTGTAGGTATTTTACGATGCAACACTCGAATACACACAGCTGAATAAATAAAAATGCATGCTATATGTAGTAAATACTGGGTAAATTACGTAAAGTCATAAAAAACTGAGATGCAATAAACGCAAGTTTTTGGCCGCAAGTCAGGCATAACAGGCCATATTTTCCTTTAAAAGAAAAGATCACATATAGAAATTGATTATTAGCGAAAGAAATGGCCTTGATTGTACATCGATCATTGTGCCAGTAACACGTTGCATCGATTTCTAGGAAGCTACGAGACAGTTGCACGGTTTGCAAGTCTGTTGCCTGCCGACGGAATCAAAACAAACTGGGGCATTTACGTATCGCATACCTCGCGTACTATCATCATTATTGCATAAAACACCGCCGCTAACCTTTCTGGCACTTAATAAAGAGCTTAACAACCAGCCGCAGATCGATATAACAGCTCGCCCTAAACGTAAATAAAACATTAAGCCACCACATAGACGTATCGATTGAACCCGTATAAACACACTTTTTAATAGATTTTTCACGGCCATATTCAATAATAAGCTTCAGTTATATGTTTAGTTTCATTTAACACCTGCTAAATAGGACCAGTAATACAGAAAATGTGATTTACTTACCAAATTGTACGAAGCTGCAATGGTGTCTATGAATTAAGCACTGAATAAAGTATATTTGCACACTATTTATTGGTCTATACACGAATAATTTAATGAAGGGTGATAGCGTAAGTATTACTGAAGTCAGTGATCACAATTATAAATAGAAACAAGAGTTCAAATTACACGAAAAAATCACTGAAACGTGTTTTAAATTTCAGAAAAGTACTTTCGATGTTTCGTTCGTGACCTTTCTTGAATAGTTTAGTTTTTTGCCTTGCCGGTAGGGTGCGCTCATATTTTGACATTTCTTTCAGGTACTGGCTACTACAGACAGCTGTGTGCTGTGTTCTCGTCTTTGAAAATCTTTTCAAATTATCTTATTGAGACAACACAACAACAATTTATGCAGATAAATTGAACTACTTAATTTCAAGTCAGATAATAATTTAAATATTCTAAGAATTTCAAATATATTTATCGGTTGTTATCTAAACTAGTTTATCTAAACTTTTAAATAAAATACTTTTTTCAATGAACGCAATGATTGCAAACATCTGTCAAACGTTTCGCGGTAAGATATTTATTTATAGTGATGGACATTGACAAAAATATCGATTTTGATCACACAATAGTATCGATTCAATGGTATATCGAAATATAAAGGGGTATTACATCTTCCTAAATTCAGAAACCTGAATTTAGAAAATTCTGAATTTAGAACAGTGTAATTGCATTTAGGAAGCAAAGCTTCCTAATTAGGAAGCTATTTAGGAAAAGAATGGTTTCCGACGTCCTAAATGGCTAAATCGGATGAGTGTAATTACGTTTCCTAAATTCAGGACGCTCAGTCGCCGCGCGCCGGCCGTCGAGAGCGCACGTTCGTCTTTCCCTCCCAATATAATATTGCGTATGTACCGACGAAATAAATGAAATTTTACATCATCTAGTATGCTAATTATTCAAATAGATCAAGGAAAAATTATATGATCAGTCCAGGCGGGATTTGAACCCGCGATCCTTCTTTTACAGGGAGAATGCTTTGACCACCTAGCTACCAGACTCACGCCCAAGCCAATCTGTATCCGTCTTTAAGGCGATGGTGGAGCAATCTACCGACGCTCTTACGAGCTATGCTATCGGAACCAATGAATGATCTGTCATTCATTTTATTCATTGATTTTTTATTACCCCGCCCAAATGTTTGAATGAAATTTTACAGCATTCAGTATGCTAATTATTCAAATTGATTATGAAAGAAAAAATTCGTTCGTCGTTAAGCTAACCGCAAGGGTTATGGCAATATCAATATTTTGTTTTTTTTTTTTATAGTATTGAGGGCATTTTGTCGCAATTCACTCGACAGTCGACACGTCCGTCCCTTGCCGCTCGTCCTTCAAAAATGATTTAGGATCCTAAATTAGTGAACGTGTAATCGCGAGCTTCGGTGACTGAATTTCTTTTCGTAAATAGCTTCCTGAATTTAGAATTCTGAATTCAGGAAGATGTAATACCCACTATAAAAATGAATTGACTTTTTATGCTCATTTTTAACTAACTAAATAATAATGTTAGGTATATAAAAATAAACATGTTTTTATACAGTTCACTTTACAGATAAAGGGCATGCTCCTTGCACGCATGGGAAACCAACGAAAGCTGGCGCAAAAAGATGGTGCCAAATTTGGAAAATCAACAGGTTGCAACATTCACCGAAACAAGGAACTGATACTATGATTCTTTTCCTATTAGGTATATGCATGAAAATTGACCTATTATGGTACTTGACCAGAGTCCAGTCAGTGTTGCCATTATTACAATTAATACAAATCACAACTGGGTACGAAATATTTTATACTACACTCCCCATATTTACATTTGGTTGAAAGAAGAAAGGAAGAAAATACACTTATTTCTTGCAGGTGCAGCACATACACAGAAATGTTACCAAATAGTTAGTTAAATAAATAATTCCGACATTAATAATCATATTTTTTATACAATTTTTGACACAATTCTGAACTCTTCAGGCAAGTAGCCGGAGATGAGATAAATGACAACGAATGTAACAGATTTCTTTCCTATTTTTAACTTTCATATATTATGCACTACTTTGTGACAGTGTGTGGTCACTGAACCGAAAAGATATCCATGTCTCTATTTCTCCAAAAACGTAAATAATTAATTTTCCACGCATGACGATATGGATTTTCACGACAGAAAAAAGCCAATGAAACGACAGGAAGAACTGTCAATACATTATATCGATTATTTTAATAAGACGATATATCGATAAATATTCCTATTTTTTGCGTTAGCCTCCCTAATTCCTATGCAGTCTGTCACTTCTGTCAGTGTCAGTCTGTGGCACTGTCGCCAAAACAAAAACACCAACGCCATTTTGATACGCAACACAACAGACTAGAAAACTGAAAAGTAAATAAATATACATAAATTATTGAATCGATAATTACACAGTGGTTATTTTGTTAAAATGCAATCCTCCAGTAACAGTGTGATAGCTTATGCGCGAACAGCTCGTGTGGCCAAAGAAGTTCAGAACTTCGAAACTAAATCACCATGGGGGATTGTCTGCCATCCAAATGAAGAAAATATTTACGAGCAGCTAGAGTTCACGATGCAAGGCCCTAAGGCGTCTCCATACGAGAGTGGTATTTTCAAGTTGACTGTTACCATAACTCCAAGGTATCCATTTGAACCACCTCTCGTGAAGTTCAATACACCTGTGTATCATCCAAATATTGATAAAGGTATGTATAGCTCGGAACATATATCTTGGACCTAAATCATGAGACCTAAATAGCGAGAGCGCGCAGATTGTTTTGTAATAAAAAAAAATTCAATCAGTTCAGTTTCATTACATTACATAGAGTACAACATTATTAGCTGCCTGATCTACATCATTACAAGTAAATTTACATTCTAACTTAACATCTATTTTACATTTATTCATTTTAATCAGATTATACAACGAGGTTAGATATAGATCAATTTCATAGAACTGGTAATAATCTATGCTTCGTGAATTTGAGTTCGTCCACTGCAGTAGTACTCCATGCTATCTTCAAAATATATTGAAGAAACATGTATTTCGCGTCCAAAGCACATTTAAGGTCAAAGATATATGAATTATACTTTAACAATAACTGTAATATATTACTAACTTTTGCTCACAGCTCTGCCCGTGTGAATACTGGTCTCGTTTCGTGATCTAGAAGGTTCTATAAAGTTCTTGAGTTTTCAATGTGCCTTCATGCAAAGAGTACCATGCTCTCATAATTATTGCTTGACCACAACCCACAGGAACCTATTCCCAAAATAAAAATAAGCCTACGTATTCTTCTAGCTAGACTAATCTATATCTGACTGAAAAGCACACTTGACAAAACTCTCCTTTCAAAATTTACCGGCTTGAATAATGTATTTTGAGTCAAAATACAAATTTTGTCAAAAATTTTGTAATTTTTGGGAAACATGTTATTAAATTGTATGATTTATTTTCTTCCAGGTGGCAGAATATGCATGGATATGCTCAAAATGCCTCCAAAAGGTGGCTGGCTGCCGACCATTACACTTGAAACGTTGCTGGTTTCGTTGCAAACGCTGATGGCCAATCCAAACCCTGATGATCCACTCATGATGGACATTGCAAACGAGTACAAATACGATAGAGAAGCCTTTATGGCAAATGCACGGAGGCATACAGAGGCATTTGCTAGGGCGCCTTAAGAACTTATAACTATAGCAAGCATTTACAGGGCAGGTGTTAATTCACTATTCAAAAAAACACTTTAATATTAAGGTAATTAGTGTTTAAGTTTTTTTAATGTAAAGTAAGAGACTTATACATTTAGCAGGCCTAAAAAGTGCTAATTACAATTCATACTAGCGCAGAGTTGAATCCAAAATTTAATAAAAATCTAACTCCATAGGGTTCTTTAAGATGTGCATTAGATTTCCACGCAGTTGGCAGCGTGACTGTTGCACACGTTCATAGGCTACAGTAACCACTTTTCATCGGGTGGACTATGTTTTTATCTGCCATGTAAGTGGCATAAAGCTCTAAATGAGAAATAACTCTCTTGTATTAAGTAAAATATAATATTGATATCAATAAGTTAATGTTCATTTAATCATTTTGTCTCCTACAAACTCCGGAACTCTGCCTAATTTGTCTCACAATATTTGTTTATCATTAAGATAGATAATTGGAAGTCTTACAAAAATGTAAGATAGATAGTTCGAAGATTATTATTAATAAGTACCAAGTTATAAGTTTGTATACTTTTATAGTATAAGTAAAAATAAAAATATATGTTTGTCAAGGATCATAGAAAAAGCTCTCGAGTCTACTAAAGTTTAACCACTGTGGTGCCAATCACTGCAAAAATGACATTAAATTTTAGACTTAATTTCTATACGCCTAAAGTCCAAAATGAAATGAAAATGGTAGGTATCATTACACTTTTAAATTTGGAACTTTAATTGTATCGCTTTAAAGTCTATCTTTTAATGCCGTTTTTTGCAAAGGTGGTGTTTGGCTTTAGTAGAATCGAGTGGTTTAGTAGAATCTTTTCATCCGGTGGGCCGTATGCTTATCTGCCATCTAAGTGCTATAAAAAAAAATTGTTTGTCAATGGATCTAAATTCCATGAACAATTTTTACTGTCTTACATTTAATTTTGTTATTGTTAAGGATGTAACAGAACAGAGTTTAATAATTTGATTAGGTACAGTCAGTGTCATAAATATCTTGACGACGAAGTCTCAAAACTATCTTAAAATCCTCGTATTAAGAGCAAATCAAACTGTTTTATAAATTTTTATGGTATTATTGTCCGAACTTAAGATGTGTTCCAAATATCAGAACAATCGGTCAACTGGAATGGGGTAAAAAAACGTAATTTAAGATCATTTTGAGCACACTGTTCGTCAACATCTTTCTGATGCTGACTGTACTAAATAATTTCAGGAAAGGGTCGGCAACAGTCCATAAGCCACGATAACCAGTTTCCATGAGGTGGGCCGTGTGCTTATACCACCTAAGTGATATCAAAAGGGTATATAATTTAGTGAAATAAATTAAGACTGCTAACGTTGTAATAAATATGTTTATTTACAAAAGCATTTTTATTCACAACCTTATATTTAATAGGTTAAATACAGAATTTGCAATGATTTTTGTATAAATAGGGCTGTTTAACATCAGACAGATATATACAGCCTAGATTAAGCCTCAGATACATGGCTTGGGTTAATAATAGTGTCCGGAATACGGCAATAGGCTCACCCCCTATTACGTGGGACAGAATACTTTGGGTTTTTATAATAATTCCAGGGATAAAAGTGTAATTACATACGAGTACATGTATGTTTGCATGTTAAGAGTGGATTACACCAATGATTATAATTAGAACTATGGGTTTAATGAAATTTTTAATCACTATTCACATAGTTTAATATTTTTTTTCTATTTTTACGTGCTAGAACCAAACGTTTCAGTGACTCATTCCTATGCCGCACCATTAAGACCTGGAACTCCCTGCCAGCTCACGTGTTTTCTTCTTCCTACAGTCCCGGGTCCTTTAAGTGGGGCGTGAAAAGGAATCTGATGAGGCCGTAAAGCTGAGTACCACCCCTGTTAACATGGTACATGTTTACAATGGGGACCCTCTTTCCGAGACTGCCTTTAGCTTACCATCAGGCGAGGTGAAGTCAAATTGACGTGTCTTTTATAAAAAAAACTGCCTCTGCGGCACAGCGGTTGAGTATATGCCCATAGTACTGGTTTTATGGGATAACCTGATGGGATACAATTTATGTCCCTTCCCAAGCTCTAGTCTATACTTGTACCAAATTTTATCAGTATCGGCTTAGTGGTTTAGGCGTGAAAGCGTAACAAACGGTTACTTTCGCTTTCATAATATTAGTATGAATGTTTTTGCTAACTATTACAATAATAATATTAGTTTAGTATGAATTTTTTGTTGACTATTACAATAATATATTAGTTTCCGTGGTACATAAGCTTGACGCGACGTTACAGTTACACTAAATAATATGAATTTAATATATACAATAAAGTAATACTTCAGTTCTTATACCTACTTAAACTTATTCTAAAGCAATTCCTAATTTACTTTCTACATGAGTTAACTTCTTTGTATTAGGCAAGTATGCTTGTTTGATACCTTATTGATAAAAATGTTATTAAATCTAGCTACTAGCAAGAAACTTGCCAAAATTACTAGTATTCAAATTCCTCTAGCTAAATTGCCACCGTGTGAGCTAGAGAGTGCATGGATAACAGACCCGTGTCCATTATCCCAGCAGTATCGAAGATATTCGAAAATGGCTTGTGTGCGCGAATAACTAAATTTCTAACGGCGTCAAATGTACTATCCGATCGGCAGTACGCATATCGTGCAGGTCGTTCGGCGACTTCATTGACACGCGATCTGATACATAGCGTCATGACCGCTCGCGAGAACAAGCAGCAGGTAGCACTATTATGCTGCGACCTGTCAAAAGCGTTCGATGTCGCTGACCGCGCCGTACTGGCTGTCAAGCTGCGACATTATGGCCTTAGTGGGACCGCGCATGCACTCTTGACAGAATTAATGTCAGAAAGATCGCAGATTGTGGTGGCTCATGGGGGCAAGGTGAAGTCAGATCCGGTGCAATCCGAGATGGGAGTAGCCCAGGGCTCCTCGGTATCAAATATTCTGTTCTCCTTGCTCTTGAATGATTTACCGGAAGCGGTGGGGGGAGCGGACATATTCATGTATGCAGATGATGTGGCTGCGATAGTCACGGCCAAGTCGATGGAACAGTTGCAGGAACACCTAAATAACACAGCAATGAAACTGCAACGGTGGTTCCACGGGAATGGTCTTGTACTGAACCTCACTAAAACCCAGTACATGCACTTTGATCTGTGGGGTCGACCTGTGAAACCATTATCAGTGTCTGCTAATGGACTGAATATTACGCAAGTTGAGGGACTAACGTTTCTGGGATTTGAATTAGACAGATGTCTTAAGTGGGAAAACCATATCCAGAAGGTCTGTAGCAGGGTCGGTAGCGCTTGCTTTGCCCTGCGTCGAGTTGCTCGAGTAATGCCCGGTGAGGAAGTACGAGCTTGCTATTTTGCAACGGTGCAATCACTGCTCCAATATGGAACAGAGTTATGGGGTCGCGCTGCTGATTGGGAGCGCGCGTTCCGTATGCAGAAGCGCGCCGTGCGAGCCATGGTAGGAGTTCCGCAGGACGTATCGGCAAGACCTTACTTTCCTCTGTTGGGAATCCTCACCCTGCCGTCTATCTTAATTTACCAAATCGCGATGTACGTGAGGACGAATATCGACCAATTTTTGAAATTTAGTGACGTGCACTCGTACCATACGCGGAATCGTGACAAACTCAAATCAGTAGCTAGGACGTTAACGAAATCTGAAAAGACGACTTATGTGATGGGGCCGACAGTCTACAATAAGTTACCAGCTTGCGTCACGTCTGCCCCAAGTCTTGTCTCCTTTAAAAGTCGATTGAAGCACTGGCTGATTGAGCAAGCTTTTTACTCGGTTGACGAGATGATAAATATGAAACCGTCAAAATGACCAGAATTGACATATTGTAATTAAGTCTATTGTATTTTATTATTATTGACATCCTATAATTGTTTTATTTATATATTATTTTAATTTGTGAATTGTATTAATAACTGACTAAGAAATCCAAAATTTGTGACTGTTTGACTTTGACGATTTGAATGATAATTACAAATGTTTATGATGTAACGGACACTATCCCACCTGTGGAAGCACGATTATCTGAGTTGACAAATGATGTTTTGTATACACTGACATGTAATATTCTTACAAATAAATGAGTTATGAGAGTTATGAGTTATGAGTTAAGTTGCGGGAACTGACTGGCGTCTCATGCGATCCTAAACCAGCTAGGCTGAAAGAGTAGGTTGGCCTGTCTTTTTACACGGCTGTGAGGCGTGGCCGCCTTTGGAGCGACACAAGCAGATACTGAGTGTCACGGAGATGAAAATGCTGCGGTGGATGTGTGGAGTCACGCGTAAAGATCGCGTGAGGAACTCTCGTATCCGCGGCAGCCTTCATATCCGTGACCTCGCAGATAAAATGCAAGAGAGCCGCCTCCGCTGGTGCGACCACGTCTTCGGCAACCGCCTAGCTACGTGGGTAACAAATACCTGGCAATGGCGCCCCCTTCGTGTCAAGGTAGAAGGGGTAGACTCAAGAAGTCTTGCCTTGAGGTCGTGGAGGTTGACATGCGTGCAAACGGTCTCACTACCTTGGACGCCTAAGATCGTGCGAAGTGGAGGAGGAAGAGCTGGAAGACGGACCCTGAGCCAGGTGATGCAATCAGGACTGACGTCTAAATGTCGATGAAGATATCCCTCTAGCAAAAATTGTTATTAGTAGTGGATTCACATCGTTAGTGTAGCGATAAGAGGGTAGGCAGAGGTGGAAGTTGATGATATGTGGTTGAAATTTTTTTTAAATACAAGTATGTTATAATTGATTATATTTTCAGTGCCTGCTTAACGGCAATAGATTCACCGAAAATCATAGTTGACAAAACGTGGGTGTTAATACTCCTCTGCCTACCCCGTCGGAGATATAAATAATATTACACTAAATTTAATTCAATATTTTTTTTTAAATGAATTCAAAGTGCACACTCCCTTATGATGAAATCCATGACTGTCATTAAAACCAATAATAATTTCTTTATTTTCAACCAGTATCCGTGCTACTATCATCGCCAGAGCTCACACTCTCAGTATCAGAAGAACTACTATTTCTTTTCACTTTTCTACCAAGCTCATTTGAATTATTCGCACCGGCAACACTAGGTCCTTTATTATTATTACTCTCATCACTGTTAACCTCTTTTTTCTTGGACTTTTTGCTGTTGGCACTTGTGGTAGGTTTGAGGGTCTCTGTGGAGACCGTGGCCACCATTTTGGATTCCATTCTTGACTCTGTTGGCTTGAAATCCTCGTCATCTTCATCGTCTACAGGTCTTCTGTTAGCTAGTGAGGCTGCTACAGCGGTTTTGTAAGCTTCTGGGTATTGTGTACTGGAATTTAAGAAGACAAAAGTGTGAAATTATGAGTTGAAACATTGTTTTATCTTATTTTTTTGTTATCTACTATATAAAAATAAGTCGGGTTTTCCTTCCTGACGATATAATTCCAGAACGCCTTTACCAATTTGGCTAATTTTGATCTTGAATTATTCATGGAAGTCCAGGGAAGGTTTTTACAGCGAGAAAAAATCGAATAATTGCCGGGAACCGACATCCACGCGGGCGGAGCCGCGGGCAAAAGCTAGTCTACTATGTAAAAATAAGTCGGGTTTTCCTTCCTGACGCTATAACTCCAGAAGGCACGAACCAATTTGGCTAATTTTGGTCTTGAATTATTTGTGGAAGTCCAGGGAAGGTTTGTATCTTGAGAAAAATTCGAATAATTGCCGGGAACCGACATCCACGCGGGCGGAGCCGCGGGCAAAAGCTAGTGATTAATATAATGACACTGAATAAGAGTTGGTAGAAATAATTTTCACCTGTCACTTGATTTAGGCTCTAAACACTTGTAACATTCAGAAGTATCCTTATGTATTACTACTTGCAGGGGCATTTGATTTCTGTGAAATTTTATCAAAATGACTGTTACGGAAATCATAGATTTATAGGCTGCTATTATAGCTACTTCTTACATTACACACTAAGCTAAGCAATTTTCGACCTTATTGACATGATAATATAGCAACAATTTTTTTTTTCCAATTCGTGGTCAGCGTCATCTAAGAGACGTAACCAAGTACTCCAATACCCGATATTGTCGGATATTAATGACGGATATTGGATATCGGACGTCGGTTGATGTGAAAGCGCTCTAAAGACGTTAAATACATGTTGCATTGCAATAATATTGATTTTTAATACATATCAAAGATCTACACAGAAATTTCTAACAGCTCTCGGACTAAAATCCCTCGAAAATCACGCGCGTAACGGCAGATTTCAGTGTGCCATACCTCGCGTTTTAGGGCCGGCGCCCACTGCCGGCACGGCATGGCAAAGGATGCATGCCGGAGTCTGCCGCGGCATGCCGAAGCCTGCCGCGTCATGCCGAAGCCTGCCGCGGCATGCCGGAGCCTGCCGCGGCAGGCTTCGGCGTTTGACGAAATAAAGTAAAATGAATTCTAAAGTCACTGGAATAAGATTCAAAATAACTTGATTAGTAAATAAATCCTTTGCCATACTATGTCGTGCCGTGCCGTGCCGGCAGTGGACGCCGGCCCTTACGCGCCTTCACAAGTGCTTGCTAGATGATTGCCATCTGCCATCAGGCTCGTCCCCTATTATCATAGTTGGCGAAACATAGGTGATACACAGAGGTGTATCACCTAGTACATACATAAATACAATACTCATGTTTGTGAGTATATGTAAAGTACTAGTAGGTACTAGTGCCACTGGGGCCGCCCTTCTATGTGGGGCCATTTCAAACAATTCCCCTATAACAACTGCCATACATGTTTATATGGCAACCGGGACCCACAGCTTAACATGCTCTCCGAGACACAACCAGACCAATGCAAATACTCATATTCATGCATACAATTATTTGCACTGAGCGGGGATCGAACCTGCGCCTCGTGTGTAGTGACTGCGTTCACTACTGCCACGCCACGGAGGCTGTATATGTATGTATGTACACTATTTAGTATACCTGGAATAGTTTTCCAAGATCAGTATTCCACACCAGCAGAACTGTTGTCATCAGATTTTTTTAAGTATACACGTCAATTTGACTTCACCTCGCCTGATGGTAAGCTAAAGGCAAAGTCTCGGAAAGAGGGTCGCCATCATAAACATGTACCATGTTAACAGTGGTGGCACTCAGCTTGACGGCGCCATCAGATGCCTTTTCACGCCCCGCTTAAAGGACCTGGGACTGAGTTACATTATATATGAGGCTCTTAAATAAATAGCTGTGTCAGAACTGGGTGTCAGCCCCAATATGATCTCTAAAGGTCCTTAATAATCCCTCAGGCTAACATCAGGAGTTCTAGTTTACGAAATAAACTGTATTTACCTTAGCTTTGTCTTAATAGCTCTAATCTTTTTAAAGATGAATTCTAGATCCTTTCTCATCTCCAGTAACAGCTGCGTATGTTTCTTGAACTCTGCCGATGCCGCCCGGAGTCGGCTTGCAGATAATTGGTTACAGTTTGTGAGCATCTCGGTGGTTTTCTCAAATCTTTGCAGCCTGAAATGTACAAGTTTAAGTAAATATTTATAAAACATTGAAAAAAATGAAATACTCAAGCGAGACTTGAACTCACGACCTTTCCCTTACAGGGGAAATGCTCTTCCAACTGAGCTATTGAGCCACACCTGAATCACTTCAAATTTCTTTGCTCTTTATATCCGACTTTAAGGGCGACAGTGGAGCCATCTACCAACATTCTTACGAACTGTTGGAACCAATAAATGATTTTTCAACCATTTTTACTATCTTTTATTTATAATTTTGTTGAACAATGGATATTCCTCATTATCCTTCTCCATGGATCTCCTCGTTTTTTCTCTAGACTATATACAGCTTATCATCAGAGAAGTCCAGATTGTATTGACATGCACTAAAAAGGTAAACTACTAAGGCCTATAGTTGAATAGTTCAGGAAATACTAATAGGTGATTGAATCAATCATGAATAGAGAGATTTTAATGTATGATATTAGTCTAGTAGTGTATGACTAAATTCACAGGTTTGTGGGCAGATAAAAAAAACATTCGATAAGTAATACTTATTCTTCTGGAATGTGCAATCGAAAACTAAGCTCATTTATAGTAGGTATATGTCTAAGGTACGAGAATTCAATCGCTATACGACATTTATTATTACTCCAAGGAAGTGTTTCCTTATAAGCTATAAGTAATAGACACAGATAAATTCTTACATGTTCTTCTGAGCCCTAATCACAGATTCCACATCATTTTGGTTCACCATTCCCGCCAATCCTTGCACAAATACTTCTGGCGCTGAATAGTTTTGAAAGCATTCTATGGAGAAATCACTCTCGGGCGTATCGTTTGCCATTCTAAGTTTATTTACAACTAACAAAAGTATGTAAATCGATTACAATTTACGTAAACCAGACCAGAAACGTCAACAACTGAACATTGACAATAGTAAATGTCAAATTGACAAATTGTCAAAATATTGCGCTCCATTCCACGCAATATGATTCACATCATGTACGTTTTTGGACGACATTTGGTTAGTTTTGCTCCCGTGCATTCCTCACAAAACATCGTGGTTGTCTGAATTCAAATTACGTCAATTCATTCAGATTAAAATTTAAACTGCAGTAATATACCAAAGGAGAGTAGGTGGATTAAGCTAGTACTAGACTTCTTCTGATAAATCTATTATTATACCTACATGATTCTGTCGTCCGTGATTTCGTGTATCTACACCTATTGTCTCAGTCATGTAGAAGGTACTTGGAAGATTCACTTTCCCTCAGGTTGGTCACACAACAATCAACATTGGTATACGCCAGCAAAATGTTTTAGGTTTTCTTTATGGAATTGAATAATAAGCCGTGAAACCCTTTTCTTCTTAAGGAAATCCCCTCTGATACCCCTTTGTCGCCCGTCGTGGATGGTTACCGCTGTATACGAACCAACTAAAAATGGCACCCCAGCTGATCAAGAATATCTTTCATATAACGAAATCGAAGTCGATTTCGATTCTTGTAATTATACTAAACATTTCTCGGTCAGATTCAAGGAGGTTTAGGAAATATGTCAATAATAGTATGCAGTTCAATAAAGTGTTGAATATATTATATAATTAAATTGATATTGTTTTAAAATACATTAGGGGTTCACTTGGCCTAGACCTTCTACCTGAAGATGGAATGGAACACCAATGTCATCTTCAACGCTACGGCGGAAAATTCTCTTTGAGGCATTACTATTTTTAATTGCGATGGCCTTTACAATTTTTTGTTTTTGCTTAGCTGTCATAGGGAGCAAATGTTTAAGAGACGTCTCACCTACAGGATCTGCTCTTAAATTAGTTTTACCAACGACTTGCTCAAGAATCCATTGAGGCACGTATACATTATTATTGTCTTCGTTGTGCGACAAAATCTTAGATTCTTCTTCATATTTGTTACTAACGCGGTCTTTATTAGATTTGACTTGCACGTTCTTCAAGAGCCCTTCTAATTGACTGGGAAGATCAACCTCTGATTTACTTAGATCAACAACAACTGCTTTGATTGGCTGGGAATCTGAATCTACATCGTATCCATTAACTTGCCTTTCTGAATCATCGTTTCCAGTTTCAAGAACATTAGGATAACCAACATTTTCAATCAATCGCACGTTACTAATTGCTCCTTTTTGATTACGGTCGTTATCATTTGAATTTCCAAGGGATTTTTCTAAACCAGACATATCGACAACTATCGCATCTAAATCATCACTGATTTTATATCTGTGAGCATTGGATTTGATTTGTTGCTCAAGGTACGAATCACCTTCGGATATACGTCGGTCGCGATCAGCACGAATAACATCCTTGATGTAATCACCACCACCATCCTCATCATCTCTGTCCCTGTCATCATTGTCATAACCGCCTCGGCCGTAACCACATCTACCTCCCCCGCAGTCATCATCTCGATTGCTGACAGTTCCTCCATTTTGATGTTTCAATAGGTCTTCAATAGGGATAATTTTGATACTGTCATTGTCATCTCGGCCGGCTCTGCCGTATCCGCCACATCTACCTCCACCACAATCATCATCTCGATTGTCACTTGCTGGACTTTTACCAACGGTTCCTACTTTTTTACTAATATCTTCTACTAGATCTAGAATTTGGTCATTACTATTACCATTATTCTCTGAATTTTTGTCACTGTCCTCTCGACCTTCTCGGCCGTAGCCACATCTATCTCCAATGCACAATCTAACATTATTGCTGTTCCCATCGATATAAGAGTCATCGCTTCTACCACATCTATATCCACCACAATCATCATCTCGATCATCGTTACTTGTTCGACCTACTTTGCCGACGTCTTCCTCATTTTTACCATAGTTTCTCAATAGATCTAGAAGTTGGTTAACACTATTGTCTTCAGAATTTTTAGTTTTTAATCCAAGTACACTTTCAATACCCTCTTCGTAATTATTCTTGCTGGGTTTCTTCTTATATATTACATTAACGTTTTGTATATTTGTGAGGCTCGGATTTTTGTGAATACTGGTATGTTTGTGCGACCCATGGTGTGAATCATGGTGGTGGCTGTCACCATGAGAAGACCTCGCTTCATCGTGAGACCTCGTTTTATCACGAGAATGGCTAGCATCTTCATAGTGATGTGACTCATGTGAATGATCATCGTGTGGAGAGATACGCGCTTGATCTTCATGGTGGCTTTGTGGACCATCCTCGTGATGACTAAATGATATATCAAATTTACCGTTGCTGTAAAGTGTCTTCAGTAATTGTTGGAGCTCATTTTCATCGGCTACGAGGATGTTTGAATCATCTTTTACTGGTTTGCCAGTTGTCAGTGCTATTACTCCGATTAATATAAAACAGATCTTGGAGTCCATGTCTTCTCCACCATGCCAGGTGATATACTCAGAATAATAATCAAAATGTCTTCATTTTAAGTTTTTTTTGTAGCGTAATGTAATAATTGATTGGAAAACTAGTTTCACGGAACGCTATCGTTTTCTAATTAGCGTGATATTGGAAAAGTATGGAAGGTACCGTCGCGAACTGTGATTACTCTCTTGTAAATATTATGCACGGTACGATTTGATACGGTATTTAATATATCTTTATTGTATACTTTGCATGTAATTATTTTTTTAGCATCAGAAATGCCGAGGTGTATGAAGAAGAAGCATTTTTCATTTCTTGTGTTCGTTTGGGAACTAATTTAATTTTATATAGGACACGGCAATATGACTTTGCCATGCCTGTAGGTAAGCTGAAGGCAAAGTCTCAGAAATGAGGGTCACCATTACAGACACATAAAATGTTACAATGGTGCCATGACAGTCTCATCAGATGGTTTTTACTGAGTCTAGAGTCTAGGTTCGTAATTGGGTATTATCCTTTAATTAAAATAAATTATCTAACCCAGCTTATTAAATTAAGAATGGTAAAAGAGCGGTAAAAATTGCATAGATTCTTATTTTATAGTTTTTATTTATTTTTAATCATCCACCCAACCTATAATAGTAACCGATTTGACTTTTAAATTTTATGACGTCACTAAATCTTTTTTCATACAAATTACTTTTAAACTTATCATTTTGACGTTTAGTAAAAATTAACTAATTTGACTAGTCAGTAGAATACCCAATGCTGGTGACAGGGTAGTGATTAGTAGCTCCCTTGGGGAGACAGAGGAATGTTTAAAATCCCCCAAATCCCCTCAAATTTTTAATATTAACTATTAGAATAATTAGTTCAGTCCATATAGGTCAGTTATAATACAACATCTTGATTAAGTCTTGGCATTTTAACGCGAGTAAAGTTTATTCGTAGATTAAACAGTGACAAATTGGCTGTTTATTCTAGGAATTTTAAAAATGTGTAATAACAATAGTAATTATTAATTTCAAAATTTATTTATTTAAATGTCAAATACATGGTACAAAAATAAATACACGGAGTGCTTCCGTGGTTATGTCGTATCAAATAACCCGCCCCGTATCGTTCCCGGCGCAAAGGTGCCCATGATGCTGGCCGCGTTACCTCGCTGAATCGCAATAGCCATCCTTTGCCCCAGGAACGAGCCAGAGCGGGAGTCACCACCCTGGTCGTGAATACGGCGGCCAATCTCTGCGATCAGCCTCTTTGCCTCCGAGCCCCAATTCTAGGAACAAATTCTAGGAATAAACTTTACTCGCGTTTAGTCGAATGTAAGACAAGTTGTGATGCAGTCTTTCTTCTCGGGGTTAAGGTCGTTAGATGGTAGTTCCTTATAGCTAAAAACACCAAATTAAAAAAATACGACAGCGGGCCTAGAACTCCAATGTCCAAGCTTTCAAATCAAACGGTACTATCACTGTGATGATGATGATTTTTCTATACCATTTAGGTGACTTTTGAAACATCAGACAAAGTCAGGAGACATTTGTTATTCTATTTGATGAGTTTTTATAGCTGTAATAATTGATTATACCAAGGTAGATACAAATTTTAATTAGTTTGCAGGATGTGCATTATCTTCTAATAATTATTTTTGATGAAGCATATCATTTAATTTCGGCAGACACGTGAGTTGGTAGGGATATAAAAAACTGGCCAAGTGCGAGTCGGACCCACGCATGAAGGGTTTCGTATCATTATCTAGGCCTATTGAAACCACGTTATGTACCTAGTGTGTGTGAGCCTCCCAACTCTCCCAAGTGCTCTAACTGGACAAAGCTAGATGCAATTCGCTCAAGTTCTATTCAGCTGGGTGTTCTTAGTGGACTCCTTAAATATTTTTTTCTGTTTTTATTTTAGTTTTTAACCCCCGACGCAATAACGACGGGCTGTTTCAATAAATTTTAAATGTGTTTTTTTTTTTTATACTGAGTCACAGAAAACATCTCCAAAAAGTTGATAATAAAATGGTGTCGTCCTTGGAATGTCCCGATAATATGACGGAGTACTTTGCCATTTATGGTCCCCCGAAATGGCAACGCTTCAATCCAAATATTACTAGGGATATCAAACTTGTATTATCAAACACAATTTTATTTTCAACTTTTTGGAGTTGTTTTTTTGTGACGGGGGGTTTTTTTTTATTAAAAGTTGGCTGGCATCTAGCACATATTGGATGCAGAGGATCAGGAGCAATAGCTCACATTAGGGCACGCCTATGTCCAGCAGTGGACTATTCATTCTATTGTTTGTTTTTGTTGTTATTGCGGCAACAGACATTTAATACATCTTCATCCGATCGTAGCTATCACGGTTCGTGAGATAATTTATTTAAACTTTTTGCACAAATACAAAATGATTGTACAAGGGCAGACTTAATGCCATGGGCATTTTCTGCCAGTCAAGCTTAGGGTGATGCAGAGATATTTTTGTCAAAGGTGCACGAAGTATTGTAGTGAGAATTTTACCTAGTTTGGTAATTATGTCTTAGTGACAGACAGACATCGGAGACCCAGTTAAAGGGTCATTTAGAAGGGGAAAGAAGAGAGAAAGAAAGAAAATATTTTTTACTGTGCACACAAAAAATGATAATAAAAATAAAGTTTTTAAAACCCGACTACCGAAAAATCACGCTTTAAAAAGTGACAAACAAGAAAATATCAAGGATAGCCGTGGTCGTATGCCACTTTTCCCTAGAATATATTGTTTTGTTAAAGTAAGTGGCATACGACCACGGCTATCCTTGATATTTTCTTGTTTGTCACTTTTTAAAGCGTGATTTTTCGGTAGTCGGGTTTTAGTTTAAACTTTATTTTTTATTTAAATTATTTTGAGGCAAGGTGAAGCTAATAATTTATACATATTTGAAATGTGCTCATTAAGCGCTTTAATTTGATACCAAACACGGGCATATTTATTTTATCTCAAATTTATTTTTTAATACAGTACCTTATGAGCGCTAGAGGGCGCCACACAAGATTGGGTGCCACGTCATATAGCCTATAACCATCGGACGATCAAGCCGCTTGTAACGATACCTCATTTGTCCAGTTCTAATAAGTATTTGAGGGGCTATGAGGGAACAAATGAACATACATACATGTATACATACATACATACATACATACATACATACATACATACATACATACATACATACATACATACATACATAGCCTGTCAAAATCATAACCCTCCTTTTGGCTTCGCCGTAGTCGGGTAAAAATAAAACACAACTGCATAATAATGGTCGCCGCGTGGTAGTGCAAATGATTTGGATTATTCCACTTTATTCACCTGGGTGATATCACCTAGGTGAACAAAGTGGAATTGATTAGTCTACTTCGATAACCTGGGAAATAAATCTCCTGGGTGATATCACCTAGGTGAACAAAGTGAAATTGATTAGTCTTCTTTTATCACCTCGGAAATAAATCACCTGGGTTATATCACTCAGGTGAACAAAATGGATTTGATTAGTCTACTTTGATCACCTCGGAAATAACTCACCTCAAAACTTGTATCTTATGTGTAAATCGGTACTGTAAAATACGTTTATGGGATATAAAAGTGGTATAAAAAAATAATGAACATGTATTGTTTTTGGGAGAAAAAATCAGTTTAATTAGCAAGAATAGAAAAAATAACTCATTCTACAGCAATCTGTTATAAAATTGTATAAAACAAAGATTACAAAGTTATCGGAGTTTTTCTAGAAAATGGCCAACGGACATATGGCCATTGACTAACGACATTTGACAGTCTGTTACGAAATTCTCGCGATTTCTTGCTGTAATACTTCGATTTGATGATGATGAGCACTCACCATGATCTATATTTATATTGTTTATACGCACAACGTAAAAAGATGCATCTTTTTGTAATGCATCGAGCAAATGTATAACATTGTTCTTCCGAAGTCGTATAGAGTAATTTAATTTGTGGTGCCACCCTTCTAAAACATTCGTCGTTCGATGCCGCTCGCCCCACACACACCAAATATTTGGCACAAGTTTAGACATCCACTGAGATTTAAAATAATCAAGAAAAGGTTTCATAGGTGGATGACGACAGTATTCTGAATATATGTACCTACTCCCAGCCCTCAGAGATATAATCTTCTGGGAGTAAAGGTAAAGCATTTAATAACGATACACATCGTCGATTGTACTTGTTATCATTCAAATTCAATACCTTTAATTTTCTCCACAAACACTGTCCAAAATGGAAATGACATCCTTTCAAAGTTATGTCCTGGTAAATAGAAGACATTGCTTGCATTGCTGCTTCTTCGAAATCTGTGGTAAACTTTAATGGATGCCAGTCCGGGAATTGTGACTTTAATATTTCAAACAAAATAGTATACACTGAACGTGTCTTATGTGACATAAGACAGTATATTAAAGGGACAATGTATGTGGTGGTAGATGTACTGCCAATATCGCCGTGGAGGGTATACAATTGTAAAAACGGAATATCTTTGCAGACTTTGAAAGTACCATCGCCGAATACATGTGACACTGTATTTATTCGCTGTTTTGCCGCCTCGGAAGAAAACAAAATGATGCGGACTCCTTTGCTGTTATAGTCTGCTAATAACAATTGACGAAACTGTTTTGGTATCTGTACCTCTTGCACGTTCTTTGACTTTACTTTACATATTTCAAAATATTTATTTCTTTGTTTATATAAGCCTGATTTTATTCTTTTAAAAGGAGGTATTTCACCAGTTAAATCCAAACCAGTATCAGCTAATTGTGACACGGTTTCATTATAGATTGTGGGTATGGGATAACAATCTAGATTTTTAACTCTCTTCTTGCAAGTAATCATTTTCTCCATAACTATATTTTTTGTAAAGTTTGGCTTACAGTCAGGTAGGTATATGTTGTACAAGTTTCTTAATCTGGTCTTCCTAAAACAAATATAAAACAATATGTATCCATATGAAGCCATCTAACCATGTAATTACGTTATTTATTGTCAACAGGAAATGAATTTAGGTCGAAATACATCGGGAAAAAGTAGCGCTCAAGTGGGACTTGAACCCTCGTGGGTTCAAGTCCCACTTGAGCGCTTCTTGCTTGGAAGAGCATTCCCTTGTAAGAGAGCCATTCGGGGCTCTTCCAACCGAGCCATTAGGTAGTTCGTACACTAAAAATTTATATTTATTCAACAGTATTCAATAGACGTACCTCGATAGTCATAGATCCAGTGCACTTCTTTTTAAGTTGCTGACAACATCTCCACCAAACGCTTCCATTTTTATATACTTTTTTTTTATAATATTCGTAACCATCATATAACATAACTTTACAACGACCTTTCGTAACAATAGAAAATTCATTCATTTTGGCAATAAATGATCCTTTTTTTACTTAACACAGATGCAAATAACTCCAACCTTCAATTACTGAGTGGAACATAGAAAATAATATACAGTATGGATACGACATATAGGCATTTACGGAAACAGTGAAGCGTCCTGGTCCATAGGAATGAAACAAAATTAAATTTAAACTCAAATTCGCAGATTAAAAAAAATAAATTTCCTAACAAAGTAATTATTAAAATAAATGTAGAAAATGTAACCACTTTTATAAGTCATTGATTCATTCACAAAAATACACACGCTTAGAATTTGCACAATACATACTATAGGTACAGCTCAAAGCGGCAACGTGCCGCCAGCTGACGCGCGCTCGTGACCTACCTACTGAGGTAAGATTAGGCACCTATCACGAAAGTTCACTTAACTTTATAAACACCACTTTTTCACGGCAGTGCTTAAAAATGTGAATCTAAATTTTAGAAATGCCCGCCACTAACTTGAAAACATAAAATGATATCGCCAAACTATTGTGAATTCAGGATACTGCCGTAAGAAATACATACCAGTCTAGTCGATTTTTTTAATATTCTTGACCAAAACTACAAAATTATTATGTTAAAAACTAAATCAGTCTCATACGCGCGCCGTACACATCCAACCGCGATGGCCGCCGGTGACAGAATACCGCCTGTTTATTTTATTTTTTTAATTTTTATATTTTTGAAACCTCAGTACATTTTTAATGAAACTTGTAATTTTATTATTTCAATAGAGATGGAAATAAAATCGTAATATTAAATGTAGAAAGTACGTAGTTAATTCTAACAGACGGCCATTCTGCCGTGGGTATGTCCCCATACCCGAATTAAGGCTCGGCCATTCGCCAGGTGGGTATGTCCTCATACACATTACAACTTTTATACAAAATCATAAAATGCTTAAGGATAATCATGTCACCAAATGTAGTTACATATTTTGTATACCTATTATTCTACCAATAGACATTCTCAGGTCAATAGACTGCGTACACAGTCAGACACATAAATTTTGATTGCAATACATCATGTATACTTGGGCAAAATTATTAATTGAATATCAAAAGAAATCTAATAAAATAATGGTACAATACAATACGAACTTAGCCAGCAACATACAATTAAAATTTTTCATTATGATATATTTTTTTTTTTTTTATTTGAGACAAAAATAAAATAAAATTCAAAACATTATTCGTAATTATTCTGGGAGGATTACTTAATTACGAACTAAATAAATATTTAAATACTAGCTGTTACCCGCGACTTCGTCCGCGCTTATTTTGGAATAGCTTAAACTCATTATTAAACATGGTGGAAGATTTTCATCACAATTGGAACAGAAGTACTCGAAATACTGGAAATAGTGAATTTTACGCAAAGGAAAAATTTCCTTATTTTAAAAAAGAAACAAAACTATATTCAAATCATTTCGAAAACTCGCTTGACATCTTCCACCTTGAGTTTTTAAATTAAATATTATGAAGACAGTCTTTTGAGTGACTGACTTATAAATACAGGACTGAACTACTGAAAACTACGAAAATTGACAGACTTCTTCTATGGGCTTGGCAAATATTGCGGAAGGATTTTGAAAAATTCAACATTTTGCTGACGAAATCATTATCAAGTGTGTGATGAACATTGTTATATGTGGACTTGGTAATGTTCACCAGTTTTAATGGTTTAAATATTCTTCCTTCCTCCCAAATTCTTAAAACATCCTGCCACCACTTACGAACTGAACAAATTAAAATAAGTACATCAAGTATCACACAAAATAGTTTCAAGAAAACCCGGTGCCTTGCACGCCCTGAGCAGTGAGCATTGGTTCTCTTCATTGCCGAGCCAATGGTGGGTAGTTCCAGTTTTCTAATAAATTCCATCGACCACAGTCACATCGTTGTTCATTGCTTTACACACAGGTAGAGAAGGGGGGCGCAGTGGGCAAATACAGCATTGACTGCGATGGGGTCATATAGCCTCATTTTGCTATATATTCCTTGTATTGGTAAGCTTGTTTCCAGCAGATGATGTAGGTAGATACTTCCAAATTGATACTGGAGTTGATGTCCACGTGGCGGATTTTTTTGGTCTGATGAAATTTACCGGAACTGAGTGTTTCTCTGCCCACATTCAGTCTCTTTTACATAATAGGAGCAGTATGGAGCAATATCTTTTATATACCTAATACATAGGTTGGCTTCTCCTGGCGTGCTGTTATCATTTCTGGGATAGATTTACGTATTTACAATTAGATACCTACTTATTAGACGGAATCGATAATATCGCAGCGGCGTGCGTTGCTAGTCATCAGGTCACTAACATTGTATAATGTCTGCAGTTGCATAAAGACGTTGTCTCTCTGGCTGTAATTTACCATTTCTACCGAACCACGGCGAGTGAAAGAGCCTATTATGAGTCTTTCAACTAATCTCTCCTCCGTTCCGTCAGTCACATACGGTAGAAATAATGCCACCTCGAACCAAGCTGTTCGGAACTTCATTTCTTTATCAGGCGGCTAAGAACTGTATTGCTCTGCCCACACATGTGTTTTCTTCTTTTTAAGATCCGGAGTTTTTTTATATAGGACACGTCAATTTAACTTCACCTCCACTGATGTTAAGCTAAAGGCAAAGACTCGGAAATAGGGTCACCATTATAAACATGTACCATCTTAACAATGGTGGCACTCATCTTTATAGGATCATCAGAAGTCATTTCACACCCCCCTTAAATACCCGGAACTGTAGGAAGAAGTAAACCGTGAGCTGGCAGGGATTTCAGGTCTTAATATTGCGACATAGGAATGGGTCACCAAACCGCTTGGTTCTTGATGGAATATTCTGATCCGTATGTGGATGACATCTGAGCCTTGCATGCGTTGTCCTGTGTAGGAAAGGAGAGGGTGAAACTAATTAGAATAGCTCATCAGAACCTTCACCATGGTAGAGACGGTAATACGATAGGGACAACTATCTCCCAGAATACTTAATTTGCTTCAAAGAAGGTGCAACGATTTACTTCCTCCATGAACGCGGCTTTGATGGCTACCCATGACCCTAGCCGAAGCAATCCCTGCTCTTCACGTTTAGACCGACTATTTATGATAGGTAACCAAGGCAGGTATGGGGTACCTAACCCCAGAATACCCCCAATGCCCCATTCCTCTGTTAAATTTTAATCGGTTTGATTCCAATATTGCGCTTGCCCCGATGTGGTGGCATCGGTATCAATGGGGGATATCAGTTTCAGTTTTATGACTTCTCAGGCTGGTTGGACCACTTTTTCATTCTCCGAAATGAAGAATTTTGTATAGATCTAAGAATATTATATAATAAGTTCTACTATTACTGTCACACATCCTAGTTTTATGTACTACCTACAGAATACTAAGCATGGAATTTATATTTTACTTCAAATAAAACTATAAATACAATAAAATACAACAAATACACAATAAAATAAAAAAGTTAAACAAAAGTAAATAAAAAGCCATAAAAAAGAAAAACTACATTTTAGATGGATTCGAACGCGACTCAGCTAAGTTATAAATCCACCGCAGACGTAATTGAGCCACAGTTACCATGAAATCATAGTGTGAAATAGGCGTTTACATATTAAGTCATAAAAACATTCTGTCCCATTCCTTATTATAATAGCGTGATGATATTAATTATGAAAGCCAGGAGTCTTTTTACCGAACCAACTGCTTACTAATTTATTGGATTCGAGAGAAAATCGTTCGAGAACAATGTGAATTCTATCGAGACACTTGCTGTGGCGAAGATTCTGCAGCAACCTGACCTGACTTGGCTGAAATGTAGAACTCTGGCCTCTCAGAGTTCTTCAGATTCCTATGACCGAAATAATATCTTTTTGTAAGCATTATTGTTTCTTTATTGGTTCGATCTATTCACACAATCACAAATTGTTAGCCGTGATATGCTATTATTGACATAACTTTTTTATTTATGAACCGATTTCAATAAAACAAACACTAAATGTTAAGTGAAGCCTACCACAATATATTAGTGAAAACCGCAACCAAATCCGTTTAGCCGATTCTGAGATTAGCGTGCACAAACTCACAGACAAACAGAGAAACAGAGAAACAGAGAAACAGAGAAACAGAGAAACAGAGAAACAGATAAACAGAGAAACAGATAAACAGATAAACAGATAAACAGACAAACAGACAAAAATTCCAAAAAACGTTGATTTGGCTTCTATTACGTTTATAAAGTCCCCCTATAACAATTTTTCTCATTTCCTTTCCATGTACAGACATCGATCGTTTACAGATTTATTATATGTATAGATTTATATATTATAACTTATAATATATTTGTCGATAACACAGTTCGTCCATATTCCGTTTATATAGGTAATGATTGTAAGTATTTATACAAATGATTTCATTTTAATTTAACCTTAAAATAACCAGTGATTTTAATTTAACATAACTATTATGTTTCAAAATTAAATCTACTTCAGAAATAATACAAATAAAAGTTCATTTCGCTTACACAGATATAACCACACAATTTACGCATATTTTGTAAGATTCACACTACGGATTTCAGTTATAATAATGATTAGACCACACTAGGGGTATATTTTGCTTTTAAACACTTGATGTATTTAGTAAACTTCCACACTGGGGGTATAATGATCAGACCACACTAGGGGTATATTTTGCTTTTAAACACTTGATGTATTTAGTAAACTTCCACACTGGGGGTATAATGATCAGACCACACTAGGGGTATATTTTGCTTTTAAACACTTGATGTATTTAGTAAACTTCCACACTGGGGGTATAATGATCAGACCACACTAGGGGTATATTTTGCTTTTAAACACTTGATGTATTTAGTAAACTTCCACACTAGGGGTATAATGATCAGACCACACTAGGGGTATATTTTGCTTTTAAACACTTGATGTATTTAGTAAACTTCCACACTAGGGGTATAATGATCAGACCACACTAGGGGTATATTTTGCTTTTAAACACTTGATGTATTTAGTAAACTTCCACACTAGGGGTATAATGATCAGACCACACTAGGGGTATATTTTGCTTTTAAACACTTGATGTATTTAGTAAACTTCCACACTAGGGGTATAATGATCAGACCACACTAGGGGTATATTTTGCTTTTAAACACTTGATGTATTTAGTAAACTTCCACACTAGGGGTATAATGATCAGACCACACTAGGGGTATATTTTGCTTTTAAACACTTGATGTATTTAGTAAACTTCCACACTGGGGGTATAATGATCAGACCACACTAGGGGTATATTTTGCTTTTAAACACTTGATGTATTTAGTAAACTTCCACACTAGGGGTATAATGATCAGACCACACTAGGGGTATATTTTGCTTTTAAACACTTGATGTATTTAGTAAACTTCCACACTAGGGGTATAATGATCAGACCACACTAGGGGTATATTTTGCTTTTAAACACTTGATGTATTTAGTAAACTTCCACACTGGGGGTATAATGATCAGACCACACTAGGGGTATATTTTGCTTTTAAACACTTGATGTATTTAGTAAACTTCCACACTGGGGGTATAATGATCAGACCACACTAGGGGTATATTTTGCTTTTAAACACTTGATGTATTTAGTAAACTTCCACACTAGGGGTATAATGATCAGACCACACTAGGGGTATATTTTGCTTTTAAACACTTGATGTATTTAGTAAACTTCCACACTAGGGGTATAATGATCAGACCACACTAGGGGTATATTTTGCTTTTAAACACTTGATGTATTTAGTAAACTTCCACACTAGGGGTATTAAATAATGATCTCCACACTAGGGGTATAACTAAACAAAGTTCTTCTCCACACTAGGGGCACAAATAAATAAGATTCTTCTCCACACTAGGGGTTTTTAATTGATTTCCACACTGGGGGTAGGTATTTCACTGATTTCCACACAAGAGACTGGCCATATCCGACAAATCTCATTGAACTCCATATTCAGATATATATTTACATATTTCTTACTAATGCATCAGCACTTGGAAGCATCGATTGCGACACGTGTATTGGTCAAGCACTGCTTTGCTTTGATCTTAAACTGTCCCAGACGGTACCTGTGCTGTAAATGACAGGATAGGATAACAGGGGTTAAGTATATTCGTAATAAATTTATTAGGCTGCAAATTAACTCATATTATAAATAAATAAAAAAATAATTATGTTATTATTTTATTTTACCTTATTTAACTGATCAGTTACTGACTGTTTATTAAAATTGGCAGTTAATTTATCGACATGAAATCCACTTAACTTGAAGAGGATCCGTCACTGCTTAAACTTGTATCACCACCGCTTATGTTAGACGCATTAATAGTGACCCATGGCTTAATATGATCTGCAGGATATATGTTTTTATATTTACGACTCGAATGCCCTTCAATGTTTGACACTTCGTATCTATCGTTATCCAAAACACCAGAAACTCGAAAAGGGCCCTTGAATCTAGGGGCAAGCTTCTTACTTTTACCTTTATCAGGGTTGTGATTAGGTATCATTACCAGGTCACCTTCCTGGAACGTCTTTGTTGGTGCTCGGCCCTTATCAAATAACTTTTTCATCTTTGCCTGATTGTCTTCTATGTTGTGGTGCACGGTTTGTCTTAGATCTTCCCTTTCCTTATCCGAAATTTGTTCTGATTGTTCCAATGCCCCTTTAATTATTCCTTCTGACTGTCCTATCGTCTTTTGTCCAAATACAATTTCAGCTGGGGACTTTCCCGTAGCTTTATTCACAGTGTTGTTTAAACTCCACTGTAACTTACCTAGATGCACATCCCAATCTTTCTCGTCGTGACCATGATTCATCGCTGCTAACGAGTTCAAAATTGTGCGATTGTATCTTTCAATCTGCCCATTCGCTCGCGGTGTTGCTACGGCGTTGCACACATGTTTAGAGCCAATCGCACCAGTGAAGTTTTTGAACTCGCTAGATGTGAAACTGGTACCCTGATCAGAGATTATAACTTTCGGTTGCCCAAACACCGAGAATATTTCCTCTAAAGCTTTGATCGTAGTCCTAGACTTGGTGTTCCTGACACCTTTTATGAATATAAATTTACTAAATGCATCAATTATGCCAAGGATGTAGCAATTGCCACGTTTACTTTTAACAAATGGTCCTAGATGGTCCATGTGTATGGTATGGAAAACCGCCACAATCTTCGGAATCGGATGTAGAGAGCCACTTTTCTTTCCAGATAGTTCCTTATTGTATGCGCAGTTTATACATGATTTAACATATTTTTTAACGAATCGATTCATTTTTGGGAACCAGTAATCAGAGGCAATTTTTTCCAAAGTCTTTTCAAAAGAAAAGTGGCCCGCGTCATCATGATTTATTTGGCATATTTTCCAGCGAGCTGAGTGTGGTACCACCCACTTAACTTTGTTACCAACTTTTCTGTAAATTTTATTGTCACGAAATGTGTAATTCATTCTTATGTCCTTAAGATCACCTTCATTTGTTTCTAAAATAGTTTTGATATTCCTTAAATGTGGATCCGTCATTTGGATGGTCTGCAGCCAGTCATTAGTAGTGATATTTAAAACTTCTATTTCTTTTTGTTCTAAAGACGGTACCGGATTACGACTGAGTGCATCCGCATGTTGCATGTTGAGTCCTGGTCTATATTCGATGGAAAAGTTATACTCTTGGAGTATAAGCCACCATCGTGCAACTTTTGGTAGCAAATCACGCTTTGTAAGAGTGGACCGTAGTGCACTGCAGTCAGTAATCACCTTAAATTCAATACCAATTAAGTATACACGAAACCTTTGCAGTGACATCACAACAGCCATAGTTTCTAGTTCATAAGAGTGCCAAAACTCTTCTTCTCGGGTGGTTTGGCGACTGAAATAAGCAACCGGCCGCAGTGGTGTCTCTTCGTTGGGTTTTTGTAGAAGAATTCCCCCAAAGCCTATTTTACTAGCGTCACAGTGGACTTCCGTAATGAATTCGGAGTTGTATAATGCTAACACAGGTCTTGTAACGAGCTTTGTCTTTATGTCAAGAAATGCTGCTTCCTGAGCTTCGCCCCATGTCCAGGGTACATCTGCTTTAGTCAATTTTGTTAAAGGCTTAGCAATACAAGCAAAATTGTAAACAAACCGTCGAAAGAAACTCGCCAAGCCGACAAATTGCCTGACTTGATGAACATTGCTTGGACGAGGAAACTCTTGTACCGCTTGAGTTTTTTTACTACCAGGCTTAATACCTTCATCTGATAACTCGAATCCTAAATAGTCGATTTTAGATTGATAGAAATAGCATTTTTTTAGATTGAGGGTCAGATTTGCTTTCTTTAGGAGTTCAAAAATTGATTCAAGCTTATTATACATCTCGTCAATACTGCTAGCCGTGCATAAAAGATCATCCAAATAAGGTATAGCTAAGTCAAAACGTCTAGCACCAAGCGCCTTATTTATCATACTTTGAAAGACCGCCGGAGCGTTAACAAGTCCAAAAGGCATCCGAGTATACTCGTAATGCCCATCTGGTGTTACGAAACCCGTAATATGTTTTGACTCCTCGGCCATCGGAATTTGATGGTAACCAGACGCGAGATCTAGGCTAGTGAAGAGCGATTTTCCGCTTAAGCGATCTAATTGATCTTCTATAACTGGCATAGGGTAGCTGTCTTTAATGGTCTTCTTATTAAGAGCTCTAAAGTCAACGCATAAACGGTGTTCACCATTCTTTTTACGGACAAGGACAATTGGACTGGAGTATGCCGACTGTGATTCCCGTATAATGCCATTTGATAAAAAATCACTAACTATTTCTCTGACCTTGGCTCGTTCACTAAATGGTAGTCGATATGGTTTATAAATTATGGGTGTAGTATCGTTCAGTCTAATGGTCATTTCTGTTATATTGGCCAAACCTAGCTCATGAGTAGACAAGGCGAAACAATCACGAAATTTATTCATTAAACTAATAAGTCGATCTTTCTGTGCATTGTCGATACCTGGCCCTATGTTAACCATATCCACCGTTATGGGACATTTAGTTTTCCCATTTGATGAAACAGTCTCATCGACTAGATTGATATTGTTTACATCAAATGGAAGAACGTCGGCTGCACTTACGCTGTTTTGGGGAAGCTTTACAGCTCTCGCAATAAGTTTGTCATGTTTAAAGTGAAAGGGTTTACATGACAAATTAATTACTATCAGTTGACCTCTACTCTGATGTATTTGATACACTCCTTGTAATAAAACGTATGGAGTGTCCGGTTTCATACAAATACTGCCTGGTATAAATAAAGATCCCGAATAGTCACCCTCTACTCTTACAGGTACAAAATTCACTCCTAATTGTATATCTACATCTTGGCTGCAATAAAGATTTACCTTTTCCGATTCCGTCTCGTCACAATATAGAGTTAAAGTGGTGTTAGTCTTATGAGCTACTACTGTAGGTAGTTCAGTTAAAGATTGTCCTATCAAGACTTCTGTATCTAATAAATGGTCTTCTACTACATAAGTTTCGATATCAGCCTCCACAGTATCGACTACAATGCTAACAGCAGTTTTGCCAAGAGGCACTATACTACCTAAAGCAAAACCCTTAATGATAGGTAGCCCTGATGTAATTAATGGTAAAAAAATTCTCTCAGCTAAGCTTTTTCGGATAAGTGTACATTGACTACCGAAATCAATATATGCGGAGCATTTAATATCATTAACAGTTACAGATTTAAAATACTTGCCATCTATCTGTTCGCCAGGAGAGATTTTTAAAACTGTTTGACTTGATTCAATTTTATTATCTGCATTATCCTTATTGTTAACAAAAGTGCTATTTTTCCCTCGATAATTACTGACTAATTCACATTTTGAACTGTCGTGTCCAAGTCGAGAGCATTTTTCACATCGTTTTCTAGGTTTCGTACATGTCCGTGATGTGTGGCCAAACTCCGTACAGTTAAAGCATTGTAGCTGCCTTAAATTGTCTCTTCGTGAATTAACTCCTCGTTGGGAATTTGGTAATTTTTCTCCAATCTTCAGATTATGCTCAAGCTTATTTCCAGGATAGTTTTTGCGTGAAACTAAATGGCTTTTCAAATACATAGGGAAATGTCAATGTTTAAAAATGATTGTAACATCATTCATTGATTCCGATAGTTCGTAAGAAAATCGGTAGATGACGCCACGTCGCCTCAAAAGACGTATAAGATGGGAAATTTGAATCATATCGGGCGTGTCTCGGTAGCCGAATTGGTCAGGCATTCCCCCTGTAAGGGAAAGACTGCGGGTTCGAGTCCCGCCCGAGAAGATTCTTTTTCCCTATGTATTTGATTTGTATAGTTAGCATACTTAATGCTGCAAAAATTCCTTTAAATGGCTTTTCTTGGATATACGACGAAGATACTTAAGTAATTGTGATGGTCTTTTGAAACTTGAGCCTTGAGCATTAAGTCTTATATTGAAGTCAAATATTCCATTAATAATGCAATCAACAGCGTTACGTCCCTCTATGCCGCACATCTTAACAAGTCTAGCTTTATCATGATAGTAATCTTCTAAAGATTCTTCCTTTCTACTTCTTCTTTCTAACATTTCATATAGTCTATCGGCATAATTGCGATCGTCAGGAAACGCTTTTACTATCTTCTTCTGCCACTCTTGCCAGGTCAAGTTAATGGTACTTAGTCCTTGATACCATTTTTTTTGCATGGCCAGATAATTTAGGGATAGCGTAAAATATGATTTGTCTATCACTCCATTTGTAGATCCTTGCGGTTTCATTTACTTTTCGTATCCAGCTTGCAGCTGATTGGTCGTTGGCATCTGGATTAAATTCAGGAATGACATTTTGCGCTCCCTCAAAATGATGTTCAGTTCTACCAAATAGCTTTGCTAATTTCTTGAAAACGTCATAATCTCGGGAATATTTTGAACTGGAGTGTCTTCGCCTTTTTCCATATTTATTTAACCAGCCTTGAGAAGAACTCACTGATTCAGATCCAGTTGTATGGTTTGAATTGTACCGATGCCGTTTCCTTTCCTTAACCCGAAGTTGTCTATAATTACTAGAACCGTCAGAACTTTCTGTCGAGTCGGCAGAGCATCGTCGACGTCTACGTAACTTTGGATGCGAAGAAGAACTGTCAGAGTCGTCCATGTGGCGCTGCCGACGTGACCTGCTGCGGTAAGTATGACGTTTTCGTTGGCGACTAGCTTTGGAACTGATTTCAGGGCGTAACCGTCGTATAGAGTGACTTCGTCGATCCCTGGAGCGAGATTGTCTATTTTTTTCGTGATTATCCAAGGGCGGCGTATAACGGGATGTATCGTCAGACGAGGACATATTGAAACTGGTTTAATAGTGGAGACTACTTCACAAAATCCGTTTTTAATACAAAGTATTATTATTTATTATAAAAGGAGTTAGTAAGGAAGAGACAAATCACAAAAAAAAAACAATTGTTAAAAACATGACCTTGAGGAAATATGTATTTAGCGTAAATAATAATAACTTAAAAATATACGAATTTGATATAAATAACATTATTTCATAAATATCGCACTTCATTACAATAAATATATTTTATTTCATACCATATTTATTTTATTTTTCTTTTAAATTAATTCAAAGAAATTAGAGTGATATCTACACAATAAAGAACCAAGTCAATAAAGAATCTGTGATGCACTAAATTGTTATTTTAAAATAAACAATTTATAGTGGGTAACTACATACTACCGTTTTAAAAGTGAGTGAAAAATAAAAACATCTACCAAAATAATGTAAATGTAGTAATCATCATTTTCGATATTGTAAACCAACCACCGATCCTGCCAAATTCAGATCGGAAACCTAAAAGCCGACCCGTGTCCGAAAATCCAACCGACCCAGGAATCGAACCCAGAGGCCCGACACAACGGCCCGGCAGTCAAGGCCATTGATGCGTTTGCGTTGTCAAAAGGTTGACGTTCAATTATTATTATTATTATTATTATTTTTGTCTAATTAATTATCCGAACTTTAATAAATACATAACGAGGTAATCCCAGGCATTACTAAATGTTTAGACACCTACCTACTTCATTTTTTTTTTAATAAAAGGTATGTAGGTACAACGTGCTGGCCGGATTTGAAAAATCTCCTTTTCATAATCTTAGGTATAACACAGGTACATAAATGGACTGAAACTTGCTTCAAAATATGAAGCATGCGAATATTTTAATTACATAATATTTATTAAAAATAAAGATGTACATAATTGATTATCATGTCATGTATCGATTTAATTGTATTATTAATAATTAATGACAGTACTATAATAAATCGAAGAAATATCATTTGCATACGAACCTACAATAATGTCTTTACGATTCTAGTAGGTCTAGTAATTATGTACGGTTATTGTGTGTATTCTTAAGAATTGGGTCAAGGACAACATGTTACTTAAACCACAAGTTTGAACAAAATACGTCGTTTTAGTGTCGTGCTCGATGATGGATGACATTATGTATTTGTTTATATTTAAATCTGGAATCCGATAACATTTTCTGATTTCAAAAGAAAAATATTTTATCACCTACAAAAACGAATCACCTACCTGTGTTGTAGTTTGTCATTGCTTACCAGTAGGTGATTTGTGTGATTGCAATTCATATTTAAACCTGCAGTCCACAATGCAATATAAGTAATAAAAATGTAGGTAGGTACATACCAGAAATTTTTCTCCAACGTTCTTACCACTTCTGAATTATTGTGAATTCAGGATACTGCCGTAAGAAATACACACCAGTCTAGTCGATTTTTTTAATATTCTTGACCAAAACTACAAAATTATTATGTTAAAAACTAAATCAGTCTCATACGCGCGCCGTACACATCCAACCGCGATGGCCGCCGGTGACAGAATACCGCCTGTTTATTTTATTTTTTTAATTTTTATATTTTTGAAACCTCAGTACATTTTTAATGAAACTTGTAATTTTATTATTTCAATAGAGATGGAAATAAAATGAGATCCGGTTCTTAGCATTCCATGGATTCACCGTGCGGTCGCCGGGTCCATGGCGTGGTACAGAGAGGAACACTGCGACGGCGCCTGGGACTTGCGACCCAGGTGTAGGTTTAGGGTGGCCACCTTGTGATGCATCAGCGCTCACCTCCACCGTCAGTCGTGTTCCCCCCTCTACCTATCCAAATTTGGTAAGATCCTATCAACGCCGTTTTAGATATTCGTTTGAGTAAAGAGCTTACTGAAGCTCTTGGCAATCCGAGGTCTTTAAATAAGTTATACAGGGATTTAGCTGGAATTCCCCTTGCTCCCACTTCCCCGGCGTAGAGTTTAACCACATAGCCATTTTTGGTTAACTCGTTGGTCAAGTCAAAGGTACCTACCTTGCTTTCAATTTATCAAATGCCTCAATAATACGGCTGCGAGTCACTTTCAGAGACACGTTAGGTACACTATACACTTCGTTGTTTTTTTTTTTCAAAAAAAGAATACGTAACAAAACTCGCACAACAAATTTACTAGGTAGGTATTTAGACTCATTTTCACCGTTAAAATTAAGGATAGAATAGCTAAACAAAAAATAAACACAATTCACAAACACAAAAAGAATAGATTAGTGTCAATTTCACTTTAAAAACAAATTAAAACGAGAAAATAAACCGAGAGGATCAAAGAACGACATGCGGTCCCCAGTGACGTCGCGGTTACTGACAACATTCCAGAAATTAACGAAACATAAAATTGTACCTAGGTTAATAAGGTAAAAGCACCAATATCCATCTTTGAATATGTTTATTTTAGAATATTTTATTTATTATTAACCTGATTGATGAATAGTTGGAAGGTATTTATTGTCAATTTTCATGGTGTTCATTATCATGTCATCGTGCGTAGTTTTCCTGTCAGAGTTGGAGGGTAGCCTGGGGTAGCCCGGTAGTCGCTCCCACAAAAGCCAAGATAAACCAAATGAAAATAAAGATTAGGAAAGCAGCCCTCAGGCACCAAAGTACAAGATATGGATGCAACCGGGATTAACACTGAAATTATGAGCTTTAAATTCTTCATTACGTAGATATTAATACTCTTAGATATTGAATTTGTTATGGAAAAATTATAAAGAAATCAAATACAAAGTGTAAGTAATCAAAGTTAATCATTGATAAGCAGGTACCTACTTATCAAATCAAAAAGTTTTATGTGTAATCAAAACAACCATTATTCTCTGTACGAGTAACAGACTGCCGGTAATCAGAAATTTACCCTACCGGCGAGAGACATAATACCTCAAAGGGTGCATGCCGCCGCGGCGGCACCCTTTGAGGTATTATGTCTCTCTCATTACAATCGTATTTTTACGAAATTGATGAATGGAAAAATGAATGAATACACAGAACGGCAACGTCGCATCGTGCAATTTTAATAGTAATAAGGGTTTCCATCTGCAAAATCCGTAAACCAGGACAAGAAGTTTTTTTTATACTACTAAGGTGGCAGATAAGCATACGGCACACATGATGGAAAGTGGTTAACGTGGCCTATGGACGTATGCCACCCCAGGGCTGTTACAGTTGGGCTGCCGAGCCTGTAAAAACGTCGGACGCCAGTCATCTCCGGAAAAGTCAAAACCACCAGATACGATAAGAAATCGTATCCGGGATTTCGTGCATGCATACCCCACTTTCCCAAGAGGTTCGCTCGTTCACTAGTGTACCGGAACCGGACATGGCTAAAGAAGAACCAAGTAGGCAAGTGGAGGTAACGTGGAACATCGGCACGCCGTATGTACTTTCCAGGCGGACGGTGGCCGTGACGGCCGGCGGCTGTTACTCTAAGCTCATTGGGGATATCTACCTGGTGACGGTCTCACATGCACCACATGGGCAGGTCGGAGTGGGTATAGTGCTCTCGGGTGCTACGTGGCTACAAATCCGGGGAAACTCGGACGGATGGTAACCTTAATGGTAGTATTTTCGTGCAATTTAGAGTTCATTGATAACTGCGATTCTACGGAGTGTTTAAAGTTGTTCAAAATTTTATAATATTAAAACCCTAGTTTCTGCCCTTAATACTGGGCCGATTTTGTTCAAATTTTTCCTATTTGAAGCTATGGGGGTACCAAGTATATGGTTTCAATTAATGCCTGTATGTCGTATCCATATTGTATATTAAGAATTTTATTTAGGTAATATTTCTCCACATTTCTTACAACGTATATTTTCTATTGTAATGACAGACAGAGCAAAATTGAATTTAGAACTTTTATACACAATATAAAAACAAGGAACCAAAGATAAATCACGAAGGTTTACACTCTAATTTCATTCTCTATGTTTGGTGTCAAACAATTACATTATATTCAACGATATTTAAAACTACCTTCAATGACATAAATGTTTATCGCTAATGTTGCCAATGTTTACTCCAGTTAATAATATGATATATAGTGCGTCAAGAAAGTCGTGAAATTAATTATGGAGGAACTAAATTTTTTCCTTGTACTTGCAACACTCGATAACTGCCAAACTGAGTAATCAGTTGTCAATTCTATAATAATCTATGGTCAATTCCTTGCTACGTCTGGCTACGTCGGAGATGTTTCGTACATTATTTACGTGTATTTAATTACTGTTCATCGGATAACAGTTTTGAGTGTAAAAATGAATTGATATTTGAATAATAGTTGTGCGAAAGGTGTCGTATTCAAAGTATTTCAGGGATATAGTATGAAACACGGCAGAAGTTCAAGCCGGCAAGCTGCTTTCCGACTTTGACGATTTTGATGGTCAAAATGCTAAATTAACCAGTACGTACATATACTTTAATGTTAAACAAGGTATGGGAAGTGTAATCTAATAATAATTATATAATTTAAGTGAATATTTTGTGTTTCAAAGCATTGTTTTCATTTGAAGTGGTTATGTCATTGTCTTACGATTATAACAAATCATAGTGCATCACTTTGACGTTTTTGAACATTCTTGATCTAAGTAATTTGTATTAACCACGTAGGCCCAAACTAATTAAAAAATACTCGGGGTATAAATACAGCTGTGTTTATACAGGACGTTTATATTTGTTTCAGATTTTCAAAAGTACATTTCAAGACATATCATTTCAGGATGATGATATTGCCAGTGAGTCGGAAACTATCGAAGATAAATTAATTACTTATGGAGTTTCAAGCAGCATTTCAGGTGTTCAATACTCATACCAATAAACTATTCTTATAAAAGATTATTGTTTTAATTTTTTATACTATATAAATATCGTGAAAATTTAGACTGTCTAGCTATCACGGTTCATGACAGACCTTAGTGATAGGGTCCCGCTTTTTTTCTTTGGGTGTGCTTTGAGTAAGGTATTGCTCAGGATATGTAACCTGGACCTAAAATATGGCCAGCAGCGGTGGACGAGCTCAAAGTCACCAAGCATAGATTATTACAAAACAATGGGCCTCGTTTGTCTCGCAATTTATTAGGTGGAAGACACGTGTCCCGAAGTATAACCTAAAAAAGTCCGACACGTCGTGTCCTCGTTCTTGGGGTCTTATACTCAACTAATTACCGAGGGAGGTGTTAGATTAAAGAAATAAGGCATTTCCCTCGCACTCCAGTAACCTTTGGCGATATACGGTTTTAAGATGGCCCTCTTGGATGTGGGAAGCATGGAGTCCTCATCTAACCTCTATGTCCTCTGCTAGTCACAGGGACCCGTAGTGAGACTAGGGACTCCCACTGCGGCCCTTAATTACATTATCAGCAATATGGAGTCCAGTGATATGAAACATGCAACCTTACTTCTCGGCGCGGTCAAAGAATATGGTTAAACGAGTATTTAATGGAGAATGTGTGAGTTGTGGGTGAATGTAGAACTATCTACCGCACGGATTAGACGACGTGACGGCGGGCGTACAGTGTGTGATCTAGTCAGTCTATGATCACGGCTGGTTAATCTGGTCGAAACTTCAAGCGATCCAACCGTATGTCTATACCTATACCATATTCGTGTTAATTTCTGTTAACATTATTTTCGGTTCCATATATTAATAATACCTAAATAAAAGTAAACAAAAAAATTACTGCCGTGATACATTTTTCACTTTCATTTATTTAATATCTTTATAGGTATGTACTATATTTAACTTTATACCATAAAAAAACAACAGATCAAGACTGTGCAGTTGTAGTATGACAGGGATACCAGTTCAAGCGCAGCAGCGCCACCCTCAATTTTCACGACTTTCTTGACGGGCTATATCTCATTAAAACAGTAAAAAATAATACATATTATTTAAATTATAAAAAATTTAAAGTGCAAAAGCAAAAATATTTTGTGTGCGTGGGTGAGAGAAACGTACAAAATAAAAACTAAAAAACGGACCTATAAACATTCCTATAAGTAAACAGTATCCTATAAATATTGGGTTTTTATACAATACCGATTATTATTTATTAATACATACAAAATAAAAAATAAAAGTTGGACCTATATCATATTAGGCGTCTTGGGTCAGGTGATTTATTTCCGAGGTGATCAAAGTAGACTAATCCATTCCACTTTGTTCACCTGAGGGATAACGCCCAGGTGATTCATTTCTGAGATGATCAAAGTAGACTAATCAATTCCACTTTGTTCACCTGGGTGATATCACCCAGGTGATTTATTTCCGAGGTGATCAAAGTAGACTAATCAATTCCACTTTGTTCACCTAGGTGATATCACCCAGGCGAACAAAGTGGAATAATCCGGCACGCTGGTTTTCAGAGGCGGCCGCGAGTATGACAGTGAATAAAAAAACAACAAAATAATAGTAAATTAAAAAATAAACAAAACAAAGCCGGTAATAAAAAAGAAAACATTTAAATTACACTTGGGGCAAGTTAGCTAGCGCCTCGAAGATACGATTCTCGAAAGTACAGGGGGCCTAGACAACATGCCATCGCTCCGGGACGATTCCACTACGACATTCGCTACCGCTCTGACGATAACGAACCTCAATTGGTAGACAATGTTAATTACATTTCATGTTCTTTTAAGCGATTCGTAGGGTCGACTTTGTCTATGATCTTTCGTTTTTATGTGGACGATTCCTACGGTCTGTCGATCATCTCATGGCTCGCGACTGCACTTCCTTGCTCGAGATCTGATCAAAAAGGGAGCTTACAAATTCTGCTGGACTGCATATGGAAAAGTGTATGTTAGGAAAAATGAACAGTCGCCTGCTGTAGCTATTAGAAATGAGCAACAGGTACATAAGCTTATGCTAGAATGACTAGATGAAACAGATTGTTGCCTTTCTCAATTGAAAAAAATATTTGTGCATCGTTTCCTATTTCACCAACCTATTATTGTTTTCTGCATGATATATTGCGAATTATTGAATTTCACTCTTTGTTATTCACCATTACACAGCCTTATTAGTGTTTCCACTAGTAAACCCTACAACTATACTACTTCACAAACACACACAACAAGTATATTTTACAAATGCACACCAAAATACCAATACATACACATAATAAAAAAACATTATATTTACTATACACACAACATGCCTGTCATTTATGCAAAAAAATTACCATTGAAACAGTATACTCAAAATTATATTTACTATTACTTATATACAATACATAATATTATTACACTTTTATTAATAAGAAATCATAGTACTTCACTGATATGCAACTTTATTCTCTATATAAATGATTTAAATGGGTGAAACCTTACAGACTCTTAGCGACATAGATAATATCAACATTGCTCGTGCCATGGAATGTGAATCTTCTGATCTCTCCAAACTTATGCCTATAAACAAAAATGATCTAACCATTGTCTCTCAAAACATAAGAAGTATTTTGCATAATTTTGATGACTTTCTAACTATGGCTTCTACGTTTGACTTTGAAACAGATATAATTGTCTTAACGGAATGTAGACTTGACCCTAACAAACCAATTCCCCATTTGAAAAACTATTCTTCACATGCCTCTACTCGCTTTTTTAATCAAAATGATGGAGTGGTTGTGTATATAAAAAATACATTAAACTATAGTATCAAAGAAATAAATTTAAAACAGGCTTCTTGTATACAATTGAACATACTAAATAATATAATTTTGTGTATATATAGATCACCTTCATTTAAGAACACCGATAACTTTATTACCTCCCTGAGTAGTCATCTGGATACGTTATCATCTGAAAAAAAATATAATAATTACAGGAGATATAAATATTAACATCATTTCTAAAGACACTGATATTCTTAAACAAAAAATAGAAAAAACAAATAGGGAACGTTACCTTAATATGCTGTCTCTCCATGGTGTACTTCCAGGTCATATCTTTCCTACGCGCCAGGAAAATTGTTTGGATCATTTTATGCTTAAAATAAATACAAAAATGGAATCGGCATTAATTGCCGTCTTGAAAACCACTATCACAGATCACCGAACACTTTTCCTGGCATTAACTAAATCTAAAACTGTATCCTCTATAAATTACACTCACACTAAAGTTGATTATGAGAAGGCTTTAAAATACTTACAAGCAAATAAAATAAGTGATCTGCTACACTATGAAAATCCAAATATATTGTGTGAACGCCTTATACATCTCTTAAAGGAATCTATTGCAATTAATACACATAGTATCAATATTCCTCATGGCAAACGCATAATTAAACCATGGATTACACCCGGAATTCTACGTTGTATAAAAAATCGTAATAAGCTTCAAAAAGATTTAAGCCGCGATCCATATAATGAAATCTTAAAAATAACATACACGCGCTATAGGAATTATTGTAATAACCTCATTAAGAAACTAAAAAGAAAATATCAAACAGAACTATTAAGTAAATCAATGAACAACAATAAATTACTCTGGAAAAACATTAAATCTATAACCTACGCCAATAACACCAAAAGTCAAAATCTGGAATTACTAAATCTTAAGGCTTCATCTATTGACTCAGTCAATTTTGTCAATGAATATTTTGTAAATGTCGGTATGCACCTAGCTCAGCAAGTTCAGGGTAGCGGAACTAACGATCCAAATTTACTACGTGACTTACCTACTCAAGTGAATTCTTTGGTAATGCTTGATACTGATCCCGATGAAGTTTGTAGAGTGCTGATGAGCTTAAAATCTAGTAGCGCTCCCGGATGGGATAATATCTCAACAGAATATCTGAAATATACTAGAAAGGAAACTGTTCCATTAATAACTCACCTGGCTAACCTTTGCTTCAGAAAAGGTATATTCCCAATCCAACTTAAACAATCAATTATAACTCCGGTACATAAGACTGGAAATAAAAATGATATCAATAACTACAGACCTATATCAGTTCTACCAGCTTTGTCCAAAATAATTGAAGAATTGATGAATAATAGGCTAATCAAGTATTTAAACGAATATAATATATTATCTTCCTCTCAATTTGGTTTTCGACAGGGTATGTCAACTGAAGATGCAGTTACTACACTAAGCTCTATCGTGACTGAAAATCTGGATAAAGGAAATAGGTGTTTAGCTGCATTCATTGACTTAAAAAAGGCTTTTGATACTGTATCTGTCCCAATCCTGCTTAAAAAACTAGAAAAAGTTGGAATCCGGGATAATGAGTTGAACCTTTTTGAAGACTATGTATCGATGCGAAGTCAAAGAGTAAAAGTGGGTAATTGCATCAGCAATGAGGCAGGCATATCATACGGCGTCCCACAGGGTAGTGTACTCGGACCTACACTATTCCTGATTTATATCAACGACCTCTGCAGTCTGAAAATCCCCAACGCGAGAATCCTTTCTTATGCCGATGATACTGCTCTGGTCTGCTATGGTAGTACGTGGGAAAATGTTAAGCGCATTGCTGAAGTGGGCATGTCAAAAATAGCTCAGTGGCTAAATTTTAACCTGCTTACACTTAACACACAAAAAACTAATTTCTTGTGCTTCAGCATCCGTAAATGCACGCAGCCGAGAGGGGATTTTAAAGTTAGTATACACTCATGTGGCGATGTACTAAACTTAGACTGTGGATGCCCTAGCATTAGCAAAGTCTCACAAGTCAAGTATTTAGGTATTGTTATAGATCAGAGATTATCTTGGTATCCTCAGCTTGAGCAAGTCTCAAATAGGATTAGAAAATTGAGCTGGATCTTCAAAACATTAAGATATGTAGTACCAAAAGGTGATACTACTAAAAGTCTTCTTAATAATATATATTTAGCACTAGTACAATCTGTCCTCAAATATTGCATTCCTGTATGGGGGGGCGCTGGTAAGACTAAATTCACTGAAGTAGAGCGAGCACAACGATCACTCATAAAAGTTATGTATTTTAAGAAAACAAGATTTTCTACAGCAGCACTTTATGGCATTAGCAACTTACTCTCGGTCAGAAAACTCTATATTATCCAAACAATACTCAAGAAACATAAATCCCTACCTTATAAAGCAGAAATTGAACTTAAGAGAAGGAAAGATATAGTAGCGAAATCAGTTCAAATCCGTACCTCGTTTCCTCGTTCGCAATACGAATGGAGTGCAACACATTTATATAATAAAATAAATAAAAAATTATCAATTTTCTCAAACACCAATTATGAATGCAAATCCAGACTGACTGAGTGGATTAAGGACCTTTCCTACGACGATACCGAAGCATTGTTGCAATGTAATATATAATATCACTACATAACACACACACACACACACACACACACACACACACACACCACACACACAGACACACACACACACACACACACACACACACACACACACACACACACACACACACACACACACACATCACAAAAACATACGAGCTCATACACACTCATGCTAACCTAAACAACATTTACTATGTTTACTTTGTTACTTTTGAATTATTTGGCAATATGTTAAACATTCTAAATACATTTAAGCCAAAATTTATGTAGTAGAAGAGCGGAGTCTCTTGACACAGGCATTTATTTGCTTAAAAGGAGGTTCCATTCATTATTTAAGTAAAAATGTATTTTTATATCAATAAAGTTTATTATAGTTATTATAGTTATTATTATTATTATTATCACTGTCAAGAGTGACAAATGTCAAGTCTTATTTCGAAGCGGGACGCTTAAAGTCTATAAATTTAAAGTTTTTTAAAATTAGTTATAGAGCTTTGGAAGTGAGATTAAGTAAGTGTTATTCTATTAATATTACAAATATGAAAGTTTGTGAATATGTGTTATACCTAAATAAACATATCCCATAGGAAGAATTTAATCTTTCCTTCATTTTCAGAAATTCTATTGGAGTTTATGGAAAGGTGCAGTAATCAGAGAAATATACAATATTACTTGAAATAAAGGGCATCTAAAGGTAGACCTCTATGGCAAGACTTGGCAACCACCTGGAATTCGGTTGGTAGTGATATTAATAAGCCGCCACAAAGTGGAAAAAGGTATGTACCATACTGAAACTAGGCCACATACAACTTGTTTTGATGTATCCTATTATGTATTAACTTATAATGTAGGCTTGTTTATGAATGCTTCTAAGAATAATCACAATGTTATTTAAAAATTTCAGTATAATATTGTACAGTTCCATATATTTATCATTTTAAGGTGTGACTGGAAGTCGAAGACAGTAAAAAAGCTTTGACCATACGTCAGCATGCTGGTGGCACTGGTGGTGGGCCTCACAGCAGTAATACTCTAACAAGACTCGAGACGAGGGTGCTGGCACTAATGGGCACGCTAGCCCTAGCGGGCCACCCCGACATCCAGGAACAGGGATTTAATGTGAGTTGTTATATCATTTTCCATTTATAATTTACATACTAATTATTTGCACGGTGTAATAATGATTATGATGATAGAAGATTCTACCGTGAAGTGATTTTTTCAGTCAAACTAAAATATTTGAAATATGGACAGAACATAACATAACATAAACTCACGCCTGTATTCCTTATAAACCTGCGATAAATACACACAACTTCGAAAAGCATCAAAAAGTCATTGGTGTATGCCATGGTAAACCTGGGATCGAACCCGAGACCTCGTCTCAGCAGTCCATTACCCATACCACTAGGCTACCGCAGATGAAATATGAAACTATTATATAATGTCACTTGGTCATTTGGGTCACCCCATCTCTTCCCATGTGGTGATATTATATATTACACGGCGATTTAGGGTTAGGGCTGTTTAACATCAGCCCGATATATACGGCCCAGACTCAGCCTCAAATGCAGGGCTCAAGTCAACAAATGCTTAGGCTCAGACACTATTACGTGGAACCAAATACCTACTTTGAAATGGTGAAATATGGGTGTTAAGTCACCTCTGCCTAACCCTCCAGTGATGTATGCGTGATTGTATGTTTGTATGTTATGCAAACAATAATAAAAAAATGTGCACTATCATTGTCTGCCAGCAATTTTTTTTTAAGTAGGTATAGGTCGAATCATATATCTTGGACATGAAAGGTTTCTTAGATGTATTTTGAAGATAACACGGGGTGAACCTCACCTCCGGCCTAGCACTGTGACCCACAGACGGCGTGCAGTTTTAGTTGGTTCGAGTCCGACATAACCTCTCCTCCCGACACCGGCGGAGGAAGTTAAAAGATGAATATAAATCATGTTTCTATAATAGGAATTTAACAATACATTCTTTGTATAATATTATTTTGTAGTATTTTTATCTATCTTTTTATTCTTTCAGATACCATCAGCTGCACCATCTCATGTTGCAGATCAGGACATTTTTGTTCATTATGGTATCCATATCCATACTAATATTATAAATGCGAAAGTAACTCTGTCTGTCTGTCTGTCTGTCTGTCTGTCTGTCTGTCTGTCTGTCTGTCTGTCTGTATGTTACGCTTTCACGCCTAAGCCACTGAACCGATTTTAATGAAATTTGGTATAGGGGTAGATTAGACCATGAGAAAGGACATAGGCTATGTTTGGTCGCGATAACCGACATCCACGCGGGCGGAGCCGCGGGCAAAAGCTAGTGTAAAATAAATACTTAAATATCAGTTATTGATTTCAATAAAGCCACTACGAGTATAACAAAAACCAATACTTATTGCTATTTTTGTTTGCAGACATAATAACGACAGAACCACAGCGTCTGCCATCAGTGCCATCACCAACACCTTCGCCAACATCAATACCATCAATTTTATATCGCCCGTCCACTAGTCAACAACCGATAGCAGTACTACCACCACCGCAACTGACCACACCTGCGACTACTCCAGCTGGGCGAGAAAAAAAAAGGCCACTTATGTCCCCAGTTTCCATGCCGCAGCGCAGGCCTCGGGGTGCGCGGCGAAGACAGACACAAGCAACTCCTTTCGAACGGGCAACAAGCGAGTTTGTGACCATCGAGCAACGTCGGGTCTGATTTTGTGTATGGTTATTTGTAAAATAAATCGTGTTTTTCACTTTAATTAATGTTTTTTTATTTCGCAACATAGTATAACATTGCTAAACGAGTATGCAAATGAAATGGATAACATAACATTATATTATTTACTTGAATAAAAGCCTGCTAATCAAATGATCGAGCATTGCTCTTCCTTGAATTAGCTCATTCTGGCTTCCATCGGAGGGTGCAGGTTCTGAGTAATAATCTGCATTATTATCATTCACAGCCACAGCTTGGATATCGCTTATGGCTGGTAATGCAGCCTTAATAGCAATGTTGTGCAATACACAGCATGCAAGCGTTATCCTGCTATAGACTGTTCGGGATGATAATGCAGTACTCTGTGTTTCAATAGGCATCTCCAACGTCAGCCAAGCCAAAGCATCGCTCTATGATGTTACGAGCCTGCACATGGCTCGATGTATAGGTACATGGCTGCTTAAGACCCGGTTGCAGCATCTAATGTCGGGATCATCAGCCATGGCCGCTGTGGATACCCGGAGTCACCTGAAACAACCACTTAGCTTAGGATAAATATTGTACTGGCTTTCGCATTAATAATATTAGTATGAATATATCCTTGTAAGTACAAATAGGGTAATAGTATTGAGCCTAACAAGTTTAAAAACAAATTTAATGTCTTGTCTTACCCAGTAACCAGACACATTCTCCACTCACACAGACTCCTCATGTATGGCTCGACCTTGCTTGTGGGCCATATATACCTATAGGAATCATGGGTGGCTCCGCCAAACTTAGAGTTAACAATAAGGATTTCAAATTTGTGGTTGCAAATCTGTAAATTAAAGAAATATAATTCATTTGCAGGACAATATAAACTTGAATAAGAAGGAAAACTATACATTTTCCCCGTGATGGAGTTTTGATTAAGGGCCTCAACCACTTGTTTAATGCACCGACTCGTAGTTCTTTGCGTCATGTGCTACGTAACACCCACGATCCTTTGGTACGAGCCGGTGGCAAAAAAACTAAGGGCACATAGCACCTGAAATATGATAATTAAGTATAAAGCAAAACAATAAAACTTAACAAGTGATATTGTACAATTCTTCACTGTCTTACCTTTATTTCCAAGGTTTCTCCCGAGATCCCCTTAATGCACTAAAAACTCTTAACTCTGCACAAAGGTCTATAAACGTTAGTCGAAAATGCTCTATAAATAATGTTTCCGGCATCTCATCAACTTTTTCCAAGTCCCGCCGGGAAATATATCGTCTTTGGCGTCTCTGCCAAACATTTTCATTATTCGCTGCCCATAGTAAGCGCAGCATATGCGTTTTCAATGTAATTATAAAGTTAATAATGATTAGAATTTCAATACTCAAAATAACTGAATAAAAAAACATTACCCTCCTTCTTTCGGCAGTCGGGTAGTGACGGTCTCGTATTTCGGCACTCACACTTACCTACTTGCTACACATATGACACACATCGACATTATATAGCGCTTGCGACAGGGGTCGGGCTTTCGCTGCGGTAGCCATCAAGAAGTTCGAAAACGAGCGATAGGACCAGTCAAAATGTGTGACTTGGCTACGCATTTTAATTGAAGTAGCAACCAAAAAGTATAGATAACGACGATCGAATGACGTTTCGAATCATGGAATCGTGTGATTGAAACATTGTCTAGCAAATTTGTGTTCGATAACTGCGGATCACGTGACAGGTCGAAAGCCAATGTCACTTCCATACATTTATGAACTATCGACTGACGAAGTAGATAATAGAATGTAACATTGTCTAGGCCCCCAGGGGGCCTAGACAACATGCCATCGTTCCGGGACGATTCCACTACGACATTCGCTACCGCTCTGACGATAACGAACCTCAATTGGTAGACAATGTTAATCACATTTCGTGTTCTTTTAAGCCATTCGTAGGGTCGACTTTGTCTATGATCTTTCGTTTTTATGTGGACGATTCCTACGGTCTGTCGATCATCACTGTCAAGAGTGACAAACGTCAAGTCTTATTTCGAAGCGGGAGGCTCAAAATCTATAAATTTAAAGTTTTTTAAAATTAGTTATAGAGCTTTGGAAGTGAGATTAAGTAAGTGTTATTCTATTAATATTACAAATATGAAAGTTTGTGAATATGTGTTATACCTAAATAAACATATCCCATAGGAAGAATTTAATCTTTCCTTCATTTTCAGAAATTCTATTGGAGTTTATGGAAAGGTGTAGTAATCAGAGAAATATACAATATTACTTGAAATAAAGGGCATCTAAAGGTAGACCAGCTATGGCAAGACTTGGCAACCACCTGGAATTCGGTTGGTAGTGATGTTAATAAGCCGCCACAAAGTGGAAAAAGGTATGTACCATACTGAAACTAGGCCACATACAACTTGTTTTGATGTATCCTATTATGTATTAACTTATAATGTAGGCTTGTTTATGAATGCTTCTAAGAATAATCACAATGTTCGCCTTAATTCTCGCCTTTGTACATATTATTTCTTTTCGATGTTTAAATGCCGTTGTGTACAATAAAGTATAAATAAATAAATAAATATTTAAATAAATAAATAAATGTTATTTAAAATTTTCAGTATAATATTGTACAGTTCCATATATTTATCATTTTAAGGTGTGACTGGAAGTCGAAGACAATAAAAAAGCTTTGACGATACGTCAGCATGCTGGTGGCACTGGTGGTGGGCCTCACAGCAGTAATACTCTAACAAGACTCGAGACGAGGGTGCTGGCACTAATGGGCACGCTAGCCGTAGCGGGCCACCCCGACATCCGGGAACAGGGATTTAATGTGAGTTGTTTTATTATTTTCCATTTATAATTTACATACTAATTATTTGCACGGTGTAATAATGATTATGATGATAGAAGATTCTACCGTGAAGTGTTTTTTCAGTCAAACTAAAATATTTGAAATATGGACAGAACATAACATAAACTCACGCCTGTATTCCTTATAAACCTGCGATAAATACACACAACTTCGAAAAGCATCAAAAAGTCATTGGTGTATGCCATGGTAAACCTGGGATCGAACCCAAGACCTCGTCTCAGCAGTCCATTACCCATACCACTAGGCTACCGCAGATGAAATATGAAAGTATTATATAATGTCACTTGGTCATTTGGGTCACCCCATCTCTTCCCATGTGGTGATATTATATATTACACGGCGATTTAGGGTTAGGGCTGTTTAACATCAGCCCGATATATACGGCCCAGACTCAGCCTCAAATGCAGGGCTCAAGTCAACAAATGCTTAGGCTCAGACACTATTACGTGGAACCAAATACCTACTTTGAAATGGTGAAATATGGGTGTTAAGTCACCTCTGCCTAACCCTCCAGTGATGTATGCGTGATTGTATGTTTGTATGTTATGCAAACAATAATAAAAAAATGTGCACTATCATTGTCTGCCAGCAATTTTTTTTTAAGTAGGTATAGGTCGAATCATATATCTTGGACATGAAAGGTTTCTTAGATGTATTTTGAAGATAACACGGGGTGAACCTCACCTCCGGCCTAGCACTGTGACCCACAGACGGCGTGCAGTTTTAGTTGGTTCGAGTCCGACATAACCTCTCCTCCCGACACCGGCGGAGGAAGTTAAAAGATGAATATAAATCATGTTTCTATAATAGGAATTTAACAATACATTCTTTGTATAATATTATTTTGTAGTATTTTTATCTATCTTTTTATTCTTTCAGATACCATCAGCTGCACCATCTCATGTTGCAGATCAGGACATTTTTGTTCATTATGGTATCCATATCCATACTAATATTATAAATGCGAAAGTAACTCTGTCTGTCTGTCTGTCTGTCTGTATGTTACGCTTTCACGCCTAAGCCACTGAACCGATTTTAATGAAATTTGGTATAGGGGTAGATTAGACCATGAGAAAGGACATAGGCTATGTTTGGTCGCGATAACCGACATCCACGCGGGCGGAGCCGCGGGCAAAAGCTAGTGTAAAATAAATACTTAAATATCACTTATTGATTTCAATAAAGCCACTACGAGTATAACAAAAACCAATACTTATTGCTATTTTTGTTTGCAGACATAATAACGACAGAACCACAGTGTCTGCCATCAGTGCCATCACCAACACCTTCGCCAACACCAATACCATCAATTTTATATCGCCCGTCCACTAGTCAACAACCGATAGCAGTACTACCACCACCGCAACTGACCACACCTGCGACTACTCCAGCTGGGCGAGAAAAAAAAAGGCCACTTATGTCCCCAGTTTCCATGCCGCAGCGCAGGCCTCGGGGTGCGCGGCGAAGACAGACACAAGCAACTCCTTTCGAACGGGCAACAAGCGAGTTTGTGACCGTCGAGCAACGTCGGGTCTGATTTTGTGTATGGTTATTTGTAAAATAAATCGTGTTTTTCACTTTAATTAATGTTTTTTTATTTCGCAACATAGTATAACATTGCTAAACGAGTATGCAAATGAAATGGATAACATAACATTCTATTTACTTGAATTAGCTCATTCTGGCTTCCATCGGAGGGTGCAGGTTCTGAGTAATAATCTGCATTATTATCATTCACAGCCACAGCTTGGATATCGCTTATGGCTGGTAATGCAGCCTTAATAGCAATGTTGTGCAATACACAGCATGCAAGCGTTATCCTGCTATAGACTGTTCGGGATGATAAAGCAGTACTCTGTGTTTCAATAGGCATCTCCAACGTCAGCCAAGCCAAAGCATCGCTCTATGATGTTACGAGCCTGCACATGGCTCGATGTATAGGTACATGGCTGCTTAAGACCCGGTTGCAGCATCTAATGTCGGGATCATCAGCCATGGCCGCTGTGGATACCCGGAGTCACCTGAAACAACCACTTAGCTTAGGATAAATATTGTACTGGCTTTCGCATTAATAATATTAGTATGAATATATCCTTGTAAGTACAAATAGGGTAATAGTATTGACCCTAACAAGTTTAAAAACAAATTTAATGTCTTGTCTTACCCAGTAACCAGACACATTCTCCACTCACACAGACTCCTCATGTATGGCTCGACCTTGCTTTTGGGCCATATATACCTATAGGAATCATGGGTGGCTTCGCCAAACTTTTTTTTTTTTTTTTTTTTTTTTTATAACCGTGGGGGAAAATCCTTCATGGATGTTATGCCGGACTCCTACCGACTAAAAACCCCCACGGTAACGCCCAGAAGCCTATGGATGGAAGCCCCGGGTAAGCCCTCGGAAGGATGTCCCAGGACTCCCATCAGACCTACGGCTACAATTGCGGCCTCGCCTTGGGGGTGGTTCGGGTGCTATCCCGCGTCTATGGGGGGGTTTTCGGGTGTTATCCCGCTTCTTAAGGGGGAGGGGGGCGTGCGTGAATCCCTCACGTCACGCTGCCGTCATGGGCCTGCTTCTGTAAAGACGGTGAGCAACTCACCGTCCTCAGGCCCCCGGTCATGGAGGCCGATGGTCTTCGGCGAAGACACGTCGGCGGCGCCCAAGCCGCCGACTGCGGAACTCGGGTGGGAGAGTTTTCTCCCGCTCTCGTCCCGCCGCCTCTTTCACGAGCATGACCTGCTCACAGAAAGAGGCGGCGCAGTCCCACTTACTCCCGCTGGAGACCATGGCTCGCACCATGGTATCGAGCGAGAGAGTGCCCACGCCCAGACCCACCACGAGGACCTGGCGCTGTTGCGCCCACGCCGTGCACTCCACCAGCGTGTGGAGCGCTGTGTCGTCGCTGCGCTCCTCGCAGTGCTGACACTCGGCCGTGGTTTCCCGGTGTCTTCGCCACAGATACCTACCGAAGCTACCATGCCCGGTAAGTATCTGTGACAACCGGTAGGAGAGAGCACCGTGTCTCCTCTCCAGCCACTCGTCCATGACCGGTCTGACGGCCGCAATTGTGGCGAATCCCCCCTTTGGTTGCTCAAGTCGCACCTTCCATGTCTCCACGGCTTCCTGGTAGAGCTGGGACCGCTGGGCCTCGATTTCTCGAGACGCAGGCCATTGGCCCCGCTCCAGCGCCTCCTTGCGCCATATAAATAGAGACGCAAGGGCTCTCGCTTCCAGGTCCCATGGAGGGGTCCCGGCTAGGAGGCATGCCGCCTCACCTGAGATCGTGCGGTATCCCCTTATCACCCTGACGGCCATCGCCCTCTGTGGGCTCAGCAATCTAGCCACATTACTGGCCGTCAGGTTCTCTGCCCATACGGGGGCCCCGTATAGGGCCATACTTCGCACGATCCCCAGGTACAGTCTCCTGCAGGGGGCGTTGGGTCCCCTGATATTGGGCATCAGCCGCGCGAGCGCGGCTGACGCCCCTCTCAGTTTTGGGACCAAACTTCGGAAGTGATGTCCGAAGTTCCACCGGCCATCGAGTACGAGCCCCAGATACTTCATCGAGGGCTCGATGCCGATGCTGACGCCCCCTACCTGTAGACTGGATCCCGCAGGTGGCCCCATCCGAGGTCCGTGGAAGCACAGAGCCTCGGACTTGTGAAGGGCGACCTCGAGACCCAGCCGCCGTATCCGACCCACGACTTGAGCAACCCCTGCCGTGGCCTTTAGTGCTGCGTCTCGGTGCGTTGCTCCCCGCGCCGTAACGAGGGTGTCATCGGCGTAACACGTTACGGTGACCCCTCTGAGCAACGGACCACGCAGCACCCAATCGTAGCCGATGTTCCACAGGAGTGGCCCTAATACCGATCCCTGTGGAACACCGCACGACACATCCCGCCGACCCGGCCCTAGCCAACTCGGGTAAGTAATGGCCCTCTCTGAGAGATAGGCCCCGACAATTCGACGGAGGTAGGGAGGCACTCCATGGTAGATAGGCTTCGCCAAACTTAGAGTTAACAATAAGGATTTCAAATTTTTGGTTGCAAATCTGTAAATTAAAGAAATATAATTCATTTGCAGGACAATATAAACTTGAATAAGAAGGAAAACTATACATTTTCCCCGTGATGGAGTTTTGATTAAGGGCCTCAACCACTTGTTTAATGCACCGACTCGTAGTTCTTTGCGTCATGTGCTACGTAACACCCACGATCCTTTGGTACGAGCCTGTGGCAAAAAAACTAAGGGCACATAGCACCTGAAATAAGATAATTAAGTATAAAGCAAAACAATAAAACTTAACAAGTGATATTGTACAATTCTTCACTGTCTTACCTTTATTTCCAAGGTTTCTGCCGAGATCCCCTTAATGCACTAAAAACTCTTAACTCTGCACAAAGGTCTATAAACGTTAGTCGAAAATGCTCTATAAATAATGTTTCCGGCATCTCATCAACTTTTTCCAAGTCCCGCCGGGAAATATATCGTCTTTGGCGTCTCTGCCAAACATTTTCATTATGCGCTGCCCATAGTAAGCGCAGCATATGCGTTTTCAATGTAATTATAAAGTTAATAATGATTAGAATTTCAATACTCAAAATAACTGAATAAAAAAACATTAGCCTCCTTCTTTCGGCAGTCGGGTAGTGACGGTCTCGTATTTCGGCACTCACACTTGCCTACTTGCTACACATATGACACACATCGACATTATATAGCGCTTGCGACAGGGGTCGGGCTTTCGCTGCGGTAGCCATCAAGAAATTCGAAAACGAGCGATAGGACCAGTCAAAATGTGTGACTTGGCTACGCATTTTAATTGAAGCAGCAACCAAAAAGTATAGATAACGACGATCGAATGATGTTTCGAATCATGGAATCGTGTGATTAAAACATTGTCTAGCAAATTTGTGTTCGTTATCTGCGGATCACGTGACAGGTCGAAAGCCAATGTCACTTCCATACATTTGTCAACTTTCGACTGACGAAGTAGATAATAGAATGTAACATTGTCTAGGCCCCCAGCAGTTGTTTCGTCAAACACTTGCAATAACAATTGCTGCTTGCTCGTCCACATCTAGCGAGAATTGCCTCGCAATCATTTTAAAGCATGCCATAATGCATAAGGTGAAATGTCACTTTGGAATCTCATCGTATGCGAGAATTGAGCGTGTAAATATTTTGATACGATAATCGTAGGGTAACTATTGCTAGTGATTATTGTATACGATTTTATCGAACTGAACGTGCGAGAAACTCGCACCGTCTTATGACTCCTAATAGAGTTCTATTTGAACCTTATGGGTACGGAACCCTAAAAATAATCATTAATAGTATACGTAACCTTACGTAAGTCACTATAATATTGTATCTACCTACCGAATTTTTGATTTCGTTCATCGGGAATGAAAGCGGGATCTCCATGATAGGTCTTTTAACCGCTGCTATCACGGCGTGCACTGCGCTTGGTGGCCCAAGTCGGAGTTTTTTTATACCACTTAGGTGGCAGATAAGCACACGGCCCACCTGATGGAAAGTGGTTAACGTGGCCTATGGACGTATGCAACCCCAGGGGCGTTACATGTGCTGCCTACCCTGAAGAAACCTTCTAATGCCCTTCTTGAAGAACCCCATATTATAGTCGCTTGGGAAAACCACGGCAGGGAGTTCGTTCCACAGTTTGAGCGTGCGTGGGATGAAGTTTAACGTTTCAGTGATTCATTCCTATGCCGCACCACTAAGGCCTGGAATTCCCTGCCAGTTCACGTGTTTCCTTCTTCCTACAGTCCTGGGTCCTTTAAGCGGGGCGTGAAAAGGCATCTAATGAGGCCGTCAAGCTGAGTGCCACCACTGTTAACATGGTAAATGTTTACGATGGTGACCCTCTTTCCGAGACTTTGCCTTTAGCTTAACATCAGGCGAGGTGAAGTCAAATTGACGTGTCCAGTATAAAAAAAAAAAAAAAAAAAAAAAAAACTTTTTTTTATATACGACTTGTCAATTTGACATCATCTTGCATAATGGTAAGCTGAAGTTAAAGTCTCAGGAAAGAGGGTCACCATTATAGCCACGTAGCATGTTAAAATGGTGTCATTCAGTTTGACGGCTTAGGCCGCTTAAGGGGTAGGCAGAGGTGTACTGACATCCATATTTCGCTAACTATGATTTTCGATCCCATGTAATAGGGGACGTGCCTATTGCCGTCAAGGGGGCACTTAGTCATGGGCTGTATGTTTACTGTCGGATGGGAAACAGTCCTATCCCGTAGGAGGGATTTCGGCAGCGCGAGTGTTGCACACGTCAATATGCCACGGTAACCATTTTCCATCAGGTGGGCCGTGAGCTTGTCTGCCACCTAAGTGGCATAAGAAGAATCTATCTTCTCCCTAGGATATGGGCGGATAAGGATACTGTTATCCGAGACTTCATTACTGGGCCTCGATTCTGCTAAAGCCAAACCATTGTGCAGCCATCGCCACTACAAAAAACGGCATTTAATAATAGACTTTCAAGCGACGCAATTAAAGTTCAAAATTCAGAATTTTGCATAGGAATTGAAAAACTGTATTCATTTCATTTTGTACTTTAGGCAATAGAAATAAAGTCTAAAATGTAATGTAATTTTTTGCTGTGACTGCGGTACAGCTTTAGTAGAATCGAGGGCCTGATGGTAAGTTTGAATGAGTTAAAAAAATAGGGGCTACTCCTATAAATACATTGGATAGCATTGTACGATAGGTTAGATACTTAGGTATGTCCTCCAGTGATCAAACATAGCCTATGCTGTTTCCCTACCTCTAGTCTATCCCTGTGCCAAATTTCATCAGAATCGGTTCAGTGGTGAATACGTGAAGGTGACAGACATGAACAGGAGTTACTTTCGCATTTATATAAGTTACTAGTTGACTTTTAGGTCTTTATTGAGAATAATCGAGAACCGAAGAGGAAAGATGATTGGCCACCTGATAAGACATGACTTGTTCATAAAAAACATCATAGAGGGAAAGGTAGAAGGAAAGAGAGGAAGAGGTAGGCCAAGAGGAACATTTATGGCACAGATAAAGGAAAAGATACAAGTCACATCGTATCAGGAGGTGAAAGGATTGGCGGAGCAGAGAGAAGAGTGGCGATTACTCCACTGACAAGAGCGTAGCTCTTAAGTTAGAGAGAACTAGCTTACCCGGCGAACTTCGTACTGCTAATTTTTTTCCCCCGCGTGGCTTCCGATCCCGTTCCCGCTGCATCCTATACTATATTAAGCATGTAACATATAAATCTTCTTCTTGAATTACTCTATCTATTGAAAGAAACTGCATCAAAATCTGTATCGTAGTTTTGAAGAAATAAGCATACATAGGGACGGACAGACGGGGAAAGCAACTTTGCTTTATACTATGTAAAGTAAAGCCAACGAAGCGAGAGAAAAAAGGTAAACAAAGTTTCAGCGGTTCCAAACATTTTTATGAAAATTATCACGTATCACTTCAAGACCATTCCAGACAGGAATAAAATTGCTCATAAGATGGTGGATCTGAAAGTTTAGAACCACTGTGCTGACAGCTTCCCCGTAACTACGAAACACGCAACGTCAGCTGTCGCTCGGCCATTGTCGCGACATGTGCGACAAGGACAAAGACAATAGTCGCTAGTTATCGCAACTTAACTCAGTAATGGTCGCTTTGTTTACCTTTTTTCTCTCGTCTCGTTGGCCGTCTTTAGTGATAGTGATGAGGAACTAGATTTTTTCACAAATGAAACAAAAACCCATTAATGTAAAGGTACTTTCATATATCCATCAATTTCCATTACAAATGGAGCCGCATAATGCAACAACACATCCTGCTCATTATTCGAGCTGCCGGACCTTCGAGTCCCCTTCTCCTGGGACCCATGCAAATACTTCACGTACTCCATCATTCTCCTTCTGCTTCCACCGTCCGCTTTTAAGTTGCTACTACTCATAAAATGCTTCAGATTTTGCTCATACTCCTGAACATTCCCTCCTTCATTACTGTTCATTTTATCATGATATGCGAATTCACCATCTAATCTCCTTCCAGATTTTCTCACTCTATCACTAGTTAGAGACTCCAGAACGCCTTTCCCTTCTTCTTCGCTTTTCATATTTCTTCTGTAATCTTCTGCTTCTTTTCCATCATCGTCATCTTCTTCGTCCTTTGCTCGAAGAACTTGTTGGTTGTAGACCTTGTTGGTGTCTTGTATCATTGATGTTATATCGAATCTGTCGTTGCCTACATCGAATTTGACGTCTGGTTGGATGCCTTGAAAACCAAATTGAGTATATACTTGCTTTGTTGCTAGTATGAGGCAGAAGATGATTAGATTTCTTGCCTGAAACATTTTTATTTAAACTGTTGATTGATGGCACTTGGTGGAATTCAATTGTTACACATATTTACCAAGGTTTTGGTCCAAAACCTTGGTAAATGTAAACCTTTAAGAATGCCATAAGGCGAAACCGGTCAGGTGTAATAGAATAAAATACTGTGGAAAAAGTATAAGTGTTCTCAATATGTGTGAAAAATTTTTGACAAGTAAATGTTTCGAATACATAGGGAAAAAGAATGTTCTCGGGCGGGACTCGAACCCGCAGTCTTTCCCTTACAGGGGGAATGCCTGACCAATTCGGCTACCGAGACACGCCCGATATGATTCAAATTTCCCATCTTATACGTCTTTAAGGCGACGTGGCGTCATCTACCGATTTTCTTACGAACTATCGGAATCAATGAATGATGTTACAATCATTTTTAAACATTGATTTTTGATAACTGCGCCCAAACAAGTAAGGGAAATACTGCGGGTTCGAGTCCCGCCCGAGAAGATTCTTTTTTTTTAATTCAGGACACGTCAATTTGACTTCACCTCGCCTGATGTTAAGCTAAAGGCAAAGTCTCGGAAAGAGGGTCACCATCGGAAACATCTACCATGTTAACAGTGGTGGCACTCAGCTTGACGGCCTCGTAAGATGCCTTTTCACGATCCGCTTAAAGGACCCGGGACTGTAGGAAGAAGGAAACACGTGAGCTGGTAGGGAGTTCCAGGTCTTAATGGTGCGGCATAGGAATGAGTCGCTGAAACGCTTGGTTCTTGCTGGTATATTCTGCACCGTGTATGGATGGCATCTTAGCCCTGCACGTGTCGTCCTGTGTAGGAAAGGAGAGGGTGGGACTAATTGGAAGAGCTCGTCAGAACATTCACCATGGTAGAGACGGTAGAAAACTGCCAAAGACGCAATATCTCTACGCATCTGCAAAGGCTCGAGGGTGTAAGTGTTCTCAATATGTGTGAAACATTTTTGACAAGTAAATGTTTGCTTTTAAACTATCGTTTCGATGGCTAGTCGATCTTTTCATATCCGTGTGTTGACGGAGATAGAATACAAGTATCACCACACCATCTAATTCTAGGGGTGTCGTAAGAGGCGACTAACGGAAAAATACGCAGACGATATCACTGCGAGAGAAGGAACACTCGAAATAAAACCCTGCACCAACCCGTCTGGCCAGCGTGGACACAGTAGCCAAAGCCTCCCAACATTGGAAGAGGCCTATGTCCAGCAGTGGACTGCGATCGGCTGATTGAATGATTGATTGATCTTTTATCACTAATCGCAATCATCATCATAGCATTGTTTTCGATTCCATCTAATACTACTACTAAGTACTTTTTTTTTATACAGGACACGTCAATTTGACTTCACCTCGCCTGATGTTAAGCTAAAGGCAAAGTCTCGGAAAGAGGGTCACCATCGTAAACATTTACCATGTTAACAGAGGTGGCACTCAGCTTGACGGCCTCATTAGATGCCTTTTCACGCCCCGCTTAAAGGACCCGGGACTGTAGGAAGAAGGAAACACGTGAGCTGGTAGGGAGTTCCAGGTCTTAGTGGTGCGGCCAGTGGGGACGCCGTTTGACCGGACGGGTGATCAGCCCCTCCATGTGGGGCCATTTCACCCAATTCCCCATAACGACTGTCATACATGTTAGTATGGCAACCGGGACCGACAGCTTAACGTGCTCTCCGAGGCACGACCAGACCAATGCAAATAAATACTCATATATACAAATATTTGCACTGAGCGGGGATTGAATCCGCGCCTCCTGCGTTGTGGCCGTGTTCACTACCGTCACGCCACGGAGGCTGTCGATTCCATCTAAGGCTTTCGCGTCATTTCGGTTTAGCAATATGACTTTCAAGGGAGCGTCTACTGACCTCCCAACGCCTAGAGGAGGAGAACCTCATGATAGTTTAGATACTTATAAAGATAAAATGTGATAATGATAAAACGTCGACTTGTACTCATAAAGATATCGAATAATAATATTTACTTACCATTTTCAGTTCTCTTGTCTATACATTTTGATACTGACTATGATGACGCCGAGAAAACGTGGTTTCTCCAATTATTAAGATTTCAATTTTATGCTCATAGTTTTAATTAACTTTTCAATAAGTTTGTAGAGAATTACAGATACTAGTCAGTAGGAACAAACTGGCAGTCGACGAAAATAAACTTATTCCAACATACTTAGATATGATTTTGACCGTGATATACCTGGAGGCACATATTGCATATCAATGGGCATATCAAATATTAGTATTATTATAAACGCGAAAGTAACTCTGTCTGTCTGTCTGTATGTCCGCTTTCACGCCTAAACCACTGAACCGATTTTGATGAAATTTGGTATAAGGGTAGAGAAAAGATAATAGGTTGTTGATGTTTGGTCGCGATAACCGAAATCTACGCGGTCGGAGCCGCGGTAAAAGCTAGTCATATATATATTTTTTAGAGTTTACGGAACTCTCTTTCTCTCTTTCTCTCTCAAGAGGAAAAAACCGGCCAAGTGCGAGTTTCTTGAAGTTCATTAAATGCTTTATTTATTATTATTTTTGAGTTAATTGAATGAAAGGCGAAAATTGCGGTTTATGACGTATTAAAAAAAATCCACTAACTAGATCTCGTTCGAACCAATTTTCGTTGGTAGTTTACATAGATTGATGCCAATTCTGATGTGACATCTCTAAACTAAAAATCGCTAAAAATCTCTAAAATTTAGTTTCCGCGTGTCAAATGCCGTTTTGTATTCTGTGAATACACGACTAACCTAAAATTAGTTTGACACGACCAAAATTAGCGAAGTTACTAAATTTAGTTCATTTTTAGAGAATTTGTATTCTGTTGTACGTTTTAAGTGTCAAAAATTCACTATAATTAGAAATGTCACACTAAAATTAGACGGCACCTAAATAACTGCCGACTAAGTTAGAGATAGGTGTAGTTCTACGAGATACTTGGTCTAGAACCGCTATACGGGCACGCTAGGCAATGGAGATGGCGGGCGCCTCTCTCCCAGAGGGCAAACACTGCCACCTACAGCAAATTCCGACCGAGGCGCTGTAGAGGGTGGGTCGGAGATTTTCCTCGTGTCCCTCTCGGCCTTGGTCACTAACATCAATTGGCGACTCCGACATGATGTTGGAGATAAAAGGTTACCCTTCACCTGGAGAGTCACACCACCGCCACCCTGGGCTTGCTTCTGGAGTAACTGCTAGCCCTAACCGTTACCTCTAGGCTCTTCTCGCAAAACCGCCGACAATATGGCAGCATTAATAGTAAAAATATGTTAGGTATCACTCTGATGCCCAGCGGCCTCTGGCCTGGCAGTAGTTCATTCGACTGCTGCATCAGGGGGCACGGGTTCGATTCCCGCTCAGTGCAAATATTTGTATGCATGAATATAAGGTCGAACTTGTCACACCTATGTCTATTTGAATTGTTCTGGGTGTTTCCGTGAGCATATTAAGCTATTGGTCCTGGTTGTCATACAAACATCTAAGGCCAGCTAGTTGTAGTTCTGAAAAGTCCAACCACTGGCAACTGCAATACTTTGATATCAATATGCTACTATTTGTTCATGAAACTACCTAATTAGTTGTGGTCACATGGCAGTCGCTTCACTTATTGAAGTTCAGTGGCATTGGTAGACTGGAAACAGTGGGCCCCGGACACCCAGGTGAATACTTCAGATGCGACCGGGATTACCACAAGGATAATGATGACTAGCTGATCCCTGTGACTCTGCCCACATATACATCGGTTATAGATTGTTCACCTCTAGTTTTTATCAAACATGATGCAGGTTTTATCATGATCAGACTTAAAACCTGCTGCATCAAATTGACTACATTTGTGTGAATTTCTAACAAACAGGGTGGTACCCATATTATAGACCAACTCGATTGCACAACTGGTTGTGAGGACAGACATGGATTAAAAACATGGGTTCAGAATAATTTAATTAACATAAAACAGGGATTTTTATAATTATTAGGAATCTTCCTTTATCTTCAGCACCGTTCTTTCTCAAAACAACAGCAATCACTTCAAGCAACAGCAATCACTTGAGCACTGTGTCGAATCTTCGGTACTTCTCAGCAAGTTATCATAGGAAAGATGATGTAAGGGCCTAGGCAAGCCGTGTTAGTTCCTGTAATGAAAATATAAGTATTACGTTGGGTTATAAAGCGTTAGGTAGTAGATACTTAGTACAGTTTAAATTGACACTTATTTATTGCTTCAAGACTGGAAAACCATTAAATAATTGAGGCGGTCCCAAGTATAACTGAAATCTTCTGCTTGATATAAAAAAGATTTAATAGCGGGTCTCCTCTTGTTGCCCTCTTTGAATCACAAACATTTTGTGCCTTTCTTCTCACTGTATAAAGGCATTAAGCATGTAATACCAACTTCTTTCTTTCAATTATGGTATAGGTTTCTATGCTATGCTCTACATTTTCCATCCGAAAATTTGTAAGACACAATAGGCATATGGGCAATCAAATATACTAAACTTACATTAGGTACATGCTCCCACAGTTGCATGATCTGCAGTCTATGTTGTTTAGGCTGTTTGAAAGTCCTGCCTTAAGTCCTTACAATTTGAACCAGCAACTGTTGTGGCCTCTTGTGGGCAGTCTTGTTTCTCTCGTTCGTGTTTACTTTACTTTATTTCTTCTTCTTATTGGCTTCTGCAGCGAATCGCCGCAATTTGTCAATGATGCTAGTGAAGTACAATGTAATGGCGAAATATCAAGTTTTTCCAGAAATTCTACCAGTGCCACGTTAGCCACGCCAGTAAAAGAGTCTACTTTATTTCTTTTGTAAATTTTGGATATCAAGAACTTATTTAAGATCAACAACAAAATGTTGATTGACAAATTGACTTGCACAGATTCAATCCAATATAATTACTTTATTTACAGGGTTGCCAGGAACGATAACCGAGTAAAACTGTATTTACTTAGGTTTGGCTAAGAAAAATCACAGTTTCTTTACTATTTGATCAATAATTATTACGCATTTATTAACATTTGTCGGCATTCTAAACACCTATAAATATGGTTTTTAAAGATTTGGTGAAAATCCCCTTTATCATTCATTCTTATTTTTTTAACACCAGCAACACTTTCATATTCAACTTTTAGCGATGTCATATTCAAATTTAGAGCTGTCTTGGAGAACACTAAATTTAGTTCGACTAAACAACAGAATACCCATATGTCAATCACTGAGCTAAAATTAGAAAATTTTTAAGAAATTTAAATTAGCACCGTTATATTTTTTTTTTAGATTTACCATTCTCTTATTTAAAAGTTAGAGGGAGGGGGACACACATTTTTCCTCTTTGGAAGTGTCTCTCGCGAAGACAATTCAGTTTAGAAAAAAATGATGTTAGAAACCTCAATAGCATTTTTGAAGACCTATCTGTAGATATCCCACACGTATGGGTTTGATGAAAAAAAAATTTTTAACTTTCAGTTCTAAGTATGGGGACCACCAAAATTTTTTTTTCTATTTTTGTGTGAAATTCTTAATGCGGTTCACAGAATACATCTACTGGCCAAGTTTCAACAGAATCGGCCTTATAGTTTCCGAGAAAAGTGGCTGTGACATACGGACGGACAGACAGACAGACACAGACATGACGAATCTATAAGGGTTCCGTTGTCTGTCTGTCTGTCAAGACCTTTTTCTCAGTAACGCGTATGTAACCAGAGTTTGGTAACCAGTATCCTAAGAAGAAAAAATGATCCTCATAGGATACCAGTATCCAAGTAATAGGATTTTTTCCTTTAATGTCACTGAGTTTCAGACCAAGAAACTTCTAATGAATTATGAAAACATAATTTCTATTCCTTATAATATGTAACTGCTTGAAAGAAAAATGCCTATGAAGAGGAGCGGGTAGATATTTTAAAAGAAATCGCTCAGAATGTCAAGACAGGGTTGTATAACAACAGAAATAAAGTTTTTGGAGCACCACGGCTAAGATCCCAGTCATCCATAGAAGCCATAGTCCCCGAAAAATTAAACTGTGGTTACTTAAGCGGCTGAAGGGGTATACCTCTGCCTACCCCTTCAGAAGCGTGAAGATATGTACGTAAATGTTGTTTGTTTATGATTCAGTCAGTTGTCAACCCCTGTTCTATAAAGAGGGTATTTGGGTTTTTCTGTCAGAAAATCTGAGTATTAGCAATTTCGACATATTCGTGGTAGATGGCAATAGCTTTACCCCCTTTTACCGCCTACCCCTTTTCGTCACCAGAATGTCGTTGGGGAAAAATGTGGGTGAACAATACAATTCTGCTTAACCCTTTAGCGATATGTCAGTAAGCACAGTTCACAGTGTGTTTAGCCATGTCCTAGGTGCTATTAGAAAGAAAAGCGATTAAAGAATAGGGCTGTTCCCCACCCGACAGCAAACATACAGCTTATGACATGACAGTTTTATTACATAGGACACGTCAGTTTGACTTCATCTCGTCTGATGGTAAGGTAACGTCTCGGAATGAGGGTCACTTTTACAAACACATGGGTGGCACTCAGTTTGACGGCTTCATAAGATGTTTTTTCAGGCCCCGCTTAAAGGACCCGGGACTGTAGGAAGAAGGAAACACGTGAGCTGACGTTCCCGCTTGACGCTCGCTCCCTATTAATTTTATATTAAGGAAGACTAGACATTCAGGGGGCGGCAAATCTGGGGAACATTTGACGTTCAGGGCGACAGAAAATCCTAGGAAAATTTGACATTCAGTGGGTGGCAAATCTAGGGAATATTTAGCGTCCAAGGGACGGAAAATCTAGGGAAGAGTTGACGTATAGGGCAACAGGAAATGTCAGGAAGACTTGACGTTTAGGGGGCGGCAAATTTAGGGAAGCTCCGACGTTCAGGGCTACAGAAAATCTAGGCAAGACTTGAAATCTAGGGGGCGGCAAAATTAGGGAATAATTGACGCCCAGGGGGTGGAAAATCTCGGGCAAATTTGACGTTTAGGGCAGCGGGAAATCTATGGAAGACAAGAAGTTCAGGGGGCGGCAACTCCAGGAAAATTTTGTCATCCTGGGGCCGGCTCGTTTGCGGGCGCCCCTGAGCCTATCGTAATCCACTGCAGGACATAGGCCTCTACTAATGTTCAGAGGCAATGGTCTACTGTTTTCACGTAGGCCAGATGGGTTATATTTTGAGTTTTCCTTATCTTGCAGTGATATTGTCAGCGTATTTTTGCGATAGTCGCCTCTTACGACACTATTCGGATGAGATGGGATGGTTAAACTTGTATTCTTTCACCGTCACGGATAACTCGAAAGTACGATTAGTGATAGGTATTATTAAAATGTTATCAAGTAAAAACGACAAATAAAATTAATATCCACACGAACACACACTAGATTCATTCAGCCATTAGATACATTTTTCTGTGCCAGATCAGCATGGGAATCAGTGTGGCTGGCAATAAAACACGAATGCTGTGTAATTATAACGCCATCAGGCGGCACGCGCGCCACCCGCCACGGACGTGACGTCACGGAGCGCCGCCATTTGCATTTTTTTCCCGCCAACCACGCGCTTGTGACGCGTTAGTGTTAAGCTCTGGCGTTATTTAGGTAATCTGTGGTTGTAGGTTTTATGTTTAATGTTTTTTAAAATATCAATAAATATTTGACTGAATTTTTTATAGCACTTTTAATGTTTAAACTTTAAAGTTCGAATGTAACTGTAAGGGAAAGGTCGTGAGTTCAAGTCTCACTTGAGCGTTTCATTTTTTCCGCTGTTTTTCGAACTTTAAAGTTAGCATTAAAAGTGATATAAAATAATTCAGTCAAATATTCGGGCGGAGTCATCAAGATTCAATGTTTAAAAATGGTTGAAAAATCATTCATATTTCCAACAGTTCGTAAGAATGTTGGTAGATGGCACCACCGTCGCCCTTAAAGACGGATATAAAGAGAAGGAAAATTTGAAATGGATAAAGTGTGGCTCAATAGCTCAGTTGGAAGAGCGTTCCCCCTGTAAGGGAAAGGTCGTGAGTTCAAGTCTCACTTGAGCGTTTCATTTTTTCCGATGTTTTTCGAATATTAATAAATATTTTGCCCGGTTATCGCGACCAAACATAGCCTATGTGTTAATCCAGGGTCCATATTTTTAACTCTTTTTATTTTTCTTTTTATTTTATTAAAATCGTTCCAGCCATTTAGAAATTCTTCACTAACAAACATACGCCTTTATAATATTAGTTTGATTAATTTATTTAATTAAGTCTCTCGTCATAGTGGAAGAGTGTGCGTAGTTCAATGAATTAGATGTTTGTTCTAGAACCTGAACAATCGAATTAAGTCCCTGTTGTGGTTTTCCCAAGCGACAACAATATGGGGGTTCTTCAAGACGGACATTAGGAAGTTCCTACAGGGTAAGCAGCATAAATGCGACGCCCCTGGTATATTGCAAACGTGCATAGGTGACGATTACTACTCTCCAGCAGGTGGTCCGTGTGCTTGTCTGCCATCTAAGCAGCATAAAAAACATTCACGCTTGGTTCTAGCAGGTATACTCAGCACCGTTAATGGATGGCATCTTAGCCCTGCACGTGTCGTTCTGTGAAGGAAAGGGGAGGGTGGGACTAATTGGAAGAGCTCGTCAGAACATTCACCATGGTAGAGACGGTAATAAACTGCCAAAGACGCAACATCTCTACGCATCTGCAAAGGCTCGAGGGTGTTCGTGACCTCAGGATCCCCAATAATGCGAACCGCACGTCGCTGCTACCTGTCGAGAGCATCTAGTAAGTGCTTTGCGGAGCCGTCCCAGAGATGTGAGCAGTATTCCACGCAGGAACGAATTTGGGTCTTGTATAGAAGACACCGCTGCTCCGGCGTGAAAAAACGTCTCACTCTGTTCAGGACTCCGAGTTTACGCGAGGCTGATTTGATGCTGATAAAAGCACGTAAGTATACAGAAAATATTATAAAAACTGTTGAAATGTTTTTAAATTTTCGATATTGAAGTACTTGGCATATAAACTAATGGTATTCAATTAGTCAATCAGCATATATCGCAGTCTACTGGTAGATATAGACCTTTCCTTCGAGACACGCCCGATGTGATTCAAATTTCCCATCTTATACGTCTTTAAGGCGACGTGGCGTCATCTACCGATTTTCTTACGAACTTCCACCACGTCGCCTTAAAGACGTATAAGATGGGAAATTTGAATCACATCGGGCGTGTCTCGGTAGCCGAATTGGTCAGGCATTCCCCCTGTAAGGGAAAGACTGCGGGTTCGAGTCCCGGCCGAGAAGATTCTTTTTCCCTATGTATTCGATTTGTATAGTTAGCATACTTAATGCTGTAAAAATTCCCATAACACGACGCGCGACGTTTAGAATTCACCTGGTATGATTGTCCGTCTACAGACGGTTACGTCCCTGACCGTTACTGCCGCAATCCGTCCACAGACGTGTTAATATTTTGTATGGCAAATTTGTGTGTCATGTCACAAATTATTAAGAATGATTTCAGTCCGTGAACGTGCTAGGGATAAATTGGTCTGGAATAACATTTAGAATTCAATCATTTTGTCTTTGGAATAGATTCCTTTGAGTTGCACATTGGTACGCAGGTGGAGCCGTGGGCGACAATTAGTTTAAGTATAACAAACAATAGTAAAAAAAAATGCTCTGTGGGTTTTTCTCTAGCAGTAGGTACCTACGTGGGACTTACAACAGCTGCCCAACTGTGTGTGGACACCTTTGGCAACCCCTGCCCTGCCTCATAATGAATTCAATAAGAGGTAGGTATATTTCTGTGAAATGTTGAGTTTTGTTATCAATTATCTACAATAATTATGGATAAATATATCCTGATTCATCATCGCGTTATGATTTTGACAGGCGATGTATGTATGTATGTTTGTTTATTTGCTTCTCAACTACTTATTAGAACTGGACAAATGAGGTATCGTTACAAGCGGCTTGATCGTCCAATGGTTAGAGGTTATATGACGTATCATTGAATCTTGTGTGTCCCCCATGAGCGCGGGCCTGGGGGTGACGGGTGAAGCCGCCTGTCACCCCAGCAGAAGCAGGCCACGGCGGCGGCGCGCTGAGTAGCGTGCCTCCCCATTCCGGGGGCGAGGTGGGGGCACCGATGTCCCCCCTCCTGAGGAGGGCCAGACCGTAAGGGATGGCCCTGGGTCAGCCGGGGTGCGAGGGATATGTCTATGACAACCTCACCTCCGGTCTAGCACCAAGACCCACAGTCGGCGTGCGGTTTTAGTCGGTTCGAGTCCGACATAACCTCCCCTTCCGGCTCCGGCAGTTGGTATTAAATGAAATGGCTTAAATAGCTCATCTCAAATATAACTAGCTTTTGCCCCCGGCTCCGCCCGCATGGATGTCGGTTATCGCGACCAAACATAGCCTATGTCCTTTCTCATGGTCTAATCTACCCCTATACCAAATTTCATCAAAATCGGTTCAGTGGTTTAGGCGTGAAAGCGTAACATACAGACAGGCAGACAGACATACAGACAGACAGACAGAGTTACTTTCGCATTTATAATGTTAGTATGGATATGGATTAGCTTTGGCATGCCCCAAAATAATATAAATTAAAAAATAAGTTTCAAACTTAAACCCAACTACAACACAACTTACTTTTAGAGCGTTATTTTTCAGTAGTCGGGTTTTAGTTTTAATCTTAATTTTTTATTTGTTACATCACTTATGTGGCAGTCAAGCACACTTCCCTCTTAAAGCGTAGTGGTTACCGTGGCCTATGGACGTAAGCAACCCCAGGGGCGTTACACTCGCGCTGCCAACCCTGTAGGAACCTTCTAATGCCCTTCTTGAAGAACCCCATATTGTAGTCGCTTGGTGAAGCTATGGATGGGTAATTTTCCAAATGGCTGGGCCGACTTCGACGAGACTTTTATATGAGTTTAGCTTCTTCATCATCATCACTACATAGTATAAAACAAAGTCACTGTCGCTGTCTGTCCGTCCCCATGTATGCTTAAATCTTTAAAACTACGCAACGGATTTTGAAGCGGGTTTTTTAATAGATAGAGTGATTCAATAGAAAGATTTATTTGTATAACATAACATAACATAAACTCTCGCCTGTATTAAATATATAGGCAGAAGTGCTAGCACCCACATTTCGCCAGTTTATGTTCAGGTCCCAATGTAATAGGTGACGAGCCTATTGCCATTAACCGGGCACTTATAAACCTGCGATAAATACACACATAGCTTCGAAAAGCATCGAAAAGTCATTGGTGTGTGCCATGGTAAAACTGGGATCGAACCCGAGACCTCGTCTCAGCAGTCCATTACCCATACCACTAAGCTACCGCAGATCCCTATAATATGTATAATACATGCTTAATATAGTAGAGGGTGCAACGGGAAAGGGACCTTACGCAACGCAGGCGGAAGAAAATTGGCGGAACGAAATTCGTCGTGTCAGCTAGTATATCATAGTTTGTAAGTTTTAAAGATTTCGGAATATTTGTTTTTTAACCGCTGAGTAGAATAGGGCCTCCCCATCTCTTCCTGAGGGTGTCGTACAAGGCGACTAAGGGATAGGGCTGTTCTCCATCCGACAGTAAACATACAGCTTATTTTTTTATCATGCGAAAAATCCCCACGTATACCACCACCACCGGAGCCGGTGGAGGTGGTTATGTCGGACTCGAACCGACTAAATCGCACGCGGTCTTTGGGTCTTTGGTTGCCGGAGGTGAGAATGCAGGAAACTTATCTCTCGCACTCCGGCAGACCCTCGCACCGCGGCAGACCCTTGCACCCCGGCAGACCTCACACCCCGGCAGACCCAGCAAACAGCCTATGACTGAGTACTTGCTTGACGGAAATAGGCTCACCCCTATTACGAGGGACCGAAAATCATAGTGGCGAAATGCGGTTTTTTTGTATCTTGCGAAAAATCCCCACGTATACCACCCCCACGGAGCCGGTGGAGGCGGTTATGTCGGACTCGAACCGACTAAAACGCACGCCGTCTTGGGTCCTTGGCTGCCGGAGGTGAGATTGCCAAAAGCATATCTCTCGCACCACGGCAGACCCAGGACCATCTCTTTCGAGGTGGCCCCCTTCGGGTTGTGGGGACCAAAATGTCCCCATCTAGCCCCGGTTACGGGGAGGCGCACTTTGCGCCGCCGCCGCGGCCTGCTTCTGCTAGGGTGACAGGCGGCTCCACCGGTCACCCCCAGGCCAGCGCTCATGGAGGACGGAGGTCTGCGACCTCCGACGTCCGGTTCGCCTTCGCTCTGCACGGGCTTCCCGGGCCCAGAGTCTGGTCCGGACCCGACCGGCCGCCTCCTTCTCGAGCATTACTTGCTCGCAGAAGGAGGCGGCCGCACCCCAAGCGTTTGCGCATCGTACCATCGCTGTGAGCAATGTGACGAGTGTGAGGACTCCCACCCCTAGAGCCGCCACTAGGACCCGCCTCGGCGTGTCCCACGCCGGGCACTCGGTCAGCGTGTGCAGCTCTGTGTCCTCGCTCGCATCACAGTGATGGCACTCGGACGTTGGCTCCTTCCGGATCCGACACAGGTAACTCCCGAAACACCCGTGTCCGGTAATCACCTGCGTCAGCCGGTACGAGAGGCTGCCGTGTGGCCTCTCTAGCCACTCCTCCATGATGGGTCTTACCGCCGCTATTACGGCGTGCCCTGCGCTTGGTCGCCCAAGTCGTAGCTCCCATTCCGCTACCATGTCCCTGTGGAGCTGAGACCTCACGGCCCGAATTTCTTCGGGCTCGGGTTCCCGTCCCTGCTCCCGCGCCTCCTTACGATACCGATATAGCATCGAAAGGGCTCTCGCATCCAGGTTCCACGGTAGGGATCCGGCAAGGAGACTCGCCGCCTCGAAGGATATCGTGCGGTACCCCCTAATGGCCCTGCTGGCCATTGCACGCTGCGGTCCACGCAACAGACGCGCATTGTGGACCGTCAGGGTGTCTGCCCATATTGGGCACCCATATAGGGCCATGGACCGCACGACTCCCGCGTAGAGTCTCCTGCAGGAGTCATCCAGCCCCCTCATGTTGGGCAGCAGCCGCCCCAAAGCGGCAGCTGTGTCCTTCAATTTGGGGGCCAGTCTTCGGAGATGCTCCCCGAAGTTCCACCGGCCATCGAGTACGAGCCCCAGATATTTCATCTGGGCCTTGACGCCGATGGAAATGTCTCCGACTATAAGGCTGGAATCCTCCGGTGGCACGCGCCGAGGCCCATGAAAGAACATGGCCTCGGTTTTATGCAGAGCCACCTCGAGACCCAGCCGCCGAATCCGCTCCACGACTTGGGCAACCGCGGTCGTGGCCTTCAGGGTCGCTTCGCGGTATGTAGCCCCGCACGCCGTCACCAGCGTGTCATCTGCATAACAGGTGACGGCGGCACCGTCCACTGACGGCGGCACCGTCCACGGCGAAATGCGGTTGTTTATTATACAACTCTGCCTACCCCTTCGGGGATCTACAGGCGTGAGTATATAAATAAATAAATATTCCACATTCTACACAACACTATCTAGACCCATGGTAAGCTTTTATAGCTTGTGTTATGGAATCTAGAATGCTGATAAACATCTAATATATAAAATTCTCGTGTCACAGTTTTCGTTGCCATACTCCTCCGAAACGGCTTGACCGATTTTGATGAATTTTTTTGTGCTTATCCGGTATCTATGAGAATCGGCCAACTTCTATTTTTCATCCCCCTAAATGGTGCAGCGGGAACGGGATCTGACGCGGATCGCGGGGCGGGAAAAAATTGGCGGTACGAAGTTCGCCGGGACAGCTAGTACTTATATACTTTTTTTTGTAAATACAAACATATTATACATAGAAACACCCAGACCAATGCAAATAGCCATATTCATGCATACAAATATTTGCACTGAGCGGGAATCGAACCCGCGCCTTCTGCGTGGCAGTCGCGTGCACTACCGCCACGCCACAGAGGCTGTATGTAAGTTTATAGCACACGATTAGCAAATGTATTGTTCCTAAAACAGCAACGTTCGTAGGTACAGTCAACATCAATCAAATATATTTAATAATCGTTGTACAGTTATTTTACATGGTTTCTTAAGAGTCCGTACTACCTCAAATGACATAGCATAAACGTGTATAATATCAAAAGTTCTAAAGCATGGACTTTTTAATTCATTTGTGGTAAAGTTGAGGATATATACTAATGTTTATGTGTGGCAAAAACACGATAACGTAAAATTTTCTTGATAGAAAACCATTGCAAAGTTACCTCTAAACCGTACAAATAAAACGATATTATGGATTAATTACGCAAAATAGGATCACTAAACTTACACAATAATTGCAGTTTAGTGGTTAAGAGACATTATGTGTTTCAAATTTTACAAATATACATTGGTTTCTGCGTAACTAGCAAATATCTAAATTTTTACTCAAGCGATACCATTAAACTTAGAACCGCCCTGCCGCCCGGCCTCCTCCTCAGTGTTGCTTCGGCTATCATACGGGGAACTTGTGTCGCACGCGCTCTGCGCAGACGATTACGATAGACGATACGAAAGTATTCAAGTACCTATCTTTTGACAGGCGAAATGGGTAATAAAGTAAACTGAAAGAGGAAAAGTGTATGTTGGCGTAAAAAAACATTAAAACATATGAATGATGTATTATGTAGACAGCCTCTGTGGCGTGGTGGTGCACGCGACTGCCACGCAAGAGGCGCGGGTTCGATTCCCGCTCAGTGCAAATATTTGTATGCATGAATATAGCTATTTGCATTGATCTGGGTGTTTCTATGTATAATATGTATGTATTGATGATGATTCCGTGATGGTGGTATCCGTGGGGATTTTTCGCACGATAAAAAAAAAATGGAGTTAGTGAACGCGACTGCTACGCAGGAGGCGCGGTTTCGATCCCCGCTCAGTGCAAATATTTGTATGCATGAATACGGCTATTTGCATTGGTTTTTTTTTTTTTTTTTTTTTATACAGGACACGTCAATTTGACTTCACCTCGCCTGATGTTAAGCTAAAGGCAAAGTCTCGGAAAGAGGGTCACCATCGTAAACATTTACCATGTTAACAGTGGTGGCACTCAGCTTGACGGCCTCATTAGATGCCTTTTCACGCCCCGCTTAAAGGACCCAGGACTGTAGGAAGAAGGAAACACGTGAACTGGCAGGGAATTCCAGGCCTTAGTGGTGCGGCATAGGAATGAATCACTGAAACGCTTGGTTCTAGCAGGTATACTCTGCACCGTAAATGGATGACATCTTAGCCCTGCACGTGTCGTCCTGTGAAGGAAAGGGGAGGGTGGGACTAATTGGAAGAGCTCGTCAGAACATTCACCATGGTAGAGACGGTAGAAAACTGCCAAAGACGCAACATCTCTACGCATCTGCAAAGGCTCGAGGGTGTTCGTGACCTCAGGATCCCCAATAATGCGGACCGCACGTCGCTGCAACCTGTCGAGAGCATCTAATAAGTACTTTGCGGAGCCGTCCCAGAGATGTGAGCAGTATTCCACGCAGGAACGAATTTGGGTCTTATATAGAAGACACCGCTGCTCCGGCGTGAAAAAACGTCTCACTCTGTTCAGGACTCCGAGTTTACGCGAGGCTGATTTGATGATACTCTCGATATAGTTTTTGTTATTCAGTTTGCAGCGAACATCCATACCGAGGATAGTGAGGTGATCCTGCAGTGGCAGTGGTGTACTCTGAAGAGTGGGAAGGGGAAGGAAAGGAGATACCTTTGCTGTAAACGCACATGCCTGGGTCTTCTTGGCATTAAACCCGACCAGGTTCCTAGCGCCCCATTGAGAAATGTGGTCCAGGATCCGGTCCAGGTCAGTGACAAGAAGCTGCCTTTTTTCCGCGATATCAGACTGCTTGGCCGCAGGATGTGCGTAATAACTCCCGTGTAAGGTGCTGTCGTCTGCATAGCAGTGAATGTTTCCGTTACAGAGCATGTCATTGATATGCAGAAGAAAGAGAGTGGGAGATAAGACGGAACCCTGCGGCACGCCAGCATTTACCTGCAAGAACTCCGAAGCTCGTCCATCACAAAGGACGCGAATACGGCGCCCCTGCAGGAAGCTTGCAACCCAGTTACACAGTCTAGGAGGCAGGCCGAAGGCTGGTAGCTTGGAAAGAAGCGATTTGTGCCATACCCTATCGAAAGCTTTGGCGATGTCAAGACTAATTGCCAGTGACTCACCGTGCTTCTCCATAGCCTCACCCCAAAGGTGGGTCATGTACGCCAGAAGATCACCCGTTGACCGTTTCGGTCTGAAACCGTATTGCCGGTCACTAAGCAAGGAGTGATCCTCTAGGTGGCGCATGAGCTGTGTGTTAATTATGTGCTCGAACACCTTGCACAGCACTGAGGTGACGGCTATGGGTCGATAGTTGGCTGGGTCCGAGCGATCCCCCTTCTTGGGGATCGGCTGGACATTCGCCTCCTTCCAAGCCGAAGGCACTGTACCCGAACTGTAGGACAGTCGGTACAGTCGCGTTAGCATAGGAGATAACTCCGCTGCACATTTTTTAAGTACGACCGCTGGAATACCATCAGGACCACTGGCTTTCCGGACATCGAGTGATTGCAGTACTGCACGGACATCGCGTTGCCTGATACGTATATCAGGCATTGCGTGGTCACCAGTGGGCACTGTCCGTGGTTGCATACCACAATCATCGACTCGGGAGTTGGCCGCGAAGAGATTGACCAGCAAATTTGCTTTCTCTTGCGGCTCATGGGCCAGAGATCCATCGGGATTGCTCAGCGGGGGCAGCGAGGGCTGGCAGAAGTTGGCTTGCACGGCTTTGGCCAGTTGCCAGTAGCCACGGCTACCCGTGGGATGCGCCACTAGCTCTTGGCCCAGCCGTGCTATGCGCTGGGCATCCGCTCTGACGCATGCCCTCTTGCAGACCTTTGTGGCTCTGTTGTACGCTGCCTTGAAGTGACCCATGTTGGGATCGCGCGTGGCGCGCGCCCGCACCCAGGCGCGGTACGCAAACTGTTTATGCTCAACAGCCTCCGCGCACTCGCGCCCGAACCACGGACGCGCTCCGCGGACTCCGGTGACATCGGTGTATGGGATATAGTATTCCATACCTAGACCGATCTCACCGGCGACGGCAGTAGCGCTCTCAGATGGGTTCTTACCCTCAAAGCAGCGTTCAACCCACGGGATGGACGCATAATAGTCGCGCAATCCATCCCAGTCCGCTGACGAGTAGTGCCATAGACGCCTCTTCCCCTGCACGGGTAGTGGGGGCGCTACAATGGGCACGGTGGAGCGGACCAGACAGTGGTCGGAGTTACCTAAAGCAGCACTCACCGAGACACTGTACTGGTCCGGGCGACTCGTCAACAGAAGGTCTAGCAGAGAGGGCTCTAGGCCGGACTCTCTTGGTATCCTCGTGACCTTGTGCACCAATTGAGTCAAGTCATGCGCCAGGGCAAATGCGTGAGTGGCTCTTCCCGCATGGTTTGTTATGGCGGAGCCCAACCAGATCTTGTGGTGGGCGTTAAAGTCCCCCAAAAACACCAATTCGGCGTTCGGAAACCGCTCCTGCGCATCATCTGCCGCCTGACTCAGGTATTCAAAGAGTCGAGTTACCTCTGGATCTCCCGTATGGGAGCGGTAAAGGCACACATAGATCTGATTAGCGGAGCCATGGTCTACGTGTACCCACAGGATGGAGAAGGATGGGTCCTCTAGACAGCGCAAGCGGCGACAGCAAATATCCGCCCTAACAAACACGCACACCCCGGCTTTTGCTCGGAAATTTTCCTCGATAACATAGCCGGGGTAAAGCAGGTAGGTCGTGTCGTCAGGGCGGCGTATTTGTGTCTCCGTCAGAAACAGCATTGCTGGTTTCGCCGTCTCCAGGTGATGGTGGACGGCGTTGAGGTTTGTATGGAGCCCACAGATGTTCGTGGACTCCACCTCAAATAGTCGTGTTGTGGGAGACTCCTTAGCCGCTGTTCTGACTCTATCTTTTTGGTGCGCTGTCATGGTAAATTGAAAGGAATGGATGGGAAGGCGTGAAAAAGAGGTGATTGTTGCCGCAGCACCGTGTGACAATACATGGGACATTAGTTTTGTCTATGATTGTGACGGCATGACGAGAGCCGACGCGCCGAACGGAAGGGCCCCCGTACCCCCCCGAATATGGTCGCCGGGCTCCCATCCGGTCGCCAACCGGCACGACGAGCCATATCGGGATTATGCGCGACCTGGTGGGGCAGCCTTCCAGGGTGGTTAGTCCCAGTTGGGCCCCTGTACTATGCCGCGGGCGGCCAGCGGCACCACCGTTTCTACAGGTCTCCCTATTCGGCGCGGCGCCCCGCGTCACACCCCACTAGACTACGCCAAAACCCACCGGTCCCACTAGTGCTGCGACTACCATCACCTCGGCCCGGCTATGCACTTGCTGATCCCTGAACGCAATCCAACCGAAATTGGATAACTATGGAGGGTTTTTCGCACTTGTGCACGGTGGTACCAACCCGGTCGAAATTAGTGACAAATCTGACGGTCTGAGTGTTTCTATGTATAATATTTATGTACATACAAAAAAGTATCTAAGTATGTTTATCCGCATTCTAGATTCCATAACACAAGCTAATTAAGCTTACCATGGGTCTAGATAGCGCTGTGTAGAATGTTGTGGAATATTTATTTATTTATTATTATAGTAAGTATCTAATCTACCTACCTAAGTAGCTTATACTGTACATACTTAACAATTTGCAATAGGTAGGTACTATATTAGTAGAAAGTAATAAATAGGTCAGTAAAAACTTACCTATTTCAAAAATTTGGATTGAAATAGGCATACATAAATAGGCATAATATATATTAAAAATAATCTTGCAGTAGCAGCCCAAGTCTTTCAGGCAGGTCCTGCCTACTACAGGTCGCTCACTGTGACGACGCGACGGACGACGCGGTTGGGCGACTCAGAGCCGAAAGTCGAAGTGCGGTAACTCCAACTTCTGTAGGTTAGGTTAGAACTGTGACCCCAACGCATGAGCCGAGCGAGCGTAGCGAGCGTGCCGCAGCAGCGGACGGCGATGTGCCAGATCGGGTTATGATAGGAACGAGACCGTCGGGTCAGGTTAGGAAGAGGGTTACGTTCGGAACAAATTTTTAAAGTTTCTACCTAACCCGCGACCGGGTCAAGTTTTCGGGTCAGTTTCGGAATAAACGGAATATTTCTGTAAATACATGAGTACCTACCAACCCGAATGATCATAATATAAATATAGCAGTAGTTAGGTACTACTACCATACGTATTCCTATATTTATTATAGACAGTACGTAATTATGAATTTCCATTCATCTGTTTCTATTGAAGGGTCATCGCCCTCTGTGGGTTCAGCAATCTAGCCACATTACTGGCCGTCAGATTCTCTGCCCATACGGGGGCCCCGTATAGGGCCATACTTCGCACGATCCCCAGGTACAGTCTCCTGCAGGGAGCGTTGGGTCTCCTGATGTTGGGCATCAGCCGCGCGAGTGCGGCCCTTCAGTTTTGGGACCAAACTTCGGAAGTGATGTCCGAAGTTCCACCGGCCATCGAGCCCCAGATACTTCATCGAGGGCTCGATGCCGATGCTGACACCCCCTATCTGTAGGCTGGATCCCGCAGGTGGCTCCATCCGAGGTCCGTGGAAGCACCGAGCCTCGGACTTGTGAAGAGTGACCTCGAGACCCAGCCGCCGTGTCTGACCCACGACTTGAGCAACCCCTGCCGTGGCCTTTAGTGCTGCGTCTCGGTGCGCTGCTCCCCGCGCCGTAATGATGGTGTCATGCGAACCGGACGTTCGAAGAGGACGGAGGTCGTTCTGCGACCTCCGTCCTCTATGAGCGCTGGCCTGAGGGTGACCGGTGGAGCCGCCTGTCACCCTAGCAAAAGCAGGCCGCGGCTGCGGCGCAAGGTGCGCCTCCCCGTAACCGGGGCTAGATGGGGACACTGTGGTCCCCCCAACCCGAAGGAGGCCATCTCGAAAGGGATGGTCCTCCTGGGTCTGCGGGGGGGCGAGAGATATGCTTTTGGCAATCTCACCTCCGGCAACCAAGGACTTGGGACGGCGTGCGTTTTAGTTCGAGTTCGACATAACCACCTCCACCGGCTCCGTGGGGATTTATCGCACAATAAAAAAAAACGAGGGTGTCATCGGCGGAACACGTTACGCTGACCCCTCTGAGCAACGTACCACGCAGCACCCAATCGTAGCCGATGTTCCTCACCCTCCGTAACTACGGGCACGTCGTTCTCCACCACCTCCCCTAGGTGCCGTCTTCTTAGCTTGGCTTGGCTTGGGACCAGTAGCACCACTGGGTGCAGCCGTCGTCGCTCAAGACGCGACGACGGGTGCCGCCAGCGGTGGGCGGTATGCCCGGTCCTCGAGGACGCCGAGGCGTCGCTCGATGACCTCCAGCAGCTGGACCACCGTTGGTGTCACCTTAGATGGAGCACGGAGAGCGGGGGTTTTCACACCCCGAGCCTCCCCGGCCCCCTGGACCAGCCGCGTCAGCTGACCGATCTCCTCCCGCATCAGCCGTTGCTGCTTGTGGGAGTCAGCAATCTCCGTCTCCAGGCTCGCAATCCGAGCCCGGAGTTTCTCCTCCTCACTGGAGACGCTCCTTTCCAGGAGCTCCTCCAGCGCTTTGGCGGCACCTTTTATCGCGTCCGCCACGACCCTCTTCTTTCCCGTAATATTTTTCTGGCCTTTTATGGCGCCAGAAATGCGGGAAAGAGCCGCCAGGATGTTCTGCACCGTCGGCACCTCCGTGACCTCCCTTGGTAGCGGGGACACAATCGCTGGCGGCTCTGCTACTCTCTCTTTCGCTCTGTAGAGGTCGGCTTTCGTCCTCTACCCGCGCCTAGCCATCTAGCGTAGCCTTACTAGGAAGGTCCTCCTCGCTGTTCGATGATTCAGACCCACGATGAACCTGGGCGGGTGTCGCCATGGCTAGTCACCGAATGGGTGTCCATTCGATCACCAGTCAATGCTAGGGATTCCCCAGACGGAGTCCGGGTACCCTCATGGGTAGATTTATCCGTTATCGTTTCCATAACCATATTTTGTTTTACGGTTAATGTCCACCGACATTGAGGTGGAAGTAGAGGGGTTGTATGTGAGGATAGGAAAGGTGGGAGTGAGTGAGTGACGCCCTAGGCACTGAGTTCCCCCCAGTGATGCATCCCATTGCCAGGCGTGGGGTTCGGGGTAATTTTTTATAGAGGTTTTCTTCCTCGCAACTCCTAAGAGCTACCATGCCCCTCTGTTGCCAGACGGCGGTACGGCTCGGCCGATCGATGGTCCCCATGGGACCGTGTATTTCACCACTGATCGCTCAGTGGCAAAGTACTCGTCGCCCTTAAAGTTCTCCGCTAGGCTTAGCAGAGCGCGTGCGGAGAACTCGAAACCGACCATAAAGGCCCCCCCTCCTTGGTGGACTATTGGCCACCAAGGTACCTTCAGGTGAGATAGCAGTGCCCAGCAGTGAGACATTGAAAGGGCTGCTATTATTATATTATACTAGCTGCTGCCCGTAGCTTCGCCCGCGTGAAGTTTTGTTCCCGTTCCCGCAACCCATGGGAACCTTAACCCGGAATAAAAAGCAACCTATGTGTTATTCCAGGTACCTACCCCTGTATCAAATTTCAGCCAGATCCAGTCAGTAGTTTTTGCGTGAAAGAGTAACAAACATCCATACATACAGCGATACATACTCACAAATTTTCGCATTTATAATATTAATAGGATAAGTTAGTATAAATATATTATATTTGACAGCCTCCGTGGCGTGGCTATAGTGCACGCGACTGCCACGCAGGAGGCGCGGGTTCGATTCCCGCTCAGTGCAAATATTTGTATGTATGAATATGGCTATTTGCATTGGTCTGGGTGTTTCTATGTATAATATGTATGTATTTACAAAAAAAAAAAGAAAGTAAATAAGTATGTTTATCCGCATTCTAGATTCCATAACACAAGCTATAAAAGCTTACCATGGGTCTAGATAGCGTTGTGTAGAATGTTGTGGAATATATTATATTATATATAAGTTTTATGTAAATTATCATTACAATATGCACACTTTTCTCAAAAGTTTGTTTATTGCCATAACTTTCTTGATGTCTAATTACTAGCTACTTTCTTTACCATATCGATTGATACACGCGTGAACTTGGCGGCCGAGCCTCGCGTCGGCCGGCCCGGGGTCATCGCGGGAGTGAGATAGATGCATCTGCGCGCGAGTAGTACCGGCGCGAGTGCGTTGTTGAGGCGCGCGGGGGTAAAATTTGAATTCGAGCTGGAGTGGTACGGACTCTTAATCTATCGTGCGTTGTTACATTGTGCACGAGTAGTTATCTTACGTATGTATAATATTTATTTGTGCGGTTTAAGTGTCTTACATAGATCTTTACTTGACAGCCTCCGTGGCGTGGCAGTAGTGAACGCGACTGCTACGCAGGCGCCTCCTGCGTAGCAGTCGCGTTCACTTCCCGAGGTCGGGTTCGATTCCCGCTCAGTGCAAATATTTGTATGCATGAATATGGATATTTGCATTGGTCTGGGTGTTTCTATGTATAGTATGTATAGTATAGTAGTATGTATTTAAAAGCTATAAAAGCTTACCATGGGTCTAGATAGCATTGTGTAGAAATGTTGTGGAATATTTATTTATTACTAGCTGATGCCCCGGCTTCGCCCGTGTGGTACTTGATTCCATTCTCGCAACTCATAGGAACCTATTTCCGGGAAAAAAATGTTTTGCATAAGTTCCTTGCCGTTTCTGTGAGCCTAGTATTCCATGCAAAAAGTACCAGGCTCACAGAAATACCTATGCCGTGACAAAAGGGATGTTTTTAGGGTTTTCCTGGAAATAATTCGAATTTTTCTCGCCGTAAAAACCATCCTTGAACTTCAACGAACATTTAAAACAAAGAATTGGCCAAATTGGTCCAGGCGTTGTTGAGTTATGCGCTTGCCAACACATTTAGCGATTCATTTTTATATTATAGATTTATTTATTTACAGAAAAAAAAGTATCTAAGTATGTTTATCCGCATTCTAGATTCCATAACACAAGCTAGTTAAGCTATGCTTACTATGGGTCTAGATAGCATTGTGTGGAATGTTGTGGAATATTTATTTATTTATTTACTTAGGGATATTATCTAATTTGTGCCTGAACTAGGTAGTCCTTGCTTCAGGCTTCAAGTGCAAGCCAAGTGAGTTTGACAGCCTCCGTGGCGTGGTGGTAGTGTAGGTAGAACGCGACTACCACGCAGGAGGCGCGGGTTCGATTCCCGCTCAGTGCAAATATTTGTATGCATGAATATGGCTTTTTGCATTGGTCTGGTTGTTTCTATGTATAATATGTATGTATTTACAAAAAGTATCTAAGTATGTTTATCCGCATTCTAGATTCCATAACACCAGCTATAAAAACTTACCATGGGTCTAGAAAGCGTTGTGTAGAATGTTGTGGAATATTTATTTATTTATTTACTTAGGGATATTATCTAATTTGTGCCTGAACTAGGTAGTCCTGTTCTTCAGGCTTCAAGTGCAAACTAATAATAATGCTAAAATACAATTACAGATACAACATCAGATAGATCTTGATGAATAAAGTGCTCAAAATGATTTCCCCCCTTCCTGTTGACGGATGGTTTTGATATTTGGTACACACCTTTAGTGACAATAATACAATTTAAATCAATAAAACATGACATACCCAGGAAAAAAACGTGTTTATTTAAACTTGGATGGGGAACATAAAATGGCGGCTGTTTGATTTGCTCCAAATACCTTGGTTTTAAAATCATTTTGAGAATGTTATGTTGACCTAACCATTTGCCTCATAATTTAATCTGTGTGCCCCATGAAGGCGACATAAGATGCTATATCTAAAACTGAAAATATAACATCTTATCTCCACCGTGTCTCTTACGAATAACACACACACATAACAACACCATAACAAAATACACACATTCACAACTCTTTCTTTTCTTCACGATCTCTCGCCGGTCTGCTGGAAGAAATTTCTTGTAGAAATAAGCAGTACCAATGTATCAACTTTTTCATACAGTTTATATTATGTTTGTTTTGTGTGTGTATAAATCTTAAATAAATAAAAAAAATCATATCATTTCATTTAAAGGACCTCGGTAAAGAGCTTCAGTAAGCTCTTTACGCAAACGAATATCTAAAACGGCGTTGATAGGATCTTGGCAAATTTGGATAGGTAGAGGGGGGAACACGACTGACGGTGGAGGTGAGCGCTGATGCATCACAAGGTGGCCACCCTAAACCTACACCTGGGTCGCAAGTCCCAGGCGCCGTCACAGTGTTCCTCTCTGTACCACGCCATGGACCCGGCGACCGCACGGTGAATCCATGGAATGCTGAGAACCGGATCTCATTTGTAGTCGACTGTACCTACTCGCCACTCCACAATGCAATGCGCTGCGCTTGCAGTTTCGCAGGTGGCCGGATGCAGGTGCGCTGTCTATGTGTCGTATGACGGGCTCACCATATGAAGATTGGTAATTGTTGTATACCACTACGGTGGCAGATAAGCACACAGCCCACCTGAGCCTCGATTCTGCTAAAGTCAAACCATTGTGGTGCCACGGCCACTGCAAAAAACGGCATTAAATAATAGACTTCAAAGCGATGTGAATAAAGTACAAAATTAAATGACTTTTTGCAGAGTAATTAAAGAAGTGTAATGAAACTGTTTTAATTTCATTTTGGACTTTAGAAATAAATCAAATATATAGGGAAAAATGAATCTTCTCGAGCGGAACTCAAACCCGCGATCATTCCCTTACAGGGGGAATGCCTTGACCAACTCGGCTACCGAGACACGCCCGATGTGATTCGAAAATTGACAGCCTCTGTGGCGTGGCGGTAGTGCACGCGACTGCCACGCACGAGGCGCGGGTTCGATTCCCGCTCAGTGCAAATATTTGTATGCATGAATATGGCTATTTGCATGTTCTGAGTGTTTCTACGTATAATATGTATATATTTACAAAAAAAAGTACCTATATAAGTATGTTTATCCGCAATCTAGATTCCATAACACAAGCTATAAAAGCTTACCATGGGTCTAGATAGCGTTGTGTAGAATATTGTGGAATATTTATTTATTTATTATTTATTAATATCCCTTCTATTTTTATCCGTCTTTAAGGCGTTTAAGGTGTTAGCATATTTAACGCTGTAAAATTCATTCAAGTATAGAAATAAAGTCTAAAATTTACTGTAATTTTTTTCAGGGACTGACACAGTGGCACAGACAATGGTTTAGCTTTAGTAGAACCGAGGGCCTGGTAGAAAGTGGTTACCATCCCTTTGGCCACGTACGAAACCAAGTTTCGAAACCAGTTTCTAAATAAGAATAATATTTCTTCTTCTGAAACTGATTTCCAAAGAATAAACAATCTGTTTTCGAAACTCGTTACCAATAAAGAAAAGTAATTATTCTCCCGAAACCGGGCTTTTTACTGTTTTTGAAACCAGCTTCCAATTAAGAAAAAAAATTCTTTCAAAATAATGTAGGTACCTACCAAATTAACAATGATGTCATATAATTGCTTCAAACATTTTCCTGGCCACATTCAAATCCATACTAATATTATAAATAGGTACGAAAGTAACTCTGTCTGTCTGTCTGTTTTACGCTTTTAGGCCTAAACCACTGAATCAATTTTGATGAAATTTGGTATAGGGGTAGATTAGACTATGTTTGGTCGCGATAACCGAAATCCACGCGAGCAAAAGCTAGTCATAAATAAAAGTTACCGTGGCCTATGGGCGAGAGCATCTTGAGGGGAGTTTAACTCGCGCTGCCGACCCTGTAGGAACCTTCTAATGCCCTTATTGAAGAACTCCATATTATAGTCACTTAGACAAACCACGGTATCACAAAAAATAAAAAAAATAAAAGCGTAGCAGCTACGGCGTAGACGTGCTACGATATCATATACAGTGAATTTCTTGGATTATATTTTTATGTGGGTATATTATAATGAAACTAGCTTTTGCCCGCGGCTTCCCCCGTGTGGATGTCGGTTCCCGGCAATTATTCGATTTTTTCTCGCCGTAAAAATCATACTTGAACTTCAACGAACATTTAAAAAAAAGAGTTGGCCAAATTGGTCCAGGCGTTGTTGAGTAATGCGCTTACCAACACATTTAGCGATGAATTTTTATATTATAGAAGATAAAGTGATGTGAATGAAAAGTGTAAAAATAGTGCCCGCAATACGGCAATAGGCTCACCCCCTATTACGTGGGACCGAATACAATGATTGGTGAAATTTGGGTGCTAATACACCTCTGACTACATAATATAACATAAACTCACGCCTATATTCCCCGAAGGGGTAGGCAGAGGTGCTAGCACCCACATTTCGCGAGTTTATGTTTTTAGGTCTCAATGTAATAGGTGGGGAGCCTATTGCCATTAACCTGGCACACAAACCTGCGATAAATACACACATAACTTCGAAAAGTATGGAAAAGTCATTGGTGTGTGCCATGGTAAACCTGGGATCGAACCCAAGACCTCGTCTCAGCAGTCTATTACCCATACCACTAGGCTACCGCAGATATTTAATGCTATGATGCCATCCTCATAATATGAGCCATATAACCATAATATGAAAGAGCCCAGCACGCACTTTCATATTATGGTGTAAACAATTCCATCAAGAACGAAGCAATTCGGTGACTCTTTCCTATGCCGCATCACTAAGACCTGGAACTCCCTGCCAGCTCACGTGTTTCCTTCTTCCTACAGTCCCGGGTCCTTTAGGCGGAACGTGTAAAGGCATCTGATGAGGCCGTCAAGCTGAGAGCTACCATTGTTACATTGTTGGTGTCAGTAATGGTGACCCTCTTTCCTGAGACTTTGCTTGCAGCTTACCATCAGAGATGTAAACTCTTATTAACGTATCTTATTGCCGTGTTGGTTCCCTGTGGAGTAGAATAGGACCACCCCAGCTCTTCTTGAGGGTGTCGTAAAAGGTGACTAAGGGATAGGGCTGTTCTCCACCGGTCAGTAAACATAAAACCCAAGACAAAGGCCCCGGAACACTCCAAAGGCGCGCCCCCTATTACGTCGACGGACCGAAAATCATAATTGGCAAAATTTGGGTGCTAACACACATCTGCCTACCCCTTCGGGGATTGGCCGACGTGAGTATATGGATGTAAAAAAATAACCTAACCATGAAGAAAAACACAAGGCTGTTTAACCACCATCATAAATTCAAAGCGACATTAACATCGAACCATAGATAATGGTAAATAGTACTTATAGAATGAATAGTTTATGAACGGCGATGACTGATTTCTATCGCTTAGCATTGGTACGCCTTTTTAATGTTATATTTTATAATTGGTATACAGTTTAGTATGTGGTTATTCATACCTTTATCCCCGGAGAGTAAGGCAGAGGTGAATTAATACCCAATTTCACCAATAAATTGTAGTCGGTCCCAGGTCCCGGTCCCCAGTAGTGCCATAGACGCCTCTTCCCCTGCACGGGTCGTGGGGGCGCTACAATGGGCACGGTGGAGCGGACCAGACAGTGGTCGGAGTTACCTAAAGCAGCACTCACCGAGACACTGTACTGGTCCGGGCGACTCGTCAACAGAAGGTCTAGCAGAGAGGGCTCTAGGCCGGACTCTCTTGGTATCCTCGTGACCTTGTGCACCAATTGAGTCAAGTCATGCGCCAGGGCAAATGCGTGAGTGGCTCTTCCCGCATGGTTTGTTATGGCGGAGCCCAACCAGATCTTGTGGTGGGCGTTAAAGTCCCCCAAAAACACCAATTCGGCGTTCGGAAACCGCTCCTGCGCATCATCTGCCGCCTGACTCAGGTATTCAAAGAGTCGAGTTACCTCTGCATCTCCCGTATGGGAGCGGTAAAGGCACACATAGATCTGACTCGCGGAGCCATGGTCTACGTGTACCCACAGGATGGAGAAGGATGGGTCCTCTAGACAGCGCAAACGGCGACAGCAAATATCCGCCCTAACAAACACGCACACCCCGGCTTTTGCTCGGAAATTTTCCTCGATAACATAGCCGGGGTAAAGCAGGTAGGTCGTGTCGTCAGGGCGGCGTATTTGTGTCTCCGTCAGAAACAGCATTGCTGGTTTCGCCGTCTCCAGGTGATGGTGGACGGCGTTGAGGTTTGTATGGAGCCCACAGATGTTCGTGGACTCCACCTCAAATAGTCGTGTTGTGGGAGACTCCTTAGCCGCTGTTCTGACTCTATCTTTTTGGTGCGCTGTCATGGTAAATGGAAAGGAATGGATGGGAAGGCGTGAAAAAGAGGTGATTGTCGCCGCAGCACCGTGTGACAATACATGGGACATTAGTTTTGTCTATGATTGTGACGGCATGACGAGAGCCGACGCGCCGAACGGAAGGGCCCCTGTACCCCCCCGAATATGGTCGCCGGGCTCCCATCCGGTCGCCAACCGGCACGACGAGCCATATCGGGATTATGCGCGACCTGGTGGGGCAGCCTCCCAGGGTGGTTAGTCCCAGTTGGGCCCCTGTACTATGCCGCGGGCGGCCAGCGGCACCACCGTTTCTACAGGTCTCCCTATTCGGCGCGGCGCCCCGCGTCACACCCCACTAGACTACGCCAAAACCCACCGGTCCCACTAGTGCTGCGACTACCATCACCTCGGCCCGGCTATGCACTTGCTGATCCCTGAACGCAATCCAACCGAAATTGGATTACTATGGAGGGTTTTTCGCACTTGTGCACGGTGGTACCAACCCGGTCGAAATTAGTGACAAATTTGTGCCATCAAATTTCTACCACCAGAGTAATAAGGGGTGAGCCTATTTGCCATAATATTCCGGACATTATTGTTGATTCGAACCTATATCTGAGGCTGGGTCTGGGCTGTATATATCTGTCTGATGTTTAAACAGCCCTATCCCTTAGTCGCCTTGTACGACACTGCAAATATCTGTATGTTTGAATATGGGTAATTGCATTAGTCTGGTCGTGCCTCGGAGAGCACGTTAAGCCATCTTGATCCCAGTTCCCTATGAACATGTATGGCAGTCGTTATGGGTAGTTGGAGCCCTAGAAAGTCTAACAACTTGTCTAACCGCAATACGATTATCGCGGGTTATGGAGGTCAGATAGCAGTTAAGCAATGCTTTAAGGAAAATACCAAAGTTTAACCGCGTGGGTTGGACTGGAAGAGGTTGACTCCGGACTCTAGATGGGCCTATGAAGGCCTCGGGTGCTAATCGTCGCAAGGAAGATGATGACTACTGCTCCAGTAATCTCATAAAACTTTCAAACAAGTGGTTCAAATTCAATATTATAATGACCATAGAAAATTGATCAGTCTTAGTCATGAATGTGTTACTAATGTTACCATGCATTACCATGTTATGCGGTTACCAGCACTCAACCGTCTCTCTGTGCCCTTACGCCTAATGAACATGGTTCTACGATTTGGGTGCGTTTAAATGCGTGAACCGTTCGCATACGTATGCGGGCTCAATGCGGGCTTTTGTTTGAATTTTGTTATATTTATTTGTAAAATCATCATCATATCAGCCACACATGCTCCACTGCTGAACATAGGCCACTCCCATAAACTTCCAGAATGATCGATCTAAAGCAGCCCGCATCCAGCGCGTCGTCCTTCCACCTGGCCGTTGGGCGTACGCGGTCGCTATTCCAGAACTTTTTTGCTCCATCCATTTATTTGTATAATATTGAGTAAAATGAAAACAAAAAAACAGTGTAAATATGAACTGATGCGAAATTCTGTTATAAACTTGTTTCAGTGTTCTAATAATCCCGGATTCTTTAAGCGGAGTGTGAAGAAGCATAAATCTGTCAAGCTTTCAAAGACCGCCATTTTGTGTTTCTCAGCATCTATCATGGTGGTAATATGTATCATCCGGACTTCAGCCTAGCCTCTTACCATCCAGCGGAGTGTAGTCAATTGACAAGCTGGCTATAGAAAAATACTTTAATTTGTATTTGTGGTCATTGAGACTGAACTCTATTAAACACCTAGGTATACTCGTGCATACAATTTATGCAACCAATATTTTTTTCTGTAATCCATACTAATATTATAAATGCGAATGTAACTCTGTCGGTCTGTATGTTAGGCTTCCACACCTTAACCGCTGAACCAATTTTGATAAAATTTGGTACATGGATAGATTAGACCTTGAGAAAGGACATAGGTTATTTTTGCTCGCGATAACCGACATCCACGCGGGTGGAGCCGCGGGCAAAAGCTAGCGTCTTATATGTAACTAATAGAACATCTATTATCTATTTGTTCTAACAAAGGAATTTATACACAAAAGTCTAAATAAAAACCTACTAACATGTAATGGAAAGAAACAGTATTATATAATAGATACAAGTCTTCTCACCAACTGTGCTAATAGTCGCTAAGAGGGCACGTGCGTCGCACACAGCGCCTGGAGAACAACTGAGTAAATAAGTAAATAATATTTGAATTTGGAATAATATTCGATTTGCAACAGCTGGACAGTAACTAAGACAGTGTTGCCTGTGCCTATTGTCATTTTAATAAGGTAGAAAAACACTATGATTTATTATACTCGTTTGAGCCAAGATAAGAAATAGTTATGATTATTACTGTTGGTACCTAAGAAAGCTTTCGAAAGAAAGAAAAATCTACAAAACGTTTGCTTAATAACATTACAAATTATTAATTTACAAAATCCTCTGCACTACTATCTCACTATCATTAAAATTAGTAAGTATTTATTATACCCTTAGGTGGCAGACAAGCACATGAGCCACCTTAATCTTCTTTCCTTTCTTTTATGAAATGAATACCTTCAAATCTAACAATCTAGACTTAATCCATTAATTATTTAGACACAAAAATTTTACATACTTACATCACAGTCTAATGATTCATACTCGCTATACTGTGCTTACATAAAGTCCTTAATATATTCTAGCATAACTTTTTACTAATTTTGCGGAAAAGTCTTCCTTGATACCGTTCTAAGTTCACTAATTTTAAGTTTATTAATTTAATTTGAATATTTAGCAAACGATTTGTTCTAAAATTTCATTAAATTCTCTAATTATTGTCCAGTTTGGAGTTGTATGTCGATTTTTGTAATGTAAATGGGTTTTAACTTTCTTAGTCTACCATAGTTGCTAATAATGTTACCTAAAACTATTCCAACTGTATATCTATCTGTACAATTAACAAAAATGACAAATAATATAATAATATCTAAACTACCCTAAGCCCATAAAAATATTCTTAGCCGGCGTTAGCGTGAAAAACATAAGCTGAATATTTGCCGCCCAACAGCTCAACAGTTTTCGCTGAAAAAAAAAGCGTTTTCGTACAAAGTACAAATGGCGCTTAGACGCAGGCGTTCCCGCCCTCAGTGCCCGAGCAACCGCGGAATGGAATGCACGTATCCTTAGCGCGCGTTCCAAAACACGCAGACAGATCGCGACATTAAATAAAAAACCAAAGTTTAGTAAATCAGTTATTTAATTTATAAATATTTATTCGTTGGTTGAAATTTGTTTATTTCGTGAACATTTGGTTTTAATGTAAATGTGATTTATTACAATAGTGCGTGTTACTGTGGAACTCTGCAATAAAAAGTGGTGGAAAGCTGTCGGCTGTCAGCTGTCAAAAACGTTGCTGAGGTGAGCGATGAAACATAATTTATTACACAGATTATAAATTATAGTAATATTATATGATATTTTGTTGTTATTGTGTCCTTTGGTTGTGTGATATATGATTAAAAATGAATAGATAAATAATATATATTCTTTACAATATATAATTGGTTTGATAAACATCGAGCGGTTTTTGAATCCTTGCTACCTGTATCTATATAAATAATTTTAAATAAAATAAATATTTTAGGCCCAACAATACGAATTACTTTATCATTTTTGATCATGTTTTTGACATTATATCTACCTACTAGTTTGTTTGTTATCAATCAATGAATGTCATTGTAGAGCCCTTGTTTCTTTGTCATACTCTTCTTTTTTTTAGGGTTTGTTTTGTTGTGCGAGGGATATGTCAATGACAACCTCACCTCCGGCCTAGTACCACGACCCACAGTCGGCGTGGGGTTTTAGTCTGTTCGAGTCCGACATAACCTCCCCTTCCGGCTCCGGCGGGGGGGTATCCGAGGGGATATCCGCACGAAAAAAAAAGGGTTTGTTGTGTTTAGACTTTGACCAAAGCCATCTGAACGCCTCTTTCCGTCATCATAGGTCTGGAGAGGCACTTCAATTAACCCACCGGAGTCCACTGCTGGACTCCGGTGGGTTAATTGATTGATTGAAGTTTGATTTGCGTTAGCATTGGTCCGCGAGATGATTATTGCAGATATCCCGGGACGTCGGATAGGAGATTCATTCTTATCTTGAGTAATTTATACTTTTGCACGTAATTTTATTTTTCACATGACGCCTTGGACATTCTCAAAGGTATAATGTAAAGTCTCTCCTCAGTCACGAACCGTGACACAATTTTTGCTGAGAACTGCCCAAGTCTATACAGAATTAAATGATAGTCTTGTTATGTTTTGATTTAAACTCGTTTTAAATTATATTTTCCGGTTGTTTATGTTTAACAACATCCGCTCGAACAATGTGTCTTCTATCATTTATTATGTCGGACATAAATCATTGTAACATACACTATTCTATGTTCTACATATTAATTGCAAACTTGTGTGCTAGGGCCCCAGTGATTTTGGGGCCTCTCTTAAGAAATGTATTTATTTTTCTTTATAAAGGACATGTCAATTTGACTCACCCTCGCCTGATGTTAAGCTAAAGGCAAAGTCTCGGAAAGAGGATCACCATCGTATACATGTACCATGTTAATCCTCATCAGATTTCTTTTCACACCCCGCTTAAAGGACCCGGGACTGTAGTTCTTAAAAAAAAACTTTGTTTCAGATCATTGATCCATAAAAAATGTTAGTCGTACACTTAAGCAGGTTTAGGTAGGAAAATGTTTCGCATTTCGCGGGCTCGGAGAAGCTGCACGGTATGTGGGGCTCTCACCACATTAAATCAGCCGTGGGCCCTACGCCGCGACTTAGTGAGTGTACCGTCGGAAACAATACGCTCTCGTCAATCGATCACCAAAACGCGTAGCCCCCAAAGTGTTATATTTTGGGGCCTAAGCGAACATCAACTGCAAGCCAGGGTTGCAGTTTCGGGTTAGTCGGACAGCAGTCGCTTCTGTATGCCAACACAAGCCGAATCAGGAGAAAGATTTGAAGGGTGAAACTTGGACACCAAACAAAATTTCGTAAAATATTCCCTTAATTTTTTGTTATTACACTCCTACTTCTTAAGATCCCGGATTCTTCAAGCAGAGCGTGGAAAAGCATTCGTCAAGGCCGCCAAAATAGGGACCACCATTTTGGGTTTCTCACCATCTGGAATGGTGGTCTGGTTGATGGTAAGCAGCTAGGGTGTAGTTAATTTACAAGATATAAAACCACATTTACAAAATATAATATATTTTTTTCTCATTTTTTTATTATGTAGTATTCGTTATTAAACGGATACTCAGACAATTACAATTTAGACCTTAAGGCTAATAAGTAATTTAAATTTAACTTAATTTGCTAGCACTTACAAGTTAAGAATGTGTCCATTGACACTTTTCTTATTAAAATTAATAAAACTTAATAAAAAAAAAAAACCACAAACATATTTTTCCAACAAATTTAGTATTTTAGAAGTCGGTTCCAAACATAACAACCTTATTACCGAAGCACAATATTCCTATAGCAATAAACAAAATTTTATTTTTTTTCCCTCATAGCGCCTGCGTGAGCCTGAGGCCCCAGCTGTGAGTGCCAATATAGAGGTGATTAGTCACTCACTAGCTCGCCCCGCTGCGCTGCTTGCACGCCCTGTACCCCTATAGGTTCCTACAGAACAGGGGTTCATAAATTCGAATACATCGAGAAAAGTCAAATGCTCAAGTGGGACTTGAACGACCTGCTCTTCCACTGAGCTATTGAGCCACACCTAAATCACTTCAAATTTCCCTTCTCTACATATCCGTCTTTAAGGGCGACCACTACCAACTTTCTTGAGAACTGTTGGAACCAATGAATGATTTTTCAACCAAACAAAAAAAAGGGGGTTCATAAACTTTATAATGGGGTTCAATAACTTTTAGGTTTATAGAACCCCATATAAACTCTCACTTCACAGGATTTTATATTGAACTAACTCCGTTATCTTGACCAAATAAATAGCCTATGCCATTTCTCAAGTTATTTACGAAAATGACGACCTTTCATACAAACTTTCATCCCCTATTTGAACCTTTTTAAGACATTTTTCGCGATATAAGGTATATTATTCCCAAGTTCATCTCTGTATCAAATTTCATCAAGATCCGTTCAATGATTTAGGCGAGAAAGCTTAACAGACAGACAGTGTTAACTTTCGCATTTATAATATTAAGAAAGATTGACAAGATGAAATTATTTGTTAATAACCGCGAGAGAAGCTGCGGGCAAAGTCTACTTATTTATTATCATACTAACACGTTTACCAATCACCCAGAGTAAACGAGGGACCGCTATGCGGGCTAAGGTGAGCTCAATGTGGGCGCACCATTGAGCGAGTTCTATACGGGCAGAGCGCGATTGGAGCACCGTCTGCTAATATTGTGACGAGATGAATAGTATTTTGAACTCTGAAGGTAACCAAGATACCGCAAACTTTTTTCGACAAATGATGCTATGTTTTCCGTACAATTTGAAAATGTTGCTTGTTTGAAGGAGTTTTTACAAAATAATAATGTACAGGAAGGGTTTATGTACGCAAGGGGGTGTGTAATGCTCGGACGACACGCTGGTGACGGCGTGCGGGGCTACATACCGCGAAGCGACCCTGAAGGCCACGACCGCGGTTGCCCAAGTCGTGGAACGGATTCGGCGGCTGGGTCTCGAGGTGGCTCTGCATAAAACCGAGGCCATGTTCTTTAATGGGCCTCGGCGCGTGCCACCGGAGGATTCCAGCCCCATAGTGGGAGACATTTCCATCGGCATCAAGGCCGAGATGAAATATCTGGGGCTCGTACTCGATGGCCGGTGGAACTTCGGGGAGCATCTCCGAAGACTGGCCCCCAAATTGAAGGACACAGCTGCCGCTTTGGGGCGGCTGCTGCCCAACATGAGGGGGCCGGATGACTCCTGCAGGAGACTCTACGCGGGAGTCGTGCGGTCCATGGCCCTATATGGGTGCCCAATATGGGCGGACACCCTGACGGTCCACAATGCGCGTCTGCTGCGTGGACCGCAGCGTGCAATGGCCAGCAGGGCCATTAGGGGGTACCGCACGATATCCTTCGAGGCGGCGAGTCTCCTTGCCGGATCCCTACCGTGGAACCTGGATGCGAGAGCCCTTTCGATGCTATATCGGTATCGTAAGGAGGCGCGGGAGCAGGGACGGGAACCCGAGCCCGAAGAAATTCGGGCCGTGAGGTCTCAGCTCCACAGGGACATGGTAGCGGAATGGGAGCTACGACTTGGGCGACCAAGCGCAGGGCACGCCGTAATAGCGGCGGTAAGACCCATCATGGAGGAGTGGCTAGAGAGGCCACACGGCAGCCTCTCGTACCGGCTGACGCAGGTGATTACCGGACACGGGTGTTTCGGGAGTTACCTGTGTCGGATCCGGAAGGAGCCAACGTCCGAGTGCCATCACTGTGATGCGAGCGAGGACACAGAGCTGCACACGTTGACCGAGTGCCCGGCGTGGGACACGCCGAGGCGGGTCCTAGTGACGGCTCTGGGGGTGGGAGTCCTCACACTCGCCACATTGCTCACAGCGATGGTAAGATGCGCAAACGCTTGGGGTGCGGCCGCCTCCTTCTGCGAGCAAGTAATGCTCGAGAAGGAGGCGGCCGGTCGGGTCCGGACCAGACTCCGGGCCCGGGAAGCCCGTGCAGAGCGAAGGCGAACCGGACGTCGGAGGTCGCAGAACGACCTCCGTCCTCCTTGAGCGCTGGCCTGGGGGTGACCGGTGGAGCCGCCTGTCACCCTAGCAGAAGCAGGCCGCGGCGGCGGCGCAAAGTGCGCCTCCCCGTAACCGGGGCTAGATGGGGACATTTTGGTCCCCACAACCCGAAGGGGGCCATCTCGAAAGAGATGGTCCTGGGTCTGCCGGGGTGCGAGAGATATGCTTTTGGCAATCTCACCTCCGGCAGCCAAGGACCCAAGACGGCGTGCGTTTTAGTCGGTTCGAGTCCGACATAACCGCCTCCACCGGCTCCGTGGGGGTGGTATCCGTGGGGATTTTTCGCACGATAAAAAAAAAAAAAAGGGGTGTGTAATGCTTATCTTAGTTTTTTTTCTTTTTAACTTATTTTGTGCGAAGGGAATAAGTGCGTATATCTGAGCAATGCATGCAGCATGCTGCCTGGTTTAGATGGGCTGCAGTTGAAAACCAGCGCTACAGATTGTATACCTATCCAATCTGTAGCATTAGCTAAACTGCGGCCTTTTGGACACACTCCACACTGAAATAATACGAAATGTACCGGGACTAATCTTACAAATGTTAACTATTGTAAAGGTAATCTCTCGCGTTTTTATTTAGTTTTTTTTTTCTTGGAATATTTTATTTTGTTAGTGTGTAGTGTAAGTGTTTAATAAACGAATTTTCTTTATTTCTTTCTTTCTTATTCTGTGGAATTACTCGTAACTCTTTCATTTGATAAATTCTTTTTGCATTTGATTTGATTCTTAGGGAATGTTATAAGCTGTTTAATATCACGATGCAACTTTCATGAGCCTAATATAAGAAAATCTTCAGAAAGAAGCGGGTTGGCAACCGCCCGGGCAGGACAGAGTGTAAAGGGTGACACCACGGGGCACAGCTATAATGTCGAAGACCATAGCAATTTTATAGAGAGTCTGAACAATGTCTATGATACCCTAACGATGCATCACCTGATCTTGGTGGGTGATACTAACATTAATATACGTCCTGATAGCTCTGATCACATATATGAAGAATTTTTAACCCTCAACGCATCCCACGGCTTGTTCCCTACCCATACTTTCCCCACCAGAATTAGTCAAAGATGCATAGACCACTTTTTTATTAAATCAAATCTCCCCTCAGTTACCCTGGTCTTAGAGTCCCACACAACTGATCACAGACCCATAGCTCTTTTCCTGGACCAATCAAAACCTATTTCCAATAAGTATCATTCTAAAACTAGTATCAACTTAACGGCGATAAAAACTGAAATTGAAATGACTAACTTCTCTCATATAATGGACATGGACGATACAAATGCCGCTGCAAACTGCCTCATTTCCACCCTATCAACCATAATTTCTAAGCACACAAGTGTTCACATAATATCTAGAAAACATAGGATTCTGAAGCCTTGGATGACTCCAGGTCTTGTTCGATGCATCAGAAACAGGGATAGACTGCACATTAAACACAGAAAATCTCCTGACAACATGACTCTCAAAATAACGTATACCCGGTATCGAAATTACTGCAATCGTCTCATTCGAGAAATCAAACTAAAATATAACAAAAATTTGATTGACGAGGCAGGTTCTAACACAAAATCCCTTTGGAATGCAATTAAAAGTATAATGGGCACTCTAAAGAACTATGATTGTCCCTTGGAGCTCTTAACTTCTAACCGCGACCCAAAACAATCTGTAAATAATGCTTGCGCCTTCTTTTCTTCTATTGGAAAGAAATTAGCTGAAAAAATTACACCCCTCATTCCGGATAGCAGAAACCCTTTGCCCGTCTCTTCACCTGTAAATGCACTTTCATCAATGGTTTTATTGGAAGTGACTGAGGCTAACGTTGAAACCATAATTGCTCAACTACGGCACGATAGTGCCACAGGGTGGGATGGTATACCAGCTCGCATCCTAAAGCTCTGTAGAGAAAGTCTAGTCCCTCCAATAACTCATATCTGCAACCTTGCTATAAACTCGGGTATATTTCCGGATGCTTTAAAGAAAGCCATCATTCATCCGGTCCACAAGAGTGGTGACAGAGACTGCATCGACAACTATAGACCTATCTCAGTACTCTCTGCTATATCGAAAATTCTGGAAAAAATTCTGAACAATGCTCTCAAAAGCTACATAGATTCCTTTAATATCCTGGCCAACAATCAGTACGGGTTTCGTTCAAGTATTTCCACTGAAGATGCCGTGATAGACCTGACCAGCGAAGTTGTCAAGAACTTAGACTCTAGCAACAGGTGTCTGTGCATCTTTTTAGACCTCTCAAAAGCGTTCGATACGGTCTCTGCGCCAATCCTGCTGGACAAAATGGAAAAGTTAGGAATACGTGGTCTTCCTCTCAATATTTTTAAGAGCTACTTAAAAAACAGAAAACAGAGAGTGAAAATAGGAAATGAGTTGAGTGATGAGGTTGATGCTACGACTGGCGTCCCGCAAGGGAGTATTTTAGGTCCTACGCTGTTCCAGCTATATATTAATGACCTCTGCACCTTGCCTCTCCCTTACACAAGAACTTTCACCTACGCAGACGATACTGCTCTCGTAGTATGGGGTAAAGACTGGCAGATAGTGAAGCAAAGAGCGGAATACTCCCTAAGACTTGTAATGATCTGGCTTTCTAAGAACTTACTTACCATCAACCTGACTAAAACACTCTTCGTCCCCTTCTCGCTATCTCAGGTCAATACACCTCCTAATAGCTACACTTTAAAAGCGCATACATGCACCCTAGATATAGATTGTGACTGTCAGGAAATAACTCGAGCCTCTAATGCAAAGTATCTAGGAGTACATATAGATAGTAGACTCTCATGGAACATTCAGGTAGCTACTGTCAAAGCCAGAACCAGAAAGCTAATTTACTTTTTTAGAGCTCTGCGTGACACCGCCTCTCAACAAAAATTAAAAATGGTGTACATCGCCCTCTGTCAGTCAGTTATCCAATATTGTATCCAGGTGTGGGGGGTTGCGAATAAGACGTACCTTCTGGGACTTGAGAGAGCGCAGAGAGCCGTGCTCAAAGTATTAAACAAGAAGCCAATTCGATACCCCACTGCTCAACTATACGCTGACAATCAAGTTCTCACTGTAAGACAACTCTTTGTGCTCAAATCAATAATTAAGATTCACCAAAGTGTAACTCCTCCAGAACCCGGTAAAAAGCGCAGCAAGAGGTGTGTGTGTCCCATTGCTCGCAGTAGGACAGCATTTGCTAGACGCCAATTTAAAAGTTTAGGCTGTAAGGTGTACAACTTGCTCCACAAAAATAAGAACATAGTGGGTCTAAATCGTCATGAGGTTAAAAATATAGCAACAAGTTGGTTACTTCAATATGACTATGACGGTACTGAGGCAATTCTAAAATTTTTGGAGTAAACCTTTGTAGACTAACTCACTTCAGCTTACCCACATACAAACACATACATTTTCACATACATACATACATACGTACATACACACATACATACATACACACATACATACACACATACATACATACACACATACATACATTCATACATACACAACAATCCCAAATGATATTGATTAACATTGTTACATTAAGATTAAGATTAAATAAATGTTTATAAACTTACCTCTTAGAATAGCTCCGTAATTGAGAATCACTGTGTCCTAAAATGTCACATATATTTAAAAGAGCACTGTTTCCCAAGATACAGGTCTTGGCCTAGTTTGGGAATCAGTATCGTCATAAATTGGTTAAATTTATAGCACAGTACTGTTTGTAAAAATATTGTATCTTCTTGAGACAAATAAACATTTTATTATTATTATTAATGTGGCTAGTCTAGTATTCAATTGTGAATGTATTGGTTGTAAGCTTAATAGTTGGATGGAGAACAGGCCTGTATTTCAGTCACCTTGGTCGACACAGATGACTTGAGTAGATGGAAGAGATGGCTGACTCTGCCCCGCTATATTGCGTACTGTCGTCTGTTACTTGAAACACAGAACCATCTTCTGCTTCATCTTCGCGTTAATCCCAGTCGCATCCGAAGCTTACAGCTTGGAGTCTGGGGTCCACTTTACCAGTCTTACTGCGGATTTGGCTTATCTTCGATATTTTCTATGAAGCGACTGCCTCCACAACCCAAAGACGATATCAAAGCATTGCAGTTAAACCAGTTGTTGTACTTTTTAGGGCTTCAACTACCAGTAACGACTTCCATAGAGCTCGTATGGCAACTGGGACTGACGGCTTAACGTGCTCTCCGAGGCACGACCAGATCAACCCATATTCATGCATACAAATGTTTGCAATGACCGGGGATCTAACACGCGCCTCCTGCGTAGCGGCCGCTTTCACTATCGCCACGCCACGGAGTCTGTCAGACTTGAAAAGTTGAACCACAGAAACATAATTCCTGCCATAAAACGTTCTATCTCTACCGATGGTTTTATAAAAGTAGGGAACTCGAGATCGAACTCACAGGTCGAAGCACTTTGTAATTAAACTATTAGTGAGAGCTTTTCTTATGGAAATATAAGACGTAGATACAAAATTACGTTGCCTTCAAAGAATATTAACTAATTGCTAGCGGTTATAAGAACCTGTGTGGACTCTATTTTCTTTCGTCTTTTGCAGACGTCTTAGTCATGTAATAATTAGAAACATCCAAGTTCCATGTTAATATTTGAACTCGTATTGAAACCTGTACTAGATTTAGAAACAAAGAAAAGAAATATTATGTACAAAGGCGAGCTTAACTCATTGTTGAGTTTTCTTCCAGCAAACCCGGGAGTGCACAGAGGAATAGCATTGCATCTAATGAGAGGCAAAGTCTTGTGTACATTAATGTCAAGATTTTATAATGAAGGGGTATACAAAAGGTATACTCCTTACAAAGATAGACACCTACCTAACTAATATTTTATTTTAATTTATTAAGTAGTATTCGATTGAACGGATACTCAGACAATTACAATCTAGACCTTGAGGCTAATAAGTAATTTAAATTTATCTTAATTTGCTAACACTTACAAGTTAAGAATGTGTCCATTCTAATAGTCTCTATTGTTATGGAATAGGGAGGCAAACGAGCAGACGGATCGCCTAATGGTAAGCGATCACCGCTGCCCATGGACAACCGCAACACCAGAGGAGTCACAAGCGCGTTGCCTTCCTTTTAAAAGAGAGTACGCTCTTTTCTTGAAGGTCGTATTGGTTTGGAAACGGTTGTTTTTCATGCAGCTACATCACGCCTCTCCCAATATTAGAGGCACAACGCATCTGAGCACGCATATGGCTAGTAAACAGACAGATACCTGCATGGCTCCAGCATGCGCATATACTTTCAGGCACTGTGTTGTTGGTCGTAAGGTCAATTCCCACTGGCCAGTCGATAGCAGCTGGAATTTATACATACATATACTCACGCCGTAAATCCCCAAAGGGGTAGAGGTATAGTAACATCCACGTATCGTCAACTATGATTTTCGTTCCCACGTAATACCCCCCTATTACCGTCTAGCGGGCATTTTGTCTTGGGTGTATACTGTCGGATGGAGAACAACCCTATCCATTGGTCACCTTTTACGACACCCACAGAAAGAGCTGGGGTGGTCCTATTTTACTCCACCGGCAACCAACACGGCAATTGTCGCAAGCGTCAGTAGCTTAGTGGTTAAGGAGTCGACCTTTAGATTGAGTGGTCCCGAGTTCGAGTCCTGGCCATTACACTACCGACGTGAACTCCTAGCACAAGCAATTTAGTTTAGTTAGAGGGGTTAGAGGGAATATTAGTAATTTCGGTTCTAGTATTCTTCCAAAAAAAATGTAATTTGTTACTAGAAATAGTAACAAAGAAGCTTAGCCGAGCCGCACTACATGGGGTAGCACCTTTATATTCCAACGCCTTAATCACTAAACTACAACCTCACAATCAATGTCAACGACACGACTACAAATTAAAAACAAAAAACTGTCATCCGAATACCAAATACCAATTTCCATCCGCCGAAACTCCAATTAAATGCCCCCCATCGTAAAGGCCGGGGCACATCTAGCTCGCATCTGTGTCAACAATAACCGCGCCAGCTGTGCCGCAGGTGTGCCGCCGGCTTTACGTATAAATTGTAACAGGGAAATTCCAATAACGGGGTTGGGAGATTTAGTGTTCACGACACCCTTTGATGGATCGGCCCGCGAGTCGTACCGGCTTGGAACTATACACAATTTGGGAAAAAAATATTTATTTTTTTGGTAAAAGAATATTGAAGTAAATGTTTTTTAGCAAATTTATTAATTTTTTGTTGCTTTCTTAGCAAGAAAATGAAAAAAGACATGAATGAAACAGGTGAAGTCATTCTTAATTATGACGTAACTAAGCAGAAAAGAAAGCAGGGATTTATTTACTGTAAACAGTCTACCCATAGATTATTTCAATTAGATTCATTTAATCGTTCTGTCATCATAATTAAGTAGATTAACAAACATTCATCTTGCATGTGAACTAACAAAACGAGAAATCGGAGGTAAAATGTGAAAAAAAAATAAGGAAAAAGATGACTCTTATAGTCCACATCATTGGAAACCACCGTAATATACAATATATAACTACCCCAGGTGCCAAAAAGTCCAATTTTACCGTTACTCCTAAGCCTATATTACAAATCTTTTACCGTAAGGGACGGCATTAATAACCGCCCATCTCATCTCGTCTCGTCGCCGTCCCGTGCAGTTAAAAGGTGCACTATCACATAAAGGGTTTGATTTCGTGAAAAGACTGTTACAGATATTAAACTTTTTCTTTGCAGTTATGGCGGTCGTATTTTTTTTTTAGGTTCAATTGTATTATTACAAGCTGCTGCCCGAGGATTTGTTTGCATCACTAGCCTGAGGAATTATTTGGAATCGAATTGATTTTACCTTCTATTTGTAGGTTTTAAAAGATGCACTGGCGTAACGTGAAAAGGCATCTAATGAGGCCGTCAAAGTGCCACCACTGCTACAGGGTAAATGTTCATGATGGTGACCCTCTTTCCGAGACTTTGCCTTTAGCTTAACATCAGGCGAGGTGAAGTCAAATTGACGTGTCTTGTATAAAAAAAAATCGCTTTCAATACTGAGATCGATGTTCACATCAAGAACTATCAAATTTGAAGTCGTTCACAGCATTGGAACATCCAAAGCCTTGTTTTCATATTCACGGGTATAAAGTATCAGGATATGTAAAATAAAATACAATACAATACAATATCCTCGTGTACCACATAAATATATTGCTGCAATCCCCATCTATCTATCTAAAGCCGAGATACAGGTTCCCACCTAGTTCGGCTGCAGATGTTCTCAATAGCATTTGTGAATGCACCTAACATTGTATTCTGAATTCTACTATTGTACCTATGATGTTTTGCCTTGTGTAATAAATAAATAAATAAAAAAAAAAAAAAAAATATCCTTTATTGTACACCATGTGAAAGTGACAGTACAAATGGCGGTCTTATCGCTAGGTGCGATTTCTTCCAGACAACCTCAATGGACATATATGCAATGGACTGGTGTATGGGCAGTTCAGGGTACACAGTTAAAATGTACGCCTAAATAAATAAATGAATACATAAGTAAATAAATAAATACATCATAAATAATAATAATAAAAAAACATCAAATATAATACGACCTTATACGTAGAGAACTACTCGTACCTACTTAGGTATACCTGGGGACACATACCTATATCTTAGACCGAACGCGAGACAAACGAGGCTCTGACGCGCGTTGATTCCTTGGTAATAAATCTATACTTGGTAAGTTTGAGCTCGTGACTCCGTGATATCCTCAAAAGACACCTGAGAAACCTGTACTGCGCGTATAGACATTTTTACCCGACTACGGTGAAGCCAAAAGGAGGGTTATGATTTTTACAGTCTATGTATGTATGTATGTATATTTGTTCCCTCATAGTTCCTCAAATATTTATTAGAACTGGACAAATGAGGTATCGTTACAAGCGGGTTGATCGTCCGATGGTTATAGGCTATATGACGTGTCACCCAATCTTGTGTGGCGCCCTCTAGCGCTCATAAGGTACTGTATTAAAAAATAATTTTGAGATAAACATGCCGTGTTTGGTATCAAATGAAAGTGCTTAATGAGCATTTGACACCTTGCCCCAAAATAATTTAAAATAAAAAATAAAGTTTAAAACTAAAACCCGACTACCGAAAAATCACGCTTATAAAAGTGACAAACAAGAAAATATCAAGGATAGCCGTGGTCGTATGCCACTTACTCTAACAAAACAATATACCTATTCTAGGGAAAAGTGGCATACGACCACGGCTATCCTTGATATTTTCTTGTTTGACACTTTTTAAAGCGTAATTTTTCGGTAGTCAGGTTTTAGTTTTATAAGCTTTACTTAGGGCCAAGATATGTGTCTTGAGGTAGATATACACGCCTGTGTGACTATATACATGTATTATTGTTATAACACTTCTGTTCCATCGAAAAAAACACCTGAACAAAACGTTTATTTCGGTCTGCAAAAGGAGCCAGCAACAGAGCGCAATAGCATAGTGTACTGTACTGTGACGTCACTGCGCGTTGTGTTACATTGTTTGGGCCCGCACTTGTGTCAACTAGCGACGCGTGCGCAGAACCACAGACTTTAAAAGCTGCGGTCTCGATAGCAGCGGTAGCGGGGCGACAGTATATTAACTTGACTCCAGTAAAAATAAATAAATACTTAATAAGTCCATTATGTCAAAGGACGATTTGGTTCTCTGAGCGTAGGTAGTAGGCGTTGGGGTAATAAGTGTTTTTGTAATTTATTTATTTATTATGATTTACCAACATTTTTTTACACTGTTACAAGTCACATAAGTTACATTAGTTTAGATTTAAGTCGAGTGTGATGTCGGTCATCCTAAAAACCTCTACTAGCGAGTGTCTGCGTCCTTATCTGGGTTTCTATGGGGACCATCTTAAAACCGTAGATGGCCAGGGTTCAACAGAGTAGCCAGAGAAAAGCCTTATTGGAGAACTTTACACCCCCGTCTCTTTGGTAGTGTAACAGGTATAAAAAAATACCCGTTACACTACTGGTGGTGCAAGTTGGTAGTGTAACGGGTACAGAAAGGTAATTGAGACTAGACAAGGTTTTTGTTGATCCGAGAGAGACACGCCTTTTTCCCAGTGGGGTTAGCAAAGACCACATGACCACCTGCTACGATCCTGTCGTACAATTTTTGCTTCTTTTCCTTTCATACATGCTCGCCAGTTTCGGGTACATGACATGTTTTTTTCTTGAAATGACTTCGATCTGATTGACATAATGGGTATTTCTGCAAAAAGGTACTTAACATCGACGTTCAGTAAAGCCTTGGTCTAAAAGAGAGGTACGTCATACGTCGGACCGGCCGTTTCTGCCATCAAAATAAAGACCCTCTCTCTTCCTGTCCGCTCGCACCGCTATCAGTCAGACCACAGCCTACGAACCACCAAAACAGTTGGTCTGAAGATGTGGACTACAATAAAGCTATTGAAACGGAGTACTAATGGCTAATATAATTTACATATAATAAATAAATCATCTTGAGAGTATACAGGTGAATTCTAATACATATTCGAATACATTGGGAAAAATGAAATGCTCAAGTGGGACTTGAACCCACGACCTTTCCCTTACAGGGGGAATGCTCTTCCAACTGAGCCCTTAAAGACGGATATAAAGATAAATTTGAAGTGATTCAGGTGTGACTCAATAGCTCAGTTGGAAGAACATTCCCCTTGTAAGGGAAAGGTCGTGGGTTCAAGTCCCACTTGAGCATTTCATTTTTCCGATGTACTCGAATTTTAAAGTTAGCATAATAAATGCTATAAAATTCATTTATTCATAAAAATAATTGAAATCTAATACATATTGTTATGGTTGTTTTGACGACCTATGAGGCGTGTGGGTTCGATTGCCGCTTAGTGCAAGAACATGCCCATTAATTCTTGAACTAAAATAATTTTACACTATACTTCCTAATTCTCTGTGGCGTGGCGGTAGTGCACGCGACTGCCACGCAGGAGGCGCGGGTTCGATTCCCGCTCAGTGCAAATATTTGTATGCATGAATATGGCTATTTGCATTGGTCTGGGTGTTTCTATGTATAATATGTATGTATTTACAAAAAAAAAAAAACAAAAGTATATAAGTATGTTTATCCGCATTCTAGATTACATGACACAAGCTATAAAAAAAAGTGGGTCTAGATAGCGTTGTGTAGAATGTTGTGGAATATTTATTTATTATTTATTTTGGTAATGTTCTAGAAACCATAATACGCAATAGGCTAGGCTAGTTAGGATCTTAAAATAACACTTGATTTTTCTAATAAGATACCGAACAACCGAAACCGAAATCCATACTTAATATTATAAATGCGAAAGTAACTCTGTCTGTATGTTACCCTTTCACGCCTAAACTATTCAACCAATTTTGATGAAATTTGGTATTGGGGTAGATTAGAACTTGAGCCAGGACATAGGCTATGTTTGGTCGCGATTACTGACATCCACGCGGGCGGAGCCGCGGGCAAAAGCTAGTTACTAATAATCCCGCTAACCTCTACCCCTAAAATACAAGTATCGACCATGCAAAGTGGAGGAGCAAAATTTAGTCCCGAGTTTCGAGGGATTTTATTCCTGAAAAATGTATGACTCTACCACAATTTTTTTTATAATCAACAAAAAAGCGAGGTTTGCCGAAAAGTAATTAAATTTCGTACCAGTCGTTCGTGTCTGACGTCACAACGAGATTCGGTTACATTGTATTGACACCTGTGTCAACGCGCGGCGCGTGCCGGCGCGGCGGCGGCGCCCGCGCAGCCGACAACGACGCATGTTTTTTCAGTGTTTCATTCGGGCACAAAAGCTGTGCGTCTTAAAATATATTAATGATGAATATATTTTTTTAATCCTTGTATGCTTGGCTACCGTAGGTTAAGAAAAAAAGAAAAAAATAATTGAAAATCATTGTTAAGTTTAGTAGGTATATCTTGCAACAACGTGCCCTAAATATTAAAATTTCAGCTATTTTTTTTTTGTAATATGTAAAAGTGATGGGCCTACTCGTTCTCTAAAATTACCGTACCCTGAGCCCACTTGTCACTCAAATATGGCTTCCACTCATCCCCTGGACGGTATTTCTGCTAGAACCAAGCGTTTCAGTGACTCATTCCTATGCCGCACCATTAAGACCTGGAACTCCCTGCCAGCTCACGTGTTTCCTTCTTCCTACAGTCCCGGGTCCTTTAAGCGGGGCGTGAAAAGGCAGCAGATGAGGCCGTCAAGCTGAGTACCACTATTGTTGACATGGTACCTGTTTACGATGGTGACCCTCTTTCCGAGACTTTACCTTTAGCTTAACATCAGGCGAGGTGAAGTCAAATTGACGTGTCCTATATAAAAAAAAAAAAGAACTTACAAAACGTCAACATAAAATAAATATTAAATACTAGTTTAGCAAATGGACCACCGGTTCGAAACGCGGCCCAGACCCGAGAAGACTCTGGCAAGAAACCGGGCGGGCATTTTTTTTTGGTTTATTTACAAACATTTACTTAGCCTTAAACTTATGCTTTGCTTGATTAGCATAGCTGAGCGAACAGTAATACATACTTGTATTCTTTTGCCATCATCACACGAATGATTTCTTTCTTAATCAGCTGTAATCGAAAAAAGCTACATTTTCTCTACTACTACTACTCCAAATCAGAACTATGCGGGTCTAATTTCGATCGCAAAATTCCCTAGCTACATCTTATAAATCTTTCCAAGGGTAGTTGTTCTACCCCAGTTAAATCATGTTCCAATTAGCGGCGACCAGGTGCGGACGCATCTGCGAGCACCCTAACAATCTCATTACGCTCTCGTGTCGTTAACGCTACTGCATCAGCTGATACCCTATTGTTTGGGCGCAATGATAGCTACCATGACATGGAAAAGTGACCTTCATCATCACTATCCATATCCAGACTAATATTATAAATGCGAAAGTAACTCTGGTCTGTCTGTCTGTCATTATGTTACGCTTTCGCGCCGAAACCACTGAACCGATTTTGATGAAATTTGGTATAGAGGTAGATTAGACCTTGAGAAAGGACATAGGCTATGTTTTGGCGCGATAACCGACATCCACGCGGGCGGAGCCGCGGGCAAAAGCTAGTACAGTATAAAGTAAATTCGTTTGCCGCGTCTGTCATTCCCTATATATGCTTAGATCTTTAAAACTACGCAAAGGATTTTGATGCAGTTTTTTTTAATAGATAGAGTAATTCAATAGGCAGGTTTATATGTATAATACATGCTTAATATAGTAGCGGGTGCAGCGGGAACGGTATCTGAATCCACGCGGGTGGAAAAAAATTGGCGGTACGAAGTTCGCTGGGTCAACTAGTATTAGTACATATATAAGAACTTTAATAATGACGTCACACTAAACAGTGACGTGTTTGGTTAATAATTTTGAACATACAAGTCTTTTTTGCGCGCGAATACCCCTCTCTGAACCTAGGCGTGATGTTAGTGTATCAGAGTAGAACCTACTAAATCAGCATGGTGTTTATGGTTTTCCTCAAAAGACAGCCAGAACTACTACACGACCAAAGGGTGCTCCGGTGGCAGAAGAGCTAAAACCCACGAATAGATCATATCAAACCAATCTGCGCGCTAGATTCTCATTTCTCTCACATCTTAGGGTCAAGAATATATGCTGGGTACCTACTTTATATAAAGGTTATTTAAAATAGTCAACACCTACATAATATATTTGAATAAGTTAACTGTTAACATGGTACATACATGTTTACGATGGTGACCCTCTTTCCGAGACTTTGCCTTTCGCTTACCATCAGACGAGGTGAAGTCAAATTGACGGATCCTTTAAAAAAAAACTCTCTCAAGTGGCCGTGTGGTTCCCGGCAGAGTAGAATTTGGGCCTCCCTATCTCTTCCCATGCGGTGTCGTACAAGGCGACTAAGGGATAGGGCTGTTTAACATCAGACAGATATATACAGCCCAGACTCAGCCTCAAATGCATGGCTTGAGTCAACAATAGTGCCGGAACACGGCAATAGGCTCACCCCCTATTACGTGGGATTGAAAATAATGATTGGTGAATTAATGTGGGTGTTAATTCATCTCTGCCTAACCCTCCTGGAATAAAGACGTGATTGTATGTATGTATGTATCTCTCAAGTGTGTTTAATGGAGACTAGTACAGCAGATGTGCCGAAACCCGAAATCGCGAGTAAAGGCTATAAAGTATTTTACATATTTTATTGATAATTTTTTGTACAATTTACGTATCCATCAATCTAGAAGCTTCCCATCAATTCGAAGTAGACCTGTCATCTAAAAACGTTTGTCTATGAGAGTTGTACGTGTGAAAGAGATGCATTACGCGGCCGAGGCAGCGGGTGTGCCCAGCTGGCGACTCGGCTTTATTTATACTGTATATACACAACTGGATATAATGCTACTAGTGCTAATCTACACTGGGAATAGATTAAAAACGCTTGTATCCTTGAAGAGGTAGGCAGAGGTGTAATTACAATTTTATATAATACAGAGTAGAATGTTGGGCCACTATCTCTTTCCATGCGGTGTCGTACAAGGCGACTAAGGGATAGGGCTGTTTAACATCAGACAGATCTAAACAGCCTCAGATGCATAGCTCGAGTCAAAATAGTGCCCGGAATACGGCAATAGGCTCACCCCCTATTAGGAACTCTCCGCCAGCTCACGTGTTTCATTCTCCCTACAGTCCCAGCACCTTTAAGCGGGGCGTGAAAAAGAATCTGATGTGGCCGTGAAACTGAGTACCACCACACTGTTAACATGGTGTTTATAATAGTGATCCTGTTTTCAAGACTTTGCCTGTAGGTTCAGGCTAGGTGAGGTAAAAATTAACGTGTCTTTTATTTAAAAAAATGTTTTTTCAACAAGCAATACTAATAAGTTCGAAAAACATCGCAAAAAATGATATGCTCAAGTGAGATTTGAACTCACGACCTTTCCCTTACAGGGGAATGCACTTCCAACTGAGCTATTGAGTTACACCTGAATCATTTCAAATTTTCCTTCTCTTTATAGTAGATGGCTCCACCGTCGCCCTTAAAGACGGAGTCATTCAAAAAGCAATACTAATATTTATCTGCGCCATAGCAACCACTTGCTCTATCGGGCAGGTCCAATGTCGAAGTAATTTATGATTGGTGCGGGCTGACTGCCGACTATGACCCTCAAACATGACCCGTATGCGGGACCGCAGTACCGACTGCAAATAAAGAAAGAAAGAAAGAAATTTATTTGGCAATCATTCACATACTTAAAATTAGACTAATGCTTTATGCAACTTAAAACTAAAAATTACGTGGGTGTCAAATAGGTCGCCATCTCAGCATAAAGCTGCACAACCAAAAGTTGCGCAGCGCTGGTTTTCAGATGGCACCCTATGTAACGCCACAGACGTGCAAAGAATGTACTAACTTGTCTATGCTTTCTATTAGGTACAATATACTCTGTGTCAGTAACTGAAGTGCTCCCGCGCAAAAGTGACGTTAACAAATTGACAGAGTACTTTGACACATTGTATGTCAAAGTTGTCCGTAAAGTACTGTCAAACACTCAGTTAATAGTCAAAGAGGAATAGAAAGATATTATCATTTATCTGTACAGTCAGCCTCAGAAAGATCTTGATGAACGAAGTACTCAAAATTGGATTGGTAGTTTCGGAGAAAATGGCAATATGGATTTGCACAAACGAACACACAAACATCCTCTCACCCCAAACGCATATACCGTCTCCGTTCCGTCGTGGGTGATCTTAATTTCTTTTTTACCCCATTCCAGTAGACTGATTATTATGATATTTGGTACTAGCTTTTGCCCGCGGCTCCGCCCGCGTGGATGTCGGTTATCGCGACCAAACATAGCCTATGTCCTTTCTCATGGTCTAATCTACCCTTATATCAAATTTCATCAAAATCGGTTCAGTGGTTTAGGCGTGAAAGCGTAACATACCTACAGACAGACAGACAGACAGACAGAGTTACTTTCACATTTATAATATTAGTATGGATACAGCTGTAGTTCGGACAATAATATACAACAGTTTGATTTGCTCTTAATATGAGAGTTGTAAGATCATTTTGAGACTCCTTCGTCAAGATATTTCTTACGCTGACTGTACTTACTGATATATAATATGCTGCATAGGAATGAAAAAATAAGCTACTGTGGTTTTCCTTTACTACAATCTATACGCTACTTTGAGAATGTTCTCCAAATTAGCAGGTTCCGGTGGCAGCCTCTGGTGTTATACACGTTCATAGGCCTCTGTAACCACTTCTTATCAGGGCCTCGATTCTGCTAAAGCCAAACCACAATGGTGCAACCGCCACTGCAAAAAACGGCATTAATTTATAGACTTTAAAGCGAAGCCGTTAAAGTTCAAAATTAAATGACTTTTTGCAGAGTAATTGAAAAAGTGTAATGAAACTGTTTTCATTTCAATTTGAACTTTAGGAACTTGAACTTTAATATATTATTTAATTTGAATGATATTTTTATAGCATTTATAATGCTAATTTTTAAATTCGATATACATCGGGAAAAAGTAGCGCTCAAGTGGGACTTGAACTCACGACCTTTCCTTTACAGGGGCTATGCTCTTCCAACTGAGCTACGGAGCCACACCTGGATCACTTAAATTTTCCCTTCACTTTATATCTATTATTCTTTCTATGTATATAGACATTTTCCCAATGTATTGCCACAGTGGTATAGCTTTAGTAGAGACGAGGGCCGGGAGTGTAGGAAGAAGGAATTTTACTACTACTATAAAAATAATCTCATAACTATTAGCCCCCCCCCCCCTTCCCCCACAATCAGTGTTCAGCATTAACCATTGACCATGAAGTGTGAACTAGATTCATTAGTGGCTGTGAGCGCCCGAGCCTCCCGTAATGGCGGCTCGCGACAGTATATCAGTATCGGGGAGCACTTCGTAGATGCAGGCGCGCAAATATACTCAAACGCGCCCGCATCGCACTAGTACCGACAGCATACACATTCCAAATGAGAATTTAATTTAGATTTTTGATGATGAAATTAAAGTAAATCGCCTATTGAACAAAATCGCGATAGATCCCATTAGAAAGTAGTTTTATTTCAATGAGTGATATTCGCGTAAACTTCAGATAGTTTTATGAAATATAGAATCATAAATATACACTCATAAAAAAACTAGTCAAGTATAATCGGGCTCGCGCATTAAGAGTTCCGTACAAAATTGGATTAAGGGACGAAATGCTATGTAAACCGTAATACAACCGTAATACAATATGTAAGTCATAAACCCGAGTATATGATATAAAGACATGATTCCGGAGGTGAACGCATTCGACAACTGGAAACGCACGCAGCACGTAAGCGTAGTTCATTGCGGCATCTCAATTGCCCCCTATATCTATATCGTAATCGTGTAATATATGTGTTGCGGACGTCTGCAGTTATCGAATGCAGCGGTTTCGGAATCATATCTTTAGTTTCAATTTGGAACCGTCAGGCATTCTTGAAAGTTTGTGATGTGGGTAACTGTAATTTACGGTTTTACTTTTCCATAATTCTAAAATATTAAATGGGTCTTTCACTATGAATGCCAATTGTACTAATAAAAAGATGTTCAAAATTCAGTCTCGCTTTGCTCTCAATCTCACAAACGATCGTGATTTCTCTGAAAAGATACTCTCGTAATAAAAAAATATTCATTAATTTTGTCTCGATCTAGTGTTAAAAACAATCATAATATCCATGTTTTTTTGCTAATAAACTATGAAACAACATTTTTGACATTTAATTTGATTTTGAAAGATTGAGTTTGATTTTCGTTTCGCCATTATTGATTTTATAATATAAAATATTATACATTTTACTTGACATTGGCAAATTGCGGCGAATTGCTGCAGAAGCCATTAAGGAAAAGAAGAAGAGACTGAATGTTGAAAACATAATTTGTTCGAAAAATTGGCCTTCAGTATTCAATTGACAAAACAATTCTAAAACATGAATTGAAATATTTTACAATTTTGTGTTTGAAGCCTACTTTTACTAGCTGTATTAGAAGAAAAAAAAAAGAATTAACATTTTTTAAAAGTAATTGTAATACACTTAGGTGCATAAAGTTTACTAAAAGTATATTTAATGCACCAAGGTGAAATAGCTAAGGTGAATTAAATTAACGAAGCCAAAATCTCGGTCTGTTTTGCTGTCCGTACGTCAAACCCGCATCGCAACGATAGCGCGAGCATGGCCCTCGATCATGGGGGCAGTTTTATCTCGCGCCGCCCGTGTTTACAAATTATCTACATTTAATTGTGACTCCGGTGGCGGGAAGCGCTGAGGGTGCCCGCTTAACCTTGTAATGATTCCTTTGTTGTGTCGTTGGTCGAAAACATTGGGAAGGTGCAATTTTTGTGTTGTTGAATGAGAATTATTAATACATATTTTGACTTTCATGGAAATTGAGTCTAAGATCGAAATAAATCGGGAACAAGAAACGCTCAAGTGGGACTTAGCCCACGACCTTTTCCCTTACAGGGGGAATGCTCTTCCAACTGAGCTATTGAGCCACTCCTGAACCACTTCAAATTTCAAAGTTGTATTAAAGAATTACATTGTCATTGGGTCACTATTAAATAACAACAAATAAATTGCGATACAATCCCAAACAGCCTCTGTGACGTAGCGATAGTGCATTCTCAGGGTTCGATTCCCGCTCAGTGCGAATATTTGTATGAATGAATATTTAGTTATATGCATTAGTCTGGTCGTGCTTCGAAGAGCACGTTAAGCCGTCGGTGCCGGTTGCTATACGAATATCTATTGTAGGCGTTACTTCTAAGATTTTGGCTTCAGCTTGCCACCAAGTAAGTTAAAGTTTTAAATTAAATGACTTTTTACAGAGTAATTGAAAAATTATAATGATCAGACGGCAAGCGGCCGGAAAAATATAGGCGGTACGAAGGTCGCCGGATCAGCTAGTCACTACATAGTATATAAAAAATAAAGTTTAAAACTAAAACCCGACTACCGAAAAATCACGCTTTAAAAAGTAACAAACAAGAAAATATCAAGGATAGCCGTGGTCGTATGCCACTTACTCTGACAAAACAATAATTATATTCTAGGCAAAAGTGGCCTACGACCACGGCTATCCTTGATATTTTCTTGTTTGTTACTTTTTAAAGCGTGATTTTTCGGTAGTCGGGTTTTAGTTTTAAACTTTATTTTTTATTTATATTATTTTGAGGCAAGGTAAAGCTAATAATTTATACATATTTGAAATGTGCTTCTTAAGCCCTTTCATTTGATACCAAACACGGCATATTTATCTCAAATTTATTTTTTAACACACTACCTTATGAGCGCTAGAGGGCGCCACACAAGATTGAGTGACACATCATATAGCCTATAACCATCGGACGATAAAGCCGCTTGTAACAATACCTCATTTGTCCAGTTGTAATAAGTAGTTGAGGAGCTATGAGAGAACAAATGAACATACATACATACATACATACATACATACATAGCCTGTCAAAATCATAACCCTCCTTTTGGCTTCGCCGTAGTCGGGTAAAAACAATGTCGCTGTCGCTGTCTGTCCCTCCCTAATTATGCTTATATCTACAAAACTACGCAACGGATTTTGAAGCAGTTGCTTTAATAGATAGAGTGATTCAAAACTAAGATTTATATGTATAACTAGCTGTCCCGGCGAACTTCGTACCGCCAATTTTTACCCGCCCCGCGATCCGCGTCAGATCCCGTTCCCGCTGCACCATTTAGGGGGATGAAAAATAGATGTTGGCCGATTCTCATAGATACCGGATAAGCACAAAAAATTTCATCAAAATCGGTCAAGCCGTTTCGGAGGAGTATGGCAACGAAAACTGTGACACGAGAATTTTATATATTAGATACTTGATTAATATAGAAGAATGTGCAAAGGAACGGGATCTGACGCCACGCGGGCTGAAAAAAAATGGCAATACGAAGTTTGCCGGGCCATTTGAATGACATTTTTATAACATTTATTATGCTAAATTTTAACGGACATGGGTTATAGTCCCACTTGAGCGCTTCATTTTTCCCGATTTTTTTCAAATTCACCGGGCCAGTTAGTAAATAATTAAACAACATCAAACCAATCACAACAAAATCCGTATCATATCAAATATTTAAATTTAACTACAAATATAATAGCAACTCAATCCGTATCAGTTTTTCGCCAGCAGGTACGTAGGTATAGCCTTAATCCTTCGCTTAGGCCCGCACAAGTGTTGAGCCGATGGTCTGTCGGTGACAGCTCGATTACGACCCCCCCAACCCCAACCCCGGCCAACCCAACCCACCCTGACTGAACCACACGCCGCGTCGCAACTCCGACGATATTTACCACTTGGGGGATGATTTTTAAATCTAGTTTTGAGTTATTGATTTTCGTTAACTATTTATTTAACTGGTGAGTTAATCAGGTTTGTTTCATACGTTGTCATTTGCCTCCCTATTCCATAAATAAAATTATATGGACACTTAGCATCACGTTTGTTCCGTCACGTTTTTTTCTGAAATTTATAAAATTCCATTTCGTTTCGTCAGCAATCTTACACGAAACGCGGCCAAACTCGGTACGAGAACATAGCCGAAAGTGCCCGCAAACATTAGTGTAGGTCTTGTTCCCGTTCCCGTAACATATGGCGACCTATTCCCGGGATAACATGTAGCCTTCGTGTTATTCCAGAGTACAATCTATCCTTGTACCAAATGCGTATGTTACGCTTTCATGCCTAAACCACTGAACCGATTTTGATGAAATTTGGTATAAGGGTAGATTAGACCTTGAGAAAGGACATAGGCTATGTTTGGTCGCGATAACCGATACCCACGCGGGCGGAGCCGCGGGCAAAAGCTAGTATGTAAATATTTCAACAAATTATCAAATTTTATATATTGAGTAGGATAGGACTAGCTCAGTCTCCGCGACTTCGTCTGGTTTTTGATCTGAGTTTTAATATAGAGAACATTGATTCGAACCTACACCCCTAAGGTCGAAAACTTTACCGTTACGCCACGAGGACGGCCTTCAGTAGTATTGTCTGCCTACCACGTAAGAAAGAAGCGTAACTATATATGGAAAATCGGTATTGTTGAACAGTTTGAAATACAAATAGTATTCACTATAAATATTAAATGATTCCTGGAAACCATCATGTTATTTGACATGCACTGTACAAAGGGGGTTTCTAGGAAAAGTTTCAGTGAACAGTTAAATTATTGTATTGAGTAAATATCTACTGAAAATAAATGTAGTAATTTGTTTAACTACTCACTGTTCATTGACTGTCCATGGCTCCAGATTTTTCAGAATACACTAGGTACTTCATCACAGTTACTTTATCCATGCTAATATTATAAATGCGAAAGTAACTTTGTCTGTCTGTCTGTATGTTACGCTTTCACGCCTAAACCACTGAACCGATTTTGATGAAATTTGGTATAGGGGTAAATTAGACCATGAGAAAGGCCATAGGCTACGTTTTGTCGCGATAACCGACATCCACGCGGGCGAAGCCGCGGGCAAAAGCTAGTTATTTTTTAATATTTTTTTATATAGGACACGTCAATTTACTTTACCTCGCCTGATGTTAAGCAAAGGCAAAGTCCCGGAAAGAGGGTCACCATCGGAAACATGTACCATGTTAACAGTGGTGGCACTCAGCTTGACGGCCTCATTAGATGCCTTTTTACGCCCGGCTTAAAGGACTCGGGACTGTAGGAAGAAGGAAGCACGTGAGCTGGCAGGGAGTTCCAGGTCTTAATGGTGCGGCATACGTTCAAAGTTTTCACTTTGGAGGCCGAGCTGCGATTATAATATTTGTTTTGTAGGTATGACGGCTATAAGTCATAAAGCTTGTTTTTTTATATATAAATGATACATAGGTAGATGAACTATGTCTCTCTAAAAGTCATCCAAATAGAACTCGCTCCTGACCATCCCCTACAGACCTTTTCCGAAGAAATTGAAATCAATTTCTATGACAGCCTCTGTGACGTGGCGGTAGTGAACGCGACTGCCACGCAGGAGGCGCGGGTTCGATCCCCGCTCAGTGCCAATATTTGTATGCATGAATATGGCTATTTGCATTGGTCTGGGTGTTTCTATGTATAATATGCATGTATTTACAAAAAAAATTATCTATGGATGTTTATCCGCATTCTAGATTCCATAACACAAGCTAGTTAAGCTAAGCTTACCATGGCTAGACAGCGTTGTGGAATATTTAATTGGCATAAAAAATTTACAAAAAAAAAACATTTCTTCAGAAAGGGTATGTACGCATCCAGTCTATCCCAGTTCGTTCTTCAGGCCCTCGATTCTACTAAAGCTAAACCATTGTCGTACCGCAGACACTGCAAAAAATGACATTAAATTTTATCCTTTATTTCTATACTGCTAAAGTCCAAAATGAAATGACAACAGTTTTCTTACATTTTTCAATTACTTAGCTAAAACTCATTTAATTTTGAACACCGCTTTAAATTAGGCCGTGGCCCCACAATGGTTTGACTTTAGCATAATCGAGGCCCTGGAGTACTACCAGGGGCCGGAAACTTCGGTAGCGTTCCTCTTACACCTGGTATATGGCACTTCAATTTGACCACTTCGCCTGATAGTAAGCTGTATTATAAAGCCAACGAAGCGAGAGAAAATAGGTAAACAAAGTTTCAGCGGTTCCAAACATTTCTATTTGAAAATTATTACGTATCACTTCAAGCGCATTCCAGACAGGAATGAAATTGCTCATAAGATGGCGAATCTGACTGTTTAGGACCCCCTGTGCTGATAGCTTTCCTGTACTACGAAACACGCAACGGCAGCTGTCGCTCGGCGATTGTCACGTACGTGTGACATGTGCGACAAGAATAGAGAAAATAATCGCTAGTTATCGCAACGTAACTCAGTAATGGTCGCTTTGTTCACCTTTTTTCTTTTGTCTCGTTGGCTTTACTTGTCACCATTACAGACAACAACAAAGTTACAATAGTGGCCCTCGTCTTGAAGGCACAGAAGCTTCATAATTATAAGTTAAGTAAGTTTTTTATGTAATCTTCTGCATGCAGAGCGTGCAATCTGCCTCATGTCCATCTATCACACCCGTGCACTTGTCAGGATAGTGATTTCCATTTTTCTCTGTTCACTGCTAGCCACTTCCCTTCTCTGCACTAATATCTCTACATGTAGGTATTTTGTGTATAAATAAATAATAGAAATGTCTATTTATAGGTACTATATAAACTTGTAAGGCAGTCGTGTCTGTTCATTGGAGATATAAAAATAGCATTCTAGGAATCCCGAAAGTGAAAAGGGTATGTATAAAAAGTGAACTGTATTTATAAAAAACTTCTCATAAGGTGTCCAATGCCTAACAAGGCTTCAAAGAGATGTTACATCTGAATAATATTGTCACAATTTGTTACACAGCAATTTGTTAAAAAAATTAAAAAAATTTGCTTGTCCTTTGAATCAAAATATTTCTCGGTATATCTTAGAAATATTTTGATTCAAACGTTACCATGTCGGGGGACCCTAACTGGTTAAGCACTCCATCATATTATCGGAACCTGTGATCGGAACGATCTAAGGCCCCTCGACATGGCAACGCTTGAATCAAAATGTTTCTAGGTATATTAAAGGGCAAACAAAATTTATTTTCTACTTTTTGGAGGTGTTTTTGTTTCGGGACCTTCTAATTTTAGAATATTTTTTTTATTTTACACTTTTTAAATTGATATACTAGTCAAGGTCTTTGATTTGATACCCATATTGAGGGAGTTGTGAAAAAAATATGTACTTAATCACTATTTTGTAGAAAAAAAATCGTGACTAACAGAAAAGTATAACAACGTACATAGCCAAAATAATAATCGTTACTTTTTAATTAATACCAATTAGAAATAACACCAACACAATATAAAGCCTACTCCAGAAAAAAAACAAACCTTTTTCGCAACAAAGCTGTGTGTGGTGTTGTCAGTGCCAGCAATTTTTACTCATAATCGAGTATGTTAAGTGCGATCGCGGCATAATCGAGCTGTCGGCCGCACGCGACCAAACTTTGATTAAAACCGAACCAATCAACTGTTCGGGACCACGGAGTAGATAATATTGCTGGGAAAAGTGGGAAATGGGAAATACAGGTGTTTTTGTGTACGGGAATTTCGTGTTGTGAGACTATTCAAAGGAATGTATATTTTCTACTGATGTTTTGGAAATGGCGGGTAATGAAGACAAAATGGCGGTTTGTTGAATATTTGATTTGAAATTTTACTGAATTAGTTTAAAAACATTCTGTGGTGTATTTGTAGATTGCGATCGTTGAAATGGAAGACAACATTAAGGGGAAATGCGCAATAGTTTTTTTTTTGGGATAGGGAGGCAAACGAGCAGACCAATCGTCTGATGGTAAGCGATCACCGCCGCCCATGGACACCCGCAACATCAGAGTAATCACAAGTATAGTCTTGGTTTATGTATGCTGTGAAGATAATCAACATCCTTGTTGCAGTTTTCCTAACCGACTGCAATATGGGGTTCTTCAAGATGGACATTAGAAGGTTTCTTCAGGGGTTGGCAGCACGTGTGTAATGCTCATGGTTTTGCATACGGCCATGGTAACCACTTTCCATCAGGGGGGTTGTGTACTTTGACACCTAAGTGGTATAAAAAAACCTATTTAACCGACTTCAAAACGGAGGAGGTTATTGTTATGTCATAATATGTATGACAGTCACAACCGAGTCTATTAAATAGGAGTGAAAAACTACCATTTCAAACTCATGCCTGAAAGTTCACATTCAACTGGCAAGGTCGAGTCATATTTTAAACAAGCCCTCGATTCTACTAAAGCACTGTGGTGCCGCAATCACTGTAAAAAATGACATAAAATTTTAGACTTTATTTCTATACCTACATCTAAAGTTCAAAATGAAATGAACAGTTTCATTACACTTTTTCAATTGCTCTGCAAAATAATTTTGAACCTTATACGTGTTGTTTTAAAATCTATTATTATAATGTCGTTTTTTGCACTGCTGGTGGCATCACTGTGGTATGGCTTTAGCAGAAGCGAGGGGGTTTATACATAGTTAGCACCGCGTACACAACCGTCAATTTCAATCAATTCAAGAAGACACATAACGCTACATACAAATTGTGCTATTTACGTTAAATTACCATTCTTATTCTTTAATAATTATGACATCGTCTCTATTAGCATGACGTTGATCGTGGATGAAAGAACAACATTGCCAGGTGAGGAAGTTCCCACGACCCGCGTACGTAGGGCCCACGCTCACGAGTATCTCGCAAAATCGGGGTATTTAAGAATGAAACATGGTAACACTGAAATCAGGTTAGGTATTACTTCAGTGTCTTACAATGTTGTAGTGAAACTGTTTTATATGATATTGCGATTTATGTTGGGAAGCTTTGACCTATTATTTCAACGCTAGCCAGACAGGCTAGTACAGGGTTATATTTCGAGCTCATTTCAACCGCCTGGTCCCCCGTCTGCTCGGCACGGCCGCTCCTGTATTTGGGAGTGGTGCGGTCGATGGCCCTATACGAGGCCCCCGTGTGCGTCAACGCCCTTACGGTACGCAACATCGCCCTCTTGCGACGTCCGCAGAGGGTGATGGCCGTCGGGGTGATAAGAGGATACCGCAGCATCTCATTCGAGGCGGCTTGCGCTATGGCGGGCTCACCTCCATGGGAGCTGGAGGCCGGGGTCCTTGCGTTAGTGTATCATTGGCGCGAGGAGGCTCGGAGCCGGGGCGTTTATTACCCACGTAGTCGGATTGTGTTCGCATAAAGTGATTCTTGCATTTCAGTACTAAACTTTATTTTTTTTATCCATGACGGAACGGAGACGGTATATGCGTTTGGGGTGAGAGGATGTTTGTGTGTTTGTTTGCTTGTGCAAATCCATGTTGCCATTATCCCCGAAACTACCAATTCAATTTTGATGCAATTTTCAGTAATGGGTTCGGCTTTAATTGGAGCAAGTTCTTAGATAGGTGTTACAATGACAACTTAACTTGCAACGCTACAGCAAGCATTTTTAATGCAAATCAATGTTGCCAAGTTTCTCCAAAAATACTAGACCGATTTTGATGCAGTTTTCAATTATTGGTTTGGTTTTGATCGGTGCATGTTCTTAGATAGTTGTTACAGTGATAACCCACTAGGGGGCGCTGCAGTAAACGTTTTTTAAATTATTTTTTATACGTCGTGGGTTCCCCCCCCCCCCCCCCCCCCCCCCTAAGAAGCGGGATAACACCCGAAAACCCCCCCATAGACGTATCCCGCGTCCCGAACCACCCCCGAGACGAGGCCGCAATTGTAGCCGTAGGTCTGATGGGAGTCCTGGGACATCCTTCCGAGGGCTTACCCGGGGCTCCCATCCATAGGCTTCTGGGCGTTACCGTGGGGGTTTTTAGTCGGTAGGAGTCCGGCATAACATCCATGAAGGATTTTCCCACAAGGTTAAAAAAAAAAAAATACGTCGTGGGTATTTTCAAATATTTTAATTTTTCAACTTGTGTTACATGATTGTCGGTTAAGTGCTTGTGTACGCGGGACCTAATAGGTGGTTACTTCAGTAATCTTACATGTTGTTGGTGAATTAATGAAGGGGATGTGTCCCAGCCTCTGTGGAATAATTAATGTACAATTTATTATTAGTTGGTAGTACGTTGGATCTATTTCTTATTTATTTTATCACTAGCTTTTGCCCGCGGCTCCACCCGCGTGGATGTCGGTTATCGCGACCAAACATAGCCTATGTCCTTTCTCATGGTCTAATCTACCCCTATACCAAATTTCATTATAATCCATTTAGTGGTTTAAGCGTGAAAGCATAACATACAAAAGAGATCTGATCTGCGGTAGCCTAGTGGTATGGGTAATGGACTGCTGAGACGAGGTCTCGGGTTCGATCCCAGGTTTACCATGGCACACACCAATGACTATTCGATGCTTTTCGAAGTTATGTGTGTATTTATCGCAGGTTTATAAGTGCCCGGTTAATGGCAATAGGCTCGCCACCTATTACATTGGGACCTAAACATAAACTGGCGAAATGTGGGTGCTAGCACCTCTGCCTACCCCTTCGGGGAATACAGGCGTGAGTTTATGTTATGTTATGTTATGCATAACATACAGACAAACAGGTAGAGTTATTTTCGCATTTATCCTCAGCTTTATTTCTTATTGCTTCCAAAGCTTTTACTTTGGAGACTGGGATCCACTCACACAACGCCTTCTTCTCCTGATGTTGCTTATCATGGCTTTAACGGTTATGACTGTCATTTGATACAATTCTTAGGCAGTCAAAATATTTTAATGTACAAGTAATAAAATTGAATTTAAAAAAAAATCACGACGTATAAAGCATAAATCACAAAATGTTTACAGCAGCGCCCCCTACAGGGTTGCCATCGTAACACCTCTCAATCAGAAAACAGGTACCAATTAAACCCAAACCAATAATTGAAAACTGTATCAAAAATACGAGTCTGATACTATTATTTTTGGAGAAAATTGACAACATTGATTTGCATAAAAGATGCTCACTGTGGCGCCCACTGGCGCTCTGTTGAGTTGTCATTGTAACACCTATCTTAGAACATGCTCCAATTAAAACCGAACCTAAAACTTAAAACTGTATCAAAATTGGATTTTTAGTTTCGGAGAAAATGGCAATATGGATTTGCACAAACAAACAAACAAACACGTCTCCGTTCCGTCGCGGGTAAAAATGGCCATACTGGAAGGCAATTTCATAATTTATTTGTTCAAATTATAAGTTACTAACATTACATCACAGTTTCTCCCGCATAAGTCCTAATTCTGTCGGAATAGTGGGATAAAAAGTTATCTACGTTACTCAGGGATGATGAAGCGTCCCACTGGTTTCGTATATTCGTTATGAACAAACAATAATGTTCGTTATTATTATAGATTTGACCCTAGAATAGGTTCCTTCCTGTGGGTTGCAGAAACAGTGATGATGATGATTCCCAGCCGATTTCGGCTACGGCGACTGACGCTGGACTGGTGAATCTCTTCGTTCATGCGCCCGGATATGGCTGGTGTATCCTAGTTTGTTGCTGAAGGTGCGGTTGCAGGTAGTGCATGTCAGGATGTTGTTGACGTAGTTGTAGGTGTATACTCTACGCGGCCTGGTCTTACGAGCGTCTCTCGCCCTGTCCAGACTAAGAGTCCTAGCTGCCTCGAATTCTATTCCGGGGGCGAGTTGGGGACACCGTTGTCCCCCTCCTGAGGAGGGCCAGACTGTAAGGGATGGCCCTGGGTCAGCCGGGGTGCGAGGGATATGTCTTTGACAACCTCACCTCCGGTCTAGCACCAAGACCCACAGTCGGCGTGCGGTTTTAGTCGGTTCGAGTCCGACATAACCTCCCCTTCCGGCTCCGGCAGGGGGGGTATCCGAGGGGATTTCCGCACGAAAAAAAAAAAAAAAAAAAAAAAAGCTGCCTCGAATTCTTGGACGCAGAAGAGAATACGAAACACACATACATATATATACGTACATATACTTATGTCTGTAAATCCCCGAAGGGGTAGGCACTTTTCGCCAATTATGATATTCGGTACCCCCACGACGTAATAGGGGGCGAGCCTATGCCTTTTGTCCTGTGCTGTATGTTTACTGTCGGATGGAGAACAACCCTATCCCTTAGTCGCCTTTTACGACACCCACTACAGGACGAGCTGGACTGATCCTATTCTACTCCACCGGGACCCGGCAAACACACACGTATACCAGTCAAATAAGATACCAAGATATCTATATCTTCATCAATGGTATCAGATGTTTCCGGTATTAAAGCAACAAGGGTGAAGTACCAATTTGGGGACACCGTTGTCCCCCCTCCTAGGGAGGGCCAGACCGTAAGGGATGGCCCTGGGTCAGCCGGGGTGCGAGGGATATGTCGATGACAACCTCACCTCCGGCCTAGCACCAAGACCCACAGTCGGCGTGCGGTTTTAGTCGGTTCGAGTCCGACATAACCTCCCCTTCCGGCTCCGGCAGGGGGGGTATCCGAGGGGATTTCCGCACGAAAAAAAAAAAGGGTGAAGTACCAACTGATAATGGCATCTGTGGCGTGGCGGTAGTGAACGCGACTACCAACGCAGGAGGCGGGTTCGATCCCCGCTCAGTGAAAATATTTGTATGCATGATATGGGTATTTTTCAGTGGTCTGGGTGTTTCTATGTATTATATGTATGTATTTACAAAAAAGGTATCTAAGTATGTTTATCCGCATTCTAGATTCCATAACACAATCTAGTTAAGCTTATAGGTAGATAGCGTTGTGTAGAATGTTGTGGAATTTAATTATTTATTTATTTTTATTTAGTGATAGTTCATATAATTACGATTAAATATGGGGAGCTTTTTCGTTAAACAGGTGGAAGGAATAGGACTGTTCTCCATACGAAAGTAAAGAAAGCTTAAGACAAAGATCCCGCTTCACGGTGATATACACACCTTACGTAGGACTGTGGGCGGACGAAATGTGGGCTGTTAATACACCTCTGACTACCCCTTTGGGGATTAAAGCAAAAGTAAAGTAAAGTAAAGTATCTCTTTATTGTGTACACCAAGGATAAAAACATGTGTTGTTTGTAGGTACATTGCAGGTGTAGACAATAGGCGGCCTTATCGTACAGTGGCAATCTCTTACAGGCAACCTTTGGATGGAGATTACAAATGTGGATTTAAGTCATAAATATGTATAAAACATGTACAGAAGGAATTATTAACGCCACCTGCACTGAAAATACTGAAGATAAAAAACTCAAGGGCAATATTCCTTTATTTAAAAAAAGTAAAAAAAAAGAATAAAAAAAGTCGGAAACCCGTTTGCCACACTCGGCCATCCAGTGGGCTATGTGCTTGTCTGTCTGTCACAAGCAGTACCTAAGCAATAAACGATAAACCTACAAAAAAAACAATAGCAAAATTTAAAAAATACTCAATTTTTTTTCTCATCGATAATTGTAATCCTTTCCCCCGGGCACGGAGCGATGGGGGCAAGGGGGATGAGGGGGGGGGTGGCAACATCTGCGCTAGCCATCCCTTACAGGAGGCTGTCAACCACAGCCGCCCCAGCGTTTATTTATTTGAAGAATCCAAATTGATTTGTTTGATATGTGGAACATAGTTATTGTAATGGCGGTCAATCGTGATTGATTTTTGAGGTTATGGACTTTTTTTGAGCGGGAAGGTGAATAAAAACGCGGGTTTTTAGGATAGCATTTATCTTGAAGTGTGTAAGGATATAAGCATGTGTAAAGTAGGTTTTGCCCGCGGCTCCACCCGCGTGGATGTCGGTTGTCGCGACCAAACATAGCCTAAGTCCTTTCTCAAGGTCTAATCTACCCCTATTCCAAATTTCATCAAAGTAGATTCAGTGGTTTAGGCGTGAAAGCGTAATATACATACAGGGTTACTTTCACGTTCAATATTAGTATGGATTAGTATGGATTTCTTTAAAAATATATTTAAAGTTTCATATTAATATCAAATTATTTTTTGTAATATAGGATCCCATAGCACAGCCCGTAGTACGGGTAGCTTTTCATCTTCCACGCTACTGAGCAGAATAGGCTCGAGGGCATCAACTAAATAACATAATCGAATATTTTGAAACATACCTCTCAATTCATATAAATTCCCCATCCATAACAAACTTGTATTAACTGGATATGTTTGTATATTAGTTAGTGGACGTCCAGAAGAATGGACTGGGATAGACTGGACCACAGACTGACCTCCGTCCCCCATGAGCGCGGACCTGGGGATGACGGGTGGAGCCACCTGTCACCCCAGCAGAAGCAGGCCATGCCAGTCGGGGATACCGCTGTCCCCCCTCCCGAGGAGGGCCAGACCGTAAGGGATGGCTCTGGGTCAGCCGGGGTGCGAGGGATATGTCGAAGACATCCTCACCTCCAGCCTAGTCCATTAGTCGGCGTGCGGCTTTAGTCGGTTCGAAAGGTTGCCTGTAAGAGATCGCTCTTGGCGATAAGGCCGCCATTTGTACATAATGTCATGCATTGTCCATAAATTTACTGTATTACTGGTGTACAGTAAAGATTTATCTATCTATTTCTCTATCTTTCTATCCATCTATCCGACATAACCTCCCCTTCCAGCTCCGGCGGGGGAGGTATCCGAGAGGATTTCTTCACGAAAAAAAAAGGAATAGACTGGATGCGTACCTACATACATTTATGTCTGTAAATTCCCAAAAGAATAGGTAGAGGTGTAATAAAACTCACATTTCGCCATATATGATACTAGCTTTTGCCCGCGGCTCCGCCCGCGTGGATGTAGGTTATCGCGACCAAACATAGCCTATGTCCTTTCTCATGGTCTAGTCTATCCCTATACCAAATTTCATTAAAATCTGTTCAGTGGTTTAGACGTGAAAGCGTAACATACAGACAGACAGACATACAGATAGACAGAGTTACTTTCGCATTTATAATATTAAAGTATGGATTCAGTCCCACGTAATAGGGGGGTAGTCTATTGCCGTTAAGTAGACACTTTATAATGTGCTGTATGTTTACTGTCGGATGGAGAACAGCCCTATCCCGTAGTCGCCTTCTACGATACCCACGGGAAGAGCTGGGGTGGTCCTATTCTACTCCGGGAACCAACATGGCGTGGTGGTAGTGAACGCGACTGCTACGCAGGAGGCGCGGGTTCGATCCCCGCTCATTGAAAATATTTGTATGCATTAATATGGCTATTTGCATTGGTTTGGGTGTTTCTATGTATAACTAGCTGTCCCGGCAAACTTTGTTTCGCCTTAGAAATTTGAATCAATTAGCTGTATCAAATTCTCCTAATTATTTTGAGAACGGAAAGCATTTCGATTCGGGCCCCATACGCCCACGGAGCTCCCGACACTAATAGGTCACCGGGGCCATACTTACACCTACGGAGCCTATATACCTATGGTACCCATACAACCATATACCTCTCATACTCATACTATCATACTATCATAAACCATCAAGTTTTCGACCTAAATAAAAAATAGCCACCATAAAGATTTTCGCGGCCTAAGCAACGGGCATTTTGTTAATTCAGAAGAATGTCTATTAATCACCCTCTGATGATATTTGCACGCATATGTCAATTCTATATCAAACGTCAGATAACATAGAAGAATATCATACAACAGTGTTAGAATAATAAACACATTTTTTTCCAATTCGTATTCCAAATTCAAAATTTAGACATGGCGTATGTCGGATCAGCTATTTTATATGGTGGTTATGTATTCTTAAATTTTCTAACTTTCCGCGCAATTTTCTTCATTTTTCTTTCATAAGAACCTTCTCCTTACAATAACGAACACAACAAAAAAAGAATTAGTGAAATCGGTCTAGCCGTTCACGCGTGATGTCGTGACCAAGGGAAATAGGGATTCATTTTTATATATATAGATAATTACTTACAAAAAAAGTATCTAAGTATGTTTATCCTCATTCTAGATGCCATAACACAAGCTAGTTAAGATTACCATGGGTCTAGATAGCGTTGTGTAGAATGTTGTGGAATATTTATTTATTATTATTATTTATTCTACCAGTCTTTTACTTGTTTTCTACTATAGTAGTAATAAAAAAAACATCCTAGCATATGACGTCACAAGGTTGCTACAACGGGCAAGTGCGAGCCGTGTATTTTTAAGTCTCGTATAAAAAGTCGCATTAGCCGGCTAAGCTGACGATGTTATACGTTTTCCTAAATGAAAATCCATATAACACGCCGCTCGGTGGCACATGGCGACCTCTAAAGATATAGCGAGGTGCTGGATGGGGTAGGTAGCGAGTTGAGAACTTGGGGTGAGCGTAGTTGAAATATAAAGTTATTTTATAGAATCTTCATGGTATGTACATGATTTATAATAATAATGACAGGAATTAACGTGATCATGGTATAGGTATATACGCACCTTTGACTTGCCTGACGTTAAGACCAGGTTACACTGGCCGTGGTCATAGGCTAAATGAAAAAAATGTACATGATTATTTATTAGAAATGACGGCTTAGAGAATATTTTTTCAGGAATCTACAGACTGTTGTCAGCGGAATAATGTTAACTACCGTTTTAACTCAGGGAAACGGGAAGGGCAGGTAATACAGGGAAAAAATGAGAAAAAGGAATTATTAAAGTGAAGGAAGGTGTTCTAAAATATCTTTCTACATAACATAGATCATTTTATCATTATAGTATGCAATTTTTACGCTAGATTAGAATAGTGTTACTTTTTTTAGTAGTGGTACCTACCTACATATATTTATGGTATTTTAACAGGTTTTGTTTTCATTGCCGAACATTAAACCTGTGTCGAACTAAGGACTCGTAGCTTTGATCACATGCACAGAGGTCACACACTTTACCATTACACCACCGAGGCAAATTAAAGCAAGAATTTTTTTCTTTGTTTAAAGCGTAGTATGCTTCTAGCCACATCCAGCGACTCAACATCAACGAAAACATTCATTAAAATTTGCCAAACCCGCGCGCCGTCGGCTGCACCTGACGCCGGCCCCATACCTCGCTATTGTTTCCCCCCTCATACATCGACGCCTTAGTTCCCACGACGGTTAACGTACTACAATACGGACCCGCAATGTAGAACAAACATAATAATATTTTAGCGTATACATATAGTGGTATAGGATGCAAGAAGGCAGGCATTCTCGCTTTTGGTATTGGTATGTTTAGTCGTAGAAATTGGTGATTATAATAATAGTTATTATTGTTATTAATCTGTGGATAAAAAAAGTCTGTTTATATGTAGCAATATGTAATAACTAGCTTTTGCCCGCGGCTCCGCCCGCGTGGATGTCGGTTATCGCGACCAAACATAGCCTATGACCTTTCTCAAGGTCTAATCTACCCCTATACCATATTTCATCAAAATCGGTTCAGGGGTTGAGGCGTGAAAGCGTAACATACAGACAGACAGACAGAGTTACTTTCGCATTTATAATATTAGTAAGAAAAGGAACCTTAACCATATTCTGTCCTCCATGATAGGTAGATACTTTTAAGTAGTTAGAAGCCATTTTTTTTAAACTTTTGTCGATCTGTCTCTTTGGCTTCACTAATCTCTGAAACTACTCCATCGATTTTGACGAAACTTATACTAGTAGATAGACAATCTTATGAGGAATAATTTAAGATACTATTATTACCCTAAAAAAACCAGACTGCAACTGAAAAGATCGAAATAAGTTTGATAGCAGGCGGTACCCATTTGCCAATCATAAACCGAAAGAAAATTAATGGGTACCACCTGCTAACAAACTTATTTCAGTGGCAGTCGGGTTTTTTTTGAGAAAAGTAATGAAGTTTCTTAATAGTCTATTTTTGTCGCTTCGTTTTTCATCCGCCAGTAGACTCTAACCTTCAAATAGTTAGCTATCCCTAAACAAGTCCTAGTTCAATCATATCAGTACCCACTAGAAGGAACATCTCCCTATTTATAAGTACGTGATGTAACCGCAATATGGGGTAAGCAGAGAGGGGTGAAAAATTCCGCTCAGCTGTCGTTGTCACACGCTCCTACGTACGTCGCCCACATGCTTGTGTATACAACGTATACTTATAGGTTTGTGCGAAAGGATTTATCTTAAATATCTATCTTCATAATTGGAAATTTAAAGTTTTTGTTCGCGATGGTCGCAAAAACAATTGAACGGATTTTGATGCGGTTTGTTTTATTAGAAATGTCTTGATCAGACTTAAAATCTTACGTTTGTTTGACTGCAATCGAACTAACGTAAGATATAGGTTGCTGTGGGTCGCGGTCACAGGATCAGTATTTCTGTGACCCTGGTATATTGGTATGAAGTACCAGGCTCACAGAAATTTCAAGGTACTTTATCTGGGTCGCGGGAACACGAGCAGTGTGTCCTAAACCTTTTTATTTCGAATTTAACATGGACAAAGTCGCGGGCAAAAGCTAGTAACTTAATATATGTACATTTCATATGGATATAAAACGCGAGATATATTAAGGCCACCAAACTAACGTAACCAAAGTAAAGTAGGTAGTATACCTACTCAGTATAACAAATAAATAGTGGTAGATATGTAATTCATTTTACATAAGTATATCTGCTAAATTCAGTCTCTAAGAAATGTTATTTCGTCTAGTTTATTCTCTGTGCTAATATAGATATTTTTCTTCAATGTTATAATATTATGCATGCTAGTTAACCGTAATTGGCAAATGTGTCAGTCACATTACTCGCTAAACATGTTTTATAAATCAGTTTGTAATGCATTTGCTTTGGATAAACCTAATAAATAAGCGCCGCCGATGTGTCTTCGCCGAAGACCATCGGCCTCCATGACCGGGGGCCTGAGGACGGTGAGTTGGCTGCTCATCGTCCTTACAGAAGCAGGCCCATGACGGCAGCGTGACGTGACGGACTCACGCACGCCTCCCCCCTCCTATGAAGCGGGATGATACCCGAAAACTCCCCATAGACGCGGGATAGCACCCGAACCACCCCCTAGACGAGGCCGCATTAAAGCCGTGGGTCTGTTGGGAGCCCTGGGACATCCTTCCGAGGGCTTACCCGGGGCTCCCAACTATAGGCTGCTGGGCGATACCGTGGGGGTTTTGGTCGGTAGGAGTCCGGCATAACATCCATGAAGGATTTACCCCACGGTCAAAAAAAAAAAACCTAATAAATAAATAATCGTAAATTTATTGGTGAATTTGAGCTCGTTCACCGCAGTAACACCCCGTGCTATCTTCCAAATACACCCAAGTAACGTGTACCGCGCGTATAGGGCACATTTTAGATTCTAGATAGAATTATTAATAATTTTCTCGCTAGTCAATTTTCTGATTTTCACAATCGTCAGTCCGAGTGGTGCCACAACTATACGGAGGCAGTACTTACAATCGTACCCTCCCGCTGGAGAGGTAATCAAACTATCAAAACAAGGGTCCACCGGCAGGTGGCGGTTCCCATGTGCTATGCTAATGGCGCCGCTGGCTAAGTGAGTGCTACCACCCACAGATATACACCACAACGGAAGGGGCACTTACATACGTACTTATATTTACGCCTGTAGAGATTTGTATACATGAATATGGCTATTTGCATTGGTCTGGGTGTTTCTATGTATATTTTTTTTATACCCGACACGTCAATTTGACTTCACCTCGCCTGATGTTGAGCTAAAGGCAAAGTCTCGGAAAGAGGGTCACCATCGTAAACATATACCATGTTAAAATTAGTGGCACTATGGCACTCAGCTTCACGGCCTAATTTGATGCCTTTTCACGCCCCGCTTGAAGGACCCGGGACTGTAGGAAGAAGGAAACACATGATTTGATATTTACAAAAAAAAGTATCTTAATATGTTTATCCGCATTCTAGATTCCATAACACAGGCTAGTTAAGCTTACCATGGGTCTAGATAGCGTTGTGCAGAATGTTGTGGAATATTTTTTTTATAGAGGTATATTAACACCGGCAATACTATGATTTCTTATGGCGAGTCTATTGCCACCAAGTTTTTTCATAAAGAATATTAGCAACAGAAACTACTACAGTCTCGGGTCCTTTAAGCGGGGCGTGAAAAAGCATCTGATGAGGTCATCAAACTGAGTGCAGCGATTGTTAACATGGTACATGTTTGTGTGGCCCTCTTTCCTGAGACTTTGTCTTCAGCTTGTCATCAGGCGAGGTATAGTCAAATTGTAGTGTCCAATATAAAAAAAACTAACATTCCCTCTAACTCCTTCAACTAAACTAAATTGCTTGTTTTAGGAGTGGACTTTGTCATCCATACTAATATCATAAATGTGAAAGTATATATATTTAATGTCGGATGAAGAACAGCCTATATATCTTCTTCCCCATAAACAAAAGTATGGTGACAGAGAAAGAATACAAGTATCAACATCCCATCCCATCCGAAGGATGTCTTAAGAGTCGACTAATGCAAAAATACGCAGACGATATCACTGCGAGAGATGGACAACTCGAAATAAAACCCTGCACCAACCCGTCTGGCCAGCGTGGACACAGTAGGCCAGAGCTTCCCAATATAATAATAATAATAAAAAAAAAAGTGTTCCACAATACTCTACTTACACAACGCTATCTAGACCCATGGTAAGCTTAACTAGCTTGTGTTAGGAATCTAGAATGCGGATAAAATACTTAGATATTTTTTTATATAGATGTTTCCGGAAATGTGTATAATCCGGAATTCTATACAATGCCTAGGCATTCTATACAATGCCGAGTGCGCAGCAGGTAATGTATGAAATGGTATCAAAGAATATTGTTGGTGGTTATAAAAAATGCAACCACTTAGGCTAATGCTGGAGCCTCGCTTTCGCTTCAGTCTTCTAACCTATAATATATCCAGGTCGGGGCGCAGTGTCCACACCACGCAATTTAACTTGGATAGATTAGGTTAGAAGATTAATGCGGGAGCGGAGCGGAGCGAAGCTCCCGCATTAATCTTCGTGGTTATTTTTTACAAAATCGTCCGCAAATATAGACAATAACCCATTTATTTCACACATTTCCGGTGGAACTGCAGGAATTCTATGTATTAACACACATTTCCTAGGATTTGTATACAATTCCTTGATTTCATACATTTCCGGTAACATAGACACACCCAGACCAATGCAAATAGCCATATTCATGCATACAAATATTTGCACTGTGCGGGGATCGAATCCGCGCCTTCCGCATGGCAGTCGCGTTCACTACCACCACGCCACAGAGGATGTTATCGGGAGAGGCTCAGGTCCAACAGTGGACCGCGATAGGGTAATTGATTGATTATAACAAAAGCTGGGACAGTACCATTCCATTTTAAGTATCTATATCCTTGCTGCCGGAGGGTATTGTCTTAGGACAGGATGAATGTCTATGCATTAAGGATAATACAGACTGTTGAGTGCTGTGTGGTATTTGCATAAGTGGATGTACTTAAAAAAACTATTACAAGTACCTTTTATTGCTTTTTTTTTTTGTGCGGATACCTCCCCAGCAGGAGCCGGAAGGGGAGGTTATGTCGGACTCGAACCGAAAACCGAACGCCGACTGAGGGTCGTGGTGCTAGGCTGGAGGTGAGGTTGTCTTCGACATATCCCTCGCACCCCGGCTGACCGAGGGCCATCCCTTACGGTCTGGCCTTACTCGGGAGGGGGGACAACGGTGCCCCGACTCGCCACAACCGACATTACAAGAATTTTTTTTTATCGTGCGAAATATCCCCACGGATACCACCCCCACGGAGCCGGTAGAGGCGGTTATGTCGAACTCGAACCGACCAAAACGCACGCCGTCTTTTGTCCTTGGTTGCCGGAGGTGAGAAGCCTAGTGGTATGGGTAATGGACTGCTGAGACGAGGTCTCGGGTTCGATCCCAGGTTTACCATGGCACACACCAATGACCTTTCGATGCTTTTCGAAGTTATGTGTGTATTTATCGCAGGTTTATAAGTGCCCGGTTAATGGCAATAGGCTCGCCACCTTTTACATTGGGACCTAAACATAAACTGGCGAAATGTGGGTGCTAGCACCTCTGCCTACCCCTTCGGGGAATATAGGCGTGAGTTTATGTTATGTTATGTTATATCTTTCGCACCCCGGCAGACCCAGGACGATCTCTTTCGAGATAAGCAGAATTACCCGGTCAGTTTTAGGTTAGGTGATCATTCTTGTAAGACATCTCCGTGCCCCAGAGAGTAAGCTTTAAAAGTTCGAAATTTAGGTCTAGCCAATCTCAGAGACTTACCCGTTGGTCTTGCAGTATCGGCTTGCAGGTGAGGTCGGTTTGAGCCTCGTTTACCTTGATAGGACTTATCACCCAAAAACGTAAATTTAACGGTATAGAAATTAAGATTAGATTTTTTACTGTGTGACATTGCTTTTATTCCTCTACTAGCTGTGCCCGCGACTTCGTCCGCGTGGAATGTACTTAATAAAAAAAATCAGTTTTTTTTTTAGCCTAAGTTACTCCTTATTACATAAGCTATCTGCCAGTGAAAGTCCCGTCCAAATCGGTCCAGCCGTTCCAGAGATTAGCCAAAACAAACAGACAGACAGACAGACAAAAAATTTAAAAATATATATTTTGGTATGTGTACCGTATATACATTCATATGCATGTAGTAGAAAGCGGTTATTTTAATATTACAAACAGACACTCCAATTTTATTTATTTGTATGTATGTAGTATGTATGTATGTATAGATTTTGACATTTCACAATAATAATTTATTTAATTACAATCAGACATAATACCAATTTTTACTAATATAATTTTAAGTTACATAGTTACTAACAAAATATGGATTTATTAGTTGTCCCAAATAAATGATTTTATTATTATTTATTATTATTATTATATAAAAATACTTATTAAAAAAATATGGTTTGAAGTCGTAGCAAATGCGTAGCATGTCGGGCTGTAGACCTCTGCTACGAGGTTCTACGTGTTACCTGAAAATAATTCTACCACCTTTATTTACAGTTCATCTGAAGTCTGAACGTCCTTAAAGGTCAGTCCTAAGATGGGTGACCAGTGAGACCCTCCATCTACCAACTTTCTTACGAACTGTTGGAACCAATGAATGATTTTTCAACCATTTTTAAAACATTTAATTTTGATGAGTTAGTTTTTAGTAATAATTCAACACAATGTAAATGTTGTTACGTAATAAATGAAATTTAAATTAAAATCGATCGCTATACGCTGCAGGCAACAAACTAACATATTTCTATACAAATAGTTTATTAATTATTCTGGGAAATAATTTAGTAACACCATTTAGTTAACAATTTTGAACTAAAACTAATTTTCCGCATATTAATTGAATGTCTATCATGTATCGGTAGATCGACATGCGTTCGTCATCTAGGTTTGTACGAATTTGAGCTCTATAGTTTTGGATATAGAAGTTATATTTGTAAAAACCTGATGGTAACCACAATGATTTTCATCTATACTAATATTATATAGAGGAAAGATTTGATTGTTTGTTTGTTGTACTACTGCGACTAAGGAATAGGGCTGGTTGCCGTCCAACAGTAAACTTATGTCGGCAATAGGCTCGCGCCCCCTATTACTTTCTGGGACCAAAAATTGGACTTCGGGGACACCGTTGACCCCCGTCCCGAGGAGGGCCAGACCGTAAGGAAAGCCCTGGGTCAGCCGGGGTGCGAGGGATATGTCGAAGACAACCTCACCTCGGACCTAGCTCCACGACCCTCAGTCGACGTGTGGTTTTAGTCGGTTCGAGTCTAACATAACCTCCCCTTCCGGCTCCGGCAGGGAGGGTATCCGAGGGGATTTCCGCACGAAAAAAAAGAAAAAAAAGGGACCAAATACAATGATTGGTGAAATGTGGGTATTAATTCTCCTCTGCCTAACCCTCAGGGGATAAAGGCGTGATTCTATATATGTATGTATATTTTATGCTAACTCTATTTTAGGTCAGGGTTCAAGTCCCACTTAACCGTCATTTTCCCGCTCTGTTTTTCGAATTAAACCTAATCTAATACTAAACGCTAACATCCAATATCTCAGTTAAAACCGGCTGTTATAACGCAAATCCGAATGATACTGATATATAGAATGTCTGTTTGTATGTCCCGTGTCCACTGTGTTTGCCCGAGAGCGCAGATGGCGGAACGCAATTTATATGTTTACCATTTTAAATCCCAAGCTATGGTTGCGTTTAATTACAGTTTGTTTTGCGATTCTAGGGATCTTGCTAATGTTGCCACTGTTAAAAATACGAAATGAAAAGCGTATAAGTGGAAAATATGTTTTAAATCTGAAGCTAAATCGTACATTATGTGTTTAAAGTTATTTTATAAAATAGTACAGCAAATTAGTATGCTAAATCTCTACTAGGTATTTATATAATTGGAAATTCAAAATGTTTGTTCGCGATGGACGCAAAAACTACTGAACGGATTTTGATGAGGTTTTTTTATTAGAAAGGTCTTGATCAGACTTAAAATCTTACGTTTGTTTGATTGCAATCGGTTGAGTAGAACCGTAAACAGTAATAGGTTGCTGTGGTTCGCGGTCAGGGGATCAGTATTTCTGTGACCCTGGTACATTTGCATGAAGTACTAGGCTCACAGAAATTTTAAGGAACTTTATCTGGGTCGCGGGAGCAGTATGTCCTTAACCTTTCTTTTTTGAATTCGGTTAAAGACTTACAGAAATAGCGTAACTTTACATATTTTTTATACGTCTCAGGGAGTTCAGGGAGAATAAACAGCCAATATGTGGCTGATATTGGTGTTTATTCTAGGGAATAAACTTTACTCGCGTTTGTTCGAAAATACCATTAGTGAAGATAATCATATCACGCCCTTCCTCCTCCAAGCACAATCCCCACACATCCATCCTACATTCTCCGAATGCCTAACAACAAATAAACAAACAGAAACACAATTTCCATCTCAACTAGCCGTTTTCACTCCAGCATGCGGCATTACCGTACAAATTGGAGGCTGTGTGGAGCGCCATCTGGCGGCGGCCTGCGAATCTTTTCTATATTAATGCGTCGACAGCTGCGGGACTCCCCCGCCCACCGACTATATTGTATTATAGAGGAAACCGCTGATGAACCATGGGCTAACTACCGTATACTTCAGATGTTAAGTATTCAAGTTAACATATATATGCTCACCCCTGTAAATCCCTGAAGGGGTAGGCAGAGGAGTATTAACATCCACATTTAGCCAACTTGAGTTTCAGTTGTTTTGCCGTCAAGCACAACTAATTTCTAGTTAAGACATAGACGAAAAAAACGTGGCATGCGTCCTTGACTGAGCGGTACATTTTCGCACCGTTTGTGGTCGAGACCATGGGTCAGCCGACGCCAAGAACCTAGTTAGCGAATTAAGGCCCTGTATTCTTGCAAAAGTAGGCAAATTTGACTAGGCTGGATCCCTAACTAATATATTTCTTTTTTTTGAAATTTAAAACGCTTTTTTCTATGATTCAGATGGTTTTAAAAAACTCATTTGCGTGAAAAACTCAATTACGATGGTGACCCTCTTTCCGTGACTTTGCCTTTAGCTTACCATCAGGCGAGATGAAGTCAAATTGACGTGTCCTTTATAAAAAGAAACTTCGTACCACCAATTTTTTTCCGCCCACGTGGAGTCTGATCCCGTTCCCGCTGCACTGTCTATTATATTAAGCGTTTCTGACATATAGAAAACTTCCTCTTGAATCACTCTATCTATAAAAAAAAACCGCATCGCAATCCGTTGCATACTTTTAAAGCTTTAAGCCTAGATACATAGGGACGGACAGACAACGACAGTGACTTTGTTTTATACTACGTATTTTTAGTGATAAAAATGTATATACAGACATAGACTATTGAGTTTATGAAAGAGCTTTATCCTAACGAATGTAGTTCCATTTATGGACACTTCCTCCTGATTTTATAATCCATGATGACATCGCTTCGGTTGTCAAGGTAACCGGAGTTTCATAACCGGTTTCCTTGAAGGCTTTTTGTACGTCTATATAAGTGGTTTCCTTGAAGGATTTTATTTAATTATCAGTTCTATGTTTTTTAGGAAACGATTATACAATTCCTTCCAGGTTATTAAATAAAAGAAGGATCTATTACGTGATCGAAATATCCTTTGTAAATTTGATTCAGTTCCCATTTGCTAGGGACTATAAACAACATAATACCTTTAGACCCTAGCAAGGAGTCCCTTGGCAGGGTTAAAGCAATTTCCAGACCATTGAATCCATTTGAAGAATGAGGGCATGGCTGATTGATTCGAATTTAGTAACGCCTCATAAGTAAAATACGTTTATTATTTACTAGCTTTTGCCCGCGGCTCCACCCGCGTGGATGTCGCGGCGGCGGCGCAAAGTGCGCCTCCCCGTAACCGGGGCTAGATGGGGACATTTTGGTCCCCACAACCCGAAGGGGGCCATCTCGAAAGAGATGGTCCTGGGTCTGTCGGGGTGCGAGAGATATGCTTTTGGCAATCTCACCTCCGGCAACCAAGGACCCAAGATGGCGTGTGGAAATTTTATAGCTTAGTGTAAATTTATTAAATTATTTAAATTAAATGAAACTATCAGTGTTTTCAAGTGTATAATATATAATAATACGGCAGTAATAATACTGGTGGACATTGTCTGGGGCCGCAATTGCTGTGAAACCACCTAAAAAGTGAACAAGAACAGTATAACGGAATTGTGATTGGATTTGATTCCGAAACCTGCGCCTACGCTAGCTAAGTTTGAAATCAGGGGAAGTATTTGGTGTTACACCTATTCCTTATACTTTATTTCGTACACCACAAAGTACAAAACTATACAAACGCTCACATAACTGTGAGCAACGTCCATCCACACATCGGGCTATGCTATAGCCTCAGTTGCCTTGACAATTTGTGGAAGCCAGCTTGAAGACGCCAGCAAAACAGCCTCAGACAAATTAACACACTCACACAATACTGTGGACTAACATATTTCTCTCCTACTTGTAGTAATTCTTACATACATCTTGATCTTTGTCTACCTACTTCTCTAAAGTTCAAGTTTTCTATTTTATGTCTAATTTAATGATTTTTTTAGAATAACCACTAATTGTATTTCAGTTTAATTAATAACTATATAATATTAATTCTACTTTAATTACTTCATAATAAGTACTTACAACTATCAGTAACTATTATTACTTTCTTACCCTCCCTTCTCAGTTAATAATTTATTTGCAGTAAACTCACTTTATTATCCCTTTAACTTTATCAATCCTATAATACTATATCCAGTTGCTTATCACTTACTTTTATTTCAGTACCACCAAAACACTTTAATAGAAAATAATGAAACCAACAATGAAGACCCGCAGTGTTGTATCCCGTGAATTGCAACAAAAATTAAACCTCACACTAAAGGAACTTGAGATCAGCAATAATCTCAATAAGCAGCTGATTGAGGAAAGGGAGGACAGTGAAAAGGAAGTGTTAAATGTAGTCGAGAAAAATTCCCAACTCAAAAAAGATATGGCCGGCTTACATGCTGAGATCATGGAGCTCACACTCCAACGAGATCACCTCCAGGCAACGCTGACAGGCCTAGAAGAATGCAGTAACACCCATGAACAGGCCTTGAAACGTATAAGCTTCCTGGAGTGCGAACTGAGTGATGTACACAACTCCATTACTCATATGGAATCTGTCAGATTGGCAGATGAAGCTGCATTATCAAACAGCCTCTATAATGAGCTGGTGGCAGGGGAACCTGACCTAATTTGTCTCGAGCCTTGTATCACTGCAGACCTGATTGATATTACAACACCTGATATCACAGTTGCATCAACGAGTATAGCCTGTGATGATAAACTGTTATTGAATTCCCCGGTAAGATTAGTTAGTAGCAGCAGAAATAGGTATAAGAAATATGTTAAAGTAAATAAATTCATATGTAAGTCACAGAAAAAGATCAGGTATCTCAAAATGGGCATCAACAAATGTCGTAGGGCCTGTAATTCTAATGTACAATTAAGACAGTTAATAGAGGTAGGTAAAACCCAGACAGACCAATATGAGTCTGATCTTTATCAGCTCCAGTTAGAAATCTCACATTTAAATGATTCCTTAAACTCTGTAACACTGAAATACCAAACCGCACAAAAGGAAATAGGAGAGTACATTGAGGCATTAAATAGTCTAGTGGACTCATGTCATAGCAATGAAGCAAGAGTATATTCAGTTGAAAATCTGTATAGGCAAGGATTTGAAGACTGTGACAAATCCTTGCCATGCTTCATCCCCCCTGTCGATGACACCATACCGGCTACCTCAGGCTGTACCAGTACTCTGGACTCTGTTTATGATTCTCCTGTCAACACTGAGCCTCCTAGTAATATAATGGTGTTTTCTGACAGTGTGGGTCGTAACATGGGCTCAATGTTTAATCATCATTTAAATAACTGTTTTCATTACTGCCTGCCCAATGCAACTTACACTCAAATAATAGATAAAATTGTACTTTCCAAGTTTAATAGTAGTTCCACTATTGTATTGCTGGTGGGTGAAAGTAGCAGAGTAGGCAAAAAAGAATTAATGTACTGTATAGACAGTCTAAGTAAATTAAATGTCTTTAAAATAATATTATGTGCATTCCCATATGTGTCTAGCCAGTCCTCACGTTATTTAAATAGAAACATACATTACATGAATAATTTTATTCATACCATGACATGTCGTCATAGTGACAAATTTATATTTTTTGACACTAATAATTTTATTAGTAATTATTGTTTTAAGACGAAAGATAGTATTTATCTTACAAAGTCTGACAAATATAAAATTGCTACATTAATAGCAAATAATATTAAATTTTGGAGAAGTTTACATTGTAAACAAACAAATAACCCAATATCTACAGTTTTACCAGGTACTTGCTCTGGTAATTTTATATGTTTAACTTCTAATACGACTGATTTAAACTAAATGTTCAGACAACAGGAATGCCTGAGCTTAAGATAGCTCATCAAAACATACAAGGCCTTCCCGGCAAGGAATTAATAGTAGAATTATTCCTAGAGGAATTAAATGTGGATGTTTTGTGTTTGACTGAACATTGGCTCAAGGAGAGTGAGATGATGTTTAGTATAAACAATTACAATATTGTAAGTTGCTTAAACAGAAGGTCTGCTATTAGAGGTGGCTCCATGGTCCTTATAAAAAATGGTCTCCGCAGTAAAGAGCGGGTTGACATTGTTAGACTTTCTGTTGAGCGCTGCGCTGAGGTGGCCTGTGCCGAGCTTGATAGTTGTATAGTAGTCTGCGTATACAGTCCACCCAACAGTGATTTTCGAGCTTTTATTAGGGTCATGGATCAAGTTCTGGGGATTGCATCAAGTAGTAGGAAAAATCTTATTGTGTGCGGTGACTTTAATGTAAACATCTTGCAACAGTCTAGGGAAAGTACTCAATTTCTAAACATGTTCAGAAGTTATAATCTTGAGCACATTTTCTGTGAGCCGACTAGAAACACTGCTACGAGTGCCAAATGCTTGGATAATTTTTTTAGTGATAGTGGATACTTAAGCAAGTCTCTAATTAGTAAATTGCCCTCAGATCACCAGGGTCAAATAGTATCCTTTTACAAGGGTATTAATAGTCAACCTATGGAGAAAATTATGTGTAGGCCCATAACCTCTAGTAAAATTAAAAAGTTCAAAGATGTGTTAGAGGATAAACTTGATTCTTTAGCTTATTTGGGTAATAATCCTGAGGCTCATTATAATAGTCTATTTACTACATTATCTGATGCTTTTTCCAACACATTCAAACAAAAATGTAAAAAGCATAATACTAAATCTAGATTTTGTGAATGGGCTACTGTAGGCATATACAAAAGTAGACGAACACTATTTGATTTATACGCCCAAAAACAGTACAGATTTGATAATAATTTCATTGAATATGTTAAGAATTACTCCAAAATTTTCAAAAAAGTGTGTAGACAAGCGAAGGCCATTCATATTAAAAGGAAAATAATTGAGGCTCCTAATAAAATTAAGGAAACTTGGAAAGTCATTCACAAAGAATCCGGTAAATGTAAAATGAGGGATAGTATTACTAAAATTAAATTAGAAAATAAGGATTTAACCTCTCCGAAAGATATTGTAAATGCGTTTGAAGACTTTTTTACCAACATTCCATTTAAAATCACTTCTTCAATCAATTCTTGCGCCCGCAGTGCTGTGGCTCTTCTTGAGAGTAATATTAGTTCTTCTTCTAAATTTAACTTCAAACATATTGATCCCAGTGACATCTTAAAAGTTTTCAAGCAACTTAAAATGAAAAAGTCTGAAGATTACTGGGGCATGTCAGTCAGTTTAATTGGTCATGTAATTGATATCATGGCACCTGATTTGGCACTCATATTTAATGAATGTGTTGATAACGGTACATTTCCTAATTTAATGAAACATGGTAAACTAATACCGTTATTTAAGAAGGGATCCAAGTCAGAACTTGGAAACTATCGCCCCATTTCTATTTTGCCAGTTCTGAGTAAGGTGTTTGAGAGAGTGATGCTCAATCAGATGCAACTGTACTTCAAGACCAACAATCTTTTCCACAGCCAACAATATGGCTTTACTGGCGGGAAATCTACCACCGATGCGGGAGTGGCCCTAGTTAGCCTAATTTACGACGCCTGGGAGGGATCGCAGGATGCCATTGGGGTATTCTGTGATCTTTCCAAAGCATTTGATTGTGTTGACCATCAAACACTCTTGCTCAAGCTACGTCGATATGGTTTTGATAAGAAATCAATAGCACTATTAGAGTCGTACTTAACGGATAGGCTTCAGACTGTTACTGTGAATAACGTAAAGTCAAATGGGTCAAATGTCAAAATAGGTGTACCCCAAGGATCAATCCTAGGACCCTTTCTGTTCCTGGTATATGTCAATGACTTGCCTTATATGGTCGAGGCACAAGCTGGCATAGTACTGTTTGCCGATGATACATCGTTAATATTCAAAGCAAATAGGTATAGTACAGATGCAAATAATGTTAATAATATTCTGAATGCCATGTCAAATTGGTTTTCTGCAAACAACCTATTGTTGAATGCAGAAAAGACCAAATGTATGAAGTTTACACTACCCAATGTGAGGCAAATAGACGTTGATGTTGTGCTGGGGGGGAAGGGGTTAGAATTCGTAAACACCACTACCTTTCTAGGAATTACAATAGATTCTAAATTACAATGGGGTGACCATATCACTATTCTGGCCAATAAACTTAGCTCTGCTGCTTATGCTGTGAGACGGATTAGGCAGTTGACTGATGTAGCTACTGCTAGGCTCGTATACTTTAGTTACTTCCATAGCTTGATGTCCTATGGAATACTACTTTGGGGAAATGGAGCAGATTTAGAAACTATATTTATATTGCAAAAGAGGGCAGTTCGTGCCATTTATTGCTTAGGCAAGAGAGACTCCCTCAGGGAAAGATTTAAGGATATTGACATTTTAACTGTAGCTTCCCAATATGTATTTGAAAACATAATGTATGTCAGGAAAAATATATCTCATTATACAAAAGTAAGTGACATTACAGACAGAAATCTGCGTAACAAACATAGACTTCTACTTCCATGTTATCGGCTTAGCAGGGTTAGTGATTCTTTTAAGGGGGATGGTATACGTTTTTATAACAAACTGCCAGAATCAATCCTTGGTATGCCTGACGATAAATTCAAAACCTTTGTAAAAACCACCTTATCCAAAAAGGCATACTATAGGATAGATGATTACTTGAAAGATAAAAATGTCTGGCTTGAGCATGGTGCAGGCCCCTCGTAAATTGTAATAATTACAGCATGGTACTGTATTAGTTACGTGACTTATTTGTTACATTATGTAACTTTGTTTTAATTCTTAATTATAAAGAGTTTTATATACATGTTGACATTTAGCTTTAAGAAAATAAATATGTAAATTGACGTCCAAAAAATGCCGCAGTGGAGTTTGTTGCGCCGTTTCTTCTCCACCAGCGCCTTGGAAGCGGTGGTAAACTTAGATTAAGTAGAATTAAATTGACGTCAATAAGAAACAATTTTATTGTTCTATGTTGAAAAATAAATGACTATGACTATGACTATGTGTTTTAGTCGGTTCGAGTCCGACATAACCACCTCCACCGGCTCTGTGGGGGTGGTATCCGTGGGGATTTATCGCACGATAAAAAAAAAAAAACCCGCGTGGATGTCGGTTATAGCGACCAAACATAGCCTATGTGTTAATCTAGGGTATCAGCTAACTCCGTACCAAATTTGATTAAAATCGCTCTACCCGTTTAGACGTGAGAGAGTAACAAACATCCATTCATCTATTTCTATAAAATTAGTTGGATTGTCCACTAGCTGTTGCCCGCGGCTCCGCCCGCGTGAATATCGGTTATCGCGACCAAACATAGCCTACGTCCTTTCTCAAGGTCTAATCTACCCCTATACCAAATTTGACCAATATCGGTTCAGTGGTTTAGTCTTGAAAGCTTAACAGAAAGACAGACAAAGTTTCGTCCGTCTACTGACTGAACAGAAAATATTGCAGCCTTCAAAGAAAACCTCAAAATAATAGATAAATAAATAATTACAACATCCATTGCTGTTTACCATTCAACTCCGCAACAGCCGCTAGATGGCGTTAATTAGTAAACACGGCTTTAGTAATTGCTCCTTCAATATTTACTTCCAAAAATATTTATAACGATCTACGGAAAGTGTATAGTTCAAAAAAGTGTTGATAAACTCGTAAATAAACTGTGACAATGTTGGTGAAGCATTAGATATAAAAACAACTAAGATATTGTGATAATCAAATTCTGCCCACATTCACGAACATTTCTTACAAACGGAGAGCAAAAAGTGAATCCTATACAAAACAACTTAATTAGGTGTAAACAATATGTGCTCAGATGTGTAATACAATAGACAATCTTGAAAAACTCGTAGATTCAAAGTGAAAATCAAAATTCTAATCAAAACAAAATCCGTTATTTATTTGAAAACAGTTTTCTACAGTAACTCCACCTAGTGGTAAATCAGTGTACTACTAAGAACCACAGAGGACTAGTGAACTGAACTATCTATACAGTGCTGACATCTGTTGTTCACACAGTCATTTATCAACAAGACATACGATCGACTATTTCATGCTATTCAATTAATGTACCGTTGGTCTCGAGGCATAGTCCGCCGCTTTATGTGCGTACGAGTCGGGGGTTCAAATCCCAGTATTCGAATACTGTTTTTGGAAAGTGCATTTTAAGCTGTGAGCCGTCTGCATTTTTAACAAATACGTAATAGGATTTGTACAGGATGAATTTCTTGGAAAACATCACATTCCGACAGCGAAGCACGCGAACAAAATCAGACTCGATGGATGATAGTGAGGCTGCAATTCCACCAACAGAGGACACTGTCACTAGTATGCCAGAAATGTCAGATGATGACGTAGATGAAATTTGTCAATTACGTGAACAAATTACGAAGTTAAGAAAAGAATTACGGAGTGCTCACTCCTTAATCGAGAACCTAACATTGGAGAATGATAGACTCGTGAATCTGAATAAAGACAAAGACTTGAATAAAAACTTAACAAATAGTCCAGATAAAAATATACAAACAAATACGAGGAAGAACCTAAGTACAGACATAAACAAGAATAATAAACATACTCAGACAGAAATAGTGTACAAAAATTCAGAAAATAAAGAAGCACTTACAATACAAAGCTCAAATACAACGAGCAAGGTACAGATGAAAACTGAGAAAAATAAAATATGTATTATAAGTGCTGATAACATACATAATGTCCTTCAAATTGTGGAGAATACTTTAAAGGATTCAAAGATCTGTCATTACATCACGCCCCATGGACGTATTCAAATTTTATTAAAAAACATACAGGCAAAGCTATTAAACTTCACTTACAAGGATTATTGTGTTATATTACTGGGTGAAGAGGACTTTAAGGTGTCAGATTGTTATTTTGATATTGTGTTGCATATTCGAAGTTTACTACAGGAAATTAAACATACAAATATCATAATATGTTCACCGACTTACAGATACGGTTACTACTCTATATACAATTCGAGAGTAGAAAATTTTAGCAACCTTCTGTATCTAGATATAATGACACATGAACACGCATATATTTTGGATAGTAACAAAAATCTACGTTGCGATTTCACTATGTTTGGCAGACGTAATGGTGTAATAAATAATTTTGGACTAAAAACCATATTTGACGACTTATCTGAGATGATTATTGACATACAAACTTACAATATATCCAACGCCGTGTGTATTAGCCAGGAAGCAGAAGCTAATCATGACCTTTTTCGTGACTAATCCCTTATATGTACTGCATCAGAATATAGCTGGACTGGTTGGAAAAGCGAACGCTCTTACGATAAAAATAAATGAATTACTGGAAGAAGATAAACAAGTAGATATTATTTGTATAACCGAACACTTCATGAGGCAAGGAGATGAATGTCATCTACACGTGCCTAATTATAGCTTGGCTGCACATTACAGCAGAAATAATGTGAGAAGAGGCGGTTCGTGTATTCTGGTAAGAAACGGACACGAATGGAAAGAATTACCAAAAGTATCGAAAATGGCTCTATCCTCAACATTTGAATGTTGTGCAATGGAACTTGTCAAGTATGGCATTTTATTTCTGTGCATATATAGAACACCAAACACAAATAATCTTGTTGAGTTTTTTACTAAATTGGATTTTGTATTAAAATATATAACAGCAAAAAAATACAAAAATATTGTAATTGCCGGTGATTTTAATGTAGACACTTTAAAATCTAACAATCAGTCAAAGGAATTTGAATGCATTCTACTTAACTCCAATCTAAAAATAGCACTAAACCAAGTTACACGAATTGCTAGCCAAACGTGTATAGATAATTTTGCGCATGATTTTGTCAAGTCTTGTAAAGCGGAGGTGTTGAAGTTTGGTCTTTCCGATCATACTGCACAGCTACTAAAATGTCCTGTAAGTAAACTATGTGCTATCGACAAGTATTATACACTAAAACGTAATTATAACAAAATAAACATTAGAAAGTTTAAACAGTGCATTTGCGATATAAGCTTTTCTGAAATATATGAAACCGAGGACCCTAATGAGGCCTATAACTTATTTATAGAATCTTTTATGTTCTTTTATGACCTATGTTTTCCAAAGTGTAAAGTAAATGTTAATTTGATAAAGAAACCAAAGTGGATTTCAAAAGGAGTTAAAATCTGTAGCAGGAAAAAAAGACAACTTCTATGGACACAAAGATTAAAACCAAATATAATAAATAAAACACGATACAATAATTACGCAAAATTGTTTAAAAAAATTGTATTACTAACGCAACGTTCACAAAATAATTACAAAATCAAAACCTCTAATAATAAATCGAAAACAACTTGGCAAATAATTAATCGATCAAAATTTAATAAACCCAAAAATTATATTTATAAAATTAAATGCAATAATACGATAATTACAAACGCAAAACAAATTGCAAATGAATTTAATAATTACTTTATTGAAAAAATACAGCCTATTTCTACAGTAAGCAATACAAAAAATACTACTTCATTGATACTAAATAGAAAAACATCAATGTTTATGGGTCCCTGTTTACCCCAAGACATACGGAGAATCATCTTGACCTTAAAAAATACCAACAGTGTTGGGTATGATGGTATCGCTACTAAAGTTTTAAAGGCTGTAGCCAGTGAAATAAGTGAACACTTAAGTTACATTTTCAATATGTGTATTTATCAAGGTGTATTTCCAGATGCCCTTAAAATATCAATAATTAAACCATTATTTAAAAAAGAGGATAGAGAAGTCATGGAGTACTATAGACCAATATCATTGATACCTATTATTGCTAAAATTTTCGAAAAATATATACATAAAGAATTATATAACTATTTGGAAAAAAATCATATATTCTGCGATGAGCAAAAGGGGTTTCGTGAAAAGAAAACAATCAATTTGGCAATTTATGACTTTTTGTATGAAGTAATGACAAACCTTGATAAAGGAACAGATGTATGCGCGATCTACTGTGATATGACGCAAGCGTTTGACTACGTTAAGCATGATATCCTTCTTAAAAAACTTGAAGCGTATGGTATAAGAGGTAATGTGCTCGATTTAATGAAATGTTATCTAAATAACAGAAAACAATATACAGAAATCGCACGAATAAATACAGTAACTAAACATGAGGAATCACATCAATCAGAACAGAGAAATGTTGTTTACGGTGTTCCTCAGGGTAGTGTACTTGGACCACTACTCTTTACACTTTATATAAATGACTTACCGAAATCTAACCGACATAATATGACATTATTTGCAGATGACAGTACATTGACTATTTCTAATGACAATAATGACTTATCTAAATATAAAATTGACATACACAATGCATTGACATCTATAATTCAATGGTTAGACATTAATAATGTTTATCCGCATTCTAGATTCCATAACACAAGCTAATTAAGCTATGCTTACCATGGGTCTAGATAGCGTTGTGTAGAATGTTGGGAAATATTTATTTAAAAAAAAAAAAAAAAAAAAATAATTTAGGAAAAACTAAAATCATGCACTTCAACCAACGAAAAACATCACATATTATAGACATAGAATATCAGTCTAATATCATTGAAAATGTTAGTACAACTAAGTTCCTTGGGTTAACAATTGACAAACAAATTAACTGGAAATCACACATAGAGCAACTCTGTAAAAGAATTTGTAGCTCTGCCTATGCTTTGCATTTACTATCCAGCATTGTTAACCAGGATGCTCTAATTATAGCCTACCATGGCTTAGCTGCGCCTCTGCTACGATACGGTGTTATTTTCTGGGGTAATTCAACAGATACTGACGTAGCATTTAAGGCACAAAAGAGATGCATTAGGTCTATGTTTAAGTTAAAAACTACCGATAGCTGCAGAACTTATTTTCAGGACTATAAAATATTAACATTACCTTGTCTGTACATTTTTGAAGTTGCAATGTTTGTTAAATGCAACCCTCGCTTATTTCCGACCTTGGATACAGCAGTTCCGCGAAACAGGCGTGATAATAGTAGGCTTCGCTTGCACAGGGCAAAAACGGCTCTTATGCGCAAGAGTATAATATGTATGGCTCCTATAATTTACAATAAGTTGCCTAAAGATTGGAAGGAGCTGAATGGCAATGCATTCAAATTACACCTAAAAAACTTCCTTCTGCAGAAGGCGTATTATAGTGTTGAGGATTTTTTAAATGACAAATTGTGATTGTCTGAGAATTCTCTGAATTTCTTGACATTATGTGATTTGTTCTTAATATTTTGATTATGTTACCTTCTGACATTTTTATTTTATTTTTGACATTAATTTATATAGACATTGAACAATACCTAATTTTATTTTAAATTTTATTTTAATTTTATTTTAAATTTACAAATTGTTGGACATCAAATATTATTTCTTTATTTTTTTAATTAGTTTCGTTCATATATTATGTTTTGCATGTGACTAATAAATTCATTTTCGATACATTTGCACGCCGATATGTAAACGGCTAAACATGACTGAAACAATAAATGAAACGAATACCTTGCATGCCTATGTGTGTATACTCATGTTTATGCGAATAAATGATTATCTTATCTTATCTTATCTTACCTTCATTTTGAGTAGTAACATGAGTCAGTAATCACTATCATTACAAAAGTGCAAACAGACCAATACATGTACACTTCTAACCGTCATCCAGACCGTAACACATACCTAAGACACGATTAACAGTATAAAAGATGCGTATTCGCTCATCAAGTGATCACTGTAGATGGTTTTTTTTTTTTTTTTTTTTTTTTTTATCGTGCGATAAATCCCCACGGATACCACCTCCACAGAGCCGGTGGAGGTGATTATGTCGGACTCGAACCGACTAAAACGCACGCCATCTTGGGTCCTTGGTTGCCGGAGGTGAGATTGCCAAAAGCATATCTCTCGCACCCCGACAGACCCAGGACCATCTCTTTCGAGATGGCCCCCTTCGGGTTGTGGGGACCAAAATGTCCCCATCTAGCCCCGGTTACGGGGAGGCGCACTTTGCGCCGCCGCCGCGGCCTGCTTCTGCTAGGGTGACAGGCGGCTCCACCGGTCACCCCCAGGCCAGCGCTCATGGAGGACGGAGGTCGTTCTGCGACCTCCGACGTCCGGTTCGCCTTCGCTCTGCACGGGCTTCCCGGGCCCGGAGTCTGGTCCGGACCCGACCGGCCGCCTCCTTCTCGAGCATTACTTGCTCGCAGAAGGAGGCGGCCGCACCCCAAGCGTTTGCGCATCGTACCATCGCTGTGAGCAATGTGACGAGTGTGAGGACTCCCACCCCTAGAGCCGCCACTAGGACCCGCCTCGGCGTGTCCCACGCCGGGCACTCGGTCAGCGTGTGCAGCTCTGTGTCCTCGCTCACATCACAGTGATGGCACTCGGACGTTGGCTCCTTCCGGATCCGACACAGGTAACTCCCGAAACACCCGTGTCCGGTAATCACCTGCGTCAGCCGGTACGAGAGGCTGCCGTGTGGCCTCTCTAGCCATTCCTCCATGATGGGTCTTACCGCCGCTATCACGGCGTGCCCTGCGCTTGGTCGCCCAAGTCGTAGCTTCCATTCCGCTACCATGTCCCTGTGGAGCTGAGACCTCACGGCCCGAATTTCTTCGGGCTCGGGTTCCCGTCCCTGCTCCCGCGCCTCCTTACGATACCGATATAGCATCGAAAGGGCTCTCGCATCCAGGTTCCACGGTAGGGATCCGGCAAGGAGACTCGCCGCCTCGAAGGATATCGTGCGGTACCCCCTAATGGCCCTGCTGGCCATTGCACGCTGCGGTCCACGCAGCAGACGCGCATTGTGGACCGTCAGGGTGTCCGCCCATATTGGGCACCCATATAGGGCCATGGACCGCACGACTCCCGCATAGAGTCTCCTGCAGGAGTCATCCGGCCCCCTCATGTTGGGCAGCAGCCGCCCCAAAGCGGCAGCTGTGTCCTTCAATTTGGGGGCCAGTCTTCGGAGATGCTCCCCGAAGTTCCACCGGCCGTCAAGCACGAGCCCCAGATATTTCATCTGGGCCTTGATGCCGATAGAAATGTCTCCCACTATGAGGCTGGAATCCTCCGGTGGCACGCGCCGAGGCCCATGAAAGAACATGGCCTCGGTTTTATGCAGAGCCACCTCGAGACCCAGCCGCCGAATCCGCTCCACGACTTGGGCAACCGCGGTCGTGGCCTTCAGGGTCGCTTCGCGGTATGTAGCCCCGCACGCCGTCACCAGCGTGTCGTCCGCATAACAAGTGACGGCGGCACCGTCTGCGAACTCACCGCGAAGCACCCAGTCGTAACCGATGTTCCACAGTAGCGGTCCCAGGACCGATCCCTGCGGAACACCGCACGACATCTCTCGCCGACCGAGCCCGGTCGCACTTGGGTAGACGACTGCTCTCTCCGACAGATACGCCCCGACTATGCGGCGAAGGTAGGGAGGCACCTCGTGATACACGAGCGCCTCCCTAATGCAGCTCCAGGGCAGGGTGTTAAACGCGTTGGCGATGTCCAGTGACACCGCCAGCACCACCTCGCCCCGAGCGACGGCGTCCTTCACCAGAGTCCCCACGCGCATGATGGCATCCACGGTGGAGCGCCTCCGGCGGAAGCCATACTGGCCTTCCGCCAGGTCAGGCCCCACTCTGGATAGGTGCTCGACGAGGCGCTTTGCAATCACTCTTTCAAAGAGCTTGCACACCTCGTCGAGCAACACTATCGGCCTGTAGGCGGACGGTGAGTCCGCCGGGCGTCCCACCTTTCGGATGAGGACCAGTTTCCCCGTCTTCCACAACTTCGGAAACTGGCCTCGCTCCAAACATGCGCTGAGAAACCCTCTCAGTCGGGGCTCGAGAGCGTCTTCTTCGCCTAGAGCTAGGACCCACGCTCGGCCTGGAATGCCGTCGGGTCCCGGGGCGGTGTTCTTGGCCTTAAGCCTTAGCACCGCCAGCTCTAGCTCTACCCAAGTGACCTCGGGCACGTCGTCGTCATCCACGTTGGGTGCCATAGGCGACCTAGGTGGCGGAGTCATATGCGGTGGAATATGTTCCACCGCCCGCGCTGGGAACAGGGAGCCAACGACTCCTCCGAGCAGCTCCGGCTGGAGACACCGGGTTAACGGTGGGGCCCGGGGGCGCAGCTTGCCCCTTACCATAAGGTAAGGCCGCCCCCATGGGTCCCGCTCCAGCGTCTCCAGCAGCTCTTTATGAGCTGCAGCCTTCGACTGCCTTATCGCCACTCGGAGGGCCTTTCTGGCCTCCCTGTACCCCGCATGAAGCTCCGCCTCTCGGGGCTCCGTATCTGCGGGGCGGCTACGCCTCCTTCGGAATCTGGTCCACCGGCGGAAAGCGATCACGGAGGCCTGTCGCAGCCTCGCGATGTCCGCTGACCACCAGTAGACCTGACGCCTCGGATTATAGGGCGGAGCCCTAGGCATAGCCGCGTCGCAGACACGTGTCATGGCCTCCCGGAACCACGCCGCCTCATCGTCTATGTCGACAGGCCTGTCCGGCGCAGAGGCCCAGGCCTGTACGATGGCGGCCTCCAGGAGGACCTCCCGATCCAGTCGCTTAAGTACCCAACGTGGCTCGCGTGGAGCCGGTGTAACCGGCGCGGCGCCCGCGGGGGGAGAGACGTCGAACCGAATGTATAGATGATCCGACGCTGTCTCCACCTCCTCAAGGACACGCCAGCTCTGCACACGGCCTGAGAGCGGGGCGCTCGCGAACGAAAGGTCCACAATTGAGTCGCCCCGTCTCTTCACGCACGTGGCGACGGCCCCGCGATTCAGAAGAACTAGGCTGAAACTATCAGCCCAGCTCTCCACTGCCCTGCCCCTCGGTCTAGTGCATCGGGAACCCCAGTTCAGAGACCAGGCGTTAAAGTCCCCGAGCACCAGAACCGGGTGAGGGTAACAGGTATTGACGACGACGCCCAGCTGATCCAGCCACTGCTGGTACTCAACTAGGTCTCGGTTCGGCGAGAAGTATACTGCCACGACCGCTATCTCCCCCATAAGTGCCGCCATGCAGCCATGCCCCCTTGTCACGACAACAAGGGGGGGGCTGCCGGCAGCAGCGTTGTGCACCAGTGCCACCGATCCGTCCAGGTCGATTTCCCAGGCAGGCCCGAGAAACCGGTGAATGTACGGCTCGGCGACAGCGGCGACATTAATGCCCCACTGTGCCATGCTCTGGAGCAGAAGTGCCTGAGCATCGACACAGTGGTTCGCATTTGCCTGCAGGACGCGGAGCTGAGGATCCATTATGGAACGCCCATCTCCACGCCCTGCCGCGAACCGGAGACGGAGCGCCTGCCTCCAGGCTTCGGCCTCCCCGCGGTGCAGGCCTTGGCGCCAACCCTGTGGTCGGCCGGCTTGCCCTCCGCTGCACACCTGATGCAGTGCAACGGAGCTTCGCAATTACCGGCCTTATGACCGGGTTGGCCACAGCGGAAGCAACGGTCACTGACCGTTACCTCCGCCGTGCACTGCACCCCCACGTGGCCCACCGACAGGCACCGGAAGCACCGTGCCGGTCGGGCCTGCAGGAGCCGTACCTGCACCACTGTAGATGGTTACAGCTCCAATGATATATTATAAACTATAGATACGTTGTACGCACTTTAAAATGGCAAAAAAACAGGAAATTATGTTGCGCAATCAGAGAGGCGGCGGTGCGCTTCGCAAAAAAATACATGTACACACATACAGTCACGTCTTTTTTGGAGCGGGGTAGGCAGATACTACAGTTTTCCACTTGCTACGATCCTGGCATAGTTTTTATTTTTTAAAGAATATTAGAACCGAAGTTACTAATATTCCCTCTAACCCCTCCAACAAAGCTAAATTGCTTGTGCTAGGAGTGGGTTCACGTCGGTAGTGTAATGGCCAGGATCTAACCCGGGACCTCTCGATCGTAAGGCCGACTCCTTAACCACTAAGCTACCGACGCTTCTTCTACTTTCATAATTATTTTCATACACGCTCGCCGGTTTTGGGTACTCTTGACATGTCCTTTCATAAAAACGCCTGCGATCTGATTGAAATACTGTTCAAGCGCCTGATCAATCTGCCACCGCAATATCACACGCCCTATTAACGAAGCTATCTGCACCGTTAAGTTAATTACGTTGAATAGTTACCTACATAATGTATGCATCAGAGCTTTTAATTTAAGTCAGTCACCGATTAAAGATTGCACCGTTAACACCATAAAACACACCCAGTTGTTTTCATTTCAAGTTCCTGATTCCCGCACATGATGGTCCATTCGTTCCGGATATTGAATTAGCGAAGATATTTGAAGGATTTTAGAGGATTAAGGAATATCAATTAAATAATTGAAGAAATCAATTCGCCGATTGCCCTTGTGAAAGGTCATAGCCGGTGGTTTGGGTGTGTCTTCAAATTTCTTGGAAGTTGCAGTAATAATCTTACGGTATCATCACCCAACACTCGCATTAGGTAGTATATTAAGTTAGTTAAGGATTTACAAGGTCAGTAAATTACTTATTATTATATTATCCAGTTAATTGTACTGTGGCCCTTATGGCCTTTGAATACCGTCGTTAGTGAATTAATTACTATATGTAATAGTTAATTGCAGTTAAATAAATTTATATTGTAAATACTACGATATGGTAAGCATATATAAGTGCTTAATTAATTTATTTGATTGATATTGCAGTAGGTAAGCTTTATTAATCACTTAACTTTGAGTTATGATCGGTATTCTGCATAGTACGATTTTGTGAGTGCTTATGTGTTTTGTATTAAATTAATACTTGATAAAATTAATACAATTGAGTAAAAATTAGTCGTATCAATAGTTAATACTTGTGTTTTTTGCATCCGTTAATTGTGAAGTTGTAAGTGAGTCATTATTGTCCAAGTCCGATTAATAGAACAATTTGCTTTGTTAAAATTTGTTTAACGATCAATTTAGTTATATTTAACTGTATTTATTAAAAAATAAGGAAAGTTCAGCCATAGTTAGATATAGGTAGGAACTACCCACTTGGTGTTGTATTAATCATTATATGTAGTGTTAACTCCCTGTTGCGTTATTTTATTTCTCAATTTTCTTTATATAAATTCCAGGTTGACGACACTCGTTTCCCAGTATGTCTGAGCAGGAAAAGATCATGATTAGGAAGCGAGCCAGCTTCAAGGGTCAATTGACTACGTTTATTAATTACCTTGATAAAACAACAGACAGTTGTGACGTTACCGAATTGCAGTTATGGATTGGGAAGATGGAGTTGTTGTACGACAAATATGATGAGGTACAGTTACAGTTAGAATGCAACGCAGAGGATATAAAGGCACAGTTAGCCGAACGTTCAGAATTTGAGTTGTTATATTTTAAATCCCTGTCTAAGGCAAAGACTTCATTTAATAATTGCAATAAAGATACTCAATCTGTAAGCAGTGGTAAAACTACGCCAAGTAGGCAACATAAGCCGGTTAAGTTTCCTACCATACACCTACCAAAATTTAATGGTTCGTACAGTAATTGGTTAGAATTCCATGACACCTTTACTAGCCTTATTCATTCTAATGAGGATATTGACGAAGTGAACAAGTTTCACTATTTACGGGCGTCCCTGGAAGGACCTGCAGCCGTGATAATTCAATCAATTAAATTCTCCGCTAGCAACTACACTGTAGCGTGGAGTTTGTTATGCGAACGTTTTAATAACAAGGATTTGTTGATTCAAAATCATGTGTCGCAATTATTTGCTATAGACCGTATCGTTAAGGAATCTTCTACTATGTTAAAGGGCTTAATAGACCAGCTGCAACGAAACTTACGAGCCCTCGAATTGTTAGGTGAGCCAGTAAATAGTTGGGGTACACTTTTAATTCATGTAGTTGTCCGTAAGCTTGATCAGAAAACATCTCAGGAGTGGGAGGAGTTTAAAACTCGGTCAGACCGAGATAGCGTCAAAACATTTGACCAGTTCATTGCATTCCTCCGAGCCCGCGCTGATTTACTCGAATCATTAGAACTACGACGTACTCAGTCTGAGACGGTCGTTAGCTCGCGTCCGAAGATTAAGTCTATGGTGACGGCACACGCTCCTCACAGTTCCAATGCAGCAGTCACTACTCAAGTATGTCCGAAGTGTAAAGGTGACCACGGGTTAATTAATTGTTCACAGTTTCTAGCCTTAAGTAATGACGAACGACGTAAGTTATTGCCCGCTTACAAGGTTTGTTTTAATTGTTTCAAATCGGGTCATTTTGCAAATAATTGTAAGAAACCGGGTTGTAAGCTATGTAAGCGTAGGCATAATTCACTTATACATATATCGGAGTCCACAGGTATGCATAATGATCAGTCTAATTCGCCTACACCGTCGTCATCGTCGGTCACTCCCGATGCAAGCAACGTTGCATTGTCGGCGAGTATTGGTTTTAATTATGGCGAACGTAAACAGCGCGATGTGTTGTTGTCGACCGCTTTGATCAAGGTAGTTGATTTTAATAACCGTGAGCATGTAGTTCGCGCGGTACTAGACAGCGGCAGCACATCTTGCTTTATGACGGAAAGACTGTGTTGTTTATTGAAATTAGATACGTATCAAGTAGATAGGTCGATTCTCGGCATTAATAACGTGTCGTCGCACGTAGGTAAAATATGTCATGTAGACATGAAGTCGTTAAATGATAGCTTTTCTTGTAGACTTCATTGTTTTGTTTTACCATTTATTACAAGCAGTGTGCCATGTCGAGAAATTAATATTTCTGAATTTAATGTGCCGTCTAACATACGTTTAGCTGATCCTAGTTTCTACAAGCCCAGTGAGATAGATATCTTGATTGGCGCTGACCAGTTTTGGGACTTGTTAGGGTCGCAACGAATTAAGTTAGGTATTGGTAAACCGATCCTCTGTGAAACCAGATTGGGCTGGATAGTGGCTGGTCCTGTTACTCATACTTATTTCACGTTACTCTCGAATGACATAAGATGTAATTTTACTAAAATTTCCAATCCTAATGATGATAATTGGAATAAAATTAGGTCAGACTTATCGCGAATTTGGCAGTTAGAGGAGATAGGTTCACACACTTCCAATTATTTACCTGAGGAAAGATTGTGTGAGAACCATTTTATAGAAAATACGACAAGGTTGAGTGACGGTCGTTTTTGTGTTCGTATACCTCTTAAACAAAATCCTTCCGTTCTAGGAGATTCCTATAAAAGAGCTACACAATGTTTGTATTCTTTAGAACGTAAGCTAAAGGCTAAACCTGATTTCGCGAAATTATATTATGAATTTATGTCCGAGTATGAGAGGTTGGGTCATATGACAGAGATCAAAGACTGTGATTTGAGTTCTAACAGTTATTATATACCACATCACGGAGTGTTACGTGAAAGTAGCACCACGACCAAGCTCCGTGTTGTATTCAATGCTAGTTGTCCTACGTCGTCCGGAGTTTCCTTTAACGATTTGCAGATGAATGGGCCGACAGTACAGGACGATATGTTGTCTATATTACTTAGATTTAGACAGCATAAGTACGTCTTGGCAGCTGACGTCGAAAAAATGTACAGGCAAGTAGTCGTTCATCCTTCTGATAGGCATTTGCAAAGAATAGCTTGGCGTGGTAGTACTGAAGAACCCGTAAAGGTATATGAGTTAAATACTGTCACATACGGGACAACGAGTGCACCGTATCTAGCCACACGCTGTCTCAAACAGATAGGCATCGAATGTAACAATGACCAAATTAGTGAAATCATCAAACACGATATATTTGTTGATGATTTATGCACTGGTAGTATGAATTTAGCTGATTTAAAATTGATTCGTGCAGAAGTTACAAGAGCGCTGTCATCGGCTGGCATGGTACTGAGGAAGTGGAAGTCCAACGAACCTCAGTTGGTATCTGAGTCTGTTGATTCGTCACTTGATTTAAATTTGGGATCTAGTGAACCGGACAAGCTGCTAGGTCTCAGTTGGTGTGCAGGTTCTGATGAGCTAGGCTTTTCAATAACCACTAATGAAACTTCTGATGGGAATACAAAAAGAGATTTACTTTCAGTAATTGCACGGATATTTGATCCTTTAGGACTTCTGTCTCCTTGTGTGATTACCATGAAAATGATGTTGCAGCAAATGTGGTTAGACAAATTGTCGTGGGATGACCCATTAAACCCCGAGATAAATGCTCGGTGGAAAAATATTGTTAATTTATTACCGTCTTTTAATAACTTTCGTATACCACGTATGGTAGTCTGTGACTCATATAGGGAGTTAGAAGCCCACATATTCACAGATTGGTGGGTCGGTACTGGTTTTCGTAATACCGAAACTATTTATTGTTCTGATCGCCGATAACGGGTTTTGAAACTATTTATTTCTATAACTGTTTATTGTTACATGTAACGATGATACCGACAATACCGAGCGTAACTATTTACGTTCGGTTTACTACGTATCAATGATACCGAGTACTCTGGTACGTTATTTAAACGTCTTAGCCTTGGATACAGTAACTTCATATATAATAAGTTGCAATATATTAAATGATTTAATTATAATTATATATGCATGAACAAACTACAAAAATATGAAATACACATTTACATATTTCTAAATATATTTTGAGATTAATGAACTTTCCTTCATACTTTTTCCAGGCTTAGGACTAGCTAGGTACATATTATTTAAATATTTAACGTGTGTTAATTACTTACCATAATATATGAGCTGAGCTGACGTACCTACACTAAATGAAGGCGTATTTAAAAGTTAATTTTATATACAAATCAAGAATACACGATTATTGTTCATTATTTACACTTTTGTAGGTTTTTTAAATGTAGGTAGGTACGAGAGATTTGTTTATATTTTACATTTACACTATTTTTTATGTACACTACACTTATTAACAATATAAAACTTATGTTTACGCTATAAAGACAATAATTAAAAATTCACGCTCGAGAATTCGTTAAGCAACCGCAAATGCAAAACAAACTATCAAGACTGAACCTGAACCACAAAACTATCCTGAACTTAACATTCCCCATTCCAAAATACAATAAGTACCTATTATCTAGGCACTTGAGTTATACAAGTTGACCCAAACAGGTACCCTTTGTGCCTATGATGTTTGGCCTTGACTTACTTTTTCAATAAATGCACTTTATTGTATTCGGGTTGAATGTCAAATCCCGAATAGTTTTTTGCTTCCCGCGCGCGCGCCTTATCAAGTTCATATTAGTTCGAGAGCGGTCGGGCGGGCGCTGCCGCCACCGCTGTGTGCTCATCTTGTCGCCTATGTAGTAGTGTATCTGTGTGTGTGCACGTTTTTTCGTTTCAGCCGGTATCGGTATCGCCATCGCGTTGCAGGTACAAAGCAGTTATTGCGTTATCAAGGTATTGAGTCAGATCGCGTTTCACATGTAAACAGTTATTCTCAATAAAGCGTTATTGTGAACACCGATACCGTATTTAAGGTATTTTGCTGATAACTAGTTATTGAAACTATTTATGGTTTGTAACGCCAGCGCGCGTACGGTGCATGCGTTTATATTCGAAGCATTAATGACGAGGGTCAGTATATGACTCGTTTACTGATGGCTAAGAGTCGGGTAGCTCCGCTTAAGCCAACGACTATCCCAAGGTTGGAGTTGTGTGGCGCAGTAGTAGGAGCGCGTCTATACGAGAAAGTCCGCTGCTCACTTCGAGCAAATATAACTCGTGCTTATTGCTGGACTGACTCAACCATCGTGCTGGGCTGGTTGCAAATGGTGCCTTCCAGACTTCAGCCTTTTGTACGTAACCGTGTTGCTGAAGTTTTGGACAAGGCTGCCAACTGTATGTGGAACCACGTGCCTACAGATAAAAACCCAGCAGATTTAATATCCCGTGGTGTTGATATTAATACTCTGCAGGCGTCAGATCTGTGGTGGTTGGGTCCGGACTTCTTAACGAAGGATGTAGGCAGTTGGCCTACTCAGCAAAGGCACTTGAGACTCGAAACGTTACCCGAAACTCGTTGTGATACTGCGTTAAGCGCTGTTGATCAAATTAAAGGTAATGATAGTTCGTTCATTAATTTTCAACGTTTTTCGAATTATTTACGACTCGTGCGTTGCGTTGCGTACGTGCTTCGATTTATTAAGTTATGTAGAAAAGAGAAGGTTAGTCATAAATTTCTTTCAGAAAACGAATTACATGATGCGCTAAATGTACTAATCCTCCATAGTCAAAGAGAATCATTTTCTGAACATGATTTACTAACTAAATTTAGGCCTATACCGAAAGGGAGTGTTCTTTTTAAATTCAATGTTTATTTAGATAGTAATCAGATTATACGTTTGGGAGGACGTCTCAATAATTCTGAGTTTAGTTATAATAAAATGCATCCTATAATGTTACAGTCCGCTCATTATTTTACAAAATTATTATTTAATTATGAACATAAGAGATTGATGCATGCAGGTCCACAGCTATTGTTAGCTTCGATCAGAGAGACCTATTGGCCTATCGGTGGTCGCAATTTGGCCAAGGCGTGCTTTCACCATTGCGTACTCTGCCGTAGAATGAAGGGTAATGTAGTGACACCTTTAATGGGAAACTTACCGCGACAGCGGCTACTTCCAGGTACTCCGTTCGAGAGCACAGGTGTAGATTACGCGGGTCCTGTCATGTGTGCTAGTCGCCAAGGTCGCGGGTGTAGGCTAGTAAAGGTGTACATAGCGATATTCATTTGTTTCACGACCAAGGCAGTTCATTTGGAGCTTGTAGGTGACTTAACCAGCAATAATTATCTACTTGCATTATTTAGATTTATTTCGCGAAGGGGGAAGCCCGTTCATATTTATTCTGATAACGGTACCTCATTTGTTGGTGCGTACAATGATTTATCTAAGTTTTTAAAAGATAATTCAGCTTCATTAGGTGAAGATTTGGCCAATGACGGAATTCGGTTCCATTTTATACCGGCATATAGTCCTCATTTTGGCGGACTCTGGGAAGCGGGTGTCAAGTCAACAAAATACCATCTTCAGCGAGTGTTGGGAAATTGTAATTTGACCTTCGAGGAACTTTACACCACACTGACCCAAATCGAGGCGATTTTGAATTCACGTCCGACGATCCGACGACCACTGTCGTCGGATCCTGATGACGACACTCCGCTCACGCCGGGACATTTTTTGATTGGTCGTGCACTCACTTCGTTGCCGCAACGGAACCTCCAAGATTCTTCTCCAAACCAATTATCACGTTATCATCGTGTTGAGCAACTCCGTCAGCATTTCTGGAGCAGATGGAGTAAGGAGTATGTTGCCGAGCTCCAACAGAGAACCAAGTGGCGCTCATGTAAGGATGGTTTGACACTGGGCTCCATGGTTGTGGTGAAGGAAGATGGTCTTCCTCCGTTGAAGTGGAGGTTAGGCAGAGTTGTTGCAGTTCATCCTGGATCGGATGGGATTGTTCGTGTGGCTGACATCCGGACGTCTGCTGGCGTCATCAGGAGAGCCTTCAATAGAATCTGCCCATTGCCTGTTTCAGATTGATTTATAACCTATTGGTTGAAGACGTAGTCCTCAACGCCCGGGGGCATGTTCAAGCGCCTGATCAATCTGCCACCGCAATATCACACGCCCTATTAACGAAGCTATCTACACCGTTAAGTTAATTACGTTGAATAGTTACCTACATAATGTATGCATCAGAGCTTTTAATTTAAGTCAGTCACCGATTAAAGATTGCACCGTTAACACCATAAAACACACCCAGTTGTTTTCATTTCAAGTTCCTGATTCCCGCACAAATACGTATGTCTAGGTCAACCGCGACCGGGTTGCCCATTCACCCAAAAAACTACTTCACACGCAATAAAACATTTCATTAATAAATAATAAATTGATTTATATTATAATTTAATTAAACCTTACTAATTTTCAAATACATAGGGAAAAAGAATCTTCTCGGGCGGGACTCGAACCCGCAGTCTTTCCCTTACTAATTTTATTTTAAAAATGTATAAAATTAGAAAGTATCTCTGTTACGCTTTGACACCTAAACCATTGAACTGATTTACGTGAAAATTGGCACAGAAGTAGAATATACCTAGCGAAAGGACATACCTAGTAATTCATATAAATTAATAATAATAACGTATTATTTCTTCACGCTAGTAACTAGCTATTATAATATTTTACACCATTTTTTAAAACCGCCACGTTCCTACATGCCATGTCTACATAATAATACCAGGCTGCAACCACGATTAACAGTATAAAAGATGCGTATTCGCTCATCAAGCGATCGCTATAGCCCCGTATATTACGCGGGCGTACATTATTAACTACACATTGCTTTGCCCAGTATAAACAATAAACAGTTTGCGGTCCGACCGCACAGCTTCCGTACCATCTGCTAGCTAGGCACGCGTGCACTGCAGTTCTCTTGAAACTCGTTTGAAAAAGTATAAACTGCTTTTAAGGAATGGATGAAATAGTTTACTAGCTTAAGATATCGGTTAACGCAACCAAACATAGCCTATGTGTTAATCCAGGGTGTCAGTTAAATCCATACAAAATTTTATTAAAATCCCACCAGCCTTTTAGACGTGAAAGAATTATGATACATCCATCCATCTATACTTTTTTTATCGTGTGAAAAATCCCCACGAATACCACCTCCCGGAGCCGGCGGAGGTGGTTATGTCGGATTCGAACCAATTAAAACGCACGCCGTCTTTGGGTCTTTGGTTGTCGGAGGTAAGAATGCAGGAAACATATACCCCCTTTACTTACAAACTTTCGCGGCTTACTCGTAATATTAGTAGGTTTGTCACCTATCAGTAGTCGTATTTACCGCGAATGGAGTATATTCCTGTAAGTGTGGACTTCACTCAACTTGCGCCATGATTGCGTACCATCTATGGGCTCAACTGCTCCTCGAGACAAGTTGAAATTCGCTGGCCGGTATAATGGGATAGAATGTTGTGAATTAATCTTACTCATTTTCTTGATCAAGGCATTTCTTGTAAGAGAAATGTCTGCCACAGAGAGGTGTACCAGTTTGCAGGTAACAGTAGCTTGCTTGCTTGCTTGTTGTACTTCTTTTGATGATTAGCTTTAATATAAAGCTTTAATATTAAAATATTGACAGTAATGGTTTTTTTCGTGCGGAAATCCCCTCGAGTACCTCCCCCCTCGGAGCCGTAAGGGGAGGTTATGTCGGTCTCGAACCGACTAAAACCGCACGCCGACTGAGGGTCGCAGTACTAGGCCCGAGGTGAGGTTGTCTTTGACATATCCCTCGCACCCCGGCTGACCCAGGGCCATCCCTTACGGTCTGGCCCTCCCCGGGACAACGGTGTCCCCGACTCGCCCCCGGCAAAGTGACTGGCGAATGGCCTATGTCACCCCTTCGGGTATAACTCGTGATTTCTTAGTCCTCAATCGAATTACGTCCTCAGACGATAAGTCAAATTCATTCAAATGACTAATAAACGAACTCTAATAGTTGCATAACTTCGTCAGTTTTTTCTACATGTTTGCTGTTATTTCTTTTTTTTTTTGTACAGGACACGTCAATTTGCCTTCACCTCGCCTGATGTTAAGCTAAAGGCAAAGTCTCGGAAAGAGGGTCACCATCGTAAACATTTACCATGTTAACAGTGGTGGCACTCAGCTTGACGGCCTCATTAGATGCCTTTTCACGCCTCGCTTAATTCATTCATTCAAAGTGTAGTTTAATTTTAATTGACGAAAGTACCGAGTTCCAAACGGGTGTTGTTTAGTAGCTCCGTGACGGCGGCACGGCGGTATTCACAGATGTGTTGTGACGCAACACCACTTGCTTGTATTCTCTATACCCCAAGAGTATTAGTTCAAAAAAGGGGCAAACCCAGAAAAAAATATTTTTCTCTCTTTCAAAAAGAAAAAGATCACTGATTGTACACAAAGATTTTTTTTTAAATATATCCATAACATGCCACACAACGCTATCTAGACTCATGGTAAGTATATTTTAACTAGCTTGTGTTATGAAATCTAGAATGCGGATAAAATACTTAGATACTTTTTTTTAGTAAAAAATTTTCAAGTAAGTATCCGATATTTCGGCGCTGTTTCAAGCGCTATGATCACGGATGTACTGGTAACTGCTGTGTTACTTATTTAATTGTATAAGAATCATGGTAAATATCCCGACGTGTTTCACTATCAATGTAAATGACCATGTTAATCTCAAATCAAATATTGCATTGTCATTTTGCGTGTAAAATTAAAAATATACGATTTATTTGGTAAACCAAAAATCACCCTCATGTTCAAGATGGCGGACAACGTATCGTACCAAATACTATGCTAATATTCCGGATAGATTTTAAACAAATATATAGTTAACCTTTTTTCGTGTAAAATTAAAAATAAACGACTTATTTAATAAACAAAAAATCATCCTTATATAATTACTAGCTTTTGCCCGCGGCTCCGCCCGTGCGGATGTCGGATATCGCGCCCAAATATAGCCTATGTCCTTTCTTATAGTCTAATCTACCCCTATACCAAATTTCATTAAAATCGGTTGAGTGGTTTAGGTGTGAAAGCGTAACATACAGACAGACAGACAGACAGAGTTACTTTCGCATTTATAATATTAGTGTGGATTATTTATTTATTCAGAACCGAATACCATGCAAATACTCCAGTCTCAGTAGTTCCTTTGAAACTTTATGGGCAAAAAAGTCTCAGTAGTCTATTCAAAGGCTGCCAAAGGAACTAAAAGAATCTTTATGGTCTCAGTAATTTATTTAGGTCCTTTGAAGAAACTATATAGACAAAAATTCTCAGCAGTCCTGGTAATAAACGCTAAACAAAAACTTTTAGATATGCTTGCGGCAATCTCACCTCCGGAAACCAAGGACCCAGGACGGCGTGCGTTTTAGTCGGTTCGAGTCCGACATAACCGCCTCCACTGGCTCCGTGGGGGTGGTATCCATGGGGATTTTGCGCACGATAAATAAAACAAAACGCCAGTGACCTCTCTAAATGAATTCCGAAAGAAAACTGCGACTAGGATTTTTTTCTTTCTTAATATCTTATTTTGCTTGTGCTAGCCACAGAATACGGAGGAATCTAACCAATTCCGGTTTGCTAATAACACTGATAATATATTTGTACACTGCGCCTGTAGACTTAGCCGTGATGACTGGATAAATCGATGTTTAGACTGACTACCACGTTAACAGTGAGAAAAATATACAGCTCTTGTGGAAGTTTAATATTTGCTCAAATTTAAATAGCAGGTGAGGAGGTTTTGTGATGTGTTTTGTATAAGATATATGTTCATTCATTTCCTGTAGGTGCATAGCAACATTCTTGGGAATCAAAGCGACCAGCTTCTCTAGACAAGTGGCAATTCGCTGGCCAGCGTATTGTAGAATAGAATGACGATTGTATGAGATTTGACGTATTTTTTATTTGTATTCTTTTTTTTTTCGAAATATATCGGGAAAAGAAGAACTCAAGAGGGACTTGAACCCACGACCTTTTCCTTACAGGGGAATGCTCTTCCAACTGAGCTATTGAGTCACACCTGAATCACTTCAAACTTCCCTTCTCTTTTTTTTAAACAATATTAGAACCGAAGTTACTAATATTCCATTTTTTTGTGCGGAAATCCCCTCTGATACCTCCCCTGCCTGAGCTCCTCCCCTGTCGATAGTATAATGGCTAGGGTTCGGACCCGGGACCTCTTGATCGTAAGGCCGACTCCTTAACCACTAAGCTACCGATTTCCTGGGTTGACTTAGGACCTATATACCCAAGGTCTATGAACGACCTCCGTCCTCCGTGAACGCCTCCAAACCTGGTGATGACGGTGTGACATGTGAGTAGTGTCACCCTAGCAGAAGCAGGCTGGGGGAAGCGCATCCACCTTTTCCGGGAGCAAGATGAGGATATCATGAATCCCACATCGTTCCCACTGTTCCACATGAGGAAAATGCCTCATTGAGCTACTTTATACCTCGGAATTAGGGATTCAAGACGGTACTGCGTGCAGTTTTAGTTGGTTCGATTTCGACGTAACCGCACCATATCGTCAGCCGCTGGGGAGATCATTCAATCAATAATTACCCTATCGCAATTCATTGCTTAACATAGGCATCTCCCCATGTTGGGAGACTTGGCTTACTTTTTCCCTATGTCTCCCTACCCTACATTCACTTACTAGGCCGTATACCACGTGCCCAAATCAGCAAAACCAACCCTGTTCGAAACTTCCCGCTCCAATCTTTACACCAGCGATTACCAAGCCACGGAAGTTCTAAATCAGAGATCTTAATTTAAATACCGCATCTGTCTGTTCGCACGTCGGTCGTGCCCAGATGGACGTGACGTCACAGGCTGTAAACAGGGCCACGTGCGCCACATCTGGTCTCAGGCGCGTGCCTGTGTGAGATGCGAGCTACGATCTATGTCTGCGCTTCCGAAACGCGGCCGTAGTCTTGAATGGGTTTGTAATTCAAGACATTGTTATGTAAATGTACTTATTTTTTTAATAAGTACATTACATACATATGCTCACATCTGTAAATCCTTGAAGGGGTAGGCAGAGTTGTTTTAGCACCCACGTTTTGTCAATTGGGTTTTTGTTTTATAAATATTTCACAACATTCTATACAACGCTATCTAGACACATGGTAAGCTTTACTAGCTTGTGTTATGGAATTTAGAATACTTTTTTTTGTAAATACCTTATATTATGTTATTCTTAGAAACACTCAGACCAATGCAAATAGCTATATTCATGCATACAAATATTTGCACTGAGCGGGGATCGAACCCGCGCTTCCTGCGTGGTAGTCGCGTTCACTACCACCACGCCCCAGGGGATTTTTTATTTTTTATTTATATAGGACACGTCAATTTGACTTCACCTCGCCTGATGTTAAGCTAAAGGCAAAGTCTCGGAAAGAGGGTCACCATCGGAAACATGTACCATGTTAACAGTGGTGGCACTCAGCTTGACGGCCTCATTAGATGCCTTTTCACGCCCCGCTTAAAGGACCCGGGACGGTAGGAAGAGAGAAACACGTGAGCTGGCAGGGAGTTCCAGGTCTTAATGGTGCGACATAGGAATGAGTCACTGAAACGCTTGGTTCTAGCAGGTATACTCTAGGTATTTTCGGTCCCAACAACGTAATAGGAGGCAAGCGGCGAACCTAATGCCATCTAGTGGGCCCATTGTCTTGGGCGATATGTTTGCTGTCGGATGGAGAACAGCCCTATCCCTTAGTCGCCTTTTACGACACCCACAGAAGAGCTGGGGTGGTCCTATACTACTCCACCGGGAACTATTTATTAGTATGTTATCTATTTGTACATTTGTGTGCTAACTGTTAGAAATTCTTAGACTTAATGATGTTGATTTGTGTCTACCTTCGTCGTACCAAGCGCCACAGACAGCAAAGTCATCCTCACATCATGTTTCAACCAGAAACGGTATGAAAGACACTTCATTCCGGGAAGTTATGGTAAACCTGGAATTCCGTGCCAGCTCACGTGTTTCCTTCTTCCTACAGTCCCGGGTCCTTTAAGCGGGGCGCGAAAAGGCATCTGATAAGGCCGTCAATTTGAGTACCACCACTGTTAACATGGTACGTGTTTGTAATAGTGACCCTCTTTGCTGAGACTTTGTCTTCAGCATACCATCAGGCTAGATGAATTCAAATTTGGTGTGTCCTATATCTCAAAAAAATCCATGCTGTGATCGAAATACATCGGGCAAAAGAAGTGCTCAAGTGGGACTTGAACCCACGACCTTTCCCTTACAGGGGGAACGCTCTTCCAACTGAGCTATTGAGCCACACCTGAATCACATCATATTTCCCTTCTCCCGATGTATTTTCATCCTAAAAAGATAGCACAATAAATACTATAAAAATTTCATTCAAATCCGTGCTCATAGTTTCCCAAGTGACTACAATATGGAGTTCTTTTAGAAAGCCATTAGAAGGTTTTTACAGGGTAGGCAGCACGAGTGTAACGCCCCTGGTGTTGCAAACGTTCATAAGCCACGGTAACCACCTAAGCGGAATAAAATAGTCGACGTATGTTTAACATACATTATATCTCTGCTTACCCCTTCGGGTATGGAAGCGTGAGCATAACAACATAAAGAAAACTGTGTTAAGTTTAATGAATGTTGAGTCTGGTGCATGCCAGAACGCCTAGTCTAGACCGGTGAGAGAAATTTACCAAATCTAACAAGCGTACACCCACGCTAGACAAAAATCTAGAAGTTTCTACAAAGATTTATGTTATTGGCAAGAAATATTAATGAGGTTTTAGTAATAAAATTAGATATTACTTAATTAAAAGGAAGAAAGTGGCTAAGTATATGTATTACAAATACCTTAATTTATTGAAGGAATTTTTACAGCATTAAGTATGCTAACTATACAAATCAAATACATAGGGAAAAAGAATCTTCTCGGGCGGGACTCGAACCCGCAGTCTTTCCCTTACAGGGGGAATGCCTGACCAATTCGGCTACCGAGACACTCCCGATATGATTCAAATTTCCCATCTTATACGTCTTTAAGGCGACGTGGCGTCATCTACCGATTTTCTTTCGAACTATCGGAATCAATGAATGATGTTACAATCATTTTAAACATTTATTATTGATAACTGCGCCCACACAATTGAAGGATTTTTTACAGCATTAAGTATGCTAACTATTCAAATCAAATACATAGGGAAAAAGAAATTTAGATTAATTTAAAGATAATTAACAAACTACAGCTCGATATATATATCTTGGACCTAAAATGTGCTTAAAATGTGTTCTATACGCACAGTACATGTTTCTTGGGTGTATTTTAAAGATAGCACGCACTGCAGTGGACGAGCTCAAATTCATTAAGCATAGTAAAGCCAACGAAGCGAGAGAAAAAAGGTAAACAATGTTTCAGCGGTTCCAAACTTTTTTATTTGAAAATGATTACGTATCACTTCAAGCGCGTTCCAGACAGGAATGAAATTGCTCATAAGATGACGGATCTGACAGTTTAGAACCGCTGTGCTGCCAGCTTTCTGTACTACGAAACACGCAACAACAGCTGTCGCTCGGCCATTGCCGCGTAGGTGTGATATGTGCGACAAGGACAGAGAAAATAATCGCTAGTTATCGCCATATAACTCAGTAATGGTCGCTTTGTTTACCTGTTTTTCTCACGTCTCGTTGGCTTTTAGATTATTACATAACAATCGGCGCGTGACAGGACCTTTTAAATCACGCTATTTAGGTCCGAGATAAAGTCGAACAATACCGGCGGAGGATCGGGTTAAAATGGTGTATATTGAGAGAGGCCTATGTCCAGTAGTGGCCTACTGTAGGCTAATTGATTGATAACAAACTATCTATCAGCCTGACGCGGTAAGATTAAAAGTTAGAGTAACGTCTTTTGATTTGGCTTCGTCTTGTCTTTGTTTTAATGGTTTGTGTAAGGCAGAGAAGAAAAATCACGTGGAAATATTTGCCACGTACCTATAGTGTATGCCACGTCGTGATCTGTGGCTCCTTTAGTCTCAGTAGTCCGGTTGCTAGTCCGGTTGATCGGACTACTGCGACTATTCAGTAGCAGTAGTCCGGTTGTCAAACGGCCTCGAACTATTGCTACTTTTTGTGTAGCAGTAGTCCGGTGGTAGTTCGGTTAATCGGACAACTGCAACTCTTCAGTTGCATTAGTTCGGTTGTCAAACAGCATCGAACTATTGCTACTATTGTGTGGCAGTTGTCCGGTGGGTAGTACAGGTGTTAAAATCCTCGAATTATTGCTCCCCTACTGAGCAGAAATTGTTGCAGTTGCAGTTGTAAAAAAAGAATCGTATTATGGCTCCTAGACCGATGAAATAGTGAGTTGCACTAGTCAGGTTGGTAACTACTGCAACTTGTCTGTTGCATTAGTCCGGTTGGTTGAACTATCTGCAATTCTTCACTTGCATCAGTTCAGTTGTTGAATAACCATCCTACTATTGCTCCCCGAGTGATAAAATAGCAGTAACTCGATGGATAATCGATAGTCGCAGTAGTCAGGTTGTCAAAAAAACACCAAATTATCTGCTATTCTACAGTTGCATCAGTTCGGTTGTTGAATAACCATCGTATTATGGCTCCTAGACTCATATTATAGCAGTCAATTAAGGAGTTGCACTAGTCCGGTTGGTCGAACTACTGCAACTCGTCAGTTGCATTAGTCCGGTTGGTCGAACTATCTGCAATTCTTCACTTGCATCAGTTCGGTTGTCGAATAACCATCCTACTATTGCTCCCCGAGTGAGTAAAATAGCAGTAACTCGTTGGATAATCTATAGTCGCAGTAGTCCGGTTGTCAAAAAAACACCAAATTATCTGCTATTCTACAGTTGCATCAGTTCGGTTGTCGAATAACCATCGTATTATGGCTCCTAGACTCATATTATAGCAGTAAATTAAGGAGTTGCACTAGTCCGGTTGGTCGAACTACTGCAACTCTTCAGTTGCATTTGTCCGGTTGGTCGAACTATCTGCAATTCTTCACTTGCATCAGTTCGGTTGTTGAATAACCATCCTACTATTGCTCCCCGAGTGATAAAATAGCAGTAACTCGATGGATAATCGATAGTCGCAGTAGTCCGGTTGTCAAAAAAAAAACAAATTATCTGCTATTCTACAGTTGCATCAGTTCGGTTGTCGAATAACCATCGTATTATGGCTCCTAGACTCATATTATAGCAGTAAATTAAGGAGTTGCACTAAATATTTCTTCATTTAGTGAAAATGGCTACTGTAGATGTGGCTTTATAATAGATTTTATTACACACGTTGGTTCTAAAATATCCATTTTGTAAACGTTCTAGGATCGAGGATTAAAGTGGACATAAAAGTGTAAAAAGATCCATCTATGGATCTTAGTGGACGGAGGGTGTTCTTTCACCTTTGAAATTTCTTCGTAAAATAAAATTTATTAGGCTTAAGTTATGTACTACGTTAAGTACAAAAAAATATTTATTTTTACTTGATGCTAAGCGTGTATTGACACTACTGCGTGGCACTACTAGTAGTGTGAGATTTTTATTTCCCGTGAAACTACTATTCTCATTCTAGAACTAAGGTAATAAGGTACCTACTTACCAATGTTAAGCAAGTTTTAATTCAACTACAAAATGTAACCAATTACGCCTAACTTACCAGTGTTGTACCAAGTCCTTAAGTAAGTATAAAAGTATATTTTAAGATCTGCGGTAGCCTAGTGGTATGGGTAATGGACTGCTGAGACGAGGTCTCGGGCTCTATCCCAGGTTTACCATGGCACACACCAATGACTTTTCGATGCTTTTCGAAGTTATGTGTGTATTTATCGCAGGTTTATAAGTGCCCGGTTAATGGCAATAGGCTCGCCACCTATTACATTGGGACCTAAACATAAACTGGCGAAATGTGGGTGCTAGCACCTCTGCCTACCCCTTCGGGGAACACAGGCGTGAGTTTATGTTATGTTATGTTTTTACACATGGGATAAAAAAAATCGAAGTCTGTGGCAAGACCATTATCATATTAGTAATAACATGGAAACAACATATTATTATGAACAGACCCTGAAAACTGTTTTAAAATTCCCGTATACCAACATTAAGAGATTAGTTTAAATTCAAGATTTTGAGAACTCGCCATTTTGCGAATCAACATTTAGAGAATTCATCATTTTGAAAATCAACTTAACATTATGAGAGTTCAACATTATATTCCGGTAGGGGTTTTTGCTCACAGAATTTTTAAGTTTATCTGGGTGGCGGGAACAGGAGCAGTGTGGCATAAACCCTTCTATTTTGAACTTAACGCGGACGAAGTTAAAGGCAAAAGCTAGTTTCTAATATTAATCCACAGATTAATTTATTAGCAATGAAATTTAAATGTCACTGCAGCCGCAGTATTTATTACTTATTTACTATCATTTTTAAGAGGTTACATACACATTGTAAATTATAATTAGTAAATTCTACATTGTCCGTTAGTCCATAGTCCATATCCAATGTGAAAATTACGAGATTTGTGTGAAAACTTATGTGTGTATATGTGCTGAAAAGTGTATCTAGGGGTAATGCTTACTCATGACTATAAAAAGTGTACCAAAGGGGAATGGAAGCGAGAATTTTCAAAAAGTTTATCTAACGGGAAAGTGTATCTTAGGGGAATAAATTCTCTTAGGCGAAATATTAAGTTTATGAAAAGCTTTCTAAATTCAAGTCTATATTGAAAAACCCAAAGACCTAAAGAATATATGGACAGTTTGACAGTTGGTACGATTTTAAAGAACATGCTTGAGGAAAGCTGGAAACTTGTCACACATATCTATTATACCAAAACACGAAGGAGCAGGTTGGTGTGTAACCGAACTGATGCAACTGTAGAATAGCAGATAATTTGGTATTTTTTTGACAACCGGACTATTGAGACTATCGATTATCCATCGAATTACTTCTATTTTATCAGTCGGGGAACAATAGTAGGATGGTTATTTGACAACCGAAGTGATGCAACTGTAGAATTGATCATTTCGACCAACCGAACTAATGCAACTGACGAGTTGCAGTAGTTCGACCAACCGGACTAGTGCAACTGACGAGTTGCAGTAGTTCGACCAACCGGACTAGTGCAACTCCTTAATTTACTCCTATAATATGAGTCTTGGAGCCATAATACGATGGTTATTCGACAACCGAACTGATGCAACTGTAGAATAGCAGATAATTTGGTGGTTTTTTGACAACCGTACTACTGCGACTATCGATTATCCATCGAGTTACTGCTATTTTATCACTCGGGGAGTAATAGTAGGATGGTTATTCGACAACCGAACTGATGCAACTGTAGAATTGCAGACATTTCGACCAACCGGACTAATGCAACTGACGAGTTGCAGTAGTTCGACCAACCGGACTCGTGCAACTCCCCAATTTGCTGCTATTTTATCAGTCTAGGAGACATAATACGATGGTTATTCGAGAACCGAACTGATGCAACTGTAGAATAGCAGATAATTTGGTGTTTTTTTGACAACCGTACTACTTACTGCGACTATCGATTATCCATCGAGTTACTGCTATTTTATCACTCGGGGAGCAATAGTAGGATGGTTATTCGACAATCGAACTGATGCAAGTGAAGAATTGCAGATAGTTCGACCAACCGGACTAATGCAACTGACGAGTTGCAGTAGTTCGACCAACCGGACTAGTGCAACTCCTTAATTTACTGCTATAATATGAGTCTAGGAGCCATAATACGATGGTTATTCGACAACCGAACTGATGCAACTGTAGAATAGCAGACAATTTGGTGTTTTTTTGACAACCGGACTACTGCGACTATAGATTATCCATCGAGTTACTGCTATTTTATCACTCGGGGAGCAATAGTAGGATGGTTATTCGACAACCGAACTGATGCAAGTTGAGAATTGCAGATAGTTCGTCCAACCGGACTAATGCAACTGAAGAGTTGCAGTAGTTCGACCAACCGGACTAGTGCAACTCCCCAATTTACTGAGGCTATTTTATCAGTCTAGGAACCATAATACGGTGATTATTCGACAACCAAACTGATGCAACTATAGAATAGCAGATAATTTGGTGTTTTTTGACAACCGGACTACTGCGACTATCGATTATCCGTCGAGTTACTGCTATTTTATCACTCGGGGAGCAATAGTAGGATGGTTATTCGACAACTGAACTGATGCAAGTGAAGAATTGCAGATAGTTCGACCAACCGGACTAATGCAACTGACGAGTTGCAGTAGTTCGACCAACCGGACTAGTGCAACTAACTATTTTATCAGTCTAGGAGCCATAACACGATTCTTTTTTTACAACTGCAACTGCAACAATTACTGCTCAGTAGGGGAGCAATAATTCGAGGATTTTAACATCTGTACTACCCACCGGACAACTGCCACACAATAGTAGCAATAGTTCGATGCTGTTTGACAACCGAACTAATGCAACTGAAGAGTTGCAGTTGTCCGATTAACCGAACTACCACCGGACTACTGCTACACAAAAAGTAGCAATAGTTCGAGGCCGTTTGACAACCGGACTACTGCTACTGAATAGTCGCAGTAGTCCGATCAACCGGACTAGCAACCGGACTACTGAGACTAAAGGGTATGGCTGACAGCCTGAGTGACACTGACATTTAGATAACTTGTCAGACGTCTTGTCAGCATACGTCACTTAGTGATTTCAGTCTTTTTCTTTCTCTGTCGTAAATAGTTTTTTTGAGTATTTTGCGTGCTATTTTGTGCTGATTCTCAATAAAGGAGCTTTCTTTTTTTTTCTATATTTTTGTGCGGTAATACTTCTAGATACTTGAGTCTTAAATATCAGGGTGTAGAGTGGTCCATTAAGACAACCCGGGTACCCTGGCCATCATCGATTTCGACCCACTCGGGTGTGGGAACATCCATTTTGCCCCGGAAAGGTAGGCATTTATCGGACTGCCGTCTGCTGCTTTGTGGAACTACTTGTTACCCTTAGGTCTACCATCACCCTAACCTCGAGAGGAAATCCTTCATCATTTTTGTCCGTCAATCTGCGGGTGAGAAGATTGTTCTGGGTCCCGAAGAATCCATCTTAGTAGACCTCCAAAATCACCTTTACATGTATATACATGTTTTTATGTATGTATGTATGTAAAGTAAGTAGGTATAAGTAATGTAAATGATTTGTATAAATTGGCGCCATAGCGAGGGTAGGTAGGAGTATAAAATATTATATTTTTCAACATCGGTAGCGCGCACCTGACGACTTGCCCTTACCAGTGTCTTTACTGGGATGATTTCGTGCGTGAAAAGTATGTGAGATTTGTATACTTGAGCTTGTATTATTTTATACAATTGTGGCAGATATTATACGGTAGATAGTGTACGGTGCACCTAATGGAAAGTGATTACACTGAGCTATGGACGTGTGTAATAGGGGTGTCACATTCGAACTGTCGACCCTGAAGAAACTTTCAAATGCCCTTCTTGAAGAGAAGGGCATTTGTGCTTAAGCGTGCGTGGGATGAAGTTCCTATCATACCTATGCCATCATGCCATCATCTAAACATCTATAATGTCTTCAAAGGTTCAATTCCTAATCAGTGAAATTTCTTTATGCATCTTTATAAATGGGGTTTTTCATAACTATGTATTTTATTTTTTTATCTTTTAAAAGACAACTCCCGCACTAGGAAACAAGCCCTGTATCGCGGGGGACTTTACAAACATACAACTAACGGACACAAAGTACACCCAGACTCAGAACAACTACACACTTATATAATATATAAACACACTTAAGATATAAATGATCACACTTTTTGTCCTGTGTGGGGATCGAACCCATAACCTCGTGCACAGCCGGCGCATACTACGCCCACTGAGCCACGGAGGTAGTTTATACAGTTTAGGCAGCATTTACAAAATCAAATGTGTCTAAGTATTGTTCTGATGAGCTCTTCCAATTAGTCTCACCCTCTTGTTTCCTACACAGGACAACGCGTGCAGAGCTTAGATGTCACGCCCATACGGTGCAGAATATTCCATCAAGAACCAAGCGGTTTGGTGACTCATTCCCATGCCGCACCACTAAGACCTAGAACTCCCTGCCAGCTCCCGTTTCCTTCTTCCTACAGTCCCGGGTCCTTTAAGCGGGGCGTGAAAAGGCATCTGATGTGGCCGTCAAGCTGAGTGCCACCACTGTTAACATGGTACATGTTTACAATAGTGATTATCTTTCTGAGACTTTGCCTTTAGCTTACCATCACCTAAGGTGAAGTCAAATTGACGTGTCGTTTTATATAAAAAAAGTATGGTTATCAATTCTAGAATCCGTTCAAGTTAAACTAAACTTAGGTACCTACTTCAGGTTAACATTTAGATAACACTAGCTTTTGCCCGCGGCTCCGCCCGCGTGGATGTCGGTTATCGCGGCCAAACATAGCCTATGTCCTTTCCCATGGTCTAACCTGCCCCTATACCAAATTTCATCAAAATCGGTTCAGTGGTTGAGGCGTGAAAGCGTAACATACAGACAGACAGAGTTACTTTCGCATTTATAATATTACTAGCATTTGCCCGTGGCTCCGCCCGCGTGGGTGTCGGTTATCGCGACCAAACATAGCCTATGTCCTTTCTCATGACCTAATCTAGCCCTATACCAAATTTCATTACAATCGGTTCAGTGGTTGAGGCGTCAAAGCGTAACATACAGACAGACAGAGTTACTTTCGCATTTATAATATTAAGTATGGATTTTTAGAACGTCTTAAAATAATATTAAACTTGAAATAACAGCCACCTCTTTAAAACAAACGATTCCAAAATCTCAGCGATCGACTTTAATAAAACAACCCCTTGTTCCATCAGTAGGGGTAGCCCACCCCTTGCCAAGCCACCCCAGGCACAGGTGCGCGCCCAGGTGTCGGAATCCAATACAATTTTTACTTTGGCACGTAATTGAACTACTAGTTAATATATGTACTGTTATTGTATGAAAACTACGAGATATTGTATTGATTAAATTTTATCTGCGGTATATTTATCTGCGGTAGCCTAGTGGTATGGGTAATGGACTGCTGAGACGAGGTCTCGGGTTCGATCCCAGGGTTACCATGGCACACACCAATGACTTTTCGATGCTTTTCGAAGTTATGTGTGTATTTATCGCAGGTTCATAAGTGCCCGGTTAATGGCAATAGGCTCGCCACCTATTACATTGGGACCTAAACATAAACTGGCGAAATGTGGGTGCTAGCACCTCTGCCTACCCCTTCGGGGAATACAGGCGTGAGTTTATGTTATGTTATGTCAAATTTTATAAGTTTTTTTTTGGGTATCCACCTCCACCGCCTCTGTGGTGTGGTGGTAGTGAACACGGCCGCTACGCGGGAGGCGCGGATTCGATTGCCACTAATTGCAAATATTTGTATGCATGAATATGGGTATTTGCATTGGTCTGGATGTAGAAATATGTATGTATTTACAAAAAAAAGTATCTAATTATGTTTATCCGTATTCTAGATTCCATACCACCAGCTAGTTAAGGTTACCATGGGTCTACATAGCGTTGTGTAGAATGTTTTGAAATGTGAAATATTTTCTTGACCGAAGTTTCATCCATACTTTTTCGTGACTATGTTTTGTCTGTGTGTTACGCTTTCGTGCCTAAACCACTGACCCGATATTGATGAAATTTGGTATAGGAGTAGATTAGACCGTGAGAAACGTCATAGGCTATGTTTGGTTGCGATAACCGACATTCACGCGGGCGAAGCCGCGGTCAAGAGCTAGCCTACATATATGTTCTATGTGTGTAAACGTATCTAAAGGTGAATTGATACTTCCTATACTCATACCTATAAATCCCCGAAGGGGTAGGCAGAGGCGTACTATCACCTACATCTCGTCAACTATGCTTCCGATTCTTGCCATCAAGCGGGCACTATGTCATGGGCTGTATATTTACTGTCGGATGGAGAACAGCCCTATCCCTTAATCGCTTTTTACGACACCTACAGAAATAGATGGGGTGGTCCAATTCTACTCCACCTGGAAACAACACGGCAATTTTTTTGCTGGCAATATTTCTCTTTATCAAATAAATCAACACGCCCGCTAGATGGCGTTGTACTAAATTAAGAAAAGGATGTGAGTTAGAACACGCGTGGCGCGTGCGATACTGAACAGATCTCCAGATGTATGGTGCTGTGTTTAGATCGACACACTTGACCAGTAGCGGTCACTGAGCTGTACATTCAATAGAGTCAAGCAGTCAAGTAAAAGGTTTATTTTTATTAAAGGTGCAAATGATAAGTTCTCTAGAAACATGTATGAAATACACCGTACTTAATTATTGTCAAATAATACCATGTTAACAGTGGTGGCACTCAGCTTGACGGCCTCATCAGATGCCTTTTCACGCCCCGCTTAAAAGACCCGGGAGTGTAGGAAGAAGGAAACACGTGAGCTGGCAGGGAGTTCCAGGTCTTGATGGTGCGGCATAGGAGTTTTTGGGAAATAAAGATGAAGACACTTAAGTAAACTTACCATGAGTTAATAGTGCCGATACAGGAACCCTGCAGGGGCTTACTCCCGTCCGCCTCACGATTTTGCTCCCAAGGGCTCCAAGATTAAACTTACGTACTTATTTTTTTTATTTTATTTATTTTTTTTATTTAACATTCATGCACACATTATTTTTACTCGACTGTCAAGAAAGGATTATTTAATAAATCGTTCGTAAGAGCTTCAAAAATGTTTGCATTTTTTTTTAACATTTGTGTTCCATAAATGTACTCCCAGGCGTTCCATATTCTTGATGTGTTTAAAGTGATTATGAAATTTAAGGATATCAAAATTAAAATGATACAAGCCAGCTACGCCACTAGTCCCTCATAGGGGGAATGCTCTGACTTTGAAAATGTAAACAACCATTTCCAATCTAGATTGAATTGAACAGTCAGCAAACTAAGTAATTGCTTTAATATGTCATTCCTATTTACCCGACTGCCGAAAGAAGGAGGGTAATGTGTTTCGAGACTATATGTATGTATGTATGTCAATTTTTTTGGCACGCCCTACAGCCTGAACGGCTTCATGGATTTAGATATGCGAGGTGTCATTTGATTCGTCTTGATTGTGTGCGTGACACTGGCTATGTTAAAATGGCGGATTATTGGCGCTAAAATGATTTTTTTCCGGTTTATGATTTGCACATGGGTACCGCCTGCTATCAAACTTGTTACAATCTTTTCAGTATCAGTCGGGTTTCTTCTCTATATATATAAAAATGAACCCCTATTTCCCTTGGTCACGACATCACGCCTGAACGGCTGAACCGATTTCGCTAATTATTTTTTTGTTGTGTTCGTGATTGTTAGGAGAAGGTTCTTATGAAAGAAAAAATGAAGAAAATTGCGCGGAAAATTTAAGAATACATAACCACCATATAAAATAGCTGATCCGACATACGCCATGTCTAAATTTTGAATTTGGAATACGAATTGAAAAAAAATGTGTTTATTATTCTAATACTGCTGTATGATATTCTTCTATGTTATCTGACGTTTGATATAGAATTGAAATAATGCGTGCAAATATCGTCAGAGGGTGATTAGTAGACATTCTTCTGAATTAACAAAATGCCCGTTGCTTGGGCCACGAAAATATGTATGGTGGCTATTTTTTTATTTAGGTCGAAAAATTGATGGTTTATGGTAGTATGAACGCCCTTGAGCGTAGAGGTATATGGTTGTATGGGCCCCGGTGACCTATTAGTTTTGGGAGCTCCGTGGGCGTATGGGGCCCGAATCGAAATGCTTTCCGTTCTCAAAATAATTAAGAGAATATGATACAGCTAATTGATTCTAATTTCTAAGGCGAAACGAAGTTTGCCGGGACAGCTAGTTTTTTATAATTTAGTTTTGCACCATTTACTATCGTGCAAGTCGATGGTATAAGTAGGTACATTACATATGTAAACGCGCCTTCAACTCAGGCAGGTATACAAGTGATACAACCCAGTTGCTCTGCGTCACGAGAGCTGTACTCTCCTTCACCAGCGCAGACAGATGGAAGCCAGACATTCAGAATGCCATATCACATGGTTTTTGATTGGAAGACATGTTTGGAGTGGCAGTGGAGTGTTAGGCTGTTACGTGAGAGGACGCGTGTTTGATTCTCGCTTAGAGTATGCAAATATTTAATACTAGCTTTTGCCCGCGGCTCCGCCCGCGTGGATGTCGGTTATCGCGACTAAACATAGCCTATGTCCTTTATCATGGTCTAATCTACCTCTATACCAAATTTCATCAAAATCGGTTCAGTGGTTTAGTTGTGAAAGCGTAACATACAGACAGACAGACAGAGTTACTTTCGCATTTATAATATTAGTATGGATAGTATGGATTTAATATTGTCTATTATTGTTGCTGCATTTTTTACTCCTGACGCAAAAACGACGGGATGTTATAAGTTTATCTATCTTTGCGTTACTTTTTTTTATAATGGACACGTCAATTGGACTTCAAAGGCAAAGTCTCGGAAAGAGGGTCACCAATGTCACCATCGTAAACATGTACCATGATAACTGTGGTGGCACTCAGCTTGACGGCCTCATTAGATGCCTTTTCACGCCCCGCTTAAAGGATCCGGGACTGTAGGAAGAAGGAAACGCGTGAGCTGGCAGGGAGTTCCAGGTCTTAATCTCAATGTTTTTCTATTGATTCTAGCTCAATTAATTGTCAGCCTAGCCATTTCATTGAATGCCGCCGTTTTGTGAACGTCTTAAACGACGAACGAACATAAACTCACGCCTGTATTCCCCGAAGGAGTAGGCAGTGGTGCTAGCACCCACATTTCGCCAGTTTATGTTTAGGTCCCAATGTAATAGGTGGCGAGCCTATTGCCATTAACCGGGCACTTATAAACCCGCGATAAATACACGTAAACGTAAAATATCTAGCTATTTAATCCAGATGTATTGTAATATTGTTACAGATGGAGGCCAAAGTGAAGGAAGAGTTACCGGACAAAGATTACAACCAACCGACCACAACTGAGAGGCGGAAATGTGAGTAGAAACTCTTTGTATCTACCTCCCAAGATTTAGGAACATAGCTTCGCCTAAGACTAAATCTAACTATAATACTAATAGACTTCGCCGAAGATTTTATGGTGAATACAGAGAAAGAGGGATATATAAGCTTCAGACGCTTAGACAGAGTGGACGAAAGAAGATTAACGAAACAGATTTACTGTGTGAATGAGCAACCCAGAAAAGGTAATCAAAATGTGTATGCATATATCGTAGTAAGTACAAAGTTGGGTATGGCTCTGCCCAATGAGAAAATGGCGTGTGTATGTACGTATATGTATTTAGAGCTAGGCATACAACAAAAACGCATTACGACTGGTGTAGTGTGAGAACCGACAACTGCCAGCGATCATAATCTGGCGACGAGCGTGCGAAGCACGGACGGTAGGCCACAGAGCTACAGAGGATAGAATAGACAGACAGAAGGACGACAACGTAATTAGACATTTTTTTATACAACTTACGTTGGCAGACAAAAAGACGACGCGACCCACTTTTTATATACTGGGTCATTTTATAGTCGTTTTGGATGAAAAGAGTTTCTCTGAAAGTATGAGGTGAGTCAGCCTGTGACCACGGCCGGTGTAACCTGGTCAAAATATCAGGCAAATCAAAGGTATTTACCTTTTTTTTTCGTGCGGAAATCCCCTCGGATACCCCCCTGCCGGAGCCGGAAGGGGAGGTTATGTCGTGCTCGAACTGACTAAAACCGCACGCCAACTGTGGGTCGTGGAGGTAACTTTGTCATCGACATATCCCTCGCCCAATATTTTATGATTATTTACCTATACCATGATCGCATTAATTCCCGTTATAATAAAATTATAGTACTAGGTAATTTGGTGAAAGAAAAAAAAATTTTTTTTGATAATGTATGGGCATAATGTTCAGGTGAAAGGGAAAATGTCTTAAAAAGATCCTTTCGCTAAATTAATACTTCCAGATGATTTTGCTTTGGAAACTGTAACTAAATTCTTTTCATCCTGAACGACTTCCATCACTCAGTATAGTAAACAAAATCCCCACGGAATCCCTCCATCACTCTCAATCAGGCTATTTTCGGGTGTGAGAAGCACGGAGCTCCACAGAGCCCAGCTCGCTCCCGGGTATGGGGAGGCGCGCGCGGCCTGCTTCTGCTGAAGTGACAGATGGATCCACCCGTCACCACTAGGCCCGCGCTCATGGGGGACGGAGGTTATTCTGCAACCTCCAACGCTCGAGTTGCCTCCGGTTACGGGTAGCACACGTTAGAGAGTTGTTATCGTGGCCTATCGGGGAGTCACTCATTTTGCCAACCCTGCAAGAACAGACAGTTTCCGTGCCGTATATCCGCATTCTATCCTTCCATCCTCTCTATTAAAATTTGGGTGTTTTTTAATTTCAATAGCTTCGCGGATAATTCTCGGAATATATCGATGTTCTTTGGCGAGTATCTGTGGTTTATCAAACCTTAGGTAATGTTTGGTGCCTTGTTGCGCGTGTTCACATACAGCTGACTTTCTTGAGCGTTGGTGTATATAATAATACAAGCTTGTTATGCTTACTATGGGTCCATACCGTAATTAGAATGTCCTAGAATATTTATTAAATAAACAATTTACCGTCATAGGCGTCATTAGACGTCAATCAGCGATCTAATCAACTTTATAAGCGTTCAACAGTTGCCCAATATCCCACGTAACCACGCCGTACGTGAAAGGGCGTTCATCAATATTATGAAATTAAATAAACCGAAGTGAAATTATATTTTCTTTCTAGCTGATGCTTCGCTCGCGTGGAATTCTGGTACCGTTCCTGCCTAAGTAAAAAAGTTGCCTATAGATGTGTTATTCTCAATTAGAATCTATCCAAAATATATAATTTCAGCTTTATTCATTTATTGCACGTAATTATAATTGATAAATATAAGTCAGAAAGAATCAGGTTTAATTTATACATCCCAGCACTAACCTAGGTGCTCTTCGTGGACAATGTTGTAAAAATGAATTAGTATCCACAATAGCACTGCCTGTTTCCCATAGGAGTAGACAGAAATCACGGATCTCCATTTGCTACGATCCTGACATAGGTACTACTCTCACTTCATTCACTCTCATTACATTCTTCATACATGCTTGTCGGTTTAGGGTACTCCTGACCTGCCCCTTTTCTAACACTTCCCCGATTTGGTCCAGGTATATGCGCCTAGGTTTTCCCCTTCCGACGGTACCATCCACACCCGCATCATACACCTGTTCCGTTAGGCTAGCTTCTTTCAGTCATCACGTAAATTTATCAGTGGAAATATTTCTTCTACGTAACATAACATAAACCTAACATAAACTCAAGCCTGTATTCCCCGAAGGGGTAGGCAGAGGTACTAGCACCCACATTTCGCCAGTTTATGTTTAGGTCCCGATGTAATAGGTGGCGAGCCTATTCCCATTAACCGGGCACTTATAAACCTGCGATAAATACACAAATAACTTCGAAAAGTCATTGTTGTGGGCCATGGTAAACCTGGGATCGAACTCGAAACCTCGTCTCAGCAGTCCATTACCCATACCACTAGGCTACCACTACAGTTGTATATAAACACAATTAGCTGGGTAGGCAGTGGTGTGGGAGTTTGTGCAACTGTTGATAGTAATCTCACGATACCCGGCCGAGTCACGGACTGGACAACGAGTTACATTCCTGGAAAGTGCACTCTATACACGATAGTTTAGTTGTTATATGCCTTGCCTTCAGATAGAGTGGTCCCGGCTTCGGATGCTAGCGATTACATTATCGAATATTAGTTATATCTCGGAGTTTCTACACGAAAATATAAACTCCTTTTTTATGCCACTGAGGTGCCAAGAAGGTGAGGTGGTAGACTTGTGGTAGACAAGCACACGGCCCACCTGATGGAAAGATGTTACTGTGCTTAAGGACGTGTGGAACATCAAGAGCGACATCTAGCCTTATCTAGCACAGCCTTTCTTTCATTGTTAGGATAAAAAGCTTCGTGTAAAAGCAATCTATTTGCTAGAGTTACATTCAAGACTTTGTACCTACAGTAAAACTGTGAAATTCAGCCATTTCGAAGTATTTTTCATTCGACAATTTGCAGTAGGTTATGTTATAATATTTCAACTGGTAAAGCTTTTGTTCAAACGTTCGAGCACGCGTTTTGAAAGTAAATACAGAAATATCGGTGTTTATTTCGATGTTGAATCTATGTCTAACGATTAAAAAGAGAGTTCATGTTTTTATTTTTTACTAGCTTTTGCCCGCGGCTTCGCCCGCGTGGATGTCCGTTATCGCTACAAAACATTCCTCAAAAGACGTAGGTGTACGAAGTTTCATGCTTCTAACTTTGAAAATGATCAACTTTCCATACAAACATTTATCACCTATTTTACCCTCTTAGTAGTAAAATTTTGAAAAACGCTGATACACGTGTTCATTTATTTTGATTTCTCCGAAAATGACGGACTGTCATACAAACTTCCATCCCTTATTTTACCCCTTTAGTAGTAGAGTTGCCAAAAATCCTTTCTTAGTGCTTACCTCATAAAAAGCTTACAATACCAAAAATGCTTACATCATAAAAAGCATCTACTGTCAAAATTTCAAGTTTGTAGGTCCAGTGGTTTAGGCTCTGCTTTGATGAATCATTTAGTCAGTCAGTCGGTACAAGTAATTTTTTATGTATGGATTGACAGTATTAATGTATCTTTTCCAATCTACTGATACACCGATCCAAGTCGCTTTCAAAGCTGACACCTTGGAGCCCGGAATCTGCCCTTCTAATCCTCCCTTTTATTGGAAGCCACTGCTGGCTGACAACCAAACCCAAGAAGATACATTGCGCCAGAGCTTCATCCGTACCTTGAGAAAGGACATCCACGCTTGAATAAAGAGAATTGAACACGATGCCATTCTGTGAGGCAAACTACCACCTGAGCTACCTGGATCCTCCTGAATTATCCAGGATAACTGCTTCTTAGGGACGCCGTGGTCCACCTTCCCGAAAAGGGCCAGACTGATAGGTATAACCCTGGGTCCACCGAGGTGCGAGGAATATGTCCATCAACCTCACGTTCAGCTTTGCCCCACGACCTACAGTCGGCGTGCGTTTTAGTCGGTTCGAGTCCGACATAACCTCCCTCACCGTCTCCAGGGGAGTTATACGCGGGGATTTTTCGCACGTAAAAAATATACAAATAGCTGCTTCTTTATTTTAATTTTAACTGTTACATTTATTTAGTAACTGGTTTACCTAACCCCTAAATCCTGAGACGAAACCTTGCATCAGAGCCTCGTCTAGCTATCAGTAAGTTGATGTACCGGTTTGCCGGCGAGGTTGAGCCCCGTATTTCTTCGTGGGGCTCTTTACCCAACACTGCAGCTTGCTTAATTTGCGAAGACATTATTACAACTCATGAAAAGTTATAATAGGCTAGCAACCAAATTATAAACGATACCTCTACTTAATCGTGGGGAGACGGAGAAAGAATACATAGTGTCACCTCTTGGACAAAGAATACAAGTATCACCTATTGGACAGCCTCTGTGGGGTGGCGGTAGTGAACGCAACTGCTACGAAGGAGGCGCGGGTTCGATCCCCGCTCAGTGCAAATATTTTTATGCATGAATATGGTTATTTGCATTGGTCTGGGTGTTTCTATGTATATGTATTTACAACAAAAAAAGTATCTAAGTATGTTTATCCGCATTCTAGATTCCATAATACAAGGTAATTAAGCTATGCTTTCTTTGGATCTAGTTATCATTGTGTAGAATGTTGTGGAATATTTATTATTTCCTCTTTATTAATTTTAATAAAAGATATAATTATTTTTAAATACATATAAAAAAGCATCTTATTTTTATTATTATTATTACTATCACCACCCCATCTCATCTGAAGGGTGTAGTTAAATATCACTGCGAGAGAAGGAAAACTTGAAATAAAACCCTGTATGTACCAACCTTTCTGGACAGCGTGGAAACTGTAGGCCAGAGCCTAAGTAGAAAAGCGGTCCAGTATTGCGATTTGCTAATTGATTGACTTCTACCCTACATTTTACTGCCTTAAATAGGTAAAATAAATTTCAATCCTATCGATACGATCATACCACGATACTACACATATCCCCAAGCCACTACACCATCATAGCTAGCCCACAAGACGCGCGGTTCCCACGCTATTACTAAATACAATATTCATGGTGTTTACTGGGTCTACCCACAGCGCGCTCATTGGTAACCTTCTACCTGATCGGTTTGACACGAGCAGGGCCGGACTTAGCAGAAGGAACAATCAACAACCACCGGTTTGAAAATACCACTTTATTGGAATCTTATTAGGATATTTTCGTCTTTTACATATAGAGGGTTACTGGTACGTCAGAAAAGTCAGGGGATGTTAGAGGACCCAAAATTCTATAATTTTGACCCCCATATGTATGACCGAAAATCAATAGTTATCGAAATAATTGACATTTTGAGATTTTTTTCCGGTTAACCCAAAATTAAGCCATCAAGTGCAATTTTTAAAAAAGTTTTTGCCGATTCTTAATTTATTTTTGTAGATACTTTTACTAACCTAAAATGTAACATACATACATACATACATAAACTCACGCCTGTATTCCCCGAAATGTAACCCTAAAACCTAATAAAACTCTTTAAATGAAAAAATTGTACCATATTTTATTTTAGAATTAAAATTTGCTTAGTAAATGAACTTTATAGGAATTTATTGATATTTATTGGAAAAGTTACTCGTTTTCAACAGAATTGCTCATTGTGGCGTTTTTAGCCCTGCTGCTTTTCTACTATTTTCTATTTTCTTTTCTTCTTACCTACTAATATAACAGGCAAAAAGCTAAATTTAGTGAAGGCTCACATAGTTTTTCATGCCATCAAATGAAAAAAATTGTACGTTCATTTTTATATGGTGTTAGGCTTCACTTTTGCTTGTCCTAATGTGAATGTTTATAAAAATGTCTCGTTATTTGGATGTTGTTACTCGACCACCTTTAAACGGCTTGGCGTAATGAAAGATTTCATTTTGGAACGCAGGCTCCTTTTTATAACAATCCTGAAATATGTTGTCGTGGATTTAGGGAATGAAAGCAGAATTCAACATGGGTGAAGCCGCGGGCATCAGCTAGTTTATTCATAATTAGGAATCAGTCTGAAACATTTTGTTGTAACTTTAAATTTGGACAAGTCAGCGCTCAAGATGGATGTTGATGGATGTTTAATTTAAAAGTTATAAGAAAGCTTTTGTGTGTCAATTATTAAAAACAATCATCTCGCCGGACCCCGGTAGGAGGGGAAGCGCCAAAAACTCCTGGCTTGAGGTCATGAAGAGTGACATGTGTGTAAAATAAAATGGTCTAAATTATTTTCTTTTTCACCTCCCAAGTCCGTCCACTACGACAATTGCTAGAACTATCAATAATTCACCTGGCAGCGGCTCCTCCGTGATTATCGCGTTCAATACGGCCCTGGACTATCATTTGCCGACATTACCCCACAAATATAATTTTTATGTTTGTTTTTTTGAGTAAATCTATGTTAACTAGGTATTTATGCTAATAGTAGCAGTTAAATTATATATTTTCTTGGTGTAAATAATTATAGTGTTTTTTGAAAGGATAAATCCAAGAAATACGATTGATGAACATTTTCCACGTTGAGTTATGTTATATAACAATAATCACGCCTTTATTCTTGGAGAGTTAGGCAGAAAAAATTCATCAAGATCGGTTCAGTGGTTTATACGTGAAAGCGTAACAAACAGACAAACATTTATGGTTGATCTTATTCGGTATTTCAATTAATATTCAAACTTAATGTCTCATTTTATAATGTAAGCGTCCATTAAGAAAGGATTTTTGGAAATTTTGCTACTAAAGGGGTAAAATAACGGATGGAAGTTTGTATGAAAGTCCGTCATTTTCAGATCTAGATACAGAAAATTTCATGTATCAGCGTTTTGTAAAATTCAACTACTAAGAGGGTAAAATAAGTGATAAACGTTTTCATAACATAACATAACATAAACTCACGCCTGTATTCCCCGAAGGGGTAGGCAGAGGTGCCAGCACCCACATTTTGCCAGTTTATGTTTAGGTCCCAATGTAATAGGTGGCGAGCCTATTGCCATTAACCGGGCACTTATAAACCTGCGATAATTACACACATAACTTCGAAAAGCATCAACAAGTTCGTCATTTTCAAAGTTAGAGGCATGAAACGTCGTACACCGTCTTTTGAGAAATGTTATGTCGCGACAGCCGGCATCCACGCGGGCGAAGCCGCGTCCAAAAGCTAGTTGGTTTATAAAAGCAAACCCCAGATTCCAAATTGACAGCTTCAGATGCGACTGGGATTACCGCTAGGATGATTAACCTGCGGTAGCCTAGTGGTATGGGTAATGGTCTGCTGAGACGAGGTCTCGGGTTCGATCCCAGGTTTACCATGGCACACACCAATGACGTTTCGATGCTTTTAGAAGTTATGTGTGTATTTATCGCAGGTTTATAAGTGCCCGGTTAATGGCAATAGGCTCGCCACTTATTACATTGGGACCTAAACATAAACTGGCGAATGTGGGTGCTAGCACCTCTGCCTACCCCTTCGGGGTATACAGGCGTGAGTTTATGTTATGTTATGATTAAGAAGCAGAAGTTTATTTGTTTGTTCACTGGTTATTTTCCCAGACCTCCCCTCCAGAAAGCAACATGTCTGTATTATAATATTTATGAGGCCGAGTGACCGTCGGTCCTAGAGTGTAGCCTGGAGTGAGACCCTTCAGTCGAGGGCTGTCCGCGGCTGCAGGGGGCTGACAAATGTAGGGAGTGATTTGTGGCTAGAAGATTGTTTTATGGGGAGATTTACTTGCGATGCGTAATATAGAAGTCATAGATATAAACACCCAGGTTAAGATATACATACTATACAAATGTTTGCGTTAAGTGGGAGATGAACGGTCTAAAGTACTATAACACTTCACAATACATCGGGAAAAAGAAGCCCTTAAAGACGGATATAAAGAGAAGGTAAATTTGAAGTGATTCAGGTGTGGCTCAACAGCTCAGGTGGAAGAGCATTCCCCCTGTAAGGAAAGGTCGTGGTTTCAAGTCTCACTTGAGCGCTTCTTTTTCCCGATGTATTTCGAATTTAAAAGTTGCCACTGTGCGATAAGGCCGCCTATTGTTATACCTGCAATGTACCTACAAGCAACACATGTTTTTTATCCTTGGTGTACACAATAAAGAGATACTTTACTTTACTTTACATAATAAATGCTATAAACATTTCATTCGAGTACTGTATCACCACAATCACTTAAGTCCTAAGTATTTACAGTTACCTATATTAACTTTTATTTAAGTTTCACGGATATTGTTTTAGTAGTTTTTGAGGGGCATGCAGTGCACCAATTTGACAATCTCGGTAGCGTAGCGATAGAGCATTGAACAGCTAAAGGGTTTGATTCCCGCGATAAAAGGTAGCCCGTATCCTTGCCCAAGTCCCAGTCCATTTCTGTACCAAATTTCATCAAGATCAGTTCAGTTATTTAGGTGTGAAGATGTCACAGATAGACTGAGTTACTTTAGCGTTTATAATATTACTTCGTACCGTGAATTTTCTTCCACCCGCGTGGCGTCCGATTCCGATCCCGCTGCACCCTCTACTATATTATTATACATATAAACGTTCTTCTTGAGTTACTCTATCTATTAAAATAAATCACATCAAAATCCGCAGCGTAGTTTTTAAGATACAGATACAGACACAGAGACATTTTTTTTTATCGTGCGTAAAATCCCCACGGATGCCACCCCCACGGAGCCGGTGGAGGCGGTTATGTCGGACTCGAACCGACCAAAACGCACGCCGTCTTGGGTCCTTAGTTGAGCATACACAGAAACATAGATACTACTATGTAGTGAATAGGTAGGTATAGAGATTAATGTATAATAGTTACAATATTTTAACAATCAGCGAGCAAGTGTTGTCGCATTAGACATTAGAGCGGGTCGGCGATATTTCGCAGTAATTGTGTAGCGGCGAGATGAAAGCGACGCCCCGGGCGAGGTGTCGGCTGCCACGCGCAACCTACCCCGTAACGAGTAGAGTGGGGACATGCTCGATACGAACACACTATCGATATAGAATTTTTTTTAGGTTACTGGTACGGAAAATATCGGTAAACTAAAATACGCTAAAAGTCTCTAAAATGGTATTATACAACCAGATTGTATAGTAGTTCCGTAAAAAAAGATTTAAGACACAGTTTCGATAGCAAAATCGTTAGGTGGGCATGTTATGTGGGACTCGAACTGACTACAAGGACTACTTAGAACAGAAAATCGATTTTTGACCTTAATGACATTTTGTTAAATACATGTCATTTTGCATAAATAGATGCCGCAGATCACGAATATACGAAAAAATAATGTGTTTCATGAAATATCAATATGGTCGAAAATTGCTTGCACGTTGACGTCCTTTACACAAACAGTCTTTCTCGAGGGAATACCGCATTTGAGTGTGACGGAACGCGTCTAAAGACGTCGCGCGTTCTAGTAGAGTTCAAGATGGCGCGGCAGAATTGTATAGGCATGTATAACCGCATGATTGACTGATAGAATAAATACAGCTATTCAGCCGCATCATAGTTAGATTAGAAAGCTAGGAACTGAGTTAGGAAATATATAATATTCCAGAATATATAATTTGCGCAGAAGGAATTCACTTGAAACATGAAGATTCCTAGGCCTTTAGGGAACACAGACTTGACAACACATAATTGATAGAGTTATTGGAGACCAAATATCTTTAATTTTTATTAAACAAGATTTTATTGCAATATTTTTAAATATTGTTCGAACGAGTTAAATGTTTTGGGAATTTGTTGACATTGAAACATAACTAATTTTTTTACTTAAAATACAAAATGGATCCATTTCCTATGGCTTCATTTCCATGTATCCTACTCGTACTAGTTACTAATCCTACTAATATTATGTGTGTGAATGTTTGTGAAGGTGTTTGTTATTCAATAAAGCTCTAACAGCTGAACGAATCTAGCTAAAATTTTATTCAGGGATCTTGAATAGCATTTTTTTAACTCAGGAATAGATTCCTATGGGTTGAGTGAACGGAATAAGAATTCCAAAACTAAAAAAAAATTGGGTGAACCGCGTGGAACGTCGCTTGTTTTATAATAGCATTTGATTAGCCTATTTAAGATATTTCAACAAAAACTTATCGATAGATGTTAGCGGTCTCTCGGCGCACCCCTAGCCGTGCACTGGAGGGCGCGTGTCGGTGGCACGCGGGCCGTACTTGGCACACCACTAGCTTTTCACTAAACTTTTATTTATTCTGTCACTCGCACACCTAGACGCTTTTATATTTTTATATATAGCTATTATGTTTTATGTTCATACGTACTTATGTTTACACTAGCTGTGCCCGCGACTTCGTCCGCGTGGAATGTACTTAATAAAAAAAATCTTTTCTAAAATAAAAGTAGCCTAAGTTACTCCTTATTACATAAGCTATCTGCCAGTGAAATCCCGTCCAAATCGGTCCAGCCGTTCCAGAGATTAGCCAAAACAAACAGACAGACAGACAGACAGATAGACAGACAGACAGACAAAAAATTTAAAAATATATATTTTGGTATGTGTACCGTATTTACATTCATATGCATGTAGTAGAAAGCGGTTTTTTTAATATTACAAACAGACACTCCAATTTTATTTATTTGTATATATGTATTGTATATGTATAGATTATTGTTTTTTATATCAAGATGTTGGTAATTGAAGAAAATGATTGTATTAGAAAATATTTATAGGCAAACATGGAATTAGGCATCTTCATCTTCTCTAGGGGATCGCTCGAGGCGCCGTCGAAGTCAGATGTGTTACTGTGTGTTTAGCAAATTTTATTCTAAAAGAGTAGTCAGAACCGAAGATTATTGTTTAAAAGCTATACCAGTGTGTAGCCCAGTGAAAAACGAACAAAATCGTGTAAAGACTGTAGTAGTGCATAAACAATAATAAAAGTTATAAGCAAAAATAGTTTAAAAAAGTTCGTTAAAAGTGTCTTGTGCAAAGTGAATGACTTTGAAAAAAAAAGAAAGGTCAACATTTGTGAAATTGCTAAAACCACAATTCAAATAAGAACGACTATTTCAGCTTCGTCTCGAAGTGCCCGTTTAGACGAGTGCATACTAAACTGGACTGCAAGGTTGTTGGTCTTGAGTTCGATTCTGGGTGGTACCACATTTGCTTTTTGGTTCGTGTGAAAAGTATTACGGTGAACTTCTTGTTTTTTTTTTTGAACTTTTTGTGATTTATTATAGAAAAAAATAATAAATAATACATTTTATTATTTTAATATATATTGTTGATTATATTGAGGCGAAGCAAAATCAGTTAAAATGAAATGCTCCGGTTGCTTTAAGACTTCCAGCACTACTGGTATAAAATGCTCCACATGCGACAAAAACTTTTGTTCTATGTGTATAAATTTAACTAATATGTCGACTGAGAAAAGGAAAAGCTGGAAGTGCCCTGACTGCTGTGCCCAGAAAAAGAAAGGGGGCGATAATAGTTCAACGCCCGTACGACCGGCGGATGAGAATATTACAGTGAGGAAGAAACATGAAGAAGCTCCTGATGACCATCTTCACGCCGAGGTGAGGGAGCTCACAGAGGAGGTCCGTCTCCTTACGAGAGAAATCACCTCGCTCAAGGGACGATTAGAGGATGCCACATCGTCTTTAACCAGCTGCCAGTCCAGATTAGAGGAACTAACAGTCTCAATTGTCTCCCATGATTCCAGAATAAATCACCTGGAAAATCGAGATAAGGAGGTTAAGTTGCTTGAACACAGGGTGTCTGAGCTTCAACAACAAGTAAATACTCAGTCTCAACAACACCTGCGCAACGAGCTTGAGTTAGTTGGAATTCCTGAAAACGAAAATGAAAATCCACACCATATTGTTCTACTGGCAGCGAAAAAGGTGGGTGTTAATCTGGCTGATTGTGACATCGACTGGGTGACCAGGGTTGGACCGCGTATTAAGCGTGCTACTTCTACGGTAAACGATACGCAGTTCTCAAGGCCCATAGTGGTACGACTCCTGCGCAGGAGTCAACGGGATCAATTAATAAAAGCGTCTAAATCAAGGAAACCCATAACCACCGCTGACCTCGAGGTACCTGGTAAATCGCAGCAGGTCTTCTACAATGAACGCCTGACGAAAGAAAACCGGCTATGGCACAACATGGCTTGTTCCCTGCGATAACGAAACCAACAAGAGACGACGCATGCCATGACCACATTTTCGTCAACACTTTCCCAAATGCAGTGGGTATAGTATGTTCTTCCAATATAACGGACCATTACATAGCAATAATCGGCCTAATCACAAGCAGCGTAATAGAAAAATCTGCAAATAGAACGACTGTGAAACGAGACGTCGAAGCCATAAAAAGGGAACTTACGAGTGAAAACTGGTCACAACTATTTGAACACAAAGATCTAAATGAAATGACAGAAATCTTTAGTAACCGGCTTGCTGACCTAATAGAAAGACATTCACGGGAAATTCACATCAGTCACTCTAAATATGTCATCAAGTCCTGGATCACCCCTGGGCTGATTCGCTGTATGAGACATCGAGACAGATTACACATGAAAGCAAAAAAGAACCCTAACAACGCAGTTCTACAGATAGTCTATTCGCGGTATAGGAATTTTTGCAATAACCTATTACGTAAGCTTAAAACAGAACATGAAAATAGTGCACTTACTAGTAGTGCAAAAGACCCAAAAAAGATGTGGAGAACAATTAAAACTGTATGCCATATGACAAAGAAAAATAAGCAGCCTAAAGAACTTCTTGCACTACAGGATAGTTCAAGTCCCATAAAATCTTTGAACATTTGCAACCACTATTTCTCAACAGTAGGTGAAAACTTAGCGAATAAGACTCTCAATAAACTGCAGTTAAAGCAGGAAGCACTTGCTGCAAAAATCGATCGTAAGCAAATTTTGAACTCCATCTTTTTGCAGCCTACTGATGTGTGTGAAGTTGAATCGCTCATAATGTCCCTACAAAACGATAAGTCACCGGGTATTGATGGCATCACTAATGTTCTTTTAAAGGATATAAAGGAAGTCATTGTAAAACCTTTAGTAACAATATTTAACGCCAGCCTGGAAGTAGGTGCATTTCCAGATCCATGGAAAATTGCATCCATATCACCTATTCATAAGGATAGCTCAAAGAGCTCTGTGGAAAATTATCGACCTATTTCACTCCTGACCGCGTTTTCAAAACTTTTAGAGAAGATTGTTAATAACAGACTTGTCAAGTACATCGAAATCAACAATCTCTACTCGCCAAGACAGTTTGGTTTTAGAAAAGGCAAGTCAACCGAACAAGCTGTCACGCTTCTGACATCAGCTGTATCGGCTCATCTCGACCGTAAGAAAGCCTGTGTTGGCGTGTTCTTAGATCTAGCAAAAGCTTTCGACACGGTTTCAATTCCAATATTAACGAGAAAGCTAGAAAACCATTTTGGGATAAGAGGTGTTGCCCTTGACTGGTTCAAAAGTTATTTAACCGGGAGAAGGCAGTGTGTAAGCGTCGACAATCATAAAAGTGAGCTACGATATACGCATTACGGAGTGCCACAGGGGAGCATCTTGGGACCAACTTTATTCATAATGTACATCAATGACATACACGATAGTGTTGATGCGGACGTCATATGCTATGCGGACGACACTGCCATCATTTACCAAGGCCTAACTTGGAAGGAAGCGTTTCTGAAGGCAGAGGACGGTATGAAGCAGATAAATAAATGGCTTCAATATAATCTGCTTACCTTAAATGCCAGAAAGACCAGGTATATATGTTTCCATAAAACACGGGCAACAGCTCCAAATATGACTCTAAGTATTAAAATACATGAGTGTTCGGACCGATTGAAGCCCTGTGATTGTGAAGAGTTATCGAAAACCGACACTATTAAGTACCTTGGCGTGGTCATCGATGAGCATCTAAGCTTTGACGCACACATAACAGCTCTATCCAACAAAGTCAGAAAAACAGCATATATATTAAAATTGCTTCGTTCATCGGCGTCACCAGACATTTTAAAAACTGTATATTATGCCTTGTGTCAGTCGCTGATAACATATTGCATAACGTGTTGGGGAAGTGCTAAGAAAACAGCAATGATTCAAATTGAAAGAGCTCAGAGGGCAGTAATTAAAACTATGTTTAGGAAACCTTTCCGATATCCCACAGAAACTTTGTACAGTGAAAGTAAATTGTTAAACGTGCGTCAATTACATATTCTAAAGACAGTTCTCGATATTCATAAAAAGACATTAAATTCAGAAGACTATGAAAATTTAGTTAAGCGACGATTATTCAAATTACCACTACCCCAAGTCAACACAAGCTTTGCCAGGCGCTTTGCACCATTTAAAGACATCCACATTTACAATCAAACAAATGGTGCTTGCGACATAAAACTATGTTCGGTTAAAGAGGCAAGGTTGAAAGTCACAAAATGGCTCAATTCTCTATCGTACGATCTCACCGAAATTTTAATTGCTCATGTTTCTTAAATGTTGTAGTTATTGGTAATTGTCCTGTGAAAGAATAACGTATTAAAGTGTATAAATATAGCTATGGATGTAATTGTTGGTAAAGTATTGTGAATTGAACAGTATAGGTCAAATTATGTGTTAAGTCCAAAAACTCAGACGTCACCCGAGCAAACAATGTTTTCACGTAAATTATAATCGTATTGACACCCACAGGACAGGCTTCGCCTAGTGTGGGGTCACAGCAATTTTCATCATTGTAATTCTTTTTGGCAATAAATGATTTTTATTTTATTTTATTTTATTTTATTTGAGCTTGTTGGAGCTTATAAATGTATTTATGAGTTAATTAGAAACGTTTTTCTCTTAAATTGAAGGCACATGTATCAACTATACATATAAAATTACTTGTCCCGACTGACTGACTGACTGATTCATCAACGCAGACCCTTAACCGCTGGACCTACAAATTTGAAATTTTAATAGCAGATGCATTTTATGGTGTAAGCATCCACTAAGAAAGGATTTTTGGAAATTTTGCTACTAAAGGGGTAAAATAAGGGATGGAAGTTTGTATGAAAGTCCGCCATTTTCAGAGCTAGATACACTAAATCCATACTTTTAAATTCAAATTTAGATAACAAATTGTATCCGTTCACAAGCCGATTTAATCTTTATGTAATAGTTAAGGAAAACCTGTTATTAGCCTTACTCTTAGTCTATAGTCTTGAAATTCATTTACTGTATCGCGTTGGTTTTCTTGAAAATAAATAAATAAATAAATAAATAAATACTAATAATATTATAAATGTAAAAGTAACTCTGTCTGTGTGTCTGTCTGTATGTTACGCTTTCACGACTAAACCACTGAACCGATTTTGATGAAATTTGGTATAGGGGTAGATTAGACCTTGAGAAAGGACATAGGCTATGTTTTGTCGCGATAACCGACATCCACGCGGGCAGAGCAACGGGCAAAAGCTAGTTTCATATAACTGTGTCTTTTACAAAATAAATGAACACGTATATCAGTGTTTTTCAAAATTGAACTACTAAGAGGATAAAATAGGTGATAAAAGTTTGTATGAAAGTTCGTCATTTTCAAAGTTAGAAGTTTGAAACTTCGTACACCTACGACGTCTTTTGGGAAATGTTTTGTTGCGATAACCGACTTCCAGGCGAAGCCGCGGGCAAAAGCTAGTCTATTATAAATTCACCTCCATGATATCTTGGACATAAAATGTGCTCTATTTGCGCAGTGCACGTTTCTTGGATGTATTTTGAAGGCAGTACGGGGTGCTACTGCGGTGGACGAGCTCAAATTCCCCAAGCATAGATTATTACAAAACAATCCGCGCGTGACAGGGCCTTTTATATCTCGCAATTTAGGTCCATTTTTTTGTGTGGAAATCCCCTCGGATACCATCCCGCCGGAGCCGGAGGGGAGGGTATGTCGCACTCAAACCGACTAACACCGCACGCTGACTGTGGGTCGTGGTGCTAGGCCGGAGGTGAGGTTGTCTTCGACATATCCCTCGCACCCCGGCTGACCCAGGGCCATCCTTTACGATCTGGCCCTGCTCGGGCGCGATTTAGGTCCAAAATGTGGTTCAAGCTATGGCCTAACAAAAAATTCATATCATTTAAACTTAGCCCGAAGACGTTTCGGTTGTTTTCATACCATGGTCATAGGTTGACATGTTTCGAACACATAACCAAACTTTTAGCCTTTACAGTCGGGTAACGGTATACATCTACATCATCAACTAAGTTTAACCGCTCAAGTTTTGCACAATATTTCTACCTAGAGGACTCGTATCTCACGCACGCTAGTGTTTAAGTGGAAAATATCCTGCCTGTTAGGAGATATTTCATAGATCAATATTTTGGGGCCACGAGAACAGCGTTTGGTCGTCTCCCGCACGTTTAAGCTGTGGAATAAATAAATAAAATATTCCACAACATTCTACACAACGTTATCTAGACCCATGGTAAGCTTAATTAGCTTGTGTTATGGAATCTAGAATGCGGATAAACATACTTAGATACATTTTTTTGTAAATACATACATGCTATACATAGAAACACCCAGACCAATGTAAATAGCCATAGTCATGCATACAAATATTGCGCTGAGCGGGGATCGAACCCGCGTCTCCTGCGTAGCAGTCGCGTTCACTACCGCCACGCCACAGAGGCTGTCTAAATGAACTCCCTACTGTGGTTTTCCCAAGCGACTACAGTTTGGGGTTCAAGAAGGTCCTTTAGAAAGTTCTAACAGGGTTGGCAGCGCCAGTGTGATCCCATGGAGTTGCACACGTCCAAGAAAGAACTATAGAACCTGGGGTACAAACGCTAAGAAAATATCTTTAGTATATCTCAAAACATTATAAAAAACCTATCATTTTAAGAAATAAAAAAGTTAAAACACTTATTTCCCCATTTAGAATCACGGAAAGTATTTCAAAACCTTAAAACATGATAATGGAAGCTTATATAAGCTTACATAAGGTTTTATTCAGTCATATTCAATAATGTGTTAAGTGTATTTTTTATTTTTGATGCCTAAGTTAGTTTTTAATAGTAAAAATTAGAAAAGATTGCCAAAGCATTATTGCCATCTAGTAACAACGCTTGGAAATAAAAGCTGCTAAAAAGAAAATTGTGCATCCGTTTCGAACTATATTAATACCTATTATCTGTGGCTACGGTAACCATCAGGTGGACCATGCGCTTGTATCTCAACGAACCAACCCATTTTAGGGATTCTAATAAGAATAAGTCTAGTCCCTAGACTTCTAATCTAGAAGTAATGAGGAAACAGATGAGCATAGTCAAAATCATAACACTCCTTTTTGATTCGCCGTAGTCGGGTAAACTCTATTACGTGAGCAACCATTACAGGTTATTATACCTCGGGGCATGTTTCTTGAACCTAAATCGCGTGACAAACGATTTGTAATAATCATCTATGCTTGGTGAATTTGAGCTTTGACCGCGTGCTATACTCAAATAATTTACTTATTTTAAAATACTAAAAAACAAGATTTTATATTTTTTTCGTATTCCTGATAGCAAACCCTTTAATTTGACACCCATATCATGGGGGTGGATTTCAAACAGCCAGTCCGCCATCTTGGGGAGGCCGCCATATTGGATTTGTAATGAAGTTTCTTAGCTAGTCTATCAGAACTCAGAGCGTGTGCAAAATTTCATCCTAATCGAAGACCGAGAAGTGGGTCAAGTTAAGGTTCCAAGATTTTCTTACATACATAGTTACAAGTGAGCTAATAAAAGCGTGTTAAAAACCAAGAATGTTTATATAACATTTCGAGGTCATTTTAGGTCCAAGACATTATGTCCCGAGCAATAGCTTACATTGACCTCCATTAAAAATGTATCTGTCACAATTTCCCGCCACAACGAGCGTGCCCGCCGCCATGATGGCCGCGCTCGTACCACAGAGTATTGGGGCCTGTGCAAACTCCGTGATGAGTTCCGTGCGAGCGCATACACCGGCCTGTTTATTTCGATATCGGGCGGAACATTGAAATAACGTCACTGGATATAGTACATTGACCTCAGATTTTTTTTATCACATTTCATTTTTAAACTATGCCTTTCCTGACTTCGGGTACTTCGAAACCCCGAGTAACGCCTATGTGCCCACAAATGGTACCAACCACATTTTTCACGTTTCGTTTGCCGATTTGCGGTCTCCAATCTAGGACACGTTTGCTCCATCGGCGATCGGTCCTTTGGCAGACGGCTACGATTACAATTCGTTTAAGTAAAGCCAACGAACCAAGAAAAAAAAGGTAAACAATGTGTCAGCGTTTTCAAACTTTTTTATTTGAAAATGATTAGGTACGTATCACTTCAAGCGCGGTCCAGGCAGGAATAAAATTGCTCATAAGATGGCGGATCTGACAGATTAGAACTTCTGTACTGACAGCTTTCCTGTACTACGAAACACGCAACGACAGCTGTCGCTCGGCCATTGCCGCGTACGTGTGATATGTGTCACAAGGACAGAGAAAATAATCGCTAGTTATCGCAACGGAACTCAGTAATGGTCGCTTTGTTTACCTTTTTTCTCTCGTCTCGTTGGCTTTACTTTAGAAATATGTGCGGTTCCCGTGAAGGCAGCTGGCGGTCCCGCATATCAATAAATTTAATGAAATATACACGCCAAATGTCAAATGTGACCCACATGCCCCGCATTTCTATAATATATTTCATTCATTCACAAAAGTGATGTAAGTATGCATGTAACATAAGTAGTGATATTATAAATAAAATAGTGTCGCACAATACTTATTAATTATAGGTAAGTATGCACGTATGCAAGGTACCTATGCATATGTAGTTAGGTAGGTACATGCAAGAAACTTCATCATACCCACGTTCATACTGTGGGTTCTTCAAAAAAAAGCATCAGAAGATTTTAACAAGGTGGACTGCTCGTGCCTCTCAAGCGGTAGAATAACGCAATGTTGATGTCTGTCACACAGTTCACACTAGCACAGACATCGTCGTTTACTCTATCTTGTTACCATCTAAAATTTTAATTAAAAAACCCCCGTCACAAAAAACACCTCCAAAAAGTTGAAAATAAATGAATAAATTTTAGTTCAACGGTTGCCATGTCGGGGGCCCTTAACTGGTTAGGTACTCCTTTATATCGTAAGGTCCCCCGACATGGCAGGGGTTTTTTAAATGTTCAATTTAATCTTTATTTTATACTTTTTAAATTGATCTACTAGTCAAGCTCTTTCATTTGATACCCATATTGAGGGAATTATAAAGAAATATGTATTCCAACATGTTGTGGCGGCGGCCATTTTGGATCGATTTTTTTCAAACATAGCTAAGAACACTCCCGACTACCTTTGAAACAAAAAAAAACTTAATCCAAATCGGTTCATCCGTTTGGGTGCTACGATGCCACAGACACACACACACACACACACACACACACACACACACACAACACACACACACACACACACACACACACACACACACACACACACACACACACACACACACACACACACACACACACACACACACACACACACACATACACACACACACACAGACACGTCAAACTTATAATGCCCCGTCGTTTTTGCGTCGGGGGTTAAAAATTAAAAATTGATTTTATGAAACCTAGAAACTCTACTACAAAGTTGACATTGTATAGTATCCCTATTTTCTCTTTCTTCTGTCGAGTCGACGGCATGTCATGTCAATTCTTGTTTGCCCAGTGTGCAGCCACTCTGAGGGCGTTCTCAAGGCACTCATGAGTTCCTACGGTGTACACGTAGTAGTAGTCTTTGCGGAGTAGCTCCGCATTCACACCGTGGGTCCACGCCATCCGAGATACCCCAACTGATCCGGTTTTCGTTGCTTCCGCTGATCTGCATCCGAAGTCTAACACGTTCCATGCGCTTACTAAAAGACATACTTTCCCTGGGTGCTACATGACCTCTATGCATCCATATCCTTACTTATTACTGTGCGTCATGAACATTATTTGTCCACATCAGCTCCTGCCTTTCAAAGGCCATAACTTTATGAAATTTATAGCTATTTTAATAATTTTTAAACCAAATGCTAGTGAATATTATGTAGTATAAGCATCTCTGATCGCCTGCAGTTCCGATCAATAGTTTCAGAGATATAACGTTTTAAATAAAAGTCACATTTCATTTCATTTCAGAAGTATTTTGCCATACCGCACACTGTAAACTTGCCTCGATCACTTTCGTAGTGTTGGGACATGAAATAAGAATTATACTGAAATAAAATATCGTCTAAATAGGATTTCTGCGGTAGCCTAGTGGTATGGGTAATGGACTGCTGAGACGAGGTCTCGGGTTCGATCCCAGGTTTACCATGGCACACACCAATGACTTTTCGATGCTTTTCGAAGTTATGTGTGTATTTATCGCAGGTTTATAAGTGCCCGGTTAATGGCAATAGGCTCGCCACCTATTACATTGGGACCTAAACATAAACTGGCGAAATGTGGGTGCTAGCACCTCTGCCTACCCCTTCGGGGAATACAGGCGTGAGTTTACGTTATGTTATGTTATGCTAAATAGGATTTAAACTTTTTTCTGATATATAATTGTTTTAATACTTTTTTAAATCAGTTATCACTTTCGCACTGAAGACAATCTTTTTTCTGGATTTTTTGTATAATGAAGTTTCGGTCATCCGTTGTTGTATTTCTATTTCCTCCCCATCTTCACTAAAGTCTATTCTTTTACGTTACTTTTTCATTATGCTAATATGTAATTATTTATCGAACTTTTTTATAGCGCCGGGCGCGTGCTGCTACTGCGTGTCACTTCGGCAGATTTACTATGTAGCGCGCCGAATTACAGTGCGGCATGAGGTGGTGTGTGGGCAAATACTTCTCATGCCGCGTATAGAGAAATAAACTTAGTAGCTGTGCGTCGTGACCACTATTAAGCAACCTTTTTAATTAGAGTCCTGATTTAAAACATATTCACAAATATTTAGTTATCTCTTTCATACTCATAGAAAAACCTTGGAAAACACCTGCCGCCGCATAGGGAGAACTATTTTCTTTTATTATTATTTTTTTTATGGCCCTATAGAGTTCACGACGCACGTGTTAAGGACTTTAAGGTGGTCCAGGCAAGGTTCCGTCCAAGGGAAGATCTTCCGATAGCGGGACAAAAGGTGGCGGCCACTGCCTATTTATGCTTACCATGTTGACCATACCAAATCTGAGCAGTATTTTCAGTTGAAATTTTTCTATTGTTGCAGCAACAACCGCAGCCAAAGAGCACAGGTCTCCGGAGCAGGAGGAGCAGAGATCTTCTCCCACTCCGGGTCCCCCCAGCCCACAGAACAACGGAACTGCTGGTAAGCATGGTCCATCATTTGGTGATAGCACTTTCGCGTGTACCTCTTTTTTCACGAACTTGAAAAAGTAGATGATATACAATATAAAAGACTTTTTAGACTTGGCCTGTAAACAAAGTGACAGTGGCTTCATCATCACTATCATAAGTTCATCACTATATAGTATAAAGCAAAGTCGCTTTCGGTGTCTGTCCGTCCCTATGTATGCTTATATCTTCAAAACTACGGTACAGATTTTGATGCAGTTTCTTTTAATAGATAGAGTAATTCGAGAAGAATACACGCTTCATATGGTAGAGGGTACAGCGTGAACGGGATCTGACTCCACGCAGGTGGAAAAAATTGGCGGTACGAAGTTCGCCGGTCAGCTAGTATTGAAGTGATCTATTATATTTAATATACTTAAACTCAAAGTCATACAGTTTGTAACTATGAAATCACATCTCGAAAATGACATATGTCGGCGAAAACGAAAAAATTTCATATCCGGCCTCTTCATAAAGTTAGAAAAGAACATTTCGTTAATCTTACGTAGTCCCATTAATGAATTATGTTATCTACTTAATACCTAATACCCCTTATACCTTTGAACAATTATAACAAAAGTGTTATAGTTAATAGAAAGTCATAGTAGCGGACACACAGACCTAGATGAGCCTATGGCGACAATTTCACACTCACCTTCGCTGTGCCTTCGAATACATCGTGAAAAATGAAATGCTCAAGTGGGACTTGAACCCACGACCTTTCCCTTTCAGGGGGAAAGCCCAACTGAGCTATTGAGCCACACGTGAATCACTTCAAATCACCCTTCTCTTTAAAACCGTCTTTAAGGGCGACGGTAGATCCATCTACCAACTTTTTTACGAACTGTTGGAATCAATGAATGATTTTTCAACCATTATTAAACATTGCTATTTGATGACTCCGTCCAAATATAGGTATATTATATAAAACCCTTCTTTAATTACTTCTTTAATTTTAAAAGTTAGCGTAATAAATGCTATATTTTTTTTTATTGAAACCGAAACCTTACTATAAAAATTTACTTAATATAAAAACTAATAAAACTAATACGAAAAAAATATAAAGAAACGTTTTTATATGTTTTTCGTATTCTTGACAGCAAACCCTTTCATTTGATACCCATATCATGGGGGTGGATTTCAAACAGCCAGTCCGCCATCTTGGGGAGACCGCAATATTGGATTTGTAATGACGTTTCTTAGCTAGTCATGTATTGTCATGAACTCAGAGCGTGTGCAAAATTTCATCCAGTAATCGAATACCGGGAAGTGGGTCAAATTAAGATTCCAAGATTTTCTTACATACCTACATAGTTAAAAGTGAAGCTATAAAAGCGTGTTAAAATAGTTTTCTGTCCCCATAGCAACACTATCGTCTACGGAGTCCCTCTCCCCACCGCTGGCTGAAGGGTCACGGTCAGCTCCAGCGCTGCAGAGGCTCCGAAGATTCCTATCGGCCCTGCAGCAGTTCGCGGCAGATGTGGGCACAGACACGGGGGAGAGGGTGCGGCAGCTGATTTACAACCTTGTGGTAAACATTAATTCCATCATGTCATACCAGGTGTAAAGGGAACGCTCCCAGAAGCCTAAACGGAAGAAGAAGAAACGGTAATTTCATAAAAAGAACATCACTACAAAAAAATACAACTAGCGTCAAGCGCGTGCTTTTTTGTAGGGGTGTATTTTTTATGAAATTACTGTTTCATTTAGCTTTAATAACACGATGGAGAGTAAATAATGCAAAATAAAAAATAAGAAAAGAAATTCGAAAAAAAAATTGTCCAAATCGATTTTATTTTTATGCCAATGTGTTATATACCTGAAGTACTACTAAGAGTTTTCTGCTTCGGAAGCGTTCCCCTTACACCCGGTATATAATAATGCTAATCTAGAACCTCCGTAGCGTAGCGGTAGTGAACGCGGCCGTTACGCAGGAGGTGCGGGTTCGATCCTCATTCAGTGCAAATATTTATATGCATGAATATGGGTATTTGCATTGGTCGGTTGTGCCTCGAAGAGCACGTTAAGCCATCGGTCCCGGTTGCATACATCTATGGCAGTCGTTACGGGTAGTTGGAGCCCTCAAAACTCCAACAACTGGTCTAGCTGCAATGCTTCGATATCGCCTTTGGGTTGTGGAGGTCAGATGGGAAAATATCGCAGTTTATCCAAATCCGCAGTTAGACTGGTAAAGCGGACCCCAGACTCCAAGCTGAAAAGCTTCGGATGTGACTGGGATTAATGCTATGATGAAGAAGAAGATCGATTTTTTAATGCCAATTAGTGTACCTGGAGTATCTACTACTAGGAACCTTCGGCTTTGGGACGGTTTCCCTTACAGCCGATAGAATGTTGAATGTATCGGACTGATACGTAAGAAAGTCGTCATCATCATGATAATCCACATAAATACTTTATTCCTGAATGCATCCGAGGCCACGGTGCCCTCGGAGGAGCTCAGGGTCCACCTTCCGGCTCTTCCTCCTCCACTTCTTTGCGTTGGGCATCCAAGGTAGTGAGGCCGTTTGCAAGCATGTCACCCTCCACGACGCCAAGCCAACACTTCTTGGGCCTACCCCTTCTGCTTAGATCCGGTGGGGGCGCCATTGCTAGACATTTGTTACCCACGTAGCTGGGCGGTTGCCACAAGACGTAGCCGCACCAGCGGGGCGGCTCTCTTGCATTTTATCTGCGATGTCACGACATGAAGGCTGCCACGGATGCGAGAGTTCCTCACGCAATCTTTACGCGTAACTCCACACATCCACCGCAGCATTTTCATCTTCGTGACACGCAACAGTCGTTATTAAAGTATGTCAGTCCCATACATTGATTAATCTATTCTATTCTACAAACGTATTGCCACTTGTTGAGAGGGATTGGTAACGAGATAGTCTTCAATCTTGTAATCTTTTCTAATCTCATATGTTTTATTTTCTCCACTAGTCCGGCATAGTTACCATCGAGGAGTTCCAAACGGGCGTCCAGGAGTGCACAAACTATCCGCTCAGGGCATCCGTGCCAGGGTTCTTGAGGGCACTGCTGCCGCTTGCCCAGAGGGACCTTCACGCTAGGGCCAGGAGAGCTAAGCAGGTTAGTATCAAGCTGTTTTGAAGATTAGAAAACTTCCTCGTACCTTCTAGAACCAAGCGGTGAATCATGTCTATGCCGTTTCATTCATGTTTCTTTAAGATATTTCCAACTCTCTAATATTCCATCTAATCTAATATGGCGTCTGTAATAACCTGTTTATTTTTCCACCAGACCCCGCTTCAGTACATCAGGTGCCACGAACACCTGATCCTGGAGTCAGGCGGAGACAGTAGTGACATCTTCGTGCACCCGCCGGGCACTGCCGAGACGGGTGTCAAGAGACGGACGAGCGACCCGTAAGTAATATCTTGCTTGTAGAATATAAGAAAATATTAAAGAAAATCCACCATATTGGTTTTTTAAAACACCTACATAGGAACACTAGGTCCGTATTCTAGATTGACACTCAGCGTGAATCGCGATTTATCCGAGGACAGATTGTATAGACAGATTGCTAGTCAGACATATTGCCTATACAATCTGTCCTCAGATAAATCGAGATTTAGGCTGAATGTAATGTCATGAATCTATTTCATCAACCATTTGGAATAATACCAGAAGATATACTTAAACATACTTACATTACATAGATTTTCGCGCGAAAAAGAGAACTCTTCTCTTGCAGTCCGGGTAAAACTAATACTTAGATATTTACCGAATTAAAAAAATACAAAATTATAGCCTTAAGTATTCAGTTATTTTTTGTAATTCACTATATTATTATTAATCATAATAATTATCACGGGTCCTTGCTAAGTGTGCCAAATTGGTCATTCCGAAGGTTTTAAAATGTTCCAAAATCATGTTATAAGATTCCGTTATGTTCTTTTATTAGCTCCGTATGCTTATCTTTAGGTTTGTTACTTACAAACAAACATACAAAGCTAATAAAAATAATATAAAATCAATATCCACCCATTATCAACTGAAGGTAACACAACTTTCATCAAAGCGAATCAAACCCACTGCCCGTCAGTCGCATGCCTGCTTCAACCAACAATCTCAATCGTGTGATGTATCAATAAAGGCGCGATTGCGCGCAGGTGACTGGCGACGACAGGTAATTTGTACGCTCACCCTATACGTACAGGTTTGTAGGGTAAACGTACTTGTTATCGGCTGTGTAATACGATATGTTATAGAATACTAGCTTTTGCCCGCGGCTCCGCCCGCGTGGATGTCGGTTATCGCGACAAAACATAGCCTATGTCCTTTCTCAAGGTCTAATCTACCCCTATGCCAACTTTCATCAAAATCGGTTCAGTGGTTTAGGCGTGAAAGCGTAATATACCTACTTACATACAGACAGACATACAGAGTTACTTTCACATTTATAATATTAGTATACGCAGGTATTTGAAACAATGCCTTCATATTGCCGGTAACGTATTTTCTTACATTTTAATATGTTCTGGTTCTGGGTCTAACTCTATGGTCGTTGACAACATGGCTGATTAAGGCAATGCCTAACTAAACAAACAAGTTTAGGAATATTGAATTATCATTTATTAGTTTTATATTCATAAGCAGTTACATAGTTCGTCCAAAGTTAGGCATTGCCATAATCAGCCATGTTGTCAACGACCACAGAGTAGTCAAACCTGATGCCATAGACGACATATAACAATATTAACACTCACAATACTAAGTCCACTTCATTTTCAAGCCTTCACACCTGCTAATTGACGCACGAAGCTATGACGCAGACTTTCTTGTTGAGATTAGGGAGTCAGACGGCAATTGCTCACATAAATAGGAGAGCGTACCCCGTGTGAGCGATATTTTATTTCATTTCTCCAACCTATAAAACGTAGACGCAACTTATAATAAATGATGAAGGTAACGACTCCAAGCGCCTGCCAGATTAGTGTTCGCAATTAGTGTGATTAGGAGTTTGTTATAACGTTGCAAGCAGGCGCTTTGGTTAATAGCGGCCGCAGATGGCGCTGATTGGCTGTTTCATTATCATAGGTTGTGTGTGTTATGAGAGATTTGAAATCTATAAAGATTAATAATTTAATGCACAAAAACTTAACTCTTTCAAAGTACTTTTTAGAGTAGGTACCTACCTATTGCTAATAGATAAAAACTAAAGTCTCGAGATATACCTACATTTTGTATGCCTTCTCACATTATCTAAGCTTATGGTAGTTCAAATCACAATTCAAGCAAACGAAGGCTAGCGGTACTATTAGCTAACTAGCTGTAATATTCTACGACCTATTTGGATCCACTTTTCACCCCCTCATTAAGTAAGTAGGTACTTACTCAAAAACTATTGCGCATTATGAAGTCTTTACGATAAGAATATACGATAAAACACTTTGCCTTTTGTTTGCAATTCCTCTGCGCACTCCCGGGTTTAGTCGAAGACTTTGAATTACCTAAGATTTGTACATAATTTTTTCGTCTTTTTTTTAAAGAATTTAAGTAGGTAACCGAAATTACTTATTATTTATTAATACTCCCGTTAACCCCCTCAGCTAACCTAAATTGCTTGTGTTATGAGTGGGTTCACGTCGGTAGTGTAATAAGTAGCCATTATTCGAAATCAGGCCCTCTCGATTGTAAGGCCGCTGACGACGACGACGCCTCAAAGATGTTGTATTGCTTCAAATTTGTTATAAGTACCGATGGCTGAGCCAGCCAATATAGTTTTACTATTAGTGTAGATTTAAGATCAATCGGTACAATCTGTTACCGGACATATTTGAAAAATATATCCCAAAGGTCCAAACCGCCCTAACCAAGTGCGCTAAATTATGATTATGGCACAATTTGGCAGGGTGCGCTGCGGCCGCGCCAGCTTAAATACTGCTCGCACCAATTCGTTAGCTGGCGTGAGCTTATTTATTACAACAAGAACTGAAAGCTTTGCCAAGTGTTTCGTGTTCAAAACTTTGAATTAGATTAGTTTTCGCTTTTAACCGGCTTTGAAAAAGAAGGTTATCAATTTATTACTATGTAAGCCACTTACATGTAGGTAACGTGTAAGGTGGCAAACAACTAGATAGTCCAACTGACGGAAAATGGCAGTGTTGCGAAGGGCTTTCGAAATTATCTACTTTGGCAATCAACTGTGTTCTTCTTTAGTTCACTCTCTCGATTTTTGTACCCACCGACATCGTAGTGGCAGGTAAGAAAATCAAAATATATTATTATTAAAGCACTCATAGATACCATAATTTAACCAAGCATCTTGCAGTAATACCATGCTCATAGGAATTATATAAATTCATAACACGTTTTTGCCAATATGCGACCATTTTAAGAAGGAGTAAGTTCGAACAATTAAATAAATACTGTATTTATCTGCAACATAAAGTCCAAACATTAAAATAATAACAAAAGAATATTAATTAATCCCGTATTTATTATTAGCTCGTAAAGAGAACTTTTCAAGTTCAAGCCGGCGCCTGACGTTAACAGCAGCTGCTAAGTTTTGATCGCCGACTAATTGCTAAGAGTAAACAGTCAGGCGCTAGTTGGTAGCCGCGCGAACATATGTTGCGTACAAAATTACTGTTTGTACGCTTTTGATATATATCTGGATGTTAATTGTTATGCTGAATTAGTGTGTTGTGAAGCTAATTCTATTGTGATATTGATAGAGATGCAGAATATCCATAGAGGTTAACTTTTTTTTTATCGTGCGGAAAATCCCCACGGAGCCGGCGGAGGCGGTTATGTCGGATTCGAACCGACCAAAACGCACGCCGTCTTGGGTCCTTGGTTGCCGAAGGTGAGATTGCCGAAAGCATTATCTCTCGCACCCCGGCAGACATAGAAGTTCACTATAATAATTTTTTTCCACACATAAACTATTTGGAACCCCATATCGCGGTAAACCAGGCTGTAGGAAAACACCAGAATCAAAGAGTCAAAGATCTCACCGTAGATATACCTAACAGAAATTAAAATGTAATCCATCTATATACTTACGTCTGTAAATCCCCGAAGAGCTAGGCAGAGGTGTATTAGCTCCCACGTTTCGCCAATTATGATTTTCGGTCCCATGACGTTATAGGGGGCGAGCCTATTGCCGCCTAGCGAGCCCTTTGTCTTGGGCTGTATGTTTACTGTCGGATGGAGAGCAGCCTTACTCCTTAGTCGCCTTTTACGACACGAAGAGCTGGGGTGGTACTATTCTACTCCAACCGGGAACCAACCGGGGATCAAAAGCAGAAAAAAATTATATCCACAAGCCTTTTTTCCATTGGGGTGTAGGCAGCGACCACAGTTTGTTTTCATGGGGCTACGATCTGCTACTTACGGTACTGAGATACCAACGCCTTTCACTATAAAGCAATGCAATCAAACTTTTCTTACCTACTTACCACACCTAAAACCACTGGAATCGGTTACCTGGAGTTTTTAATCAGACGAATATATCACCCTCAATACACATTCTAAATATTATAGTCTCAATATTTCTCACAATATGCAGATAAACACATAAATTCGCATCTCTATGTGGGCTTATCTTTTGACCAGAAATTCATACGCGTGTGCGAGAATAGATCACAGGGGTATGTGCCCGACAGAGTACAGACTCGGGAGCCCGAATCAAACATCGACGAACGTAAGCTTCGAAAGCGGTGCCAGTCATAAGCGTAAGCGGAAAGCTTTTAAGAACCACATAATGCGGTTTGCAGACCGACAACTAAGCTATCTTTCCCTTCGGCCGCGTATGTAACCAGAGTTTAGTAACCAGTATCCTAAGAAGAAAAAATGATCACTACCAATATCCAAGTTTTACTTAGCTCGTTTAGCTGACGCAGATTTTCATACTTGTGTGTTTATTTACGACGCGTTGGGACATACCTCCACGGTCAAGTCGACCCGCGTCATTAATGACTTTTCACGCCGGAGCAGCGGTGTCTTTTGTACAAGACACAGATTCGCTCTTGTGTGGAATACTGTTCTCATCTCTGGGATGGTTCCGCGCAATACCTGTTAGACGCTCTTGACAGAATGCAGCGAAGTGCAATTCATATCATAGGTGATCCTGAGGTTACCTTGGAACCTCTGCAGTTGCGTAGAGACGTTGCCTCTCTGGCCATTTTCTACCGCCTCTACCACGGCGAGTGTTCTGAGGAGTTATTTCAACTGATCCCACCCTCTCCCTTCCTATCCAGAACAACACGTGCTGATCTGCGGTGCCATCCACACTCGGTGGAATCCATACCATCTCGCACTAAACGGTTTGGGGGCTGTGCCGCACGATAAAGAGCTGGAATGCTCTGCCCGCATACGTGTTTCCCTCCTCTTACAGTCCCGGGTTGTTTAAGCGGGGCGTGAAAAGGCATCTATCAAGGCCGCCAAGTTAGGGACCACCATTTTACGTCCAATGGCACCGGAAATGGTGGTCTGTATCTTCTGGACTGCACTTCAGCTTTGTTGCCATCTAGCGGGGTGCAGTCAATTGACGGACCAAATATAAAAAAAATATATAAAAAATTTTTTTTATCAAAATTTATATTTAGAAATTTGCATATAGGTAGTTACATAAAGATGCACTAATTTATTATTAGTGCTGACTTCTAAACTCGTCACTGAAATAAATAAAACTGGTCCCAATATAATACCCTGTGGTACTCCTCTAGTTATACCCAGAATTCAAATTGTTTACGATATACTTTTGTAAATTCCTTTAAGATTATTCAAACAGAAGATAAATCTACGTACAGATTGGCAATCAAACCCGTAATAAAACAATTTGGACACTAACAACGTAATATTCAGCGAGTCTAAAGCCGTATAGAAATCAAGTTATATCAGTATTTGGTAGTTTATGTCCCAAGTCTTGAGCTACTAAACTGTTATCTATAATTGAGACTGAAATTGAAACCTGGGTGATTAAGCCACATCTGTTGAATGAATTAGTGTAACTATAAAAGTTTCAGTGCTAAAAAGATTAAAATATGGAAGATATTATTTTTAATCCTGTTGCTTAAGGTAACAGGTACATTTGAAATACAGTCATGGATTGGTTAGTTAGACTTACACACCATTATAGTATTTTTGAGCAACCTACTGCTATATTCATCATCATCATCCTGGAGTTAGTCACGGTCGAATCAGAATCTTTCACCTGCTGGGTACTTTTTTCTCACAAACCATTATTGATGTGCAGGTATTGCAGTTAGATCAACTGTTGGACTCTTTAAGACTCCAACTGTCCGAAATTACTGCCATAGACGTTTCTATGACAACTGGAATAATAAAACCACTATTATACTACACAAGTTTTTGTAAGTGAGCTTAAATCGAACCCGCTATTCTCTAATATCGAATGCTTTATCGTCACACCACATCCATCCATCCAGACTAATATCCATACTTTAATATTATGAATGCGAAATTGACTCTGTCTGTCTGTCTGTCTGTGTGTTACGCTTTCACGCCTAAACCACTGAACCGATTTTGATGAAATTTGGTATTGGGGTAGATTACACCATGAGAAAGGACATAGGTTATGTTTGGTCGCGATAACCAACATCAACGCGGGCGGAGCCGCGGGCAAAAGCAAGTCGTCTATAGTTTTTATTTATCTGAATAAACCTATGGACTATGGTAGGGCCCATCCGACAGTAAACATACAGCCAATAACAATGTGCCCGCTAGATTTTTTTTTTAATTTATCGTGCGCAAAATCCCCACGGATACCACCCCCCCCCCCGGAGCCGGTGGAGGCGGTTATGTCGGGCTGGAACCGACTAAAACGCACGCCGTCTTTGGGTCTTTGGTTGCCGGAGGTGAGAATGCAGGAAACATATCTCTCGCATACCCAGGACCATCTCTTTCGAGATGTGGGGACCACAGTGTCCCCATCTAACCCCGGGTACGGGGAGACGCACTTTACGCCGCCGCCGCTGCCTGCTTCTGCTAGGGTAACAGGCGGCTCCACCGATCACCCCCAGGCAATGTGCCCGCTAGATGGCATTAGGCTTACCCCCTGTTACGTACCTACCGCTAACATTCTAACCGAAAATCATAGTTGGCGTATTGTGAGTGTTGAAACTCCTCTGTCTACCCCTTCTGGGATTTACCGGCGTGAATACAAGTACTGACTTGAAGTTATAGTGTTTACCAGAACTTTAATATTTATAACCGATAATCTTACCCTAACAAAGTTTCTGCCATTTCCGCCTCCGCCTTTCATTACTACGGCGTTGGTCTCACTGCGGGCGTGGCGCGGCTCTTGTACCGATTATTATTTATCGCTTCGATTGCATTCAGTTTAGTTTATCTATGTTTACTGTACTACTTGTATGGTCCAAGTCAGAAGATGATAGATGAATATAATATTTATTAAATTGATAGCTCCTAATTGTTGCTCCTGTTTTCCACTCCCGTTCCCGCTGCACCCTCTTATACAACGGTATAGTTATTTAAACAGCAACAGAGTTAAACACACTGTCACTTCTGCGTGTATGCCGATACCGGTCGAATTTGTTGACATTAATGATCACCGCTCCGTTCCGTTGAGTAGTAGCGTGATATTAAATATTCTATCTGTTACTTTAATGTATAAGCTTATTGTAAAGTTTCATGAAAATCCATTCAGTAGTTTTTACGTGCAACAGTAACAAACATCTATCCATACATACATACATCCATCCATACTCACTAGCATTCGCGTTTATAATATTAGTAGGATGACAAAATCAGGGATTATTTACATGCCTACTGATTGAAAGATAAAATGTTCATCGCGGAGATACAGGGTCAGTCGGCAGTAGCTTCTGTATTGCCAAAATATATCAATTAATGTGCAGACTGGGTGTTAAACAAGCTACGAGACGTCGTTGGTATCGCTTTGTACCGTTCAAACCATATATCTATCTATCAATAAATAGGTACATATTATGTGTGTGTGGAGGAACGATGTGTCATATTCCTCTAACACAAATTGTAATAATAAAAATTATAAACATGTGGTTTGTTGTTTGAGATAAAGTTAACAAGTGTGTTCTCCTTTAAATTAACAATATAAATAGGTACATTACCTTAAAGATTTGGGCGCCTTGGAGAAGCACATGCCTAAGATAGTCAATCAAGTAGGTTGAAGACTTTTAATCTGCCGGAGGTAAGCTAAATGAAACCACCGCACTGAGGTTTAAGGTTTTATTCTCTAGCGCTCCAGTGTGCTTATTATAGTAAGATCTTTATGCTAGTTTCAAATTAACTAAGTAGATTAAATTTAAGAACTACATGACATATTACTCTTGTCACCAATGCAATTTTTTAAGGTTTTTAAAGTTAAATTTTAATTAAATGTAAACGAAAGCTCACGGCATCCCTCGGCGAGTGTGTGAAGGTTCACCTCAACCAGCGAAGCATAATATTCCGCTCAACAAGCCATTATTTCAAGATATTGCACATGCTTGTTCGTATGGTTGAGAAATCCTTCAAACCATCAGAGACAAGTCCCAAGAAAGGCCAAAAGTTAAAGTACAAGAAAAGCTAAAGGAAAGTTAAAGTTAAAGTTAAAGTTGAAGTTAAAGTTAAAGTTAAAGTTAAAGTTAAAGGCGGCTCCAATGGAGACCTGAAATAAAATTTTAGGTTATTAGAACAATTCCTATCAGAATACACGAGGTCCTAATTTCCCCCGACCAGGCAAGACGATCGTCGTTGGGATGTTGTACATAATATTGCACCAGCGCGACAACTTCTCTTTCGCGATGCAGGATTCGTAGTGACGTAGTAGTTCAGCTTGATGTCACTAGATGCCGCTGGGTAAAGTTCTGTAAAAAGTACAGGTACCTACAATTTTTCTTTTTTTATTTATGGCACGTAAAATTGACTTCACCTCGCCTGATGGTAAGCTGTAGGCAAAGTCTCAGGCAAGAGGGTCACCCGTATTATGTTAACAATGGTGGCACTCAACTTGACGGCCTCATCAGATGCTTTTCAATACTCAATACTCTCCTATTTTCTTTCTTTCTTCTTTCAATACATTTATTGCGTTCCATAATGTGATACAGATGTCATATTTATACTTTATGTTATTTTACGCCTCGCTTATAGGACCTGAGACTGTAAGGCTGGTTTTATCATTACGCGTTTCGGCAGCGCCGTTGGAGCGCCCGCGTTCAGAGATATATGGGAGTAGAAGTTGCGTTTTAGTGTCGCGCGCTTGGGCAGCGCCGTTTAATAAACGCGCGATGTTCGACGGCGCTGTCCAAACGCGCGCTGCTCATTCGCTTCTACGGCCAGTGTGCGTTTTAGTGTGACGCTGTTGAGACGCGCCGTCGTAGGTATAATTGTGTAAGAAATGAATTACATCGATACGGCACGACACGACTGTCTCACAGCAGCGGAACGCGTGCTAATAATCTCGTTTTATAGTGCACCGCTGTTCAAACGCGTGCTGTTAACAGCGCGCTGCTCAACGGCGCGCCTAGCGGCGTGACGATAAAACCAGCCTAAGAAGGAAATTGTTTATTTATAGGCGCAGTTTAAACAGTAAAATTTCTAGCAGGCAGCGTTTGGTCGTCGATGGGTAGAAGTTTTGACACATTGACACTGTGCTGTGCTTTTATAATGCTCCGAATCGCCAGTTTCCAATCATCTCACGAAAATATTCCTTACTAGCTTTTGCCCGCAACTTTGTCCGCGTTAACTTTGAAATAGAAAGGTTTAGGACACACTGCTCCTATTCCCGCGACCCAGATAAAGTTCCTTAAAATTTCTGTGAGCCTGGTACTTCATGCCAATGTACTAGGGTCACAGAAATACTGATCACGTGACTGCGACCCACAGCAACATATATCTTATGTTTGAATGATTGCGATCAAACAAACGTAAGATATTAAGTCTGATCTAGACCTTTCTAATAACAAAAACCGCATCAAAATCAGTTCAGTAGTTTTTACGTCCATCGCGAACAAACATTTCCAATTTACAGATATAATACTATAGATAGATAGAAGAAAGAAAGAAAAAAAGAAAAAACTGGCCAAGTGCGAGTCGGTCTCGCCCATGAAGGGTTCCGTAGCAGCAAGTTACATAATATAAAAGTTCTTGTATTATTTTTGAGCTAATTCAATGAAAGGCGAAAATTGCTGTTTATGACGACTTAAAAAAAAACTACTCACTAGATCTCGTTCAAACCAATTTTCGTTGGAAGTTTGCATGACAATGTTCATCATATATTTTTTTAGATTTATCATTCTTTTACTTTAGAAGTTAGGGGGGGGGGGGGGGGAATGTGTGTGAATGTGAACCCCACATTTTTGAAAGTGTCTCTCGCGCAAACTACTCCAATTTGGAAAAAATTTCACATAAAATTTCACAAAAAGTTCACATAATACATGTACCTACCAAGTTTCAACAGAATAGGCCTTTCGGAGAAAAGTGGCTGTGACATACGGACGGACAGACAGACAGACATGACGAATCTATAAGGGTTCCGTTTTTTGCCATTTGGCAACGGACCCTAAAAAACATTTATTCTAGACACGCACAATGAACATCCATCCACTAAGTAGGTACATAAATATCTTATAATCTACAATACGTAGGTATATATACAATCTATGCATAATCACTGTGCGATCCCTATATTATGGCCGTCATCTCAGCATAAATGCTACGCTTAACGATAAGAATGCGTAGCGCTGGTTTTCGGATGGGGCCACTGGTGACGTCACTGCACGCACATACACACATGAAAAAAAAAATGAAAAGTATACAAGGACAAGCAAACAAAAAAAGAAGATAGAAGATACTTAATAGATTCCGCTTAAAACTTAGACCAAAAACGATAATTTATGCGCCATTTCGCAGCTTGTTGGCACAAACTTTACTATTGTCTTTTAAATCTACATCATTGAGCACACTTCGCGCCGTGGACCCTTTGTGCCCCCGACGTGCCCCCGACTATTCTGATTGGTTTTACAATTAATTGGGGGACAAACAATCTGTTTGTGAGTGCTTTGTTTTATTTTGTAAAAGTTTTGCAAGGTATTGTTTTGATTTCTACCTGATTATAAATGGAAAATTGAAAGAAAATTTTAATTTAACACCGAATTCAAGCTCTGGGTTTAGGTTTGGTAAATTAAAGTTAGGTATGTAAATAACGGCAAAATCTTCTAATATCCATTTTTTGTATGCATCTATGCGGGAGCAAGGGAAGCGAGCTTTATGAGAGATCAAACACTTTTGACAATAAATACTATACCTAATATTACTGCTTTCAAAGGTTGAACTGTGGACTGTGTGTTTAATAAATAAGTTATGGGAATAATTGCTTAGGGAACTTGAATAGGGCTTATAACTTTGATTCATCTATTTCCTTCTATACCTACTCCTTTATAGGATTTTTTTCCGGGAGCAACTGCCATCTATCGAATCACCTTCAATCATCAGGCTTATCAACTTTGAAATGAATTAATTTTGAGCCTACTGGGTTTCAAAACTCAGGCGTCAAGGTATAATTCGTTTGTAGGCAATTGTATAAAAATGTTTAGTAAAATTCCTCAGGATCTGATAGCCATGCCACATAATAAATTTAAAATTGAAGTGAAAAATTGCGTAATAAAAAAGGTTATTATAAATTAGACGTATACTTAAATGTTAAAGATGCATGGTCATTCTAATCTTATCTCTTGCTCGCACTGTATAAATTTGTTATAAATAAAATAATAAAAAAAGAAGGATAATCGAGTTCACTGAGTTTCTTGCTGGTATCTTCTCAGTAGAACCAACCTACCGAACCAGCGAAAGAATCATTTTCCAATGATTTATTTTATTTATTTTTTCTGTGATTGACATTATTGTAGAATTCTGACGTTTATATGTGCTCTTTATGTGCCTAAACTGAATAAATGAAATTGATTTATTGATTGGTTGGCAGCATGAGTGTGAACCACACTGTATGGGACCATGTGTTTGCCTGCCACGTGAATATGTAAAAAAATATTCTGGTAGACCCGAAACACCTATAAACCTCTAATTTATATACTCATCATTGTCCCCAGGTTCTACGAGACTCCTCAAACCAACGGCTCCCACGAGGAGTACCCCCCTCAAGCCAAGCGAGCCGCCTCCAGCCTGTTCCTCAACCCGTCTCCGTTCTTGTATCCTCTGCCCAGCAACGCGACACTCTTCGACTACTCGCACCCCTATCACGGTTACCATGGCAACCAGGAAGGAGGGTTTGAGAGAAGAGATGGTAAGTTGAAGCCAAATGAGGTTTTTTGAATTTGTTTATAACAGGTCACAGCTGGATGTAGGCCTCTCCGAATTTACCCAATAGAACCGGATTTTTCGCTTCTGCAGCCAATCAGTCTATCTGTAATCCTATAGACAATCATCATCCACATAAAGACGTTAGTTCTGATTGCATCCAAGGCCACGGTGTCCGTCTTTCGGCTCTTTCTCCTCCACTTCGCACGATTTTGGGCGTCCAAGGTAGGGAGACCGTTTGCACGTATGTCACCCTCCACGACGCCAAGCCACCACTTCTTGGGCCAGCCCCTTCTACCTGGACCGGGTGGGGGCGCCATTGCCAGGCATTTGTTACCCACGTAGCTGGGCGGTTGCCGCAAGACGGGACCGCACTAACGGAGGCGACTCTGTTGCATTTTTGACATGAAGGCTGTAATCCTATAGATTTTTTTTAAATTATTTATGCACGAAGTATAAAGGCGGACTAAGGGAAGGTTCATATCTGACGGAACATGCGTCGCGTATTATCGGTCGCGTAACGCCAGAACAGACAAATGTATAGAAAAACACTTGACCGTTCACACTCAACCGATGCTACGTTAGTGCGTCGAATTAATTTAATGCCGTATAATATAGGATATATAATAATAGCTAAAACGATTTTTATAAAATTGCAAGTGTCTATTTGCGTACGTGTGGTGTGAGTCCCTGCTTGGGTAAGATCATTGAGAAGGAAATAATCACATTCTTTGTCCGTGGTTACGATTCAACATTGGGCCTTATAAGCGGCGCATATCCTGTGTGATTTTCCTACAAATATTTACAATAAGCCGAAATCAAAATCGCTAACGTAAAGTGTATTTTCTTCTAGATCACAGAATAGATGTCTAATTAGAAGATAATTATAGATATCCAGGAGTACCCTGAATGTATTTTCTGATAGTAAAACACTAAAAACCTCAATCGTATTATTCTTAGGAGGTATAACAGTCCGAGACGTGTCCTCAATGAACGCGTCGTTCTCAGAGCCCCGGCTGGGTGCCAGCTCCTCCGGACTCCTCAAGAGTGACGATGAGTGGAAGAACATAAACACGATGCTGAACTGTATCCTCAGCATGGTGGAGAAGACTAAGAGAGCGCTGGCCATCCTGCAGCAAAGAGGTAGGTAATGGATGGATTTTTGATAGCAGTATACTTACACCAAAAAATGCCCGCTGTGTTTCTTGCCGGAGTCTTATCTGTAAGTCTAGTCTGGGTCGCGTTTTGAACCGGGTGGTCAATTTGCTAAACTAGTCTTTATTTTTTTAAATTTTACGTATTTTAAGTCCCGGTTTAGAAGTCTATAGTATAGACTACTTATTCTTTTTTTTATCATTTATTATGTATAGACTATATAGAATACATGATGTTTTATTTTGACTTTGATTACCTAGGTATACCTACAATAAGTCAGATGTTTTATAACCGTGATGACAGTGAGCCTATTGTCGTCAACGGGGCAATACTTAACTCGAAGGTTATCTGGTGTAAGTAGGTGCTACGTTTCAATTGCAGACCCGGACAAACTGCTTTTGGATTTTTTTTTGCCTGAAAATTGCACAAGCTCTCTGGGTCTCCTGGTAAACTAGTTATAATACCTACCGGGTGTAAGGGGAACGCTCCCGGAGCCGAAAGCCCCTGGTAGTACTCCAGGTACTTACATAACATATTGGCATAAAAATCGATCTGGACAATAAAAAATATTAATGTTTTATTTAGCATCTCTTATAGCTAAATGAAACGGTAATTTCATTTTAAAAAGTTGCATTTAGCTTTGTTAACACGATGGACAGTAAATAATGCATTCACGGTAACCAATTTCCATCAGGTGGGGTCGCCACACAAGTCGTATTTTAAATTAAAACTAAAACCCGACTACCGAAAAATCACACTATAAAATTGTAACAAACAAGAAAATATCAAGGATAGCCGTGGTCGTATGCCACTTTACCCTAGAATATATTGTTTTGTTAAAGTAAGTGGCATACGACCACGGCTATCCTTGATATTTTCTTGTTTGTAACATTTTAGAGTGTGATTTTTCGGTAGTCGGGTTTTAGTTTTAAACTTTATTTTTTATTTACATTATTTTGGGGCAAGGTAAAGCTAATAATTTATACATATTTGAAATGTGCTTCTTAAGCCCTTTCATTTGATACCAAACACGGCATATTTATCTCAAATTTATTTTTTAACACAGTACCTTATGAGCGCTAGGGGGCGCCACACAAGATTGAGTGACAGATCATATAGCCTATAACTATCGGACGATAAAGCCGCTTGTAACGATACCTCATTTGTCTAGTTCTAATAAGTAGTTGAGGAGCTATGAGGGAACAAATGAACAAACATACATACATACATACATACATACATAGCCTGTCAAAATCATAACCCTCCTTTTGGCTTCGCCGTAGTCGGGTAATAATGCTTTCACGGTAACCACTTTCCATCAGGAGGGGTCGCCACGCAAGTGGTATACAAAAAAAAACTTACTTACGTGCGATTTTGAAGATTAGTTCGATCACTCCATCAGATCAGGCCCTTAAGAATCGGAAAATTGTTCGTGACGTGTTAATAGCCTCGCTAGCCATCACGAAGGACTAATAATGAACAAAGACCTCATTATCCCAGGTGTGGAACCAACGGAGAGCAACGACATCAAGCGAGCAGCCAGTGAGATCATGGCGACGGCAGTCAGGCAAACGGAGGAGAGGGTCGCAGAGGTGCGGAGACGGGCGGAAGACGCAGTTAATCAGGTATTGTGCTCTTCTTCTTAATACTCCAACCCTGTTCCCTGGTTTTTTATGTAGGTCACGTCAATTTGACTTCATTTCGTCTGATGATAAGCTGAAGTCTCAGGAAAGAGGTTCACCATTACAGACATGTGCCATGTAACAATGGTGTCACTCAACTTGACGGCCTCGTCATGTTTTTTAACATACAAGCAGTATGTTGAAAAACATGATGAGGCCGTCAAGTTGAGCTTTAGAAAGAAGGAATCAAGTAAGCTGACAAGTAATCCTGGTTTGTCTGTTTTTCTGATGTTGTTTACACTTTTTAGGTACGGACTTCATGGAAGGTATTTTGTTATAGTTTGTTATATTGACATGTTTGAGAATCCTGATTGAGTTCATTGAAGACGCTATCAACATCTTTGGGGCTTAAAATATCTCAACAGCTACCTGGTACACAACTACAAGCTAAGTAATTCCCATCAATTGAGAGGTTTCGGATGGGATCCCTTTCGTTAACATAATACGAGTATATAAATATCCTAGCTAGAGCTTTTATTCAAAATTCAACTTATCAAAAACTGATTTAACGTCTCGTATTATTTATATATTCCTAAAATCTTTTGGCACATTGATTTTGGCATGAATTATACTTGGTCATAATTGATTTTTAGCAGGATATGTACTGTGGAATAATTATATTTAGGTTAGGTTAGGTTATTAAGGTTGAAAAAAATATGCATAAATAGGTATCATTAGTCTAAATTACCATGCCAAAATATTTTATGGTTATTTTTTTATGCAAATGGATAGTGAACCGTTTCGGACGGCAGTTGCTTCCATAAAAACCAGATTATCATCCTGAGGCTCCTCATTTTTAGAAGTTGACAATAATAATCTTTCTAACCAACCAGACAGCGTGGAAACAGTAGACCAAAGCCTCCTAATATTTATAGAGGCCTATGTTCAGCAGTCGACTGTGATGCCTGATTGATTGAATCCTTCTTACCCAGGTTAAACGCCAGGCCCTTCTTGAGCTTCAGCGCGCGGTAGGAGCTGCAGAATCGAAGGCCTTGGAGCTGGTGGCGGCTGAGAGAGGCAAGGTGGAGAGGATGGGCGAGAGGCGCCACTCGCCGCCACCCGGCAGGGAACTCAGCCCTAATGCCAGCAGCCAGCAAAATGTAAGTGTCTCTTTAACTTAGTTCACTGGATTTGTTATGTAGGTACCTACTCATTTCTCTTTTTTGATATCTGATTATCTCCATATCAAGTATACTAGAGGCTCTATGTAACATCGCGGTTTCAAAACATACATACACTGGTTCCTTTCTTGGTGCAACACAAATGTGCCCAATACAAGGACTAAATAATTTAATAAATAACACTGTTTAGTATTAGGTATGTTTGTGTTGCATTAATAATAAAATGTATTTTTTTTTCTATCTTTCTTTCTTTCATACATACATAGGTACATACATTCAGCAGCTTTTCCCAGCGGAGTAGGCAGAGACTATAGTTTCCTCTTGCTACGATCCTGGCATACCTAGATCTTTCTCTTCTGCTACTTTCATGCTTGTTTTCATACACGCTCGCCGGTATTGGGTACTCTTGACATGTCCTTTCTTTAAAATGTGTGCTATTTGATTGACATACGCATGGCTAGGTCGACCCCGACCGGGTCGCCTATTCACCCTCGCCTCATAAATTATTTTCAAAACTCGTGATTTTAATTTGTTAATATGGAAAACCGATCCAGTGCGATTCGCACTCGTGCACTAAGGGTTCAGTATCGAGAAAAAATACAAAGTTATTAATACTAATATCTCGAAAGAGATGGTCCTGGGCCTGCCGAGGTGCGAGAGATATGTTTCCTGCATTCTCACCTCCGGCAACCAAAGATCCAAGACGGCGTTCGTTTTAGTCGGTTCGAGTCTGACATAACCACCTCCACCATCTCCGGTGGGGCTGGTATCCGTGGGGATTTTTCGCACGATAAAAAAAATGCTTGCTTGCATTTTATGGGTTGATGTAAGGAGAGGCCTATGTGCAGCAGTGGACTAAAATATGCTAATTGATGGCCTAATGTGGTCTGTCCAGTGCTGCTGGAACTGCGGGCGCAAGGCGCAGGAGACGTGCTCCGGCTGTAACGCGGCGCGCTACTGCGGCGCCTTCTGCCAGCACAAGGACTGGGAGAACCACCACCAGGTAACACTCTAGCTCAGCTTTTTAGCCAACACCTGTGGAGTCAAGCCCTGCAAGCCTGCTGATGGATAGACTAGGCTCTGACGCGGGTTTTTCTTTTGGATTTGGAGGGTATAGGAACTTTTGCTGTCTGACCAGACGGCAATATATGCTACTAGCTTTTGCCCGCGGCTCCACCCGCGTGGATGTCGGTTATCGCGAACAAACATAGCCTATGTCCTTTCTCAAAGTCTAACATATCCCTATACCAAATTTCATCAAAATCGGTTCAGTGGTTGAGGCGTGAAAGCGTAACATACAGACAGGCAGACAGAGTTACTTTCGCATTTATAATATTAGTATGGATGAATATAATCTTAAGGAACATTTATTTGGGAATAACGCTTAGATAATGATGACTACATCTACAGTCCATTTCCAATTTAACTGTAGAGCGACTGAACTTCAATACTTTTCGTGAGACGACTGCCATATGACCTCCATAACCAATTGGCAATATCAAAGATGTAGATAGACTGGACTGACTTTTGAGGGCTCCAACTACCCGTAACGACTGCCATAGATGTTCGTATGGCAACCGGAACCGATGGCTAAACGTGATCTTGGAGGCACATAAACACTTAGACCAATACAATTAGGTATGGATAATATTATAATTCCCTAGAACTTTATAAAAAACCTGTTCTTCTTCCAGGTATGCAGCGGCCGAGACCAGAAACCAACCACCCTTCGCACATCACCGCCAACCACACAACCATCGCTACCAAAACCGTTAACCCGGTCCACAACCCCCATCACAGCAACCTCGACCAACCCCACACCCGCTCCTCTACCGGACACCAGGTTGTCGCTAACAACCCTCAACTCTGCGGAGAGGTTGCTGAATAACCAAGAGAGGGAGAGGACTGAGAGGTTGACGCTGGCGAATCTGTCGACGGCGCAGGGGTTGATTGGGATAGGGAAGAAATGACGACTCAGCAAAGACACGTTTGTCAATGCTGCTAGGTTTCCTAGGAAGGTCAGGAGGTAGACTGTTGAAATAAATGTCTGTTGATGTAAATTTGAACGAATTTTACAGCATTAAGTATGCTAACTATACAAATCGAATACATAGGGAACCATAACTGAAAACTACATCACAACATGGATGACAACATGGATTTGCACAAACAGAAACATCCTCTCACCCCAAATGCATATACCGTCTCCGATCCGTTATGGGTAAAAATAATCTTCTCGGGCGGGATTCGACTTACCCTTACAGGGGGAATGCCTTGAGCAACTTGAGAAAACGAGACACGCCCGATGTGATTCAAATTTCCCTTCATATCCGTCTTTAAGGAGACGGTGGAGTCATCTACCGATATTCTTACGAACTATCGGAACCAATGAATGATGTTACAATCATTTTTAATGTAAAAATGTTTTATTAGTTCTCTCAACTATATCGATAGTGATGATTCTAATTTGACAGCCTCTGTAGCGTGGCGGTAGTGCACACGACTGCCACGCAGAGGGGCGCGGGTTCGATTCCCGCTCAGTGCAAATATTTGTATGCATGAATATGGCTATTTGCATTGGTCTGGGTGTTTCTATGTATAACATGTATGTATTTACAAAAAAAAAAGTATATAAGTATGTTTATCCGCGTTCTACATTCCATAACACAAGCTATAAAAGCTTACCATGGGTCTAGATAGCGTTGTGTAGAATGTTGTGGAATATTTGTTTATTAATTTTTGTGGCGGATCGCAAAAAACTGCCAAAGTAATTCATTTTTTGATAGTTTTTGAGTTCGATCGCTGGATATCAATAGAGACATCACATGATTATCAATATTGAATCATTTGAAGTGAAATAAGTTTAAAAATGATTGTAACATCATTCATTGGTTCCGATAGTTTGTAAGAAGATCGGTAGATGACTCCACCGTCGCCGCATGGACGGATAAAAATAGAAGGGAAATTTGACTCACATCGGGCGTGTCTCGGTAGCCGAGATGGTTAAGTCATTCCCCCTGCAAGGGAAAGACTGCGGGTTCGAGTCCTGCCTGAGAAGATTCATTTTCCCTAGGTATGTATTCGATTAATATTGAATCATGTTTTAGTGTCTTTCCTATCGAGTTTCATAACAGTATAAAAATAGCCTGGATCGATTCTGCACAGCGATTTTTTGCGTTCTCTCGCTGGGTCTATAACACAATAGTCGCCAAAACGAAGCATTTTGGAAGTTTTAATGTATGTACCAATTAACCGTTTCTTTAGTAAAAATAATATATTAATGAATTAACCATTCACATTATTAAAAAAAAACAACAAATAATATAAATATAAATGTCACTTCTGTGGCTCACTTTACTTTTCGCTCCTACTCCATTATTATTAGTCTACCTCCCTCCTAATCCCGCCAGAACCTAATCCGTCAATCAGCAAGTGTACCGACTTGCAAGTGAAACGGCTTGCAAGTGTACCGGCTTGCAAATGTAGCGGCTTGCAAGTGTACCGACTTGCAAGTGTAGCGGCTTGCAAATGTACCGGCTTACAGGTGAACCGGCTTGCAGTTAATGTTGGCTGGGTGCTTTTTCAGATACTACACCCAGCAATACGTCACTGAAAAACAGTGTTTTGTTATACCAAAGAATAATTCTAAGTACCATGTAAATACTTGTAAGTATAAATTAAAATTATTCCGCACTTCTTCAATTTATCTGAACAATTTAATGAAATAGTCACGATTTTAATGTTTACAGCAAATTTAATGTGTAATTGGGGTGTTGTTGTTGTTTAATGTTTCGTCCTACGCCCGTTCGTCCCATAACGGGATGAATCCTAAAAAATAATAACATTTTTTCCTTTATATTAACTGGGATCATTTAATTGATGTAATAAAAATATATTCCAAGCTTAATGCTGCTTGGAATGTATTTTTAATGCCTATGATTTTTGAATTCTCCTTCTTCTGTAGAAGAAAACAAACGCATATGATAAAACAGTTTGACATGCATTCTATGCCTCTAAGAGGGTGGGGACGGAGTCTATCCAAAATCTGGCATCCTCCATAAAAAATAGAAACTGTATTTAGATACTAACTAAATACTAGTAAATATATATATATACACTTACAATTAATACTAAATAAATAAAATAGTTATCATAAAACAGTTTTTTTTTCTGAAAGTTCTGTGACTCGTGCCTTTGCGACGAACGGGTCTAGTACGAAATGCTAATGCACCCTGTAATTGTAATAATCACAATCTTTTGAGTGTAATTTTCACAATAATGTATAACGATAATAATTGTAAATATTATTAAGTGCCATAATATTAATAATATCATTTGCAAGTTATTGTACAATTGATTAATTAAAGCTTTATAAATACATAATAAATGTTTTACATTAACAACTGTATAATTTAAATAAATAAGAATGTATTTATTAATAGAAAATTATTATTTCTAATGCCTGGGCGTCTTATGCAATTGTTTGTAAATATATTTCTAAATAACTTTGTATAATTTAAAATTATTTATTGTATATTTATTATTCATTAAAATTAATTCAGTGAGATGCGTTTAATTTTAAGTTATAGTACAATAATTTTATGGTGACCATCATAAATTCAGGATAAATAAATTAAGTTTATATAATAATTACATAATAATTAGGTATCTTTTTTGTGTATACGATGCATTGATTAATTTACCTGTTTTTATGATAATCACAATATCAATAAATATAAGTATGTACATATAAATGTTGGGCTGTTAATTTGTTTAAAAAAAGGGTCATTCATCAACTCGCGGGCAATAAACTTGCGGGAAACCGCGGGTTGGCATTTTTGAATTTTATTTTATTTTGCTGTCGTCAACTCGCGTGAATATTAAAGTACAGTCAGAAAAATGGATCGAAACCAAAAATTTAATAAAAAACCAACTTTTATACTCGCGCATTTATACACCCGCATTGTTTAAAGTAACTGTTTACTTTCTTATATTAATTTATCTTAGATTTCTACATAGACGTGCAAAATGAGGTGAGGGGGAGACGGCAAATGATGCATAAAACATGCTATTTGTTATGGTTATGACAACGATGTCATATGAATGAAACGTCGTAGGAATATCGTCTTTTTCTTGTGGTGATTAAATTTTATTGTAGCATAACACAAAGTACATTTTAAGCTAATGAAAAATAAGCTTAAATATTGATAAGACCAAAATAGGATAAAACTAGGGGTAAAATGTAATAGTGCAGTTAATTTTTTATACATTTAAGATTTCGTCTAGTAAAAATGTGGAAATAATTTTATGTTTTTATGTATTGTGGAGATAACTTTATATTTTTATATCACAGTGGCAGACAAGCGTAGGGCCTTTTTTTATCGTGCGAAACATCGCCACGGAGCCGGTGGAGGCGGTTATGTCGGACTCGAACCGACCAAAACGCACGCCGACCGAAAGCATATCTCTCGCACCCCGGCAGACCCAAGACCATCTCATTCGAGACGGCCCCCTTCGTGTTGTGGGGACCTTAGTGTCCCCATCTAGCTCCGGGTACGGGGAGGCGCACTTTGCGCCGCTGCCGCGGCCTACTTCTGCTAGGGTGACTACGCAAACAAATAGAATATCAGACCGAAAGATTGACAAAATTTCCAAAAAAGCTATTTTTTATAGTATCTTGTTTCCGTAGTGATTTATAGGTTTTATAAATCCGAAAGTAACTCTGTCTATCCGTCTGTCGGCTTTACACTTCCAGTTAAAAAGCTATTATTTATTACTAAGCAAAATCTACTATATAAAAATAAGTCGGGTTTTCCTTCCTGACGATATAACTCCGGAACGCCTTTACCGATTTGGCTAATTTTGGTCTTGAATTATTCGTGAAAGTTCAGGGAAGGTTTTTACGGCGAGAAAAATTCGAGTAATTGCCGGGAACCGACATCCACGCGGGCGGAGCCGCGGGCAAAAGCTAGTGTAAAATAATTATAAACATGTTCTATCAGGTAGGCTCTGCGCTTCGACCGGGCTCGGTCTGCGAAAGATGTCTTGCGGTGTTCCGCAGGGATTGGTCCTGGGACCGCTACTGTGGAACATCGGTTACGCCTGGGTGCTTCGCGGTGAGCTCGCGGACGGTGACGCCGTCACGTGTTATGCGGATGACACGCTAGTGCGCGCTCATGGAGGACGGAGGTCGTTCTGCGACCTCCGACGTCCGGTTCGCCTTCGCTCTGCGCGGGCTTCCCGGGCCCGGAGTCTAGTCCGGACCCAACCGACCACCTCCTTCTCGAGCATTACTTGCCAAGGAGGCGGCCGCACCCCAAGCGTTCGCACATCGTACCATCGCTGTGAGCAATGTGGCGAGTGTGAGGACTCCCACCCCCAGAGCTGCCACTAGGAACCGCCTCGGCGTGTCCCACGCCGGGCACTCGGTCAGCGTGTGCAGCTCTGTGTTCTCGCTCGCATCACTGTGATGGCACTCGGACGTTGGCTCCTTACGGATCCGACACAGGTAACTCCGTTAATCACCTGCGTCAGCCGGTACGAGACGCTGCCGTGTGGCCTGTCTAGCCATTCCTTTATGATGGGTCTTATCGCCGATGTTACGGCATGCCCTGCGCTTGGTCGCCCAAGTCGTAGCTCCCACTCAGCTATCATGTCCCGGTGGAGCTAGGACCTCACGGCCTGAGTTTCTTCAGGCTCGGGTTCTCGTCCTTGCTCCCGCGCCTCCTTTCGATACCGATATAGCATCGAAAGGGCTTTCGCATCCAGGTTCCACGGTAGGGATCCGGCAAGAGAGACTCACCGCCTCCAAGGATATCGTGCGGTACCCCCTAATGGCCCTGCTGGTCATTGCACGCTGCGGCCCACCCACGTGCGCGTCTGCTGGGTGGGCCGCAGCGCAGAGCGGAGACCCTGACAGTCTACAATGCGTTGTAGTCTGTCAGGGTCTCCGCCCATATCGGGCACCCATATAGGGCCATGGACCGCACGACTCCCGCATAGAGTCTCCTGTGGGAATCATCCGGCCACCTCATGTTGGGCAGTAGCCGCCCCAAAGCGGCAGCTGAGTTCTTCAATTTGGGGGCCAGTCGTCGGTAATGCTCCCCGAAGTTCCACCAGCCGTCGTGCACGAGCCCCTCCGGCTTGGAATCCTCCGGTGGCATGCTCCGAAGCCCATGAAAGAACATGGCCTCGGTTTTATGCAGCGCTACATCAAGACCTAGCCGCCGGATCCGCTCCACGACTTGGGCAACCACGGTCGTGGCCTTCAGGGTGACTTCGCGGTATGAAGCCCCGCACTCCGTCAGGCGAAGCACCCAGGCGTAACCGATGTTCCACAGTAGCGGTCACTGGACCGATCCCTGCGGAACACCGCACGACATCTTTCGCCGACCGAGCCCGGTCGAAGCGCAGAGCCTACCTGATAGAACATGTTTATAATTATTTTACATTTTGCTTAGTTTCAATACCTACACAAATAAATAAAATTGGAGTGTCTGTTTATAACGTTAAAATAATAGCTTTTTAACTGGAAGTGTAAAGCCGACAGACGGATAGACAGAGTTACTTTCGGATTTATAATACCTATAAATCACTACGGATACAAGATACTTTAAAAAATAGCTTTTTTGGAAATTTTGTCAATCTTTCGGCCTGATATTCTATTTGTTTGCTAAGTAAAGTGACTTAGTCGATTTTGAGAGGATTTTTATTGTTATTAGTTGAAACGTAATTCTCGTAACAGAAATCTGTTCAAAATCTAATCCCGATCTAATCTCCCAAATGTCTACAATGGTATTCTCGTTACACACTTTTCAAGATCGAACGTTGACTGTAATGTTATTATATTGAACTAACATTTGAAAATGTGCAAATCGATCAAAAAATGGTACCTACTATGCAAAACTTTGTAACTGATCTATTAATTATTAAAAATGGATTTTTCTGATTCGAACGTGCGGTGTGAGGAAATGAAATCTGCGCGGGGGTGTGAGCTTCCATTCTGTGCGCTAGTACTATTACCTATTCGGTGATATTACTTTGATCCTTTTTCGTAATATGTCCATACCACGACAGTCACTCGCTTTTCTTTTTTTCATTCCTTGATACCACTTACAAACTTCTTCTATTATACTATATTCTATAACATAGCCTAAAATATCTTATAAAGTAACTACATTTAAAATAGGTACCAAACTATATTAAATTTGTTACAAAGTTTTCGTAACTGACTGTACACAAATACGTCAATTTTGACAATCGCGCGAGTTGACGACAGGAAAATAATCAAAAATTGAAAGTTGCCAACTCGCGGTTTCCCGCAAGTTTATTGCCCGCGAGTTGATGAATGACTCTAAAAAAACAGCTAAGGAAGCTAACCTTTATTTTACCACTTATTCAGTAGGAACTCAATTTTTAACCGACAGCCCTCTACTAACTAAATAGTTACAATTTTAAATACACGTTCCCCTATGCAAAAGTGCAATATTATTAATAAATTCTATTAATATCAATGTATAAAATTTCGAATTTAATAATGTGTAAGACTTTAGTATAACGATGTTTTAGTTCTTGATAAATAATTAATAATTGAGTATTTGCGTCGTAATGAAATAAAAGAAATGTTAGAAATATTTATGTTTGTTTTATTTACTTTATTGTGATACGTAAAGTAGGTACCTGGTTTGAATCCCAGGTCCAGTAAATATACCATACAGAGTTACAGAGGTAGTAGATGTCCATAGTTGACGGCAATAGGCCAAACTTTTCTTAGATCGGACCTATACAACGAGGATGCTAACAAGCGTCGGTGGCTTAGTGGTTAAGGAGTCGGCCTTACGATCGAAAGGTCCCGGGTTCGAATCCTGGTCATTACTCTGCCGACGTTAACCCACTCCTAACACAAGCAATTTAGCTTAGCTGGAGGGGTTAGAGGGAATATTAGAAACTTCGGTTCTAATATTCTTTAAAAAAACACCGCTCTCTGCTTAACCCTTAATAAAGAAACCCCTTAATAGGGTTTCTTTATTAAGGGTTAAGCAGAGAGCGGTGTTTTTTTTAGAGGCATCATTCAAGCGCACACCCTTCTTTGCTTTTACCGTTGCGATTGATTTCTGAGAAAGCCTCTCTGTAAGCCCGGATTAACACCAAAAAAAGTGCTTACACCAGAGCCCCATTCCGAAGACTACAGCGAGATCTCATATACCTTTATAATTCTGGTAGGTAAACTTCTCACTGACACTGAAGGTAATGTCAATGATTACAAAATCATCGTTGAAAAATCATTCATTGGTTCCAACAGTTCGTAAGAAAGTTGGTAGATGGCTCCACCGTCGCCCTTAAAGACGGACATAAAAGAAGGGAAATTTGAAGTAATTCAGGTGTGACTCAATAACTCAGTTGGAAGAGCATTCCCCCTGTAAGGGAAAGGTTGTGGGTACAAGTCCCAATTGACTGCTTCTTTTTCCCGATGTATTTCGAGATTACAAATATTTAGAAGTATCGTGGAAGCGTCGTGGGTATTGTAAAAGGTGACTAAGGGATATGGCTGTTCTGTTAACGGGACACTGTCGAATAAACACGCACCTGACACTTATAGGAGTTCAAACCGAGACGAGGAGACCAGCCTACACCTGCTTGCCAAATGTCCCATGAACTCACGAATAAGATGAGAAAATATGGGAACACACTAGAAACACAAGGCCTTGAGGATCTGAAGGTGGAACAGATGTACGATTCTGCAAAGAAACAGGTAGGTTCGATGGAACGCCGTGATTGCCGGGAAATCCTTGGCCTCCCCAGGGGAGGATTAGGTTACTGGGTGCAATGGCCCACACAAATAGGGCAGTCCTCGATTCTACTAAAGCCAAACCATAGTTGTGCCGCAGTGATTGCAAAGAACGACATTAAATAATAGACTTTAAATCGATGGTCTTAAAGTTCAAAATTAAATTGACTTTTTGCAGAGTGAATGGAGTGCCATTTTTTGCGCTGACTATGGCATCACAATGGTTTAGCTTTAGTAGATGAAGGGCCTGATCAACCGTCCATCCGATCAACGACGTCCCCCACTGGAAGTAAGAAGTAAGTAAGTATGACTGTTCTCCGTACGACAGTAAAAATATAGCCTATAAATAATTGCCCACTTGACGGCAATAGATGGCAAAATGTGGGTGTTAAGACACCTCTGCCTACCCCTTCGGGGATTTACAGATTTATGAGTATGTGTATAAAAGAAAAAACTTCCACTGCAAGACACTATCACCTTGACTTATAGTAATCCAAAATAAGGAAATAAGAACGTTATTTAAATAATGACTAATAAAATAATGATTGGCGCATTATTTATTAAAGATTTGTCCGCGAAATTGCGTGACGCATTGACACCGCTTTGTTCATTACTGTTTAAGGATGTTGACCTCATTGTAACTGTAAGGTCACTCGGAAGTTCGATGTGGTCATTCTAAGTACATACGATCGTGTATTTATTTCTGAAAGGTACGCTTACAGATTACGGTTGGAACTCCTATAAGTGTCAGGTGCCTGTTTAGTCGACAGTGTCCCGGTGATAGAACTTTAAGGACTTGGATTACTACCATTGCATGACAGGAATTTTTTTAGACCAGTTACCTGTTAACTCTTAAATAGATAGCAATCCAAATGTTGTTAGTACAGTATGAAAAAGGCAATTTAAAAAAAAATTACGGAATATACAATAATGTTAACGGGAGTAGAGATTTATGCGATCAATGTAAGTAAGTATAGGTAAAATATCTCCGACATGGAATCCAACATGCAAATAATACAAACATAGAAAAAATAAAACCTCGCTTTTCTATGCAGTCGGATAAACACCACACAGTTTACTTAAAAAACATTACTCTCCTTCCTTCGGTAGTCGGGCAAAAATAGAGGGACACTACACTATGAGTTTGAGACGGTAAATAAGATAAGATAACTTTATTGACAAATAAAAGAAAACAATTTAACATTAATCCATCAAGTAACACTGTGAACACTTCAGCTTAACATGTCTAGCCGCAACAGCCATCAAGACTAGCCCCTCCCGTTTCCGTGCTAGTAAAATAACTGTGTTACAGGTAGGTTAAGGATAATCTCAAACAGCACAATTGTAGCCATCGCATGGTTACCTTATATGGATATAGATTTTCTGAATCCCCAAACTAGGCATGCCAGCTACTGAGCCAGTCAGCTTCTATCCACGGCCGGTGTAACCTGGTCGAAACGTCAGGCAAATCAGAGATATGTACCTATACCATGATCTCGTTAATTCCCGTTAACATTATTGTAATCATATCACCCGATAGTTTATAAGATAGGTACCTACTACATTCGTCTGCTAGCTGCGGCACGGGTTCAATTCCTACTCAGTGTAAATAATTGTACACATGAATATATATCGGAGAACGCGAGAGTTTAAAAGTTCAAATCGTAACCAAAATTACGTCGGTAGTGTTAAGTGTTATGACCAGAATTCAAACCCCTCGATTATAAGGCCAAGTTATCCCTAAAGCTACCAATGACTTCTAACCTTCAAGCCAGAGAGGGAAGTCTATACCAGAGTCACGCTGCTAGCATATGCGATTGTCGTGGCCCCTTAAGATTCTATAGGGGCCCCATTGCAGATAATCAACTCTACTAAGAAAAGGCTGACATGATACCATTCTTAGAAGGTAAGCAGTTCTAAGAAATTAGAGCAAGTAAAATGTACTTCATAATATATTACGATCGTCACGACTTCGTTTACACCTAGTCTTTAACTTAAGTGTCCACTTAGGTGCGATTAAGTTGAATACACAAGTTCAATAAAGTTTTTATTAAATACTCATTAATGATAGGCTTGTGATTGCCTTATCATTCACGGTTTTATATCTTTGCTGGGGTAGGCAGACGAGTGTTAACACTTACATTTCCCATGACAGCCTCTGTGACATGGCGGTAGTATACGCACTGCCACGCTATTGCGCTATGGCTATTTGCATTGGTTTGGGTGTTTCTATGTAAAATATGTATGTATTTACAAAAAAAAGTATCTAAGTATGTTTATCCGCATTCTAGATTCCATAACACAAGCTAATTAAGCTTACCATGGGTCTAGATAGCGTTGTGTAGAATGTTGTGGAATGTAGAATTTGGAAGTTTGTTCAATCTTGTAAGTGTTACAAAATGCAGAACCATCTCGAAGGGGGAAACTCATGGGTATAGTAAAATTACCCCCAGGCCCGCACTCATGGAGGACGGAGGTTGTCAAGCGACCTCCAACGCCCCGGTAGCCTCAGGGCATATCAGGCTGTGCAGGTCGGGAGAGAGTTGGGATGCCTGAGTCTCCTTCGCACCCGCACTTCGCACCTTACTTGCGCGCAGAAGGAGGTGGTGTATAGAGGCAAGTATACTTGAGGCACAGCCGACTGGACTAGCACGAGACTTGCATAAAATGTATCACTTCATGATAGGTATGGCCAGCCTTTCCAAGAACTGGCCAAGTAAAATTGACGTTAAAAAAGTCAATTCACAAGTGGTTATATCATGAATGTAGGGTTTATATCGCCAGTGGCTTTAACTACTTCGAAACCAAGTCCGCTTTGCTTTAAATATTATTCTCAAACACTTTACAGGCCCCTTAAATAGTAGAATAATGATGTTATCCATATCCATACTAATATTATAAATGCGAAAGTAACTGTCTGTCTGTCTGTCTGTATGTTACGCTCTCACGCCTAAACCACTTCTTCTTCTTCTTCTATCGTGGCGATGGCGCCTCGGCCCTCAAATTATCTTCTCCCAGTGTGCTGCCACCTGTATGGCGTTCTCGGAGGCGCACATAAGGTCCTGCGGTGTACATGTGTATGGGCATTTAGCACATGTCAACAGGTGGGCCATTGTCTGTGGAGTAACTCCACATTCACATCGCAGGTCCGCCCCCTCCGAGAACCCCCCCCCCCCCCCCCAAACCACTGAACCGATTTTGATGAAATTTGGTATAGGGGTAGATTAGACCTTGAGAAAGGACATAGGCTATGTTTTGTCGCAATAACCTACATCCACGCGGGCGGAGCCGCGGGCAAAAGCTAGTATGCTATAATTTATCCTCGATAAACAAACTATTCAACAAAAAGAGAATATTTTAATTCGGAAAGTGTATTTGAAGGAATTTTTACAGCATTAAGTATGCTAACAATACAAATCAAATACATAGGGATCAAATACATACCACGTCGCCTTAAAGACGTATAAGGTGGGAAATTTGAATCATATCGGGCGTGTCTCGGTAGCCGAATTGGTCAGGCATTCCCCCTGTAAGGGAAAGACTGCGGGTTCGAGTCCCGCCCGAGAAGATTCTTTTTCCCTATGTATTTGATCGGAAAGTGTAGTTCCTGAGATAAGCTCGTTCAACCAAACCTATCAGATTTATGATATTCAAAGTAAAATTAAAACTAAAGTTAGGATATCGGTGTAAAGGTTCTATAATTCAAGTCCCTATTTGAGCTTCTCAATCATCCCTGTCGTTCTTTGAAATAGGTACCTACTTCAATCCATATCAAAATCAGGTATTCCCAAAAACTTCTACAGATCAAAGTGCCTTTAACATTGTAGAGTAACCACAAACAAACTTCAAAAGCAAGGACTGTCCGGACAGTTCCTCAGATAAATACAGCAAAGAAACGTCACATCTTAAAATATTCCCTAAACTGGCAACTCTTTGATATATAACATTACAAAGTACTTCACTATTATGACATTTGATGCGTCTTTGTTACAAAGAGATGGCCAGAAGCAATTCAAGCTGGAAGAACAGACACGTGCGCCCCTAGCGGCGGCTGACAGCGTTGTGGCAGTTTTGTTCTCAATTTGAAATGTGTCGGCGCCCGCGGCCATTTAATTTTGGCGTAGAATTACTGGTTTTGATAGGTTTTATTATAATAATTTATACGAAAATATTTATAATTATTTAAATTATGAGTGTTATATTGTTGCTTGTAGTGTTTTTTTTATATCAGGCCGTATTAATTAGGGCCAACATACATAAATGTTTATGTACCTATCAATCAATGAGAACACCGCAGTTTATATCATAAACGTCAAAATACGTGTCAGTCCCATACATTTATTATATTATTTTCTTTCTATTCTAGGTACTAACGATTGTGCCACTCTAGAAGGGGAGTATACCCACTAATCAACCGACAAGGCTGCAAAAACCAAATTATTAATCAGTTTATTTACCGACTCTTAGGGTACATAATAACAAAATCTTGAATGACTAAATAACAGTTGTTATAACACTGTCATAAACTGTTAATCTGTGGAGTGGGAGCGGCTTTCGTTGTCACGTCCTATTTTCTTGTTGCTATGCATTATTTTTGCTATAGACGTGATTTCTTAGCTTATAACACTATCTATGCCTTGTTCGTTAGTCTTGCTTAAACTCGAGAACGGCTGAACGGACTTATTTTATCTTGGTCTTGAATTGTTCGTGGAGGTCTAATGAAGGTTTAAAAGGTTATAAAAAGTCGAATAATTGCCGGGGACCGACATCAACGCGGGCGGAGCCGCGGGCAAAAGCTAGTTATTTATAAATTCTAATTTTCTTGGAGAAATCACGTCCCAAAACCCAACTAATCAACCCATTTTGGCTCAATGGTATTTAGAAATTAATATTTTTATTTATGATTACTTTTCTCATTCCCAGGCCCATACACACTCGGCACTATGCACTGCTGGGTCCGACAGGAACACGCTCTCATCGTGATAGCCACGAGCCTCGTAATTAAGCGCTAGTGTGACAAAGCGCCATCTGTCACGCGGCCGTGGAACCAACACTCGCCAGCACTCGATGCAACTTCATTTATGTAGAGCAGTGTCCTTGATTTATTAGGTTTTTGGGACTTTCCTGTAATTAAAATGGTTATCAGATGAATTGGGTTAAGGATCTGGGTCCCTTTTTTATCGTGCGAAAGATCCCCACGGATACCACCCCCACGGAGCCGGAGAAGGTGATTATGTCGGACTCGAACCGACTAAAACGCATGCCGTCTTGGGTCTTTGGTTGCCGGAGGTGAGATTGCCGAAAGCATATCTCTCGCACCCCGGCAGACCCAGAACCATCTCTTTCAAGATGGCCCCCTTCGGGTTGTGGGGAATATAGTGTCCTCATCTGATATGATCCCCACGGATACCACCCCCAGGCCACGGAGCCGGTGAAGGTGATTATGTCGGGCTCGAACCGACTAAAACGCATGCCGTCTTGGGTCTTTGGTTGCCGGAGGTGAGATTGCCGAAAGCATATCTCTCGCACCCCGGCAGACCCAGAACCATCTCTTTCAAGATGGCCCCCTTCGGGTTGTGGGGACTATAGTGTCCCCATCTAGTCCCGGGTACGGGGAGGCGCACTTTGGGCCGCCGCCGTGGAAGAACCTAGGTCTGGGTCTACTAGTTTGATCTAAATGCAAAAGAAACGAAAAAAAAGCAAAACGAGAATGTCCTGTACATTCCCGTCCTCTTTTTTAAGGAATGAGTAGGTAATTACAGGAAGTTTAAAGGTGGTACCAGGCAATGAAAAATTGAGAAGCGAACGACTGTCGTGGTATGAAAACTATGAGAAAGACGTTCAAAGTCTTATTTTGAACGTCTTCTTAAAGAAGGCTAACAAGCGAGCAATTTGTCATGAGAACTATGTTTTCTGTCCAATGGAAAACAGCCCTATCCCTTACGACACTCATATTAAAAGATGGCTTAGTCTTCTTATCTACTCCACCGCAAACCAATCAACAAATATCCCAAAATAAACTGACATACATGGTCACCCCACTCAATCACATCCGTACCCCGTCGGACAAAAGTCCTCGACGCAAAGCGGTCCTCTCACGAGCGGTGTAATCATAGGCCGTCACTCCGACAGGCGCTCGGCTAGACTTGTCGACGTCGCATGGAAAAATCGCGAGTTTGTCAATACATGTCAGATGCAGATGATTAGGACGAGGACTCTTGTCCGACCAAGATTGTTGTGGCTTGTATCATAAGGTAAAAATAGTTAGGATAGTAAAAATTCAAGTTTAAATTTAAAAGTTTTTGTTTCTGTGTAAAATCATCATTAGTGATTGAATATTGAATTATCTCGCTTAGTAAACTGGTTGACGGATAGGTAAGCCTTTGTAGATCTTTTTTTTATCGTGCGAAAAATCCCCACGGATACCACCCCCACGGAGCACGAGGCGGGTATGTCGGACTCCAACTAACCAAAACGCACGCCGTCTTGGGTCCTTGGTTGCCGGAGGTGAGATTGCCAAAAGCATATCTAACTCACCCCGGCAGAGCCAGGACCATCTCTTTCGAGATGGCCCCCAGCCTTTGCTGGCTCTGGTGTAAGCTTAACACTCGGAGCCGATTTGTTAAACGGCAGTCGCTTCCGTAAAAGTCAAGCAAACTAACCAAGCGATTCAGTAACTCATTTCTATGCCACACCACTAAGACCTGGAACTCCCTGCCAGCTCACGTGTTTCCTTCTTCCTACAGTCCCGGGTCCTTTAAGTGGGGCGTGAAATAGCATCTGATGAGGCCGTCAAGTTGAGTGCCGCCATTGTTAACATAATACATGTTTTTATTGGTGACCATCTTTTCGAGACTTTGCCTTTAACTTACCCTCCGGCTAGGTGAAGTCAAATTGACGTGTCCTATATAAAAAAAAAATCGAAATGCCAAAAGTGCAAGCTTTGGATGTACCTAACTGTTTTATTATTATTCCTTCTAACCTCTCCAGCTAAGCTAAATTACTTTTCATAAGTTTGGGTTCACGTCTGTACCGTAATAGCCAAGACGCGAACCCGGAAACAGTCTGGAAAATTACTTACACTGCTAAAATTTTACCGAAATAGATGTATTGTTTCAACTTTCGGACTATCATGTGTCATTACTATTTACGTGTAAATACAACCGCGTGTTTGTACATGTGCTACATTGATTGAGTCTCAGACTCAGACGTGAGTCACTCACGGGTCACGCGTGAGTCACGGCGCACGCGCAATCTTCTAATTGAACAAGAAATGTAGTTCAAACAATGATCTCGCTATTATTAGTTTATTTAACGATTTACCGGCATATTTCTTGACCCTAATGACGTCACAAAATGTACTCTATTTACGCAGTAGGTATACGTTTCTTGGGTGAATTTTGAGGATAGCACGGGGTGCTACTGCGGTGGACGAAATCAAATTCCCCAAGCATAGATTATGTTAAACCCAATGATGGATGAAGCTCTGGTGCAGGTTTTCCTTTGAAGGTTGGTAGATGAGACGGCAGACGCTCACGCAAAAATACAAATAAGTTTAGTGTTTTTTTATATTTAGAGACGGATATAAAGAGAAGGGAAATTTGAAGTGATTCAGGTGTGGCTCAATAGAAAATTTGTACAAGCATTCCCCCTGTAAAGGAAAGGTCGTGGGTTCAAGTCCCAATTGAGCATTTCCTTTTTTTCGATATATTCGAAGTTAGTCACAAAATTAAAAGAGAACACTGTACTCCAATGTGATAACTTCGGAGCTCGGAGGCAACATCATAGTTAGATTTATTAATAATGCTCCCTCACTACCAGAAATGTGCTCAGATGAATTATTTGCCCATATAATCGCGCCGTTCGTCATAGGCAGGGAATTCATCCCCACACATTGCATCCGAAAACGTTGCGCACCATGCGGTATGAAAGGAACTTCATCCCACGCACGACCAAGCTGTAGAATGAACTCACTGCCGTGGTTTTCATAAGCGACTACAATATGGGGTTCTTCAAGAGGGGCATTAGAAGGTTTCATCAGGGTAGGCAGCGCGAGTGTAACGCCCCTAGTGTTGCATACGTCCATAGGCCGCGGTAACCAATTTCCATCAGGTGGGCCGTATAAAAAAAAGATGGTGCGTAGTTGGAAGAGGTAAAGATGGACCCAAGACTTTGGGGTGAGAGTCCCAGACCGGGACTCATCACTGCTGAAATGATGATGTTGCGGTACATTCTTGGGTTCTACTTTCCATTATATAGTGCTATGACACAGATAAAGTAGTATAATTATTCAATCTATCGGTAAATCAAGTGTCATAGATTAAGTTGTGTGTAGATTGGAATGTAGGCAGAAATCATAATACACACGCCGGTACATAGGGATGTAACGGCGTATGTCTGGTATGTCAGTCGGGGTGCGAGGGATATGTCGAAGACAACCTCACCGCCGGCCTAGCACCAGGACCCACAGTCGGCGTGCGGTTTTAGTCTCTTCGAGTCCGACATAACCTCCCCTCCCGGCTCCGGCGGGGGAGGTATCCGAGGGGATTTCCGCACGGAAAAAAGGCAGTAGACATCTTTTGACATCTTTGACATGATTGGGCTTGTCTTTTATCAATATTCTTACTTATTTCGGGTCCAATCCCCGCTCAGTGCAAATATGTACGTATTTACAACAAAAAAAGTATCTAAGTATGTTTATCCGCATTCTAGATTCCATAACACAAGCTAGTTAAGCTATGCTTACGATGGGTCTAGATAGCGTTGTGTAGAATGTTGTGGAAAATTTACTTTAAGCATGCGCCCCTTCAAAGTTCATTGTTTTTTTAATTTTATTTCAATTTATTTATAACGGATAACTTACAGGTCATATAGGTTACCATCCAGGTCACCTACCTATACGAGCTGTAAGTTTACGGATGTCAATTTTAAGTAATAGAAGGCCACTTATTTTTTTTCGGATGTACCTACCTATATTTATGCAATAGTAGAAAAGTTATTCACGTTACCAAAACGTCCCTTTTCACTATGTAATTCTTATTAAATCATTACCAACGAATAAAATTAACTTGTACATGGAAAATAAATACTAATATATAAATAAAACTATAATAGTCATTTACTAATGTCACAACAAATGTAGCGTAGTTACCTTCACTAATTCTCCGAATTTTTCCAATTACACTAACTGTCATTCATTAAAATATACTTACAATTAAATTGATATCACAAAAACCACAATATGACATCATACTTACTTACTACCCATGTAGTTGCCGGCATATATCCATGCTTCCATATTAATATTATAAATGCGAAAGTAACTCTGTCTGTCTATCTGTCTGTCTGTATGTTACGCGTTCACGCCTAAACCACTGAACCGATTTTGATGAAATTTGGTATTAGGGTAGATTAGACCATGAGAAAGGACATATGTTATGTTTGGTCGCGCTAAACGACATCCACGCAGGTGGTGCCGCGGGCAAGAAACTTGTATTTATAAATATGTTTAAAAAAAATATGTTGACAATTTCCGAGAGAAACGGAGCACTGGCGCACATGGATCGGTTTGATATAATTTATAATAGGTGAATATAAACTTCTCCGTCAACGTAGCACCCCTTGCTGTACTCAAAAATCACCCAAAAAACACGTATCTTTAATATAAAAATGAATCGCTAAATGTGTTGGTAAGCGCATAACTCACCAACGACTGGACCGATTTCACTAATTCTTTTTTTGTTGTGTTTGTTATTATCGGGAGAAGGTTCTTACGAAAAAAAAAAAACAGTTGTACAGAAAATTTCAGAAAGTAACTTTTCTTTTTCTCATACAAACTTTTTCTCTTATGTGAGAGAAGTTTATGTTTACGTTACGGGATACGTTACGAGTAGTAGTAGGTAGTAGTAGGAATGGGAATGGGAATGGGAATGGGAATAGGAATAGGAATGGGAATAGTAATGGGAATGGGAACGGGAACAGGAATGGGAACGGAATTGCACGCGGGTGGAAAATATGGCGGTACGAAGTTCGCCGAGGCAGCTAGTTGTGTATAAAAATGAATCGCTAAATGTGTTGGTAAGCGCATAACTCAACAACGCCTGGACCAATTTGGCCAATTCTTTTTAAATGTTCGTTGAAGTTCAAGGATGGTTTTTACGGCGAGAAAAATTCGAATAATTGCCGGGAACCGACATCCACGCGGGCGGAGTCGCGGTCAAAAGCTAGTTTTGTATAAAAGTATAATATTATTATATTTTGTCACATGACTGAAGTCAAAATATTATGTCGGTAACTACATATACCTACCATTTGTCTAGTCTGTTGTGAGATTTAATCTGTGGTCGTACTTTTATTTTGTATACAAGGCACAGACCAGTCTGTTATTCAACCTTGTGAAGTATACACGTTCGGATCTTATACAAATATGAAGCTCGTGGTAAGAATCTTTCATTATTAATTCACTATTATTCTTATCAATGTACCTATACAATTTTTTATTTGAAAATAATAATAATTTATTCTTAATTAATTATTAGTTATATTCTCGTGAAGTTTGATTGAATAACGTGAATATGTTTACGAAATGCGTTCGATATTAACGTGTACAAATAAATTACTTTGTGTTATATTTTTAAATACGAATGATTCTGTTTTTTGAAACTATGTTTATTTAGTAATATTAGTTCAATCTTTCTCTACTTCTAAGGAGATGATATTCCCAATGAAAATGCATAATTTTATGGCATTAGCATGACCCAATCGCTTTCTAGGTTATTGCTAAATAATATCTATCGCAATCGCTAACTAAATAATAATTTAAATAATAATTTATTTCTCACCAACAACCAAATTACCTACAGTGTTTACACAAACTTAGGGAAAGTATACAGGGTATGGTTGTGGATCGCTGGTGCCTGTTGTAGGTTAGATTACCTGTATTACTGGTCACCAGGATTCCACTAAAAAATTATGAGTAGCTATGCAGTGCTCATAAAAGTAATTACAAGATTATCGGTTTTGGTTCAAAATATGCCATATATGTATATTAACTGTTATATACCTATTATAAACCATGAGTAGGTATACGCCGCAATAGTTTAAAAATAACATTAGCATAACATAATTTCATTGTGTTTAAATTTATTAATTATGTTATGACATTCAGCAAGGATTTCTAATGATTATCATTGATTGTGTATCTATATATTTCACTAAACTATACTAGGTACTAAGAACCCAACCATATTTGCATGCCTTGAGGCGGAATTTTGCAGTTCAAAAAATATTATGTCATGTAATCATCTTATGTACCCATTTTCGCAAATCTATATATATAAAAATCAATGCCACTTTCCGTTGTAGGTAATGTTGTAACTCAACAACGCCTTTACCGATTGGGCTAATTTTGTCTTGAATTATTCGTGGAAGTCCAGGGAAGGTTTGTACGTAGAGAACAATTCGAATAATTGCCGGGAACCGACATCCACGCGGGCAGAGCCGCGGGCAAAAGCTAGTAAATGATATGAATGAATGAACTCATTATATCAATGATATCAAGGCATCAAGGGATGATAGGCTACCGTCATTATTATGTAGCATGGTATTATAAAGGAATTTTAGTTAAATAATAAGTAAAATCAAGGCAATTGCACAGCAATAGGCTCGTGGACTGATAAATATCGTAGTTGGTGCAATGTAGGTGTTAAAACACCTCTGCCTACCCCTTCGGGGATTTACAGGCCTGAGTATATGTATGTTATGTGTGTAAAATTAACGTAAAATCACTTTACTTTAACGTGTCTAAACTCAGTGACCTCTGTTTCGTTGCTTTTTAAAAATACGCCGGATTTTCACACAGTTTTAACTATCATTTAGTTATTATTATACTTTTTGTATGAATAAATATAATATGTACAGTCGCTAAGGGATACGGTCGCACTTTTTCATATTAAATTTGTATTCAAAGGTGCAACCTTATCACAGAAATCTAAATAATAAGGTAACCTTACCTTATTATTTAGATTTCTGTGAACCTTATCTTCTTTACAATGAACACTATCAAGGAACGAAAAAATCATATAAAGTAAAGCCAACGAGACGAGAGAAAAAAGGTAAACATAGCGACCATTACTGAGTTACGTTGCGATAACTAGCGATTATTTTCTCTGTCCTTGTCGCACATGTCACACGTACGCGACAATAGCCGAGCGACAGCTGTCGTTGCGGGTTTCGTAGTACAGGAAAGCACAGCGGTTCTAAACTGTCAGAACCGCCATCTTATGAGCAATTTCATTCCTGTCTGGAATGCGCTTGAAGTGATAAATGTTTGGAACCCCTGAAAATTTGTTTACGTTCTTTCTCTCGCTTCGTTGGCTTTACTATAGGTACTTAGCACCCGTGTGAAACCGGGGTGAGTTGCTAGTATTATATTCATCATCATCATTGTGCAGCAAGTGCCATCCCTTTCATCTATAGCCCGCACTTTGGAACCCGGGGTACTTCACTAGTTAACCTTGGTTTTGTTTATCTGTGCCTATTTCATTTATTGGAGCAATTGTGTCTGACCCTTGCCTGACTGCTCGACCTAGGCGGACGTACTTATATCGAGGACTTTTTAAGGAAAGGTCAAGTCATAAGTACTTCGATCGTCGTGCTTAGCCGAAAATAGGTTGTCTTCGACATATCCCTCGCATCCCGGCTGACCCAGGGCCATCCCTAACGGTGTGGCCATCCCTAATATTGTGGCCCTCGACAACGGTGTCCCTAACTCGCCCGCGGTATGGGGAGGCGCGCCTACGTGGCCTGCTTAGACTCAGTAATTTCTACATTACGAGTAGGTTTAAAAATAGAATGTCTACGTACTTACGTAGTAATCTAACCAGCCAAACCACATCTGTGTGTAGGTAACACTTGATTCATTCACTAACCTCATTAATTAGTATAGAACAAAGGTATCTATAGAATATAAATTACAAAGGTGTGCCTTCAGTAGCGGCTTGCGCAAGGTGAGGTGTCAAAAAATCGCTTATAACACAGCATTTAAGTACTTGTGGACCTCCGAAGAGACTCCACATTCCTCACAATTGGGGGTATTGTAGTACCTCTAAGGTGGCAGACAGTGGTGGCTCACAGTCCACCTGATAGAGAGTGATTACCGTGGCCTATGGCCATGGGCAACAACAGGGAGACTTACTCGCGCTGCCGACCCTGTAGAAACCTTTTATTACCCTTCTTGAAAAACCTCTTATTGTAGTCGCTTGAAAAAAAATACATTAATTTTTACAATTATGTTCAGTTCCTCTAAATTTCCATTAAGGCTAATTAAAAACGATTTTCACAAATTACTAAGGTAGCAAAGAAGGATACAGCCATCTAACCCTCTCGAGAACGGATACAGAGTACGCTAGAGATTTTTTACTCAAAACCATTGAATACAAATATCAATAAAACAATACACCTAAAGTAAAGCCAAAGAAGCGAGAGAAAAAAGGTAAACAATGTTTCAGCGGTTCCAAACTTTTTTATTTGAAAATGATGGATATCACTTCGTCGCGTACGTACGTGTGACATGTGCGACAAGGACAGAAATAATCGCTAGTTATCGCAACGTAACTCAGTAAAGTTGAACTAATAGGATAAATTTTGTCCAAAAAGTTTAACTTTTACACAAAAAGAACAATGTTGAAATGAAATAATTGGAATTTTTTGGTGCAGTTAGTTCAACTGGTTGAACTTATATTATACTCTGTTTATAGTTTAACCACGGAGGACAGAATAGGATTAAGTAACGGAGATGCCCCATTGATAAATCTCATAATAAAAACGCGCGCCGAATGCGGGTGGGGAGAGAGACGCGCGGGGTGTCAAAAGTCGAAGGACGTCATAGGTATAACGTTCTTACCGAATGAGTCCATTTGACGTTTGGATGGCACGCGACTCGATTGCCTTGCAACAACTCCGCTATCATTTCCTTCTCCATGAGTTTAACTTAGTGGATTAGAGGGAATTCGGATGGTAAGTTAGTTGCCATCTACGATACCCGCAGGAAGATATAGGGTGACCCTGTAAATTTAAATATTTGTAATATCTTAAAATGTCCGCATGCGTGAGGTTGACTTAGACCCTGCAGATCATGATTTGGTGCGGCTTTTTATACAACTTCATTCCATTCAATCCTTGCATAATATATTTAAAGGTTAATTTATTTAAAATCTGTGATACGAGTTAGTTATATTTGCATTTAATTCAAGGAAATTGACTTCGCCTCATTGTAAACAACATCGTTATGAGACAAATGTAGAGTCAGCAACAAAAGTAACTGAGCAGATTCTAATTTTTGGATCTTGTTAGCTCTAAGTTTTCTCTTTGGAGCCTGGGGTCTACTTACCTATTGATGTTGGATTGTTATGGCAACGGTATTCTGAACTTTCAACCCAGTGAGAAAATCCTTCGCCAGAGAAATGTCCGTGCACCGGTGTGCACTGACATGTAGGTTCTAGCAAGGGTATGTTCTGTGGTGTATGGTCCTTGTGAAAAAGTATCTGATGAGGCCGTCGAGCTGAGTGCTGCCATTGTAACAGTGTTGGTGTTCCCTCTCTCCTGAGACTTAGTTTTAAGGTCACATTAGGAAAGGTGAAGTCATATAATTAAAAAACACTAAATAGTAGGTACTTTCCCTAAAATAATAATAAACTGATTTTAGTCTGAGCTACAGAATTAAAACCCCGTTACCTCCTATCAAAGTGCTTAATGACTCAATTGAACTTACCAATCACAAGTTCAGTGTTCGTTAACACAATCATTATTGGTAGAGTACTCTGTGATTCACCGATGATAATATAATTTGTCATGGATACATGATACATCTACTTGATTTGGTACAGACATGTAAAGTAAAGCCAACGAAACGAGACAAAAAAGGTAAACAAAGCGACCATTACTGAGTTACCTCGCGATAACTAGCGTTTATTTTCTCTGTCCTTGTCGCACATGTCACACGTACGCGACAATGGCCGAGCGACAGCTGTCGTTGCGTGTTTCGTAGTACAGGAAAGCCCATAGTTTATAATTTTCGGGACTTCACGCGATATATTTTTGATAAACTTACTTTTGCCGACGTTTCGGGTGCGTTGCAGCACCCGTGGTCACGACTTGACTGGCCTGCGAGCCGAAGTCCCGAAAATTATAAACTATGAGTAAACGCCGCGATAGTTTAAAAGTTACAGGAAAGCTGTCAGATCCGCCATCTTATGAGCAATTTCATTCCTGTCTGGAACGCGCAATCATTTTCAAATAAAAAAGTTTGGCACGGCTGAAAAATTGTTTACCTTTTTTCTCTCGCTTCGTTGGCTTTACTTTAGATTACATATACTGGGTAAACCAATTTTTTTTTTGGAGTCAGGTAAGTATAGCGTTTTCTTTTTGACCTTACGATTTTGGCACACGGCAACGCCACGCTCACGCGGGGTAACGCTACCGCCTACGGCCCTGCAGAGGGTTCAGAGGCTTTCCCTATGGCCCTCTGACTAGCAAAGTGCACAGTAGAAAACAGACAGCTGGACTGATTCTTCGTGAACCAGCCTAGAGGTGATAGGTCGACTTTCACCCCAGTGGTTGAGTGATTACAGAGTAGAATGAGGAGACCATGCTTTCCACACCCGATGGGGCTATCTCAAAATCATGGATGGCCTTACACCTTTATTGGGTTACCTTAAACCCCAGATTATCGTCTCTGTTCTCAATTGCTACTCAATTGCAATTACCAGAGACGGCGTGCGCTTTTAAAGTAAAGCCAACGAAGCGAGAGAAAAAAGGTAAACAATGTTTCAGCGGTTCCAAACGTTTTTATTTGAAAATGGTTACGTATCACTTCAAGCGCGTTCCAGACAGGAATGAAATTGCTCCCAAGATGGCGGATCTGACAGTTTAGAACCGCTGTGCTGACAGCTTTCCTGTACTACGCAACACGCAACGACAGCTCGGCCATTGTCGCGTACGTGTAATATGTGCAACAAGGACACAGAAAATAATCGCTAGTTATCGCAACGTAACTCAGTAATGGTCGCTTTGTTTACCTTTTTTCTCTCTTCTCGTTGGCTTTACTTTAGTTGATTCGAGTCCGATATATCGGTGTAGTCACCCAGCTGAATCGCACCTGAGCGAATAGCACCTAGCCATTTAGCTGGCTGTTCTAAGTGGACTACACTGTTACACCAGGTGTAACCGTTCCCGGTGGCCAGCAGGGGTGGATCGGTATCCATAGGCTTAGGATTAGCAGTAGAAATTCAATTAATTTAGCTCATATACAAAACATTTCTTTTTTTTTTTTTTTTTTATACTGGACACGTCAATTTGACTTCACCTCGCCTGATGTTAAGCTAAAGGCAAAGTCTCGGAAAGAGGGTCACCATCGTAAACATTTACCATGTTAACAGTGGTGGCACTCAGCTTGACGGCCTCATTAGATGCCTTTTCACGCCCCGCTTAAAGGACCCAGGACTGTAGGAAGAAGGAAACACGTGAACTGGCAGGGAATTCCAGGCCTTAGTGGTGCGGCATAGGAATGAATCACTGAAACGCTTGGTTCTAGCAGGTATACTCTGCACCGTAAATGGATGACATCTTAGCCCTGCACGTGTCGTCCTGTGAAGGAAAGGGGAGGGTGGGACTAATTGGAAGAGCTCGTCAGAACATTCACCATGGTAGAGACGGTAGAAAACTGCCAAAGACGCAACATCTCTACGCATCTGCAAAGGCTCGAGGGTGTTCGTGACCTCAGGATCCCCAATAATGCGGACCGCACGTCGCTGCAACCTGTCGAGAGCATCTAATAAGTACTTTGCGGAGCCGTCCCAGAGATGTGAGCAGTATTCCACGCACGTTTATTACTTTTTCATTTCTATTCAGTTTGTTTATTCCAAACAGGTGTTACCATTTGCATGCTGTGACATCTTAAAATTGTGTGCATTAAACTTAATGTTATGGTAGCATATTTTAGATGTAACTAACTACTGGTTGTCCAAATAAATAATAAATAAAAAAATGGAAATTTCCTCACGGAAAAAAAAAGTTAAGTACTTACTTTGTATTGAGGGAAGATGGTCACGCTAGTTATGACTAAATCTTACTTATCGCGTCACGTTAATTATGTTTTTAACCTTTTTTTATCTTAGAGTTCAGATTATTATACTAGAGAATTGATATCTCTGAAGTGTAGGTACTGTGATTTCTTAAAAGTAAATTGTATTTTGCGACATTTGCAACCCAAAATCTTTAAATAAATAAATAAATATTCCACAACATTTTACTCAATGCAATCAGTGCAATGTAATCCTTATAGGACTGAAAGAGACTAGTATATCACAACACAGGGAATCCTAGTGTGGGATCTAGGGCTCAACCCATATATTTCATTGATTCCTTGAGACAATAAAACATTATTATAATGGAATCTAGAATGCGGATAAACATACTTATATACTTTTTTTGTAAATACATAAGAACATATTATAGATGATCAAACGAACTTCTGAGCGAAGTTCGATCATTATTATATGAGTCGCTTCATTCGAAGATATATAATTCTTTACCATGTAGTACCCCCTACTTGCTAGGCAACGACGCACGATTTTAGAGAAAAAATAAATATTTTTTGAATAACTAGTACTTTTCTTGACTTCCCGTATCCCCGACCCGTATTACTCCGCCATATTGATATTTGTTGTCATTCTATTTAGAGATCGAGCAAAACTTATAATTTGGGTATACAGAATCTGTGATGCTGTTGAATGTAAGTAAAGGGTGGGAGGGTGATTATATCTTCGAATGAAGCGACTCATATAATAATGATCGAACTTCGCTCAGAAGTTCGTTTGATCATCTATTATATTTCGTCGCTTCATTCGAAGATATATAATTCTTTACCATGTAGATGTTTAGAGTAGGTACATCTAAGTTTTGCGGTTCAAAGATAACGACTAAAATATTGTCTTATAAGCAATATTTATTTCGTAATAAAGGCATAAAAGAGAACATTCATAACGTTCTTGATCCAACTAAAAGATTTAATACATCAAAAAGAAAAATATTTAGGATCATATAATATAATGATCATAACACCACACATAGTAATTAAGCAAACGGCTCTTGCAAAGGACCCTTCGTCGTCATTGAGTAATGGCCTATTATAAAACCTTTCGAAGGTTTAGGATGTAGAAGTCCCTACTGCTGCTTTACGGGTCAAGTCAATGGAGACTCCGGTAGTTGTAGCAGCCGAGGTGGAGGCGAGGCGTGTGCTATGGCACTGAATCTAGTTATGTCTACTCAGCTATTACATAACTCTTGTTTTATCTATCCTAAGGCATGGCAAATAACGAAAAAAAATTGATTAAAAAAATTGTAATTTTTAGTAAGTTTCTCAATCGATAATTCTGAAATAACATAAAGATACAAAATTTAAGACAAACTACGGATTCCAAGTAGGTATGTTGAAATTTTAGGACATTGGGTTTTATTTATAAGCGCCCTTCAGTAGCCTTTAATTACAATCATTGGATCATATTCAGATCCCAGTAAAAGGGATCATACCGATCTAACTATCCGGGTCCCAAACGAGCAACCCTAAAATTTCGCCAGAGTTTTAGCGGTGTTTATATTCTTGTAATGTGTATTTTCCTTTCCCTTCGGGGAATACAGGCGTGAGTTTATGTTATGTTATGTATGTTATGTTATTTTTAATATATTATCAGAGATAAAGGAAAATGAGAAATAAAAGTTAGCGGTATGGACTTCGGTTGGTAACGAAAGCCTAAGGGATACAAATTGTGTCGCAGCTTCTAGGCTGAGGCTGGAGTGAAGGTGATGGGACTGGCTGAGATGAGATTGAAATAATAACTTACGCTTTGTCATCGCAGATTTTTTTTTTTTTTTTTACATTTTAATAATCATGAAAATTTAGAAAATATATATTATATATATATATATTTATATATATTTTTTTTTTAATTCCAAATAATTGTGAATGCATAAACGGCAAATGCGTCTAACTCTTGAAACCTTGGTATCAAAATGTTTCATTTCAAATTGGCGCGGTATGAAAAGAAATCAAACTCAGGTAGTCCCAAACGTAATACGATTGATCATAAAGCTAAATCAGACAACCCGGAATCTGTACCCGGATAGATTTATTTTAATGAAACCTAAAAATGTTGCAAATTCGTGACGGTAGCGGGTAAACAGTGCTATGTAATATTCATTCTGTGACGGTAGTAAAACACTTATCGTCGTAAATAAACTGTCACCTCTTTCTTAAGTTTAGGGAGCCTTTTCGTGCTATGGATGAACCGTATGGTAGAGCAGCAAACACATGTTTTGATTGCATTTGAATTATGTATTTGAAATAGAGATCTCATATATTTCAGATCTGCCTCGTAAATAGAGTAAATACGCTTTGTCAGGTCGACTTGCAACGGATCATATGATCAGAGTGGACGAACCCGATGGTTGTAATGAAACCATTGTGTGGCATAAACAGAAGCAGTCTGAAGATGGGATTTTTCCACAACTTGTTAATTGATTTCAGATTAGTATAAAAGACTGCTGTCATTAGGTTTTGAAGCTAAGAAAATGTTAAATATTACCTACTTGAGCTATTAGTGAGCTATTAGTCACCGCTCTAACAAACATTGAGAATAAATATATTACGCGACCTAAGTGCACTCTTGCGCATGTGTCTCACTCTGGGTTGAAGTTTGCATCTGTTTTGTGTTCGTGATTTGCTGGTACTGGGTAGCCGGTAAGGGATATCATTCACCCCCCCCCCCCCCCCCGTCGTTTGACGAGGAGCGAGGAGGTCCCGACTAGTTTCCCTGTGATGTGAAAGACCGGGCATTCGTCATTTTACTGAGTATCATATTTTGTAGAGGTAACGGTCTTTTTTATATGCTGGCCTTGCTTTTCAATGGCCTTATTGACCTTAATTAAATAACATGGAGAAAATCCTATTTATGTTACTAATTTTTCCGTCTTTTCTACAAAAAAAATTTTTTGTGAATCCGTGGAATCTATCACTAAGATGTTCGAGCGCTTCAATTTTATTGTCACTTAAGCAGTTCGGTACTGTGAACAGCTATTGCCGAAATTATAGTATTGAATTTTTATGTTATGGTACGTACTTTGAATATGTTGTTTTAGGAGTTTGTCCTTATTTTAATTGGTCATACTCTTCTTTAGCAGTGGCGACCATAAGTTAGCTAGGCTGTCATGAATACTTGGCCCAAATTCAGGGCTATCAGAGGTGCATACTCCTAAAGTTACGCATTCGCTGGTACAGACTCGGCATTAGCTCACGCAGCGAGGGCAGTTTCTGAGATTACGAGAGATGCAGTTGCATCTATTGGCGTATTTTCTATTAGCGATTGTGCCAGATACATTAGGTAGTATCTGACTGGGTGTCTAATAACGTATCTGATGGTGTCTGTACTACTTCACCTTCTGGTAAAGTTGTATTATGATTTTTTGAGTAAATTTGTCTACAGTAATAAGTAGATATTTTGTTTAATAGGTAACACCATGAATGAAATAGGACAACGCAGATGATGAAAAATGTAGGTACGTGTATAAGACAGCATGTACTTAGTATTTTGATTTGTTCGCAATTAACTCTCAGTCAACCCCCAGATTTAATCTTTGAGCATCTACTCATCCGTCGTGTTAACTCGAAGTTAAACCCCAGGAATGCATACAGGCGCTAATCGTAATAACATAATATGGATTGCACACACTCAATTATAACCGATATGATTTTGTAAACATATATTTGATGACGTTAACGTCAATATGTGTCTTATCTATTTTAGATTGCACATGCTTACTATTTTGATTTGTACGTAATTAACTCGCAGTTAATTCCATGATCGTTGTTAACTCGCAGTTAACCCCGATTTGATGACGTTAACGTCGATGTGTCTTATCTATTTTAGATTGCACATACTTAGTATTTTGATTTGCACGTCATTAACTCGCAGTTAATTCCGTGATCGTTGTTAACTCGCAGTTAACCCCGATTTGATGACGTTAACGTCGATGTGTCTAATCTATTTCAGATTGCACATACTTAGTATTTTGATTTGCACGTCATTAACTCGCAGTTAATTCCGTGATCGTTGTTAACTCGCAGTTAACCCCGATTTGATGACGTTAACGTCGATGTGTCTTATCTATTTTAGATTGCACATACTTAGTATTTTGATTTGCACGTCATTAACTCGCAGTTAATTCCGTGATCGTTGTTAACTCGCAGTTAACCCCGATTCGATGACGTTAACGTCGATGTGTCTTATCCATTTTATATTGCACATACTTAATATTTCGATTTGTACGTAATTAACTAGCAGTTAATTCCGTGATCGTTGTTAACTCGCAGTTAACCCCGATATAAATTTGATGACGTTGACGTGGATGTGTGGTTTATCTATTTTAAATTGCACATACTTAATACATATTTTGATTTGTTCGAAATTGACTAAGATCAACCGATATAACATCAGACAGATATATACAGCCCAGATTCATTCTAAGGTATATGGCTCTAGTCCATAACAGTGCCTGGAATACGGCAATAGGCTCACCCCCCATTACGTGGGACTGAATACAATGATTGGGGAAATGTGTGTGTTAATTGACCTCTGCCTAACCCTTCAGGGACAAAGGCGTGATTATATATATATAATTTATCAAGGTAGGTAGGCAAATAATAAAAAAAAAATATTACAGGTATATCTCGGGGCACGTATCTTGGATCCAAATCGGAGGATAAACGAGGCCGAAGCGCGTGCGAATATTTGTATTATTCTATGCTTGATGGAACTCAATCATCCAACGTAGTAGCATCATACCCAACTACTTTATAGGACCCCTGAGAAACGTAAAAAGTGTAGTGCGCGTATAAAATACATTTTTTGTACATTTTAGATCCAATGTAATGTCCCGTGCAATATATGCTAACTGCATGTTCCGATTAAATAAAAATATTAATTCACGTAAATAGTTTTACGTCGGTAGGTAGCTAAAATGTTATCTACTCACATTGATCGATAACACGACATCGTTTTCTTTGTTAATTTTCTTCCATATTCTTCAATTTTCTATTTAAAACACATAATACGGTCGTTACTATCACTATTTTTGATTTTTAAGAAGTGGCGGTGGCGGCGTGCTAACGTTGCCACGCACGAAAAAGGAATGACAACAAATATCAATATGGCGGAGTAATACGGGTCGGGGATACGGGAAGTCAAGAAAAGTACTAGTTATTCAAAAAATATTTATTTTTTCTCTAAAATCGTGCGTCGTTGCCTAGCAAGTAGGGGGTACTACATGGTAAAGAATTATATATCTTCGAATGAAGCGACGAAATATAATAATTATATAGAAACACACAGACCAATGCAAATAGCCATATTCATGCATACAAATATTTGCACTGAGCGGGAATCGAACCCGCGCCTCCTGCGTGGCAGTCGAGTGCGCTACCGACACGCCACAGAGGCTTTTTTTTTACATTGGACTTAATATTTTTTTCCAGTTTTCACTGCTGGCTCTCTGCCTGGTGCTGTGCTTGGCGTCAGGTCTGGACAATGGAACAGGTCACAGAAGACTGGTGAACCGTCCCAAGTTCGACATATTCGGATATCGGGAGAAAAGGTCAGCTGATGAAGGAGTCAAGGGCGGTGGCATAAGAGGTATCTACTTTTGTTCTTATATACTCATATTCTACCATTCTTTCTCTCTCTATGCCAAATTTCTGTGCCAAATTTAATCCAGTTTCGTTCACATAGGTATAACTTAGAATTAGCATATACCTTCTAGAATCAAGCAGTTCGGTGAATCATTCCTATGCCGCACCATTAAAACCTGGAACTCCCTGCCAGCTCACGTGTTTCCTTCTTCCTACAGTCCCAGGCCCTTAAAGCGGGACGTGAAAAGGCATCTGATGAGGCCGTCAAGCTGAATGCCTCCATTGTTTACATGGTATACAGTTACGATGGTGACCCTCTTTCCGAGACTTCGCCTTTAGCTTACCATCAGACGAGGTGAATTCAAATTGCAGTGTCCTTTAGAAAAAAAAAACTTCTAGGCTAACGAAAAATGAAGCGCTCAAGTGGGACTTGAACCCACGACCTTTCCCTTACAGGGGGAATGTTCTTCCAACTGAGAAATTTCATTCAAATATTTGGGAAGAGTCATCAAAAATTAATGTTTAAAAATGATTGAAAATCATTCATTAGATTTCATTCATTATTCATTAGATTCAGTTCGTAAGAAAGTTGGTAGATGACCGTCGCAGTTAACGACGGATATAAAAAGGGAAATTTGAAGTGATTCAGGTATGGCTCAATAGCTCAGATGGAAGAGCATTCCCCCTGTAAGGAAAGGCCGTGGGTTCACGTCATATACCTCCTTAAATTAAATTTGTCTTTTCTTTAACAGTCCACCCGCTGTTTCAATTCCCTCGCAAAAAGCCGGAGCCGAGTGTCCGCAAGGGGGAGTACATTTGCGGGAACAAAGTGTGCAAGCTGCAGCCCGGCGTGGAGCCCAAAAACTGTAATGGCGTCTGCCAGTACCCTATATAATTAAGCGTAATTATAAGTTTATAAAATAATGTGTTTTATTTTATTGCCTATCTCAAAGCATGTATAGATATTGTCACGCATGATACACTACAGCTCAAAGTACCTAGATGAAGATTTTATGTAACTAGCTTTTGCCCTCGGCTCCGCCCGCGTGGATGTCGGTTCCCGGCAATTATTCGAATTTTTCTTACCTTTTTAACCTTCCCTAGACCTCCACGAACATTTCAAGACCAAGATAAGATAAATACGTTCAGCCGTTCTCGAGATTTAGCGAGACTATCGAACAGCAATTCATACATAGATATACAGATCACCTACTTACATTCGAGAGGTCCCGGGTTCAAATCTTGACCTCTGCACAAGCAATGTAGCTTCGTTAGATGGGTTAGAGGGAATATAAACGCTTCGGTTGCTAATATTCTTCATTTTAAAACTAGCCGACCCGGCGCGCGGCGATGTTCATAACGCCATTTTTTTCGGCCCGCGTGGCGTCTGATCCCGTTCCCGCTGCACCTTCTACTATATTAAGCGTGTATTATATACATAAATCTTCCTTTTGAATCACTCTATCTATTAAAGAAAACCGCTTCAAAATCCGTTGCGTAGGTAGTTTTAAAGATTTTAGCATACATAGGGACGAATTCAATTGGACTTATTAATATATTTTATTGCACTTAATGGCACATTCGTGCATAACTTAAACCTAGATTCCATACATTACCTGGCTACTGGTTTGTTGAAGAATTTGTCGTGCGTTATATAAACCAGATAGCTATATCTACGTCTATATTAACATAAGAATCTATAAAGCAAGAATCATAGTGGAACTACCTAATGTGTTCTAACGACTGGAATTGAATTAATATTTATAATTAGATATTAATTCAATTATTGACTTCAATTTATTTTATATTCATTACAATTTTATTCAAGTTTATTCTTAACATCGGTATCAGTTTTTTTTTAAAGAATATTATAACCGTAGTTACTAATATTCCCTCTAACCCTAAATTGGTTTAAGATGATATTACGAATGCATAATAATTGTAGTGTTTATTATTGTAAAAGTTAACTATGAGGCAAATATATATACAGTAATAATTACTTATTTAATCATAAGGGAATGTCCACGAAGCATGACATCCATACCGTGCGAATTCCACCGCGCAATCCTGGACGCTCAAGAACAGGGCCTCGATTCTACTAAAGCAAAACTATTGTCAAGCCACTGAGATTGGAAAAAGCGGCAATACATTATAGACTTTAAAGCGATGCATTTAAAGTTCAATATTAAATAACTGTTAGCAGAGTGAATAAAAGAGTGTAATGAAACTTTTGTCATTTAATTTTGGACCTTAGTGTATAGAAATAAAGTCTAAACTTTAATGCCGCTTTTTCCAATCTCAGTGGCTTGACAATAGTTTTGCTTTAGTAGAATCGAGGGCCAGGTGATTGCGTGGCTGAAAATATCTAAAGTAAAGCCAACGCGACGAGAGAAAAAACGTAAACAAAGCGACCATTACTGAGTAACGTTACGATAACTGGCGATTATTTTCTGTCCTTGTCGCACATGTCACTAGTACGCGACAATGGCCGAGCGACAGCTGTTGTTGCGTATTTCGTAGTACAGGAAAGCTGTCAGCACAGCGGTTCTAAACTGTCAGATCCGCCATCTCATGAGCAATTTCATTCCTGTCTGGAATGCGCTTGAAGTGATACGTAATAGTAGGTATGTAATAATTTTCAAATAAAAATATTTGGAACCGCGGAAACTTTGTTTACCTTTTTTCTCTCGCTTCGTTGGCTTTACTTTACTGAAAAAAAAAAACTAAAAATCACGTTTTTAACCCTTTCATTTGATACCCATATCATGGGGGTACATTTCACATAGCCTGTCCGCCATCTTGGACGTCCGCCATATTGGATTTAAGTCACGTGACAGCAAACCCTTTCATTTGATACCCATATCATGGGGGTGGATTTCAAACAGCCAGTCCGCCATCTTGAGGAGGCTTAGTCATGTATTGTCATCAGAACTCAGAGCGTGTGCAATATTTCATCCTAATCGAAGACCGGGAAGTGGGTCAAATTAATGTGGGATTTTCTTACATACTTGCTTGTTAGTAAAAAACCAGCATGAATATCAATCATTTATTATCAGATTTATTCTCTTTCTTCTTCCAAGTCTCCTCCCACTTCTTCTGCGAGAGTTTATAGGTAGCCACGTCCAGTTTGGCGGCGAGGAGTCTCCCGAAGGCGGTGCTGTTGAGGAGGTTGCTCTTGTCCGCTATCTCCGCCATTACCTTCAACTTCTGCTCGAAGGTGGCCACGTTGAACACTGCCTCGAAGGCTCTGGAGCCGTATTGGGAGAGGGCTAGCTTTTGGTAGTACCCCTGGAAGAAATAGGGTTTTTTTAATATAGGACACGTCAACTTCACCTCGCCTGATGGTAAACGAAAGGCAAAGTCTCGGAAAGGGGTCACTATTGTAAACATGTACCATGTTAACAGTGATGGCACTTAGCTTGACGGCCTCATCAGAGGCTTTTCCACGCCCCGTTTAAAGGACCCGGGACTGTAGGAAGAAGGAAACACGTGAGCTGGCAGGGAGTTGTTATTATTGCGTTAAATGAGAAATCAAGGGTTCGATTCCTGCTCAGTACAAATATTTTTATGCTTGAATATACTTAAAGCCTTCGGTCCCGGTTGCCTTTTGAACATCTATGGCAGTCGTTGCGGGTAGTTGGAGCCCTTAAAAATTCGGCAACTGGTCTAACTGCAATACTTTGATATCGCTAATGAGTTGTGGAGGTCAGATGGCAGTCGCTTCACGGAAATGTTTGAGTTCTGCGCATCACAGTTAGACTGCTGAAGTAGACCCCAGACTCCAAGCTGAAAGGTTGGGCGCGACTGAGATTAACGCTATGATGAAGAAGAGCCCCACCACCAGGTGTTGAATCCATCAAACACCTGGTCTTTGATTATTTATATGTCTAGATGGAGTGTCAAATGCGTACAAACGTCTCAAAAAATATCAGCTTGTTCAATCTCATAGTACTTACGCGCAGCTCAGTGACGTTCGCGTCGGCTCGGTGTCACAACGTAAAACCCGCGAAAAACATTAAATAAAAACTGTCGAAATATGGCGACTAGCACTATCAAAGTGTGCCGGAATTAAAAAGGACGCCTAAATACTACTACACACATTACCTTTTATGAATAAAGTAACCAAAATACAAGATAAATTAATATTTTTTTTCAGCACAACAATATGTCATTTATCACGCGCCATATTTGTAAGTGTTGCCAGTTTTTTAAATTCATGGTTTGGTTCGATTGGGGGAGCCTTGTACCGATTGGGGGAGCCAATGACCGAAAAATCCGAAATCCGAAATCGAAATCGAAAGGAATCGCGTGGAAAGTACCCAGACCTATGCAAATTAGTCATTATGTACACAAACAAATATATGCACTAAGCGAGAATCGAACCCGGGCCCCTTGCATACCATTCTCATTTACTACTGTCATGCTACACAGGCTGTCAAAAAAAACAATTTTTTGGGAAATTTTCCTTGTAGCTGGTATCATATTTACGCACACAGAAGCACGAATGCAACGTGTAAAACACGGGCCGCACGCACGCATGTTTGCACAGGTTGACTCGTTTTATTTCCGTTGACAGTAGGACGAGGATCTATCTAGACATTATATAATCAAAGCACCTGGTATACTAGCTTGTGGTAAGATTGAGTTGTCCCCTATGGCCCACACCACAACACTCCATGAAAGCATTGACAGAAAAAGAACTAGCCACCTGACGAAACTATCCAGGAAAAACATGAGGCTTGTCTTGTCATAGAAGTGATAACAGGACACTGTCGACTGAACAGGCACCTGACACTAATAGGAGTGAAGACTGATCCCAGATGCCCGGTGTGCATGGATGCCGAGGAAACCAGCCTCCACCTGCTAGCCGAATGCCCTATGTACTCGGTGAAAAGATGGGAAATCATGGGATCCGTTCTAGACTAGACTTAGAAGATATCGAAAATCTGAAGGTGGAACAGATCGTTGATCGTTTCGTTTGCAAGGAAACAGGTAGGTTCGACGAAATGCCGTGATTGACGGACATATCCCGTCATCGGTAAAATAGGACCGATTCACAGGGCGATTCACCCGTCCGGCCGCGGTGCTGGCAGTAAGTAAGTATGATCCACACCCCTGCCAAGTCTTCTATATCATACCTTGAGTCTCCATATAAGTTTGTCCCTGGCCTTCACGCCGACAAACTGTCCCTTGCAGAGAGCATCGGCCACGTGACAGCCCTTGGCATCACATAGTATCACCACCAGCTGCTCTGGAGACAGCTCCAGTAGACCGTTCACGGCTTTGGCTGGACGCTGGAAGAAGATGCGGTCTGATTAGAAGACCTATGACTAGGGAGTTGCATAACTTGGACCGCGGTCCTGGGGAGCGGAAGCGGGAGGGCTGGTGCACCCTGGACAACGGCTAACAGACTCCCACCTTGGGAGTTCTGTTGGCCGTTGACAAATAACCCATCGGCGGACCCCACTGAGGTGGGGTCGTGGGATGACGGGCCTGTAAGGCCCGTGGTCGTCCGCGTCTCTCCCAGTATCCCTCTGCTTTCAGAGGAGACAGGCGAGAGACGCTTAGACAACCCAGGCGGGAGTGGCCCTGTCAGGGGCCACTCGTGGGCCCTCCACATGTCCCTCTGTTTGCAGAGGACGTAGTGGAGGGTGCTCTAGGGCGGACGGGTTCTCCACCTTTGGCTTCGTCCAGAGGTGGGGGACATGGTCTGATGCAGACCACCGTGCGGCCAAACCGTAAGCCTGACCTAGGTCAGGAACGGTGGCCTCTAGTGGGCTGCGAGGAAGACAACCTCTATAAAAAATTACCCCCAGGGGCGGACGGACTCGGTCTGGTGCAGACCCCGTTCGGCCCGGCCGTAACCCTGAACGGACAGGGCCGGTGGATCTTCGGATCCGCGAGGAGATAACCTCTATAAAAAATCCCCAATCCTAAGCTCTGACGCCTGGCGATGGGATGAGTGGCTGGAGGGAGTCCAGTCCCAAGGGCGTCAATGTCGGAGGACATAAAACTAAAAAAAAAAATGCAATGGACAAAAATACCGGAAAATCTACCCAGGAGGGTCCCAGCCTAGCTGGGGAGTCCCTCCCGTTGCCAGTCGGCAACGGCAGTCCCTATCCGTATTCTGGGGGGGACACTCATTGCCTGAGCCCGGCGCCGAGCTCTAAATCCGGCCCCAACAAAAACAGTAGCGCGGAGGTCGCGCTACACATGGACGATGCGGCGTCCGTATCAGCGGCGGCGATGACGTCAGAGGAATCTGGCGTCACCACCGAAGAAAACAGGCAGGCGCTGCCTGGGTTGCAGACGAGGTCTGCAGCCAAGAAGCGAAAGGGGAGGAAAAAGGTTCCCCTGCCCCGGGTGGCCGAGCTTGATGAGACATTCATCCCACCCAGCGGCACGAGCAGTAGTGAAGAGGAGCGGGAGCACAAAGTCCAGGCCACTGGCCGCGAAAGGGCCAGGAGGAGCGGTGGAGAGGCCGCCCGCCCCCCTCGGGACTCCTCCCCGTGGGTTGGATCCAACCCGGGGATGGATGTGCCGTTGGTCCCGGCCAACTGCAGAAGGACCATGATCCTTGGCCATCGGCTTGGCCGGATGATGATGGCGGGGCAGGGGGAGTCCCCGACTCCCGAGCAGGCCGCAATGCTCGGGGTCGTGCAGCAAATCGTTGCCGCCAGCAAGGGCCTGGCTGAGCAGGTGGCCGAGCAGGCGACGAGGGAGGCCGAGGCCCAAAAACAGGAGGCAGAGTCCCGGCGCCAGCTCGAGAGGGTCACAGCGGAGCTGGAGGCCCTCAAAAGGCGGGTCGAGCACCTGACCGAGTTACCGGGGGTGACAACTCGGTCGATGCGGAAGGCGCAACTGGAGCGGTCGGCGCACTCAGCACCGGTGGGGCGGCCGGTGCAGTCGGAGCGGCCAGCGCAAACTGCGCAGTCGCCGCGGCAACCGGTGCAGCCGCCGACTCGACCGGCAGAGCCGGCGTCGTTGGCCGATTGTATGACGGCCATACGCGCTGAGATGGTGGCGCAGGAGGAGCGCACCAACCGGCGGCTGGAGGCGATCCTGGACATCGCCCGCCGTCCTCCTCTCACGACGCCAGCCGGGTACGCCGCCGCAGTGAGAGGCGGCACTGCCTCCCCGGCGGCGGCGGCGGCCCCGTCGGTGCCAGCTCGCCGCCCCCCTCCAGGACCTCCGGGTCCCGCACAGGGCGCCCAGTTCACCCAGGGCAAGGGTAAGGGGAGGGGCAAGGGTAAGGGGAAGAAGTCCCCAGCCCTGGCCTCAGCCCCGCCCCCAGCCCGGGCTTCAGTCCCGGCCCGGGCTCTGGCTCCGGCCCCGTTAGGGGGCTGGGAGGTGGCCGGAGCAAATAAACAGAGACGGAGCGCCGCTAAAAAAGCAGCCAAATTGGCCAGAAGGGCCAAGGCTGCCACGATGGCAACAGCGCCGAGGAGGCTCCGCGTCCCTCGATCGACGGCCGTCGTCATCACATTGACGGCGGAAGCGTCGGAGAGAGGTGTGGAGTACGCCCAGGTAGTGAGGCAGGCAAGGGCCTGCATCGACCTGGGAGCCCTCGAGATCCCGGATCTGGTGTGCAAGCCCACGCGCACCGGAGCTCGGATCTTCGAGGTCCCCGGCGCTACCAGCGGCCCTAAAGCCGACGCCTTAGCGGCTAGGCTCAGGGAGACGCTGGACGTAGCTGACGTCCGGGTGTCCAGGCCCAACAAGTGCGCAGAAGTGCGCATATCGGGTCTGGACGACTCCATCACGGCCGAGGAGCTTAGGCTCGCCGTGGTGGAGGCCGGAGGCTGTCCTCAGGACACAGTGAGGGTCGGAGCAATACGCTTCGGCCGTCGTGGACTGGGGGCAGCAGTTGTCGGCTGCCCCATCGCGGCAGCCCAAAAGGTTGCCGATGGGCGGAGCCTCCTCATCGGAGGCTTCCAGAAGGTGCAGGTACGGCTCCTGCAGGCCCGACCGGCACGGTGCTTCCGGTGCCTGTCGGTGGGCCACGTGGGGGTGCAGTGCACGGCGGAGGTAACAGTCGGTGACCGTTGCTTCCGCTGTGGCCAACCCGGTCATAAGGCCGGTAATTGCGAAGCTCCGCTGCATTGCATCAGGTGTGCAGCGGAGGGCAAGCCGGCCGACCACAGGGTTGGTGCCAAGGCCTGCACTGCGGGGAGGCCGAAGCCTGGAGGCAGGCGCTCCGTCTCCGGTTCGCGGCAGGGCGTGGAGATGGGCGTTCCATAATGGATCCTCAGCTCCGCGTCCTGCAGGCAAATGCGAACCACTGTGTCGATGCTCAGGCACTTCTGCTCCAGAGCATGGCACAGTGGGGCATTAATGTCGCCGCTGTCGCCGAGCCGTACATTCACCGGTTTCTCGGGCCTGCCTGGGAAATCGACCTGGACGGATCGGTGGCACTGGTGCACAACGCTGCTGCCGGCAGCCCCCCCCTTGTTGTCGTGACAAGGGGGCATGGCTGCATGGCGGCACTTATGGGGGAGATAGCGGTCGTGGCAGTATACTTCTCGCCGAACCGAGACCTAGTTGAGTACCAGCAGTGGCTGGATCAGCTGGGCGTCGTCGTCAATACCTGTTACCCTCACCCGGTTCTGGTGCTCGGGGACTTTAACGCCTGGTCTCTGAACTGGGGTTCCCGATGCACTAGACCGAGGGGCAGGGCAGTGGAGAGCTGGGCTGATAGTTTCAGCCTAGTTCTTCTGAATCGCGGGGCCGTCGCCACGTGCGTGAAGAGACGGGGCGACTCAATTGTGGACCTTTCGTTCGCGAGCGCCCCGCTCTCAGGCCGTGTGCAGAGCTGGCGTGTCCTTGAGGAGGTGGAGACAGCGTCGGATCATCTATACATTCGGTTCGACGTCTCTCCCCCCGCGGGTGCCACGCCGGTTACACCGGCTCCACGCGAGCCACGTTGGGTGCTTAAGCGACTGGATCGGGAGGTCCTCCTGGAGGCCGCCATCGTACAGGCCTGGGCCTCTGCGCCGGACAGGCCTGTCGACATAGACGATGAGGCGGCGTGGTTCCGGGAGGCCATGACACGTGTCTGCGACGCGGCTATGCCTAGGGCTCCGCCCTATAATCCGAGGCGTCAGGTCTACTGGTGGTCAGCGGACATCGCGAGGCTGCGACAGGCCTCCGTGATCGCTTTCCGCCGGTGGACCAGATTCCGAAGGAGGCGTAGCCGCCCCGCAGATACGGAGCCCCGAGAGGCGGAGCTTCATGCGGGGTACAGGGAGGCCAGAAAGGCCCTCCGAGTGGCGATAAGGCAGTCGAAGGCTGCAGCTCGTAAGGAGCTGCTGGAGACGCTGGAGCGGGACCCATGGGGGCGGCCTTACCTTATGGTAAGGGGCAAGCTGCGCCCCCGGGCCCCACCGTTAACCCGGTGTCTCCAGCCGGAGCTGCTCGGAGGAGTCGTTGGCTCCCTGTTCCCAGCGCGGGCGGTGGAACATATTCCACCGCAGATGACTCCGCCACCTAGGTCGCCTATGGCACCCAACGTGGATGACGACGACGTGCCCGAGGTCACTTGGGTAGAGCTAGAGCTGGCGGTGCTAAGGCTTAAGGCCAAGAACACCGCCCCGGGACCCGACGGCATTCCAGGCCGAGCGTGGGTCCTAGCTCTAGGCGAAGAAGACGCTCTCGAGCCCCGACTGAGAGGGTTTCTCAGCGCATGTTTGGAGCGAGGCCAGTTTCCGAAGTTGTGGAAGACGGGGAAACTGGTCCTCATCCGAAAGGCGGGACGCCCGGCGGACTCACCGTCCGCCTACAGGCCGATAGTGTTGCTCGACGAGGTGTGCAAGCTTTTTGAAAGAGTGATTGCAAAGCGCCTCGTCGAGCACCTATACAGAGTGGGGCCTGACCTGGCGGATGGCCAGTATGGCTTCCGCCGGAGGCGCTCCACCGTGGATGCCATCATGCGCGTGGGGACTCTGGTGAAGGACGCCGTCGCTCGGGGCGAGGTGGTGCTGGCGGTGTCACTGGACATCGCCAACGCGTTTAACACCCTGCCCTGGAGCTGCATTAGGGAGGCGCTCGTGTATCACGAGGTGCCTCTCTACCTTCGCCGCATAGTCGGGGCGTATCTGTCGGAGAGAGCAGTCGTCTACCCAAGTGCGACCGGGCTCGGTCGGCGAGAGATGTCGTGCGGTGTTCCGCAGGGATCGGTCCTGGGACCGCTACTGTGGAACATCGGTTACGACTGGGTGCTTCGCGGTGAGTTCGCGGACGGTGCCGCCGTCACTTGTTATGCGGACGACACGCTGGTGACGGCGTGCGGAGCTACATACCGCGAAGCGACCCTGAAGGCCACGACCGCGGTTGCCCAAGTCGTGGAGCGGATTCGGCGGCTGGGTCTCGAGGTGGCTCTGCATAAAACCGAGGCCATGTTCTTTCATGGACCTCGGCGCGTGCCACCGGAGGATTCCAGCCTCATAGTGGGAGACATTTCTATCGGCATCAAGGCCCAGATGAAATATCTGGGGCTCGTGCTTGACGGCCGGTGGAACTTCGGGGAGCATCTCCGAAGACTGGCCCCCAAATTGAAGGACACAGCTGCCGCTTTGGGGCGGCTGCTGCCCAACATGAGGGGGCCGGATGACTCCTGCAGGAGACTCTATGCGGGAGTCGTGCGGTCCATGGCCCTATATGGGTGCCCAATATGGGCGGACACCCTGACGGTTCACAATGCGCGTCTGCTGCGTGGACCGCAGCGTGCAATGGCCAGCAGGGCCATTAGGGGGTACCGCACGATATCCTTCGAGGCGGCGAGTCTCCTTGCCGGATCCCTACCGTGGAACCTGGATGCGAGAGCCCTTTCGATGCTATATCGGTATCGTAAGGAGGCGCGGGAGCAGGGACGGGAACCCGAGCCCGAAGAAATTCGGGCCGTGAGGTCTCAGCTCCACAGGGACATGGTAGCGGAATGGGAGCTACGACTTGGGCGACCAAGCGCAGGGCACGCCGTTATAGCGGCGGTAAGACCCATCATGGAGGAATGGCTAGAGAGGCCACACGGCAGCCTCTCGTACCGGCTGACGCAGGTGATTACCGGACACGGGTGTTTCGGGAGTTACCTGTGTCGGATCCGGAAGGAGCCAACGTCCGAGTGCCATCACTGTGATGCGAGCGAGGACACAGAGCTGCACACGCTGACCGAGTGCCCGGCGTGGGACACGCCGAGGCGGGTCCTAGTGGCGGCTCTAGGGGTGGGAGTCCTCACACTCGTCACATTGCTCACAGCGATGGTACGATGCGCAAACGCTTGGGGTGCGGCCGCCTCCTTCTGCGAGCAAGTAATGCTCGAGAAGGAGGCGGCCGGTCGGGTCCGGACCAGACTCCGGGCCCGGGAAGCCCGTGCAGAGCGAAGGCGAACCGGACGTCGGAGGTCGCAGAACGACCTCCGTCCTCCATGAGCGCTGGCCTGGGGGTGACTGGTGGAGCCGCCTGTCACCCTAGCAGAAGCAGGCCGCGGCGGCGGCGCAAAGTGCGCCTCCCCGTAACCGGGGCTAGATGGGGACATTTTGGTCCCCACAACCCGAAGGGGGCCATCTCGAAAGAGATGGTCCTGGGTCTGTCGGGGTGCGAGAGATATGCTTTTGGCAATCTCACCTCCGGCAACCAAGGACCCAAGATGGCGTGCGTTTTAGTCGGTTCGAGTCCGACATAATCACCTCCACCGGCTCTGTGGAGGTGGTATCCGTGGGGATTTATCGCACGATAAAAAAAAAAAAAAAAAAAAAAAAAAAAAAAAAAAAAAGAACCGAGTTATCAAAAATCAATGTTTAAAAATGATTGTAACATGATTCATTGGTTCCGATAGTTCGTAAGATCGGTAGATGACTCCACCGTCGCCGTAAGAACGGATAAACAGAAGGGAAATTTGAATCACATCGGGCGTGTCTCGGTAGCCGAATTGGTCAAGGCATTCCCCCTGAAAGGGAAAGACTGCGGGTTCGAGTCCCGCCCGAGATGATTTATTTTTCCCTATGTATTCGATTGGTATAGTTAGCATACTTAATGCTGAAAAATTCAGTCAAAAAAATGCAGAAGACTTGTATATAAGCTGTGTAGCGGTAGATCTTTCGAGTGCTAAGTGAAAGATCGCGGGTTCAATTTTAGCTCTGTGCAAATATTTGTATGCTTTTATTTTCATGCGGAAATCCCCTCGGACACCTCCTCCACCGGAGCCGAAAAGGGAGGTTATGTCGGACTCGAACCAACTAAAACTGCACGCTGAATGTGGGTCGTGGTGCTATGTCGGAGGTGAGGTTGCCTTCGACATATCCCTCGCTCCCCGGCTGACCCAGGGCCATCCCTTACGGTCTGGCCCTCCTCGGGAGGGGGGACAACAGTGTCCCCGACTCGCCCCCGGAATGGGGAGGCGAGCTTCTTACCTTTCTTCATATTTTTGCCATACCTGAAAGTCCAGTATACACTGCAGTATGACAGAGCCATGTACGTTGATGAAGTACTCCTTGTCGAGACTGGTGAGATCCAGCCGGTCCACTGGGAGCAGTCGCAGGCAAGCCACAGAGAAGTACTTCTGTTTCTCTTGCTCGGAGCACTTCAGGGCTGACTCTAGACTCTGGGAGAAGAGAAGATGGAGTGAAAATAAGTATCCATAAACTACACAGCCTCTATGGCGTGGCGGTAGTGAACGCGATTGCAACGTAGGAGGCGCGGGTTCGATCCCCGCTCAGTGTAAATATTTGTATGCATGAATATGGCTATTTGCATTGGTCTGGGTGTTTCTATGTAAAATAAGGAAAACACAATAAATCACAAATGTCTAAGCCCTAGTGGTTTTTTGTGCTATCACTATTTTTCTTGTATTGTTTTGTTTTAATGGTAATAATGGACTGCTGAGACGAGGTCTCGGGTTCGATCCCAGGTTTACCATGGCACACATCAATGATTTTTCGATGCTTTTCGAAGTTATGTGTGTATTTATCGCAGGTTTATAAGTGCCTAAACCTAAACATAAACTGGCGAAATGTGGGTGCTAGCATCTCTGCCTATCGCTTCGGGAAATACAGGCGTGAGTTTATGTTATAAGAATATGAATATAAATAAAGTATGTATGTGTTTACAAAAAAAGTATCTAAGTATGTTTATCCGCATTCTAGATTCCGTAACACAAGCTAGTTAAGCTTACCATGGGTCTAGATAGCGTTGTGTAGAATGTTGTGGAATATTTATTATTAAAAATGTTATAGATTGTACCCAGTGGAGTAGAATTGGGCCACCCCAGCTCGTCCCGTGGGTGTCGTAAAAGGCGACTAAGGGATAGGGCTGTTCTCCGTCCGACAGTAAACATACAGCCCAGGACTAAGTGCCTTCTTGACGGCAAAAGGCTCAACCAGTCAACCCCTATTACGTGAAACGGAAAATCAACCTAGGCGCAATGTGGTAGTTAATACACCTCCTACCGCCACCTAAGGTTCCTTTCTTTTCTTAGAGGTATGGAACTTTAAAAAGGGTACCTTTATTCCAGGGAATAGGTATCATTGATCTCTGGAACAGACCAAAATGTGCCAAGTCATGGAAATCATCCAGTAAAGCAAAAAGTAAACAAAGCGACCTTTACTGAGTTACGTCGCGATAACTAGCGATTTTTGTCTCAGTCCTTGTCGCACATGTCGCAAGTACGCGACAATGGCCGAGCGACAGCTGTGTTGCGTGTTTCGTAGTACAGGGAAGCTGTCAGCACAGCGGTTCTAAACTGTCAGATCTGCCATTTTAAGAGTAATTTCATTCCTATCTGGATTGCGCTTGAAGTAATCCATACTTACTAATGTTATAAATGCGAAAGTAACTCTGTCTGTCTGTCTGTCTGTATGTTACGCTTTCACGCCTAAACCACTGAACCGATTTTGATGAAATTTGGTATAGGGGTATATTAGAGCATGAGAACGGACATAGGCTATGTTTGGTCGCGATAACCGATATCCACGCGGGCGGAGCCGCGGGCAAAATCTATATGTAATGATTTTCAAATAAAAATGTTTAGGACCGCTGAAACTTTGTTTACCTATTTTCTCTCGCTTCGTTGGCTTTACTTAAGTATAAATTAGTACAATACTCACAGCGATGTATTGCGCCTGCTTGGCCTTGAGCCTGAGGCAGGCCTTGGCGAGCGCCACCAGTACACCAGAGTTGCCGCACGCGAGGAGAGCGGGGAGCTTGTCACTAAGCTCCTCGAACATCGGCTCGAACTGTAGGGAGGAGGCGGGATACTTTGGTCAGATAAAATGGCAAGAATGTATAAAGAGGTAAGGATGTACAAAGTGGTAAGAATGTATAAAGTTGTAAGAATGTATAAAGTGGTAAGGATGTAAAAAATGGCAATGATGTACTAAATGGCAATGATATATAAAATTGAAGGATGTAAAAACTGGCATGAATATATTAAATTGCAAGGGCGTATAAAATGGTAAGGATGTATAAAATGGTAAGGATGTATAAAATGACAAGGACGCATAAAATAGAAATGATGTATAAAATGGTAAGGATACATGTACTAAATGGCAAGGGTATATAAAATAGTAATTATATATAAAATAGCAAAGATGTATAAATTGACAAGGATTTATAAAATGGCAAATATGTATAAAATGGCAATAATTTATAAAAAGCAAAGATGTATAACGTGGTAAGGATGTATAAAAATAAATCGTACCTCCTCCTTAATTTCACAGTTATCTATAAGTCTTTGCACGGTGTAGTTTAACATTGGCATGGTAGACAGCTGTCCCAATCGGTTGATGAAACATCGGGCATATATCTGTGTGTATGTCTTCTTCTTTGATACAAATAAGGCGGCTTCTAGTAGTCTGGAAAGAATTATAATAAATAATGTGAGCATAGCAAGTCATATTCAAAAATATATTATAATTTTTGTGCTTTTTTTTCAATAAATATTCCACAACATTCTACACAACGCTATCTAGACCCATGGTAAGCATAGCTAACTAGCTTGTGTTATGGAATCTATAATGTGGGTAAACATACTTAAATACATTTTTTTTTTTATTAAGACATACATGAATCATATCCAAAAAAGTTGTACATTTTTCATAAAAGTGGTGTCCTGATGTGTCACAAGGAGATAACGCGATGTTTTTAGCAGGAACAATAGCAAATGATATTTATTTAGTGTAAATTAGTCTTAAACTTATCAATGTGAATAAAAACAGAGGTATTTTACATCAAACTGAACAAGAAATTAATATTTTTGAAATGAAAATATCGAAACTGATTAAAAAATATGATGTCCTCCTTGCCCTGTCCCCTATGAATAGTGGAATTCGGCGTATGATATGCTACTATTTGACGTTTTTAAGCTAAAGCATACCAATAATAAATAAATAGAGGCATAATTACATGGTTTATATTTAGTAAACTATGTAAATATCTATAAAAACTTATAAAAAGTATGTGTCCTAACCAATGGTTACTATTTACTGACATGACTTAATGACGCAGATTTTTAATTCTACAACTCACGGAGATTTAGTAGCTTTATGGAAATAGATTAGGGAAACACTGACGCTTGTAATAAACACTATAAAAATCTGTTGCCATCTTGTTGTCGTGTCAGTGGTCATCTTTTGTAATTGTTAGTGTGCGCTGGCAAAAAAAAACAACCTGCTTACTGACGGTGTTTCACTGAAAAAAAGGCGAGTTATAAACATGTTTTACATTGCAAGCCTTTAGCATACAATAGTCTTGAGAGAAAAAATGAGTGAAAGTGCTTATGTATGTTACCGGAAATGTATGAAATCAAGGAATTGTATACAAATCCTAGGAAATGTGTGTTGGTGGGGCGCTTATGTACTTTCTTAATTATTTCCCACATAATTTAATTGTATTTCAATTTTTGTAATTTAAAGAACCGCTTCTGTGAAGGAATAATGTTTGAGTATTGGCGCTCATTTGTTGACCACTTAGTGTTGAAGAAGGCCAATAGATGGCGCTGTGCACGGATTTTTCGAACTATACTTGAGACGAAGTTCCTACGAGCGACACTCTCAAGCTTCACGGCCCGCTCGCATTTTTTAGTCAGTCGCTAACTCGCCGCTGCACCGAACGGTGCGTCTATGACTCCGCCGCCGCACCAAACGGAAGTTGAGTAATTCAACTCCTCGTTTCTTTTTCTGTGTAATTCTATAAGTTCCTTTGGCCACATTCTCAAGTCAGTATAAGTGAAGTGTATCGGAAGAAAACGACAAACTCAAGAAAATAACCGGCCGGTCGAAACTTACCTACCCACCAGCACGTGCCAGGAACCACGCCTGTCTGCAGCTGAATCCTCACGAGGTGGAACTCAGGTCAGTGCCGGTTCTCTTACGTTTTCATTCATAGAAGCGGTCACATGTGTATTTTCTTTTCATTACAACCTAACTGCAGGTCATAGGTACTTATACGCTCTGTGTGCAAACACACCATTGGCAGGACTATTTACACGTCCTACCACAATTTATGGTCCTTACGAGTCGGATAGGCCAGTAAATAACATATTCACGTAATTATTGGTGAATAATATTTCTTTCCTATTCATTTAATTAAAAGATTCACGTAATTTTGGTGAATTCTTTCCGCCATCTTAGTTTCATTACTTTCATTCGCTAACAGATTTACGTAAATTATTTGGTAAATTCTGCATTTAAAACGCTAAACCTACGTAATAATTGGTAGATATTTATAATAGTTGGTGATTTACGTACTAATTGGTAAATACTCATCATTCTATTCACATACGCGTAACTTTGTAGGTACCTATCTAGGTACGTAGCTAGTTACATTCCCGCTCCGCTGTGCTACTTGCGCTATTATATAATAAGCCGTAGTACAATTTTCAATAAGAAGTATATCTAAACTGTTTGTGTTAGATAATCTTCTTGTTATACTTCAATAGGTAGGTCTTACCTATCGTTAATTTGCAAACATGTCGTCAGATCTCGAAACGAAGCTTACTATGTTGAATCAAAAAAAGGAATTATTGTTTGCACGCATTACCCGTTGGTATAAATCGTCGAAATCCATTGTTTGTTTTGACATAACGACGCGAGCTAATGAGGAATTTTTGGCCGAGACCGAGAACATCGATGACGTTCGCGATAAGTTCGAGTCGATTGTAGATCAAATAAATAGCTCAAATTTATCATTAGTACCCCCTGTGGAACCCGACTATTCTTGCCTTGACTCATTCGGTGAATTGTATTCGAGAATAAAACGCATTAGAAATAAATTATCTACGCCCAAGGTCAAGGAGGTCGCCTCACACGGGTCGAGTAATTCGAACGCGTCTGTAGTGAAATTGGAAATGCTTGTTGTTCCGAGTTTTGACGGACGCCCTGAAAACTGGAATACATTTTATCAGTCCTTTAAGGCCAATATTCATTCAAACAAACAATTGTCTGATTCGCAACGTGTGCAATACCTATTCTCAAAACTAAACAATGACGCATTAAAGTTCACTGCCAGTATTGTTCCGTCAAGTGAGACCTACAGTATAGTTTGGGACGCCTTGGTCAAGAAATACCAAGATAAACGTTCATTAGGTTCATATTATCTTAATAATATATTAGACTTAAAAAATTGTTCACCTAGTGTGAACTCACTTGATTCATTTATATGTATATATTCCTCCTCTATCGCCGCGCTTAAAGAGTTAGGTATAAATGATTTAACGGACTTCATGTTTCTACAATGTGCCTTGAGGAAAATGGACACTCTAACCATCCAAGCCTTCGAACTTTCTGTTCGAGGTGTCGATATACCTACGACGCAACAGCTGATCGACTTTGTACAAGATTATGCTAAGATGATTGAACGGTCAAACCCGCGGTCTTCGTCATATGCGAAGTCGTCCACTGCTGGGACGCCACAGTCTAATGATAGGCGTGTACAGCGTAATTCTAAGTCGTTTGTTGTCAGTGAGCCGATTAATAATAAGTCGAATGCGCCCGCCGCAGTTGACGCGTCCTGTTGTTTATGTGGCGGCAGCGACCACCGACACCTGTATGACTGCGCTCAGTTTAAAAATATGCAAAATGCAAAGGCTAGATATGAGTTTATTAAATCTAAGCGTGGTTGCGTGAATTGTCTAAGCACATTACATAATCTCCCGCAATGTAAAAGTACGTCAGTTTGTTTCTGTCAGAAAAAACATCATAAATTATTGAATTTTGAGAATAATGTTAATAATTCGCACTCGCATGCGACGACTGTTGCCGCATCCCCGCCGCCCCAGTGCGTTAGTCTCACTCCTGAGTCACCGCTCGCTTCAAGCACTGTGCATTCGTATGCCTCTAGCCATAAGGGTGATATTCTCTTGGCAACCGCTCAGGTGTATGCTCGCCCTAAAGGTAGCACTGGAAATAAATCTGTAGTCAGATGTCTAATTGATAATGGCTCACAGAATAACTTAATAACATTGTCCTGTTGTCGTTTATTAAATTTACCAATAATACCAATGAGTAATTCTGTTGTCAAAGGTGTTGGTTCCACTTCGCACCCGATAATAGGCTATGTGTATTTGGACATTGAATCTCGTATTTATGCAGATCATAAGTATACTATACATGCGTTAGTTATGAATAGCCTTACGGATCAATTGCCCTCGCAATTAATTAAGTGTGATCGCGAGTTAAATCTTCGCGATTTACCGCTTGCTGACTTAAGCCGGAACATGCCAGGAAACATTGATATAGTATTAGGTGCACAGCTCTTCCCGTATATCTACTTAGGAAATAGAGTCGAGTGTGTTCCCAGTGCCCCTTGTGTACTATCAACCGCGTTTGGGTATGTACTTATGGGTGATTACCCACGTAAAGATGTTGTGCCTACAACCGCATCCTTTTCTGCGCTAGCACTAAATGATTTAGTGCAAAATTTTTGGGAACTTGAGGAAGTTCCTGTGAAGCGCCTATTGTCTCCAGAAGAAACCGAGTGCGAGAATATTTTCACATCTACTGTGACTCGCGATGACGTAGGTCGTTATACTGTTGCGCTGCCGTTCTGCAAGGATCCCTCTGAACTAGGGAACTCGCGCGGCGTCGCTCACCGCCGGTTTTTGTCGCTCGAGCGTAAACTTCGTCAATCACCAACCGTACGCGAAAATTACAATAAGGTTATTCAGGATTATTTAGATAACGGTTATCTTAGTCTCGTTGATGACTCTAATTTGTCTATGGATGGTTATTACATACCACATCACGCAGTAGTTCGACATGACAAACCGATGCCGCGTATTGTGTTAGACGCGAGCGCTAAAACCCACACTGGTCTTTCGCTCAATGATATTTTACATATTGGTCCCAATTTACAGGCAGACCTGTTTTTATTATTATTAAATTTTAGGCTATTTCCTATCGCAATGAACGCTGACATAAAACAACATTATTTACGTATTGGCGTACCTGTTGACCATCGTAAATACCTGCGCATCTTATTCAGGTTCAAGGAAACGGATGAAATTCAGACCTATGTGTTTAATCGACAAGCGTTTGGTCTGAAGTCAAGCCCGTATATAGCTATACGTACTGTGCGTCAGCTGGCTACTGACATGAGTCCGCACTTCCCTGACGCCGCGAAAGTGGCAGAGACCTGTCTGTATACTGACGATTTAGTTCATTCCGCACCTGATGAGGACACTGCTGTACACTTAGCTCGCAACTTGATAAAACTGTTCAAGGCTGGCGACTTTGACTTAGTGAAGTGGTCTAGCAATTCTTCTGTGCTGCTAGACTCACTTCCTGATACTCACCGCAAATCGCTTGAGTTTGATGTTGGCAGTCATGTCGCAAAGGTTTTAGGTCTCTCGTGGGAGCCGTGTGGAGATAATTTTTATTTCACATCCACCTTGGTAGATGAGAAGTGCACTAAGAGAAATATACTCTCTATAGTTGCGCGACTATTTGACGTGCTCGGGTTGGTGGCACCTGTGATACTCTACGCCAAGTTGTTAATTAAGGAACTTTGGCTTAGTAAGAGTGATTGGGATGACCCTGCTCCAGAGCATATACGCTCACGCTTTTCCGCTCTCGTTCAAGAATTAAAATTGCTTGACACTTTAAAAATTCCGCGACATATAGGTGTCGAAGTTGATTGCGAGTTACGTCTTGTCGCATTTTGTGATGCCAGCCTGAATGGCATGGGATGTGTTATTTATGCACATTGTACCTACCCATCTAGCATTCAAACTCGCATTTTGTGTGCGAAATCAAAGGTCACTCCGACAAAGATTACTACGCTTGCTCGGTTAGAGTTATGTGCTATTTTGCTTATGTCAAAGTTAATAGGAACTGTACGTGATTCTTATGCATTACGCATTCCCATTACTGACATTTACGCCTTTTCTGATTCCACGATTGCCTTATCATGGGTTCACTCGTCACCACATCGGTGGTCGATTTTTGTTAGCAACCGGGTCGCTCAGTGTCAAGAAAACCTGAACGCTAAACATTTTTATCACGTCGCCGGAGCCATTAACCCGAGTGATTGTCTATCACGCGGCATGCTCCCCTCGCAACTTTTGACTCATGATTTGTGGTGGAACGGTCCAGCATGGATCCGCGGCCCCCCTGATGAATGGCCTATTAAGTCATTCTCTCCCGCCAACTGTTCTGACTTACCTGAGCATAAGGCAAATGTGTTGAGTGTGACAACAAAACACACAGAGTCACCAGTGTTATGTACATTAGCACAACGTGTTTCTTCTTGGCAGAAACTACTACGCATCATTACATACGTTTTAAAATTCGCACGATTTAAATTTAAGATCGAACCTCATTCTGTATCAGGATTACATCCTGTCCTTCTCCCTAAACGCGATCACGTTGTTGATCTAATAATTCAGCATTTTCACGTTGTCAATTGTCATACTGGACCTGGACTCCTCATGTCTATCATAATATATAAAACGCGTACTGGTACTTACAAACGCGCTGTAACCAAGTTGTATCCTATCCCAACGCAATAACTTACAACGCTAAATAGAATCTTAAACTTTAATTTAACTCAAACTTTAAACATACTTTAGATATCGAATACATAGGGAAAAAGAATCTTCTCGGGCGGGACTCGAACCCGCAGTCTTTCCCTTACAGGGGGAATGCCTGACCAATTCGGCTACCGAGACACGCCCGATATGATTCAAATTTCCCTCCTTATACGTCTTTAAGGCTTTGAAAATTGAATCATATCGGGCGTGTCTCGGTAGCCGAATTGGTCAGGCATTCCCCCTGTAAGGGAAAGACTGCGGGTTCGAGTCCCGCCCGAGAAGATTCTTTTTCCCTATGTATTCGATTTGTATAGTTAGCATACTTAATGCTGTAAAAAAAATTCCTTCAATACTTTAGATAGAATATTGTTAGTCTAAGTTGTTATTTTAGCTATGTGTATTGTTATGTTATACAAATTCACTATGGGCTCTAATCAGCCAGTGTTCGCTTGTTTGTTTCGTAACGTCTTGCGACGTTCCAAAGCCGGGTGCATGGTGGGGCGCTTATGTACTTTCTTAATTATTTCCCACATAATTTAATTGTATTTCAATTTTTGTAATTTAAAGAACCGCTTCTGTGAAGGAATAATGTTTGAGTATTGGCGCTCATTTGTTGACCACTTAGTGTTGAAGAAGGCCAATAGATGGCGCTGTGCACGGATTTTTCGAACTATACTTGAGACGAAGTTCCTACGAGCGACACTCTCAAGCTTCACGGCCCGCTCGCATTTTTTAGTCAGTCGCTAACTCGCCGCTGCACCGAACGGTGCGTCTATGACTCCGCCGCCGCACCAAACGGAAGTTGAGTAATTCAACTCCTCGTTTCTTTTTCTGTGTAATTCTATAAGTTCCTTTGGCCACATTCTCAAGTCAGTATAAGTGAAGAGTATCGGAAGAAAACGACAAATTCAAGAAAATCACCGGCCGGTCGAAAATTACCTACCCACCAGCACGTGCCAGGAACCACGCCTGTCTGCAGCTGAATCCTCACGAGGTGGAACACAGGTCGGTGCCGGTTCTCTTGCGTTTTCATTCATAGAAGCGGTCACATGTGTATTTTCTTTCTATTACAACCAAACTTCAGGTCACAGGTGCTTATACGCTCTGTGTGCAAACACACCATTTGGTAGGACTATTTACACGTCCCACCATGTGTTAATACATAGAATTCCTGCCGTTCCACCGGAAATGTGTGAAATAAATGGGTTATTGTCTATATTTGCGGATGATTTTGTGGAAAATTTATATTTTTGAATGAATAAAAAAAAATAACCACGAAGATTAATGCGGGAGCTTCGCTCCGCTCGGCTCCCGCATTAATCTTCTAACCTAATCTATCCAAGTTAAATTGCGTGGTGTGGACACTGCGCCCCGACCTGGATATATTATAGGTTAGAAGACTGAAGCCAAAGCGAGGCTCCAGCATTAGCCTAAGTGGTTGCATTTTTTATAACCACCATCAATATTCTTTGATACCATTTCATACATTTCCTGCTGCGCACTCGGCATTGTATAGAATGCCTAGGCATTGTATAGAATTCCGGATTATACACATTTCCGGTAACATATACAATAATTTGCAAAAATAAGAGAAAAGTAAGTTTATGGTGACTCAATTTCCTGATACAATTTCATCACTTTCCTGACGTCAGTAATTGGTAACTCTTTAAGACCAAGTTCACAACATATTACAATAGGTAGGTATTTTTATTTGAATATATTTAAAAAAAATACAAAAGTAAGATTAATTTACCCTACTATATTTAATTCCTAGATGCCGCTAACTGGTGCAGAACGCCAGAAACGCTACATGGAACGCTTAAAAGCAGAAAATCCAGAAAAACTCGAAGAAAGGCGAAAGAAACATCTTGAACAAGTAAAACGCAGACAAAAAAAATAGCTAATTTATCAGAAGAAAAAAATATCAAAGAAAGAAATGGCGCGAGGCAAATAGAAAGAAAAAGGAAAAGAAGAAAGATTGAAAGAAAGGAGAGATATTCGAGCTGCTTTATATAGAAATAAATTAAAAATGTATTTTTTTTTAAATATACCAGTATTTTTATTAATGAGTACTTACCCTTAACATTTAATACTATATAATTGCTTTCGCATCAACAAATCGGTTGAGGAAGTCTTTAGGAAATTGGAATGGGACAATATGGGAATTAACATCAATGGAACACGTTTAAATCACTTAAGATTCGCAGATGACATAGTAATAGTAACTGATAACCCAGAAAACCTTCAAACCATGCTTCAAGATTTGACACATGAAAGCAAAAAGTTGGCCTGACGATAAACAAAACAAAGACCAAAATAATAACGAACCAATCTCAAAAAACCATAATAGTAGAAGAGGAGCAAATAGAATATGTAAATTCCTACATATACTTGGGTTAACTTATCGCATTTCAGAACCAAATGGATTTAGAGATAGAGAGACGGATAGCCAGTGCATGGAAGAGATTTTGGTCACTCAAAGAAGTTCTAAAAAGTAAACAGTACAATATTAAGATGAAAAGGAAATTATACAACATTTGTATATTACCAATACTCACCTATGGGTGTCAGACTTGGGCAAAAACAAAAAAGCAAAGTCAAAAGCTAATAACCTGTCAAAGAGCCATGGAGAGGAGCATTCTGGGATACACAAAAAGAGACAGAAAAAGGGCAATGGATATAAGAAGTATAACGAAGATTGAAGATGTTGATGTCAAAACCAAAACTCTTAAGTGGAGATGGGCAGGCCACATGATGAGAGAGATCAAAAGTAAATGGACAAAAGACATAACGGAGTGGACACCCAGGTTCCAAACAAAGAGAAAAAGAGGAAAGCAAAGAATACGATGGTCCGACGACATAAGAAAGATCGCTGATAGATTAACGGCATCAAGAGCAGACTGGAAAGAGCTGGAGGAGGCCTTTGTGTCGCAATGATACGCTGACTCGTCATAACTGTCACTTAGCTTTTAACAATATTTTATAAAAATGTATATAAAAGTTAGCAATAAAGGTTTAATAATAACCCTTAACATTACCATTTCCTAACATTTCTTGACGAAACAATTTCTTAACGATTTCCTGACGTACATTTTTTTTTGGATATGACTCACATATGATACATAGAAACACCCAGACATTTAGTATACTATAGACCATTAAAACAATAGTACAAAACATCAAAAATTTGTTTAGCAAATAGGTTCCAAGTTTGAAATGCAGCCCTGTTTTTTAGCTTCATTGTATCCTGCAACCTGAGAATGCTCCAGCAAGAAAGGCTTTTTTTTTTTATTTAGTTTTTTTTATTTGAAAGGTATATTAGTCGGGAGTGTTCTTAGCTATGATTGAAAAAAAAACGGTCCAAGATGGCCACCGCCACAACATGTCGGAATACATATTTCTTCATAACTCCCTCAATATGGGTATCAAATGAAAGAGCTTGACTAGTAGATTGATTTAAAAAGTATAAAATAAAAATGAAATTAAAAATTTAAAAACCCGCCACAAAAAACACCTCAATCAAAATTTATTCATTTATTTTCAACTTTTTGGAGGTGTTTTTTGTGCCGGGGTTTTTTAAATTTTTAATTTAATTTTTATAGCACCTGGTCATAATTCTTACCTTACTGCAGCTTCAGACTCAAAGACAGGTGGTAGACTTGCAGCTTGAACCTCATTCTCCCCATCAGCATCTTTCACATCCTTCTTGTCATCATCTCCTTTTGATACCCAGTCTTCCGGAGCAAAACTTTCATCCAATAGCTTACGGACTACATCTTTAGTAGCATTCTTATCAACATTTTTAATAGCATACAGCATAACTTGTAGAAGTCCTGATGTAATATTCTGATATGGCATATCTTTAAACTGAGGCCATACGGATAAACGGTTCACAAATTCTTTGGCGATTTCCTTAAATTCATCTGGAATGTTTTTGTACGTCATTATTGTTAGATGTGGTGGGATTCCTTTCCCATCGTCAACGGTAGTTTTAAAAATATTGACTTTTGGCTTCTCTCCCGGCAAGAGAGTTATGCCGCTTAAACATTTTAGTACACTTCGGAGTATATGGTTTGCGTATTGGTCCCATACGAAGTCTTCCAAATTATTTAAAGCATATTTAGACATTTTTATGGTGAATTCGTGACATTTCTGTATATGTTCGTCTTCATATTTCAGTTCTGCGCTGCTCAATTTAGATTTTTTCTTAGGAACTTCATCTTCTGTTTGCAATTGTAACGTTGCTCGGTCACATGCTACCCTAAGTAATGTTTCAACGACATGGCTTGTAAAATTGTCTACACACAGTTTACGTAACTCAGGTGATAAAACGTCTATGAACCGTTCCAAGTCCTCTGCTGATGCAAATGGTAGGAGTAGTTCTATAACACGACAACCTAGTTGATTGCCAATTACGTTAAGTTCTTCGCCTTTTGTCCGTTCCAACACATTATTGACGAGGGCATCTGAAATAATATTTAATATAATCAAACCATTATTTTTTATCGCTTCCATAGTAAGTCCTTGGTGAAAAATGTATAAGGTTATAAAGACTCTATAACACTATTTCTAAAACTTTACGGGTCATAAGGAACACGGTATCTAAGACTTAAATCGACCCCTGACCCAGCTACCAAATGTAGGAAACCATATTTATACAAGCAATTTAAAAAAAAGTTTTAAAAAGAGTAGGTAGCCATATACATGTTATTTAAAAAAAAGTTTAAAAAAAAAGAGAATAGATCTAGTGCGATTAAAAAACTATCTTACGCCTTTCTTCATCATTCTCAATGCCTTGTTTCATTACATCTAATATTCCAACAAAATATTGGTACAATTCTTCAGGGATTTTAGTTCCGCGACCCATCTGGCCCTTTTTCGCATACTTCTTAGCATTTGCCAGGAAGTTTTTGCGTTTCTTTCGCGATCTCTTCTTATCCAGAGTATTACTTCCATGATCTTCACTCATTTTGGAGCATCCGAATGATCCAAAATAAATATAAACACGATGTAAACACAAGGTCGTATTTTAGGTTAGAATTATGTCAACGTCAAAATATGACAATGACTTGCGTTTCAGATTCTATTTTATTTTATTTCACATTATTAACATTACAAAAACAAATTGATCGATATATTATAAAAAAAACTATTATTAGGTAATCTGTTCTATTATATATCACTGAAATAAGCTTTTGTACTTATTCTTACGTTTCAAACTAAACGTTTTCGTTAGTTATCTACTAGATACTTTATGCTCTAAATGCTATAAATATTATTCTGGAATGAACTCAATCAACCCAAACCGGATTTGAACCCGCGACCTTTTTAAGCAAATATTCAAATATCAGTGTCAGATTAGCAAGTTGAATGTGCATAATACAGGTATTTTATCTGTAGGTATTCATGTATTAGGTAATACCGAATTAAAAAAGTGAAATTATTTCTCTAATAAAATTTGACCTTTCTAATAAATTATTTAAGTAGGTGCTTAGCTGCTATGCGATGCATTGTGCAATAGAAGTTGATAGGTATTTTCATGACCGTTTACAAGTCCTCCATGTCTGTTAAAGTAATACATTTCCGATTATGTTAACATTCTTTTTTATATGTTACAAAATTAAGTTTAACTAGCTAACAATGTTAACTTGCTACTAATAAACAGATGGCACCTATTGTTCTCCGCACGTTCATAGAATACAAAATACCTAATACATTGGAACAAATTAGTCAATTGAAAACCAAGCTTGAATCACTTCATCGAGCTATAAAATAGTGACGTAAGAACATCCTGAAAGGGACGGAATAACATGTTTCTTTCTTTTCTGGCATCAGAGAAATTCAAGTGCAGCGGTGGGAATCCAAGCAAAGGAACAAAACTAGTTTGATGCCGAGCGCCGGTCACGACAGCGCTCGATAGCGCTTGCGCGATTGTCGAAAAGATATTCTTAATATTCATTTTCGTAAATAAAAAAGCTTTATATAAAATAAAGTTTTGACATTTTATTTACTTATTTGAAAAAATGACTGTAGAAACGTAATATTTAGAATCTGTGGAACGTGACAGAAATATTTTTAATTTTATTTTTTTAATAAAAAAGTTTTTTTTTAATAGGTACTTATCGATCTTTTTGGTATAAAGTTTTGGAACTTTGCGGTCAGCTGTTATTATTATTTTAAGGTATGCATTATTATAGTGTTAAAAGTTGTGTGACTACTTGAGAAGGCGTTGACCGCAACACTCAATGCATCGCGAGCGTGACGCGAGCTAAGTTCGGTTATTATTTTCTTGCAGCTACGATAAAATGCATTCACACGGAGATGCACCTACTCATTCTTGTTGGATTCTTATAAGAAATTGTAACGGTACTTTCAAGCATACATAGCTTTATTTCTTTATTAGGTAGGTACATTACCTTTCATTTATACCTACTTAATTATTACTTACCTAATTAGCTAAAAGATACATAAATTTTATAAATTATAGATAGTAAACCTAAAAAACAATACATTTTCAAGGCAATCAACTTAAGTAATTCAATAATAAAAGAACTAGTTTTAGGTAGGCTGTATAAGCACCGCTTAAGACCTAAAAAGAAAAAAAGGTTTGCTTTTTAAATTCATTCCCCGCCAATTCTTGGAATGCTGTTCCATTCTTCCATCATACTTTTCCATCAGTTCAACTTCTATCTTATGCGTATGGTAATTAGGTTTATTTTAAAATCACAGTGTTCCTTCAAGTTTTCTGAATAGCTTTGAACCTGATACGAATTATAATTTCTACCAATGTCTACCCAAGAATAATTTGCAACACAATCGATTGCTTGTGAATACGAAAAGTTTATATTAGGTATATAGATTTTTATGAATGCTGTAAGCTTACATAACTCAAATAATATTGTGTAGCTATTTTAAAAAAAGCGATGAATTTTATTATTATTGACAGGCCTATTATCCAACGATTCAATATATGGCATTTATGGCAATATGGGGTTCTTCAAGATTATAGGTTGCTAATCCTAACATACGAAAAATTAAAATTAGGGACTTAAAAATTATCGATAAACTTAAGTACGGCTTCAGTATAAGTAATTATGACACCCATGGCACGGGCTTCGTTAGTAATTCAATACTTGGAACTAATTTGATTGAACCCTGGACGATGCGATCCGAAAGTCCACGGAGGTTAGACTATATAAAATATCAAAGTCGTAAAATGTCTAGAGACTCAAGGGTCTCGGAATTTTCAGGTAATTAGTAAAATTTCAAGGTCTCAGAGTGACCAAAAGGATAATAAATTTCTCATACTTAATGAATAAAGTTCAGAATTCAGTCTAAGATCCTTAGACTTCCTTCATTATTTCTTCCTCTCCTTTGACAATAACATCATCTATAGTATAAAAATAAATCGCTAAATGTGTTGGTAAGCGCATAACTCAACAACGCCTGGACCAATTTGGCCAATTCTTTTTTTTAATGTTCGCTGAAGTTCAATGATGGTTTTTACGGCGAGAAAAATTCGAATAATTGCCGGGAGGCGACATCCACGCGGGCGGACCCACGGGCAAAAGCTAGTATTTTTTCTTCTTAAAAAGAATATTAGAACCGAAGTTACTAATATTCTCTCTAACCCTTCCAACTAAACTAAATTGCTTGTGCTAGAAGTGGGTTCACGTCGTTAGTGTAATGGCTAGGATCAAACCCGGGACCTTTCGATCGTAAGGCCGACTCCTTAACCACTAAGCTACCGCAGCTTCGTAAATTTTATACATTTATGGATACGTACTTACTTACAACAATAAAAATACTTGATGAGCGTATGAACGCTAAATTGCGATTATATTATTTCCTATCGTTACAAAAATCAATTTGTCGGTTAACTCTCTAAACGCTGCCGCTGATTCGAGGACCGTGAAGAATCACATCATTTCGATCACGAATATCGCAAAAAATAAGTCTCAGAGACCACCATTTTTATAAAAAAACATACTTTTTACAGTAACCACGCTCTCACCTAATATAGTAAAGTTTATGATGTTGATACTGGCTAGATTATTGGACAATTTGACTGTTTAATTCACGAAATATAAAGTATAGAACTTCTATATCGCTCGTGTGGTGTGTTGCAGAGCAGGGCAGAAAGGGAAAAGGGGTATGTCAAAAGAAATCAAAAGCTGGCATAAAGGGCCACCGTAAGTAAACTGAGGCCTCGATTCTGCTAAAGCCAATCCACAGTGGTGCCACCGCCACTGCAAACAACGGCATTAAAATCAAAATTACATTACTTTTTGCAGAGTAAAGGGATGGATCCAACCTATATAGCTCCGCCATCTTCCTTTAGATTACAGCCATCGGGCTGGAGTACTACTAGGTGTTTTCGGCTTCTAAAGCGTTCCCCTTACACCCGGTATACAGTAACTTTAAGAGTTAAACTGCTCAGTCAGAGGTATCTACTATTACCTCTATCTCGAACAGTTCTTATCATCACTAGTATCCATAAATTCCCTCCAAAACTGTGACCTCGTTAGATAAGTTCAGTAAACCAAGATGGCGGATGTGTGGCGCTCGTGACGACACTGTCTTAGCTTGTGACCGCAGGATCAGATTGTGTGGGTGACCGAATTACGAATGGTTTTCTTAATTACAGATTAAGGACGGGAGTATTAGATTCGTCCAATTGTAGGTACTATGATACGTTTAATTCTGTGATATGAAGTTTTATTAGAGGGAAAAATAGATTGTTCTTCTTGACGCGATTTTTACGTCTTCTTCATCTGAGTGCTAATGCAGGTTATATCCAAAATTGAACTTTGCAGCATAGAGTCCGTTGTCCTAGGTACTCGTCCTTTCAATTTATTTCGGACTAGCTACCCGGCGAACTTCGTACCTACCGCCAATTTTTTTCCGCCCGTGTGGCGTTCTATTCTGTTCCCGCTGCACCCTCTACTATATTAAGCATGTATTATACATATAAACCTTCTTCTTGAATTACTCTATCTATTAAAATAAACCGCATCAAAATCTGTAGCGTAGTTTTGAAGATATAAGCATACATAGGGACATAGGGACGCGGAAAGCGAATTTGCTTTATATTTATTTTGGATTTCAGATTTCGCGCGAGCGACTTCTCGTAAATTACTTCTTTATGTTGTGTAGCTAATGTGGCGTAACACACTGATGGGCCAGTGTTTTTTTTTTTCTTTTATAAAGAACACGTCAATTTGACTTCACCTCGCCTGATGTTAAGCTAAAGGCAAAGTCTCGGAAAGAGGGTCACTATCGTAAACATGTACCATGTTAACAGTGGTGGCACTCAGCTTGACGGCCTCATCAGATGCCTTTTCACGCCCAGCTTAACCAGGACTGTAGGAAGAAGGAAACACGTGAGCTGGCAAGAGTTCCAAGTCTTAGTGGTGCGGCATAGGAATGAGTCGCTGAAACGCTTGGTTCTACAACGCTTGTGACAGAGACTGACTTGTGTCGTATTCAATAGGCTATGTCTCAAGCCTGTGTGGCACCAAATAGGCCTAAGAGTGCCGTTTGGGTGCCTTAAATAGCTTCCTACGTCATCTAAATATGTATATGGAAAACAAATACCTATGGCTTCCTATTACAAAAATATAATGAGTAAGTATCTATGCTCCATGCTAGTATTCGCGTTAGAATTGTCGCCGTGCTAACTGTAAGTGTACCAAAAATTTAGAATTGTCGCCGTGCTAACTGTAAGTGTACCAAAAATTTAGAATTGTCGCCGTGCTAACTGTAAGTGTACCAAAAATTTAGAATTGTCGCCGTGCTAACTGTAAGTGTACCAAAAATTAGGAGTTCAATCCTTATAAAGGACAATAATTTGTTGATTCATGAGTAGGTACGTACCTAGGTACTTAGTGAAACTTACGAACTACGAAACTGACAAGACTTTTAATTAGGTATAGTATACCTATAGTTAAAATAAATTATCTAACCGAGCTTATTAAATTAAGAATGATAAAAGAGCGGTAAAAATTGCGTCGGTTCTTATTTTATCGTTTTTATTTATTTTTAATCATCCACCCAACTTTTAATAGTAACTGATTTGACTATTAAATTTTATGACGTTGTCACTAAATCTTTTTTCATACAACATCGTTTTGACGTTAAGTAAAAAATAACTAATTTGACTCAACAAGACGACAGAAAAAATGTCAAAAAAGGAGAAAAAAGCGACCATTACTGAGTTACGTTGTGATAGCTAGCGATTATTTTCTCTGTCCTTGTCGCACCTATCACACGTACACGACAATGGTCGAGCAACAGCTGTCGTTGCGTGTTTCCTAGTACAGGAAAGCTGTCAGCACAGCGGTTCTAAACTGTCAGATCCGCCATCTTATGAGCAATTTCATTCCTGTCTGGAATGCACTTGAAGTGATACGTAACAATTTTCAAATAGAAATGTTTGGAGCCGTTGAGACTGTTTACCTTTTTTCTCTCGCTTCGTTGGCTTTACTTTAGTCAGTAGAATACCCAATTGACTTTAGATTGGCGTATTTGAACCCCGTGGTATCAAAACATGTGCAAGTTTATTGAGTGTTCAATCTATTTCGTTTAGTTAATCGTATCTAAATAAACTGTAGAAGACAGACTTGCTCACTCCAAACAGTCATCTATTAACGTGCTTAGTTTAGCGTGTTGAGGTTTAGCTGATTGATATCTTCTTACTAATATATTAATAAACTATCTATATCCTATGCCTGTAGCAGGCTGTGCCGTCGATAAATAAACGGCTAACGAAACGTCTCCTAAGACTAGACAGAACAAGTCTAAGGACAATTATGGGGACAATAACGGGCCACTGTCCCCTCAACAAGCACCTACATACCATCGGCATCGGTGTCACGGATAGCCCCCTTTGCAGGGGGTGTTTCAGCGCCGAGGAAACGGCCGCCCACGTAATACTGGAATGCGAGGCAGTGGCCGCCCAACGATCCCAAATCCTCGGCACAGCGAGGTCGTTCCGCGAAGCCTGTGAACCACCCAGTAAGCTTCTGCGTTTCTGGGCGGAGCTAGGCTGGCTGCTCTAGCCAGCACTCTCTACGGACAATGGCCCAAAAGAGAGGCTAAGTGCGGACAAAAGAGTCCCCTATCCAATCCAATCCTATGCCTGTGTCTCTTTACGTTCGTACTAATACTATAAATGCGAAAGTAACTCTGTCTGTTACGCTTTCACGCCTAAACCACTGAACTGATTTTGATGAAATTTGGTATAGGGGTAGGTCATAGGGATCCGGGTGCGAGTAAAAACTAGTTAATTACCTATATATCTTTTACGTCATATCATTATTCTCAGTGAAATCAGATGGCTCCTAATAAAAATCTATTCAAAATCCAGTCTCGATTTAATTTCAACAGCGCTCATGTCTAAAACGATCACATTTCAATGAATAGAGGGTCAAATTCTCGTAATAAAAATATTTTTCAAAGTTATGCCAATGTTTTATCTTGAAAATGATTGTGTTACGCAATATCGTTCTTGACATTTCATTTGATTGTGACAGATCCAGGCTGAATTACTGTACAGAATATGATTAAGTAACGGAGATGCCCATTGACATTTCTGCTAATAAAAACGCGCGCCGAATGCGGGTGGGAAGAGAGACGCGCGGGGTGTCAAAAGTCGAAGGACTTCATAGGCATAACGTTCCTACCGAATGAGTCCATTTGACGTTTGGATGGCACGCGACTCGATTGCCTTGCAACAACTCCGCTATCATTTCCTTCTCCATGCAATGGACCAAGTGCCACGGGGCACTGCAGTCGGTTTCGCTACAGTGTGCAAAATGTTAACAACCCCTAAGTAACCGGTTCATGCTAGTCGCAAGACTCGCAAGATCAACTGGGTCAATGAACTTTATTCTCTATCCATTTGGGACGAGGTATAGTTAGGTACCTCTAAAAAAAGTTCTTCGGTAATTAATTATTTTGTGCCCGGTTATATCCACACAACATTCCAAACAGATCTTAGGTGATTCTTACCGCGGTTCGAAACGACACCTTCAAAAAAGGTCTTCGGCGTTTCGCACTGCGGTGTGAAACGCCACCTTCAAAAGAACTCTTGGGCGGTTGGCACCACGGTGCGAAGGTTTGTGGTGCGAATCGCCGAAGGACCCTGTTTATAGATTCATATTGAATAACACACTTGTACTTTTCCACTGAGTTTATTTTATTTCTAAACCTGACCGGTTTCGCCTTACGGCATTCTCAAAGGTTTTTCATAGACTGTTTATAGATTCGTTTTTTTTATCGTGCGACAAATCCCCACGGATAGCATTGCCAGTTTAATTGCCACGATTACCAGTGGCCGTCAGGGTCTCCGCTCATATTGGGCACCCATATAGGGCCATGGACCGCACGACTCCCGCGTAATCTCCTGCAGGAGTCATCCGGCCCCCTCATGCTGGGCAGCAGCCGTCCTAAAGCGGCAGTTTATAGTACCGAAGTAAATCCTTTTAATTTTAAGAATAAAATCTAAGTATGTATTAAAAAAAATACATTATGGCATTGTCAATTTCCAGCCACATCGCCCCTTAAAGACATACAAACAGAAAATGAGGAATAATTTTATCTAAGTGTAAAATCGTTAAAATACAATGTCGAAAATTGTAAACGCATGCAAATTATGTGTTTAACTGAAATAATAATACTGAACAATAAAGAATATGGGTTGTAAATATTACTTATATTAAGGCAACACTATAACATAATAGTCCATTCATATTTTAATTTTCCATGTTCGGTTTGACGTCATAGTGAATTTTTTCTTTATTGTGATCTAATTTTTACACATTATTGGTAGGTACGGTGCGCCTTCTACAATATCGCTTGATATGGGAAATACATACCTACTGGGTGTAAGGGGAACGCTCCCGAAGCCGAAACCCCCTAGTAACACAGTAATTCTTTTATCTAATTTTACCTTTTTTATGTTTTATTATGCTTTATTTACTCTCCATCGTATTAGTAAAGCTAAATGAAACTGCACTTTCATAAAAAAAAGCACGCAATTGCTTTTTTTTGTAGGGATGTTTTTTTTAAATGAAATTACCGTTTAATGAAAAAGTACACCCTGTAAGAAGTATAAAGCAAAATATTATTGTGACCTGACCCTATAGGTCAGGTCACAATAATATTTTCTATAATAATATTTACCGGTGAATTAAAATAGAGCCACTCCTTCTCTGTCTGGGGTTGCCGTAGGTGACTAAGAGATAGGGCTGTTCTCCATCCGACAGTAAATATATAGCCCATGACAAAGACGCTGAAATACGGCAATAGGGTCGCCCCCTACTACAGGGGACTGAAGAACATAGTTACCGAAATGTGGGTGTTACTACACCTCTGCCTACTCCTTTGATGATTTACAAACGTGAATATGTATCTATGTGTGTGACGTACATACTCTGCATCAAAATATTTACGTTAGCTCTAAATCCATGCTCTCTGTTATGAACGACCTATAAAACTAAACTTAAAGGCGCCCGCCATTAAATTGTTTAGCAATAACAAAAGCCATAAAAACGATTTTATAATGCTTCCCATCTTCAATAGCGATAACTTTACAAGATTATCTATGAAACAACATAGTTTGTTTACTGCTAACCGACTTTGCAAAAGGAAGGTTTACCATTCGACTTCATATTTTTAGTACCTAGGAGTCCATCAAGATCTGTATGTAGCTGCTGTTAGCCGCTATTACAGGTTCACAAGAGATTGGTAGGTCATCGCCAGGGCTTCTAGAAAAGCTGTATTATGTATGCCCAACCAAAATTAGGAGAAGTACGCAAACTCCGTTATTCTTAGTGAAAGCCTCAGCTAAATCCGGGAAGAACGATAAAATGTTGATGATGAATATATTATAATTCAAATATCGATAGCTTAGTGGTTAAGGAGTCGGCTTTACTATGGGTTCGAATCCTGGCCATCACTACCGATGTAAACCCACTCCTAACTCTAGCAATTTAGCTGCGCTAACGGGAATACTAGGTAAATATTTCAATTACTAATACTTAGTTACTTTATCTGCGGTAGCCTAGTGGTACGGGTAATGGACTGCTAAGACGAGGTCTCGGGTTCGAACCCAGGTTTACCATGGCACACACCAATGATTTTTCGATTGTTTACGAAGTTATGTGTGTATTTATCACAGGTTTATAAGTGCCCGGTTAATGGCAATAGGCTCGCCACCTATTACATTGGAACCTAAACATAAACTGGCGAAATGTGGGTGCTAGCACCTCTGCCTACCCCTTCGGGGAATATAGGCGTGAGTTTATGTTATGTTATGTATATTATGTTAGTTACTTTACAAAATAGTGTTATTTCAATGTACGAGGGCGACCCTGAAAGTTTTTTAGAACTGGCCACTAGTAAACGAAATAATAAAAAAATAAGTTCAAATTTTGAATATGGAACTCTTTGCCAATATTATTGGTTATTATTATGTACAACATATTTTATTCATTTATTTGTCATTTGTTTACGATTTGGCGGCAAAATTCAGGTTATAGTATTCTGCAATTTCGGATGTACTCAACGACTTCCTTTGAAGACCGTACGTCATTCTAAACTTACCCACTTTTCATTGTTTCCATTACAATCCCAGTATACTGGCCCATTGCCAGCAGATATTGTTGAGCCGTGAAATATTATTATATGCAACAGTTTACTGGGCATAGGTCTTACTGCTAGCGGGAAGGCGATTTACGAAGACTATATTTTGGTCGATCATAGAAATCAATCCGCTTTTCTTTAGTGAAGATCAGTAGCTTCTATCCGAGGCATAACAGAGGAGACAGTGCTGCAAGAGTGACTTTTCTGTGATTTCTCCAGTTAGTCAGAGATTTATACGTAGGAACTCAGTAGAATGGTAGCTACTACGCAAAAGAAAAGAAGAGAGACAGTTTTTCCTTTATTTTACTCATCCTCCTATTCCTATGCCGCAACACTAAGACCTGAAACTCCTTGCCAGGTCACGTGTTTCCTCCTTCCTACAGTCCCGGGACCTTTAATCGGGCGTGAAAAGGCATTTGATGAGGTCGTCAAGCTGAGTGCCACCACTGTTAAACATGGTAGGTACATGTTAACGATGGTGACCCTGTTTCCGAGACTTTGCCTTTAGATCACCATTAGGCAAGGTGAAGTCTAATTGACGTGTCCATTTATAAAAAAAAACCTCCTTTACCGTTAGCTCTACTCCTCCGCAGGTCTGTAAAACATTAGCGTCTTATTGAGTGGTACATTCATTTATAAGTTACTAGCTTTTGCCCACGGCTCCGCCCGCGTGGATGTCGGTTATCGCGACCAAACATAGCCTGTGTCCTTTCTCATGGTCTAATCTACTCCTATACCAAATTTCATCAAAATCGGTTCAGCGGTTTAGGCGTGAGAGCGTAACATACAGACAGACATACAGACAGAGTTATTTTCGCATTTATAACATTAGTATGGATTTTGGTCCACTCGCTATCCGGTTACAGTGGGACTAACGCCTTACCATCGTCACTGCACCTGGGTATACATTGAACAGTGTAAATATTGCACAATCCTCATATGGGTGAATATCAAAAGCAAAAAAAATACACGGCAAGCCTGAGAACGGTAGTGCAATGTGTTGGTTTTACGATTTTGATTACTTTTCATAGTATAATAGGTACTTCTCTACCATGGCAAAAAAAATTGTTGAGTAATGTCCTCTATTACATAAAAAAAATTAATTACAAAGTGTCATTTTATCATTTCGGTGACCTGTCCTGAATCGAATTTCACTCGTAAAATATCTTGCCCTGCAGTTGTATTTAACATTTGGACTAAAATCTAATTTTGTATGAATAAATTATAATATGACCCATAGAAAAAAACTAATATTGTTTGTTTATCTTATTTCTTATACATTGTATTAAACAGTCTACTTTTGTCCTGTAAAAAGTTATCATTTTGGTGGACAGTAAGTTTTAGTTGAGTAACTTCGTCAACATAGCGTTTTTGCGCACCCCGTGCCTTTCCTTACTTCGAATCAGGCCACCTCCATTAGTTGGAGCGCACGAACACGTCACAAAATCATCGTGGATTCCCGCCGAAAAGTAAGTATATCATTTCAGTGACATGGGGACAAAAATAGTGTCATTTCTGTGGCCGTTATAGCTCGTGTTAGGTTCATTCAATTTATTTCAAAATTGTGTTTTAAATTCGCCGTAACATATGTTTTGTTACAGCAGTGTTGACATTTTAATATTAATTCTAATATCGGAGTTAAATGTAAAACTTATTATTTTTATCACCTCGGTGTTATCATTTCAGTGGATTCGGTGGACTGTAATACCGACAACAGTCCACTGAAATGAAATTTAACTTAGAAATGATAAAATCATAAGTTTTAGAGATCCTTGAGTCTAAGATTGAATCATAAAAATTTGGTGAGATAATTCTAGATATTGTAGGTTCAATATTTGGGATTAATTTGATGTGTTCATATTTGTTTTTTTTTCTTTTATTTATCACAATACAATAAAAAAACAGTTTAAAATATCTTGTTATAAAATGGATAATAGATGTACTTACTTCTAGACAATGTGTATTCTCTACGATAATGTGATGTTCAATGTTTAAAAATTATGATTTGGCTTTTAGGATGCCGCGATGCGCTATTTTCATTATTTTCGCATAAGTACATAATCGGATTATATAGCCAAACTGTTTGCAATAATTTACGATAACGTGATCTATTTTTTTTTTGTTATGTTTAAGATGAAGTGTTTAGCTCTTTTGAACATACTTACATTATTTTTATAATTTTTCTTATTAAATCATTGTGTCGTAAAAATATAAGAGTTGATTTAGTACATTTTGAAGTTTTACATACAAAACACTATTATTATTACCAGTAATTAAAAAAACCCGACTGCCACTGAAAAGACCGAAATAAGTTTGATAGCAGTCGGTACCCATTATTTTTCTTTCGGTACCGCCTGCTATCAAACTTATTTCGGTATTTTCAGTGGCAGTCGGGTTTTTTTATTTTTTAATAATTTGTTTTATTTTATACTTTTTAGTTATAATATGACTTGTATATCTTTTTGTTATCTCCTTTTAATTTCCTTCATATCGTATATACTTGAAATAAAAACTTATAACTTAATAATAACTTAAAATCAATAACTAAGAAAATTAGCGACTGTTTTGTTAAATAACTTTAAATCGTTATATATCCTAAACTATTATTTTAAATGAAAAATGAACCTTAAGATGATTTTAAAATACCTATTCAACGACACCCCACTTGACATAGTTCATCTATTTTTTTTTTTTCATTTTGACAAAATTTTGGCGTCTGGTTTTTGCCGTGGTAAATTTTGATTACTGTCATGTTTTTAGTGACACTCGCAAGGTTAAGACGAATCGAATGACGTAAGAATTATTAAAATCGGCCTATGCATGTGGTCTCTAGAACGCCACATAGAAACAAACATTCATACATAGACTGATAAACACATTATCCTCCTTTGCGTCGCGCAGTCGGGTAAGAACACAACACTCGTTCCGCAAAAAAAATAACTTTTTTTCTCTAATATAATAATTTGATCTTATTTTTAATAAATATCACAAATACAGTCTAGTGATATCTCTATGGAATTTATTTAGATTCGTTTCAGACAATCTACGGAATCCTCCTAAAAATAAATGATGTCCTTGGCTGTATCATTTCAGTGGGCTAATTTCATTCCGGTGCACAGTCTAGTCATTTCGGTGGACGATTTATCATTTCAGTGGACACTTTTCATTTCTGTGGGCTCCCAAAAATTCAATCTTAAATATTTCAGTAAGTTTTGATGTTACATGATGTCCACTCACGCATATGTTACAAATAAGATTAAAGTTTATTTTCGTTACAAAATATATTAACAAGACATTGTAATAGAAAAATCTCACCGAAATGATACAAAAAAATCACTTGTTGAAAATCACCCATATTGTGTTAACACTACTAGTTATAAATGTTATCGAAAGCTAGAAAATGCCTTGGTTTTGTCAGGAGCCGGTGGAGATGGTTATGTCGGACTCGAACCGACTAAAACGCACGCGGTCTTTGGTTGCCGGAGGTGAGATTGCGGAAAGCATATCTCTCGCACCTCGGCAGACCCAGGACCATCTCTTTCGAGATGGCCCCCTTGTTGGTTGTGGGGACCATAGTGACCCCATCTAGCCCCGGGTACGGGGAGGAGCACTTTGCGCCGCCGCCACGGCCTGCTTCTGTTAGGGTGACAGGCGGCTCCACCAATCAGGCTCAAGCTAGCGCTCATGGAGGACCCGATTCGCCTTCGCTCTTCGCGGGCTGCCCGGGCCCGTAGTCTAGTCCTGACCCGAGCAGCCGCCTCCTTCTCGAGCAATACTTGCTCGCAGAAGGAGGCGGCCGCAACCCCAAACGTTCGCGCATCGTACCATCGCTGTGAGCAATGTGGCGAGTGTGAGGACTCCCACCCCTACAGCCGCCACTAGGACCCGCCTCGGCGTGTCCCACGCCGGGCACTCGGTCAGCGTGTGCAGCTCTGTGTCCTCGCTCGCATCACAGTGATGGCACTCGGACGTTGGCTCCTTCCGGATCCGACAAAGGTAACTCCCGAAACACCCGTGTCCGGTAATCACCTGAGTCAGCCGGTACGAGAGGCTGCCGTGTGGCCTCTCTAGCCATTCCTCCATGATGGGTCTTACCGCCGCTATTACGGCGTGCCCTTCGTACCATCGCTGTGAGTCGCACCATACCCTACGGTTACTTCGCTTGCATCTCAAATTCAACAAAGTACTCATTCTTCAAATATTCTATAACCGACCCCTCAGTTCCACTCCATCAAACACGATCGCTTCCGTCTCGCTCTGGTGAGCTGATGGGCTTTCTCCGATAGCTGCCAATAGATGACTTGTTATCGAAAATTATTTTGACAAAGTTACATCTACAGTTTATTTAATACAATTAGAACTGCCTTAACTATTCTTTTACTCGTTTTATTTTTATCGTGCGATAAATCCCCACGGATACCACCCCCACGGAGCCGGTGGAGGCGGTTATGTCGGACTCGAACCGACTAAAACGCACGCCGTCTTGGGTCCTTGGTTGCCGGAGGTGAGATTGCCAAAAGCATATCTCTTGCACCCCGGCAGACCCAGAACCATCACTTTCGAGATGGCCCCCTTCGGGTTGTGGGGACCACTGTGTCCACATCTAGCCCCGGTTACGGGGAGGCGCACTTTGCGCCGCCGCCGCGGCCTGCTTCTGCTAGGGTGACAGGCAGCTCCACCGGTCACCCCCTGGCCAGCGCTCATGGAGGACGGAGGTCGTTCTGCGACCTCCGACGTCCGGTTCGCCTTCGCTCTGCGCGGGCTTCCCGGGCCCGGAGTCTAGTCCGGACCCGACCGGCCGCCTCCTTCTCGAGCATTTACGAAGAAGGGTTATGTTTAGCCCTATCCCTTAGTCGTCTTTTACGACACCCACGGGAAGAGCTGGGGTGGTCCTATTCTACTCCACCGGGAATCAACACAGCTATCTTTTTCCATTTCCAGATCATTTTGAAAAAGGGTAGTGCCTCGATTCTGCTAAAGCCAAAGTTGTGCCAGCGCAAAAAACGGCATTAAATAATAGACTTTAAACCGATACCCTTAAAGTTCAAAATTAAATGACTTTTTGCATAATAATTGAAAAAGTTTAATGAAACTGTTTTCATTTATTTCATTTTGAATTTTAGAGGTATAGAAATAAAGTCTAACATTAAATGTCATTTTTTGAGTAGAATCGAGGGCCAGGTCAGAAGTACTCTAAGCCGGCAGGCTTGCATGAAACGATTACCTAATGACAGTGGAGCTTGGAGGTAGCTCGTGAAATACCTATGTAAGGATAGCGTCAAATGGCGCGCTGATGTCTCTGTCTACCCAGTGGGGAAATACGCGTAAGTGTATATGTGTGTATATAAGTACTAACTTTTGCCCACGACTACGCCCGCGTGGATGTCGGTTATCACGACAAAGCATTTCTCAAAATACGTAGGTGTATGCACGAAGTTTTATGCTTCTAACTTTGAAAATGACGAACTTTTCATGCAAATGTTTATTACCTACTAGCTTTTACCCGCGGCTCCGCCCGCGTGGATGTCGGTTATCGCGACAAAACATAGCCTATGTCCTTTTTCAAGGTCTAATCTATCCTTATACCAAATTTCATTGAAATCGGTTCAGTAGTTCTTTTAGTAGTTAAATTTTAGTTTTAACGCTGATACACGTGTTCCTTTATTTAAAAAAAATGAAATTTTGTGCATCTAGCTCTTAAAATGACGGACTTTCATACATAATAATAATAATAATAATAATAATAATTGTCTTTATTGTACACCAAGGATATAGCATAATAACAAGTAATAACAATTTGGCAGGTAAATACAATTGGCGGCCTTATCGCTCTGCGGCAATCTCTTCCAGGCAACCATAGGATGGAAAGAAAAAAATAGAGACAATGATTTCAGGGTAGTTTGGTGTACATAGATAATAAATAATCAAGTGATAACAAATAAAATAAATAAACACAATAGCTACCTAAGTATAGGTAGATATACATAAATATATCAAACATACATACATACTATTACGAGTAAGATTATGGCATAACATTAATATACACATAAATATAGATACTAACATTTTCCCATATTATAATCAAGGAAATTAATTAATTATTTATTCCACTTCGGTCAGAGAGACTAGGTAGTGTTCTCTGACTTGTCTTTTAAATATAGGCAAGGACTGAGCTCGCCTGATAGTTGCTGGGAGAGCATTCCACAACCGAACCGCTTGAACTGAAAAAGATTTGTCGGCAAAATTGGTGGAATGACTCGGCATTTTCAATCTCAGATTCTCTGATGATCTCAAAACCTTCGAGTGTGTGTTGTGCAGGAACTCAAAACGTTGTTTGAGGTATGAGGGAGTTAAGGGATTAAATAAAATGTTGTACAATAAGGAAAGAATATGAGTATTCCGGCTACATACATACTTCGATCCATTATTTTACCCCTTTAGTAGCAGAATTTCCAAAAATCCTTTCTTAATGGATGCTCTCCTTTAACTGTTCTGTGGATGCTCATGTACATATTAAATGCATCTTCTGTCAAAATTTCAAGTTTGTAGGTCCAGCGGTTTAGGCTCTGCGTTGATGAATCAATCAGTCAGTCGGGACAAGTAATTTTATATGTATAGATTATATTATATAGATTCCTAGTCTATATAATGCACCCAACACAATCATAATCACTTCGCAGTAGGAAGGTAAGAAACTGCTGCATTTGCAGTTCACACGCTATGAAAGTTCTTAGAAAGTACTTGTTATGATACGGAGCTATAAAATGCAGATAAGGCCACACTTACTGCGTGGGGCTTATTAAAATGCACTTTGTTTATATTTACATGCAACATACATAATCGTAGTGGAGTGGCTACGTTCTCGTACGACCCACAAGTTTGGACCCGCGCACAATATTCTTCGTATGACCCGATTTTGTGTACGTCTTCGACCACAGAAATTAAATCTACTAAAACGAGTCACATTATAATCAATAATATTATAAATACATTATAATAAATCAATAAATCAACAATATATACAAGTCTAATTATAAGAATATTAAAAAAAATTGGAAGGTCTATTTGTAACATTATAATAAAAAAGCAATTATGTCTGTCTGTTTGTTTGGGTAATCTCCGAAACGGCTGGGTCGATTTCGACGAGATTTTTACTGTATATAGCTGATATTATAGGGCGTTACTTTTATTTTAGACACTTATAAGGTATTGAAAAATATTAAAACCATAAACGATCCAAGTGGATGAATTTTACTAGGTCCCACTCTATAAAATTCGGAATCCTCCACCCTTCTTCCCCTGAATATTTTACAGTCACCAAATAATTTCCTTGCTTAAAATGTTGTATTTTCTGTAATGAAATGTCTTTCCTACAAAACGTGATAATATTTTCCGAATAAAACTGTGTAGGCCAGCGATTAACTAGGTAGGTAGTTTCTTAATTGCAAATATACGATCGCACATGCCACTATCATCCTATTGGCAATTGGATGATATACCTCGGCACACATATTTTGGACCTGGGTCGCGAGAAATACGAGGCCCTGGCGCGAGCCGATTGTCTTGTAGTAATCTATTATTGTAGTAGGCTGTTGAGGCGGATGAGTCCTAGAGTGGAGACCGCGAGAAGGCAAACGCGAGGTAGGACACACCTCCTAGCCAGATGGACTGACGACCTGAAAAAGATGGCTGGGACAGACTGAATACAGAAGGCGGACTGGATGAATTACTGGTTTTTTTTTACTGCCTCTGCCGGAGCCGGAGGTGAGGTTGTCTTCGACATATCCCTCGCACCCCGACTGACCCAGGGCCATCCCTTATGGTCTGGCCCTCCTCGGGAGGGGGGGACAACGGTGTCCCCGACTCGCCCCCGGAATGGAAAGGCGCGCTTTTCACGCCGTGGCCTGCTTCTGCTGGGGTGACAGACGGCTCCACCCCAGGGAAGTAGTGCACTGCATCTAATTGATTGATTGAATATATGCTTATTGAATTTGAGCTCGTCCACCACAGTAGCACCCCTTGATATCTTCAAAATACATCCAAGAAACGTATACGTATAGGCCACATTTTAGGTCCAAAATATATGTCCCGAGGTAGATATAATGAACTAATTGATAATTGGTGTGTTTCAGTGTCGTACAATGCGCGAGAGTCTCCGCCGTCTCGCTCACTCGTCAGACGATGGCATGGAGCGGCGCGGGCGCAGGGCTGGCACGCGCCGGGTGCGGGTGGAGCTACTGGACTCGGAGCATATCACACTGGATATTGATGTAAGTAGATTTGTATAATTACTAGCTGTTTGTACCCGTGCCTGCGTGGAAAACCTATATTCTGGAAATTTAGGACGATATTTTAACATTGACCTCTGTTGGTACCTATAAATATTCTGTTGATTTCATTTAGTTAGACAAGTTTTAGTTTGAAACTACTAATTACAAATAAAAATAAAAGAAACCATTTATAGACTAAAACTAAGATTAAAATTAAAATGCGTCGTAGAATTACTCCGCATCGCATGCCTCTTGCGGTAGCGTTCTCAGAAGACTGGCACTGGCAGCATTGCCACGTTGTATGGCATTTAATTTATTTAAAAATATGGGCCCTCCCCTATAGCGAGATGGATGATATATTATTATAACCTTTGACACTCACAAAAAATGCGACACATAATTGGTAAAATATTTTTTTTATTCAGTTTAGTAAATCCAGAGATTACCTAGGTACTTAGGCACGTTTGAAAAAAAAAGGTAAACTTTATGACTTGCAGGGCACAACTCACATATCTTTGCCTCTTTATAATACAGCAAACTAAATAGACACCTACCTAGCTTATTGAAACTGTTTTGCACAGTTCCTAACACAGTTACACAAAAGACCTTGATCCCTAAGGAGAATCCTCCCACTCGAAGATTGTAAGTCTTTTCAATAATACTGCAAAATGATTTACGTGCTCTAAAAGATGGCGGCGATGGAATGGCGAACTAACTAAACACAGCTGGCACTTAACGAATAGTTTAGGAAAACGTGGGTAGATGGGATTTAAATGATTTGTTGGAGTACAGTCAGCAGCTAGAATGGTTGACTATTGATTGAATTTTTACAGCATTAAGTATGCTAACTATACAAATCGAATACATAGGGAAAAAGAAGAATCATCTCGGGCGGGATTCGAACCCGCAGTCTTTCCCTTACATGGGGAATGCCTTGACCAATTCGGCTTCCGAGACACCGCCCGATGTGATCGCATGATTTGTATAGTTAGCATACTTAATGCTGTAAAAATTCATTCAATTGTTTGGGCGGAGTTATCAAAAATCAATGTTTAAAAATGATTGTAACATCATTCATTGATTCCGATATTTCGTAAGAAAATCGGTAGATGACTCCACCGTCGCCTTAAAAGCGTATAAGATGGGAAATTTGAATCACATCGGGCGTGTCTCGGTAGCCGAATTGGTCAAGGCATTCCCCCTGTAAGGGAAAGACTGCGGGTTCAAGTCCCGCCGGAGAAGATTCTTTTTCCCTGTGTATTCGATTTGTTGGAGTACAGTTAGCAGCTAGAATGGCTGACTATTAAACTAATCTGTTGACGGTACTTTTTACCCAACTGTCAAGAACGGTTATGTTTTTCGCGCGTATCTTGTATGTATGTTTGTAATATTCTTTATTATCTCGTATCTTCTGAACCACTTCACAGATTTCAATGATTAATATTTCAAATTAAAGGTATTCATCACCCAAGTGTACTTGAAAACATGAAATGTGTAAAAAGACATAATATATGATGAACTTTTGGCGTCAAAATGTATGTTGTCGAAAAAATATTTTCATTCGAACTTATCGAGTAGGGCATCAAATCAAAATTAAGACAAAAAAGTAAAAAAAAAATACGTCAATCTTTCACGGCTAAACCACTTAATAGATTTTAAAGAAGTTTTGTTCAGAGATAGACTAGAACTTGAGAAATGACATATGTTTGATCGCGATAAAAAGATACCCCCGCGGGTGAAGTTGCTGGCAACAGTTAGTAACATACAAAGCATGTAAGATGCTTGAAAGAATGAAATTTTTATAGCGTTTATTAACTATGCTAACTTTTTAAAAGTCACACTTGAGCCCTTCTTTACCCCGATGTATTTCGACATCGGAGAAAAGAAGGGCTCAAGTGTGACTTGAACCCACGACCTTTCCCTTACAGGTGGAATGCTCTTCCAACTGAGCTACTGAGCCACACCTGAATCACATCAAATTTTCCTTCTCTTTATATCCGTCATTAAGGCCGACGGTGGAGTCATCTACCAACTTTCTTACGAACTGCTTGAACCAACGAATGATTTTTCAACCATTTTTAAACATTGATTTTTGATGACTCCGCCCAAAGTTTGAATGAAATTTTTATAGCATTTATTATGCTTTGAAGTGATTCAGGTGTGGCCCAGTTGTGGCTCAATACGCAAAAACGACGGGGTGTTATAAGTTTGACGTGTCTGTGTGTATGTGTGTGTCTGTCTGTGGCATGGTAGCACCCAAACGGATGAACCGATTTGGATATAGTTTTTTTTGTTTGAAAGAGTCGGGAGTGTTCTTAGCTATGTTTGAAAAAAATCGGTCCAAGATGGCCGCCACCACAACATGTCGGAATACATATTTCTTTATAACTCCCTCAATATGGGTATCAAATGAAAGAGCTTGACTAGTAGATTACTTTAAAAAGTATAAAATAAAAATTAAATTAAAAATTTAAAAAGCCCCCGTCACAAAAAACACCTCCAAAAAGTTGAAAATAGATGGAGTTTGCCTTTTAAATTTAACGGTTGCCATGTCGGGGGAGCTTGATTTGTTCCGATAATATAACGGAGTGCTTAACCAGTTAGGGTCCCCCGACAGTAATTTTTATTCCCGACGTATTACGAATGTAAGATGCTATTTATTCTAAACCCTTGTGCTTCAATTGAATCAGCTAATATGTGATTCAACACGTACTGTATCCACAACACGAACTAACTGTTGTGAGGAATGTTCGTGATCATGTTGACTACTGAACACTATGTAATACTTGCACGTATTCCATTTCTGGAATAAACATGGACGGTGGACAACTAAATGAATTTATGTAGCAGGAATATGAACGGGCTTCGTGGTGTAGAGCGTTTGTTTGACTGCTTATAGGAGGTTCGATTCCCGCTCAGTGCAAATATTTGTATTTAAATATGTAAGTGGGTATCACATTGATCTGGGTGTGAATCTGTTTGTAATATTAAAAGAGGTTTATAAACATATAACATTACTAGCTTTTGCCCGCGGCTCCGCCCGCGTGGAAGTCGGTTATCGCGACCAAACATAGCCTATGTCCTTTCTCAAGGTCCAATCTATCCCTATACCAAATTTCATCAAAATCGGTGCAGTGGTTTAGGAGTGATAGCGTAACATACAGACAGACAGACAGACAGAGTTACTTTCGCATTTATAATATTAGTATGGATTAAGAAAGCTATTTTGAAAACTTCTGTCTGTTTGTCTTTGTTCCGGGTTATCTGAAAAGTGGCTTGACCGATTTTGATGGCAACGTTCCTGCAGATAGCTGGTGTCCACGCAGATGAAATCTTGGACATAATATTGAGATAGGTTTTTACAAAAAAATACACTTAAAAAGTACTTAGTTTTATTTCAATGAGTGAGATTCCTGTAAACATTAGACAATATCAAAAAAAATGGTTTTAAGTTATGTCTATCCGCCTTCTGGAACCTATAACACAAGCTATATAATTAACATACACTTACTTAGGGTCTATATAGCGCAGTGTAGAACAACCTAGAATGTTCTTTTATCATCTTCTTCTGTTTCCTTCCAGCGTAAAGCCCGCGGGGGAGACCTCCTTGACAAGATATGTGAAGCCTTGGACCTGCTGGAGAAGGATTTCTTCGGGATAATGTACGTGCAGCGAGGGGACCCGAGGGTGTGGGTGGACCTCAACCGAAGACTCGCCAAGACTTTTAAAAGTAAGTGATAATGAAAATACTTATTATCCTGGGACTTGCTTGTGACCTGAGTGGTATAAAGTACATATTATAATATATTTAATTAATCAAAGTATGAACCATTGTTTTCTATGCACTCTTGCCATCTCATAGGTAGTTTCATTGATCCCTTTACTAAAAAACCAGTCGGACGGGAATCAATTAAATCTGTGAAGGCTATTTGGACTGCCCCATCAGAGTTGAATTTTTTCCCTTGCAAGAAGTTGTCCAAATTTCGAAAAAAATGGTAATCTGTTGGAGCAAGGTCCGGGGAGTACAGAGGATGTCTTAGACATTCCAATTGAAGCTCTTCTAATTTGGTAGCCGTCTGTTGTGCGGTGTGTGGTCTAGCGTTGTCGTGAAGCAGCAGTGGCGTGGAGCGATAGACCAGCCTAGGTTGTTTAGCCGCTAGCTTTTCCATCATTGTTTGCAATTGCTGACAATAGACATCAGCCGTAATAGTCTGGCCAGATTTGAGAAAACTGTAATGAACAATACCAGCACTAGTCCACCAAACGCTCACAAGTAACTTTTTTGGGGTTAATTTTCGCTTGGGGCAGGATTTGGCTGGCTGGCCAGGATCCAACCATTGCGCTGAGCGCTTCCGATTATCGTAAAGAATCCATTTTTCATCACAGGTAATGATTCGGTTTAAAATACCTTCATTATTGTGCCGGTTCAGTGATGTAACGCAGCAATCGACGCGCGTTTGCCGGTTTGCTTCAGTCAATTCGTGAGGTACCCACCTTTCAAGCTTTTTAATCTTCCCAATTTGCTTCTAGTGAATTAAAACAGTTTTATCACTAACACCGCAGCCTGCAGCTAACTCGGACGTGGTTTGCGATGGATCCGCTTCCACAATAGCCTTCAATACTTCATTATCAACTTGGGTCTCAGGCCATCCACGGGGCTTGTTCTGCAGGTCGAAATTTCCAGAACAAAAACGTTGGAACCAAAAACGAACCGTGTTTTCTTTTGCAACATGACCGCCATAAACATCATTCACCCTTCGAGTCGTTTCCGCAGCACTAGTGCCACGGCGGAACTCGTATTCGTAAATAATGCGTTATTTTAAGTTTTCCAATTTGTAAAATGAGTGACGCAAACAGAAAAATGCAGAAGAAAAAAAACAAATAAATGACGGTCATCGAAGCACAAATACATGAGTAAATAGCTGTACAAATTTGAATGGTGTGGCGGTAGTGCAAGCGACTGCCACGCAGGAGGCGCGGGTTCGATTCCCGCTCAGTGCAAATATTTGTATGCATGAATATGGCTATTTGCATTGGTCTGGGTGTTTCTATGTATAATATGTATGTATTTACAAAAAAAAAAAAAAGTATATAAGTATGTTTATCCGCATTCTAGATTCCGTAACACAAGCTATAAAAGCTTACCATGGGTCTAGATAGCGTTGTGTAGAATGTTGTGAATTATTATTATTAATTATTATTAATTTGGAATTCCTTACCAAAGAGGAGAAAATCGTGATTAAAGTGGCCAGTACGAAAAACGCCAATTTCATATGTAAGGACCTAATATAAATAGGAGATGCGGCTTTGTCCGCGTGGATGTGTTATCCGAATCTACTCAATTACGAGTACCTATATTAAAACAAAAAAGGGTACTTTTAATTCTAACGAACCGGTTTAAATAAACAACCTCATCAAAATACATTTAGTAATTTTGCGTCTATCATGAACAAACGAACAAGAATTCCATTCCAAAAGAATAAATGTCAGACAGCGGAAGTCGCTGCCGTAAAACCAAGAAAAAGCTGAAAATATTTTCAAAGTGCTGGTTCCAACTTATTATATTTACACATACTTATTGAAAACTCGTGGAACGACTTTTAGGAATTAGAACACCCAAAACCTTTGGTAAATGTAAACCTTTGAGAATGCCGTAAGGCGAAACCGGTCAGGTTTAATAGAATAGGTAAATACTATGGAAAAAGTACAAATGTTCTCAATATGTGTAACAATGGATTCCACCAAGTGCCATACATCAACAGTATGTGAATAATGTTATTATATTTAGGTTTCTCATGAACTAGCCCCAAATGGCCCACATTATAGAGGATGCATTTCCACTCATCACTGAAGAACTTAAAATGAGAACAACTCCATATATTTTTCAGATGAACCCTGGGACGTCCGTTTTGCAGTCAAGTTCTACCCCCCGGAGCCCTCAGAGTTGAAAGATGACGCCACGCGGTACCAGATAGCGCTGGCAGTAAGGAGAGACCTCATTGAATGTAAGTCTTTTCCAATTAGTCCTACCATCTCCATTCCTTCACAGAACGACACGTGCAGGGCTAAGATACCATCCGTATACGGTGCAGAGTGTACCTGCTAGAACCAAGCGTTTCAGTGACTCATTCCTATGCCCCACCTCTAAGACTTGGAGCTTCCTGCCAGCTTACGTGTTTCCTTCTTCCTACAGTCCCGGGTTCTTTAAGCGGGGCGTGAAAAGGCATCTGATGTGGCCGTCAAGCTGAGTGCCACCACTGTTAACATGGTACATGTTTAAGATGGTGACCCTCTTTCCGAGACTTTGCCTGTAGCTTAACCTGAGGCGAGGTGAAGTCAAATTGATGTGTCCTTTACAAAAAAAAAAAGCTCCGTTTCATTAGTGTAAGACTATGGAGCTTGAGACCGTTTTACTCTTCGTAGGCACTTCTCCCCTGAAGTATGTCGTAAAGCAGCAATATGTGCATGCTTCTGTGAGTGCCAGAGGCACAGGCAAGACGTTACACTACCTTTCGTCTCTATTCCCCTATTATTATCCTCTTATCTATTTTAAAAGAGATAAAGAGATCCTACAAGAAGGTCATTAGAGGGTTCACAGAGCGTGACGCCCCTAATAATGTGTTGTGGTTTTGTCAAGCGATTGTAACATGGAGTTCTTCAACAAGGGCATTAAATGGTTCTTGTAGGGTGCGCAGTACGAGTCGCCCTTGGTGTTGTATACTTCTATAGGCCACATAACTATCACTCATCGGGTGCGCTGAGAAATTGTCTGTCATCTAGTGATATCATTCGATTATCATTTAATATTAACTGTTTACCATCAATGAACGAGCTTATTGCAGTCCACTGCTGGACATAGGCCTTTACTAATGCGTGCTATACTATCTGATCTTCCGCCTTGAGCATCCAGTCTATCCCAGCTACCATTTCCATTAGCTCCCATCAGTTTCTAAAAATGCAGTATTATGTTCCAGCTCGCCTGATCTGCTCTCAGATCACATACGCTCTCCTCTCGTCGTATGTGCTCCAAGCGGAGCTAGGAGACTATGAGGAGCAGGCCCTGGGCCCCTCCATCCTGTCGCAGTACCGGGCGGTGCCTCTGAACGCGCTCACGCCGGAGCTGGAGATCAAGATTGAGGACTTGTATAAGAAACATAAGTAAGTGGCCAGCAGTTTTCATCCTTGGAGTGTATGAAATTCTTCGAAACCCTTACCAATCTTATAGACGAGCTAGTACACCTGGATTATCAGATAAGGCTATGTGTGTAAGTTTATCTCTAGGGGTTGGGCATCAGGTTTGGTTTTTAAAGAATTTTAGAACCGAAGCTACTAATATTCCCTCTAACCCATCCAGCTAAGCCAAATTGCTTGTGTTAGGAGGGGGTTCACGTCGGTAGTGTAATGGCCAGGATTCGAACCCAGGACCTCTCGATCGTAAGGCCGACTCCTTAACCACTAAGTTACCGACGCTTTTCGAGCGGAGTTCGGGCCCCAAAATATTAAAGCACCAGGATTGGCGCTTGGATGATGAAGAAATTGAACAAAGGCTATTTCAAAGGAGAAAAGGTAATTTCAATAACCCTCAACTTTACTGGGAACTTCAATTTACTTTGAATATAAACAATTCTGTGATATAATCAAATCTACTGTTCCAACTCCCCCAGGGGCCAGACTCCAGCGGAAGCCGAACTGAACTATCTGGAGAGCGCTAAGCGCCTGACGCTGTACGGGGCCGAGCAGTACTTTGTGTCCGACAGTGAAGGGGTCTCTATAGCCCTGGCTGTATCACACACTGGAGTAGCTGTCTACAGAGATGGGTGAGTGTACCATTACCATCATCTTACCCTCTCTCTCCTTCGTCTACTTCACCAAAGGCACGAAGAGTTTGTCATGTCAGACTTGAACTAATTAAAGCACATGTTGTCCTTGCAACTACATCTCTATTCCAGAAGTTTTTTTTATAAAAGACACGTCAATTTGATTGAATTTACTGATGGTAAGCTAAAGGCAAAGTCTCGGAAAGAGGGTCACCATCGTAAACATGTACCATGTTAACAGTGGTGGCACTCAGCTTGACGGCCTCATCAGATGCCTTTTCACGCCCCGCTTAAAGGACTCGGGACTGTAGGAAGAAGGAAACACCTGAGCTGGTTGGGGCACATCCGATGGACGGAAACAGAGAGAGATAGATACTAGAAGAGGCTGCAGATCCGAAAAACTAATTCTTAAGTTGCATCCCCCACTTTTCTCCAGGAGGTCCATATTAATAGTGGGCTTAGTGCAGATGTTCAGTCAACATAAGCCATCAGCACTAAAACTCCCGACTTCAAATAATCCTCTGGTTCCAACCTCTGAGAAGCAAGATTACAGGATATGCCACATTCCCAGTCCGAAAAACTAATACTTCCCAGGTGATCTTAGCCACCATTGCTGGTTGCCACGTATTTTTGGAATGGGAAATTGGCAATGTTTCTTAATTTCCAGGATGTTAATGAACCGCTTCCCATGGGCGAAGATCACGAAGATTTGCTACAACAAGCGCCTGTTCACGCTGCGCCTGCGCGCGTCTGAGTTCGACGAGTGCGAGACGTCGCTCAGCTTCCGCAGCCACTCCACCACCGCCTGCAAGAAGCTATGGAGAGGCTGCGTGGAGCACCACATGTTCTACAGGTAACGGACCACTTCCACAGACTCTCTGTGGGGTATGAAATAGCCCCCTCCCTTCTTGATGATGCAGATGCCAGCCTAGTTGGTCATCAGGGGTGGTTATGTAGGACTTTTGGAGCCACTAGACGCCGCCGGGCGTTGTATCGGCTAACTTGAGACCAAGGTCTTTTTTACGGTTTCAAGAGGACTTCTTTGGGTGTCGGAAGCACTCTGTCCCCATCGAATCCCGAAAAGGTGAAAGGGGAGGAGAGTGCGTGCGACGCACCGATAGATAGATAGATAGATAGATAAATCTTTATTGTACACCAGTAATACAGTAAATGTATGGACAATAACATGACATTATGTACAAATGGCGGCCTTATCGCTAAGAGCGATCTCTTACAGGCAACGTTTGGATGGACATGTTTTAAACATTAACAGTAATAAATATGGGTAGTTATTAGTGTAGTCATAAACACATACACACACATATATACATATATCACAAATATATACATTACACACACACACACACACACATACACATACACATACATACATACACAATAATATTGTGTAATACATTATTAAATACTCCACTAAATAAACCTAAGTACATACATTGAATGTCTATCATATTTACATAAACATACATACCATTATAAACAAGATAAAAAAAAAAAACTACCTATATTTAACGCGAGCACATACCCACTCAAAAATACATGATAAGGTAACTACCGATACCGATATGCCGATGTCAACTGCTCCGAGGCCTGCTCTTGGGTAACTAGCCCGCGCCTTGCCTACTCTCCACTGGGCCCTGTGCTAGACAGAGGGACACGTAGCGAGACTCTGAGAATGCCTCTACAGGATCACTGCCATCGCGGCCGTAATTTGCTGTAATTGCCATGGGGATACCATTTTCATTCGAAAAAAAACGAAAAAAATCTATTTCTCCCTTTACAATAAGACTCCTCATTCCAGACGCGAGGCACCAGTACGTGTGAGTCGCGTGGCGGGGCTCCCCCGGTTCGGCTCGCGGCGCCTGTCGTGTCGCCGCACGCTGCGCCAGCTGCGCGACGAGCCGCTCGCCGCCGCCACCACCGCCTGATGACGGCAACAGGCACCGGCTGGGACATTGTAGACTGCTGTATGTGTGCTAATAACTGGAGTGGATTCAGTGTTTAAAATCAAGGAAGATGGAGGTTATATCTCCTTGGAGACTGATTCTGCCCGATGGAAATAAAATGGGTATATCAGTTGGCTAATCAAAGAATATTTAACAATTGCGTTTGACGTTTCGGAAATCGAGATTTGATGAAGTTTGGACAGATTTTTTAATTACGAATATTGCCCTTCTGGGTTTTATAAGTTGTGCTCCTGTTGCGTAAAGTGGATGAATTCTGTACATGGACAGAAGGAATGAAAACAAAACCTAGCAAATGCTATTGTCTATGTCTGGGTAGGCGGGGTACCAGATATACCTCATATGATCCAGGGCTTAGTATAGGCGGGGAAAACGTTTCGACTATATCCGAAACCGTGCCTTTTAAATTTCTCGGAAGACAAATAGATAACAGAGGTTGCACTCCAGCTTTAGAAGAAGTAATTAATAACTTCATTATCGATATACAAAAGGTAGACCAGCAGCCACTAAGTAATGTCAAAAAAGCGTGGATTTACGACAACTATTTAACCTCGCGTCTTAACTGGCCGTTTCTTGTTTATGATATAAGCCAGAGCCTTCTCAAAAAACTAGATGCGAATGTTACGAAGACATTGAAGTCGTGGCTGGGGCTAGCTCAGTCGGCAGACCCATCGACATTATATAGAGCCTCAAATAACTTTGGAATGACGTTCAAGAAACCATCGGAACTATATAAACATCTAAGAGTAACCAAAATGCACGTCCTAGCGAAATCAAAAGACGAAATCGTGCAAGCTCTTCCAAAAGACCAAAGTACTAAAGAGCTCGAGTCGCGCCTCCAATTCCATAAAAAATTCATGATAGGCTCGCAGACTGGTAGGGTAGGTTTGGGTAATACTAGGAGGCAGTCAGACAAAGACATAACAAAATCTTTTCTTCAAGTAGATGAAAATAATACCTACAAAGTGCACGCAATGAACCTAGAAATACAAAACGAATGGTTAACACTAGGTGAATTTTGTATTCCCATAGCCTTAAAATGGCGTACCTTAATATACGACTGGTCACCGGCTCTCCTTAAATTCTATCTCAATGCATTCCAGTTGACCCTCCCCGACCAAAGCAATCTTGTCAGATGGGGAAAAGCCACAGATAAAACATGTAACTCATGTGGTGAAGCAATTGGTACTGCTAGGCACCTACTGGTGGGTTGTAGGACGCTATTAGACCGGGGTCATTACTCGCGCCGACATGATAAGGTATTAGAAATCGTACGTGAGGCGGTAAGTTTGGCGGTAGCTAGAGCGAAAAAGGGTTTAACCACAAACCAAAGAAATGACGTCGCGTTTGTAAAGGAAGGCTGCTCAAAAAAGACAAATCAAAAGCCGTACTCAATTTTGATAGCAGCCGCTGATTGGACATTACTCGCAGATTCGTATGAGAAACACTATAAAATACCGGAGGATGTTTGTGCCTCGTCATCCAGACCCGATATATTCCTATTTTCAAAACAGCAAAAGCGTGCAGTACTAGTAGAACTCACAGTACCGTGGGAAACTAACATACCTAAAGACCACGCTATAAAAATAAACAAATACTTTGACTTGACCAACGAGTTAACCAAAAATGGCTATGTGGTTAAACTCTACGCCGTGGAAGTGGGAGCAAGGGGAATTCCAGCTAAATCCCTGTATAACTTATTTAAAGACCTCGGATTGCCAAGAGCTTCAGTAAGCTCTTTACTCAAACGAATATCTAAAACGGCGTTGATAGGATCTTACCAAATTTGGATAGGTAGAGGGGGGAACACGACTGACGGTGGAGGTGAGCGCTGATGCATCACAAGGTGGCCACCCTAAACCTACACCTGGGTCGCAAGTCCCAGGCGCCGTCGCAGTGTTCCTCTCTGTACCACGCCATGGACCCGGCGACCGCACGGTGAATCCATGGAATGCTAAGAACCGGATCTCTATTTGAGGCTAACTTTTCGTAGAAAGAAGAAGAATCAACACATTTAATATTGAGCTTATGATTATATTGACCTCATACTATTTTTTGTAAAATTGTTAAGTTGTAGCAATCATGGTACTATATTTTTTTACAATATGGTATCACACTGCTATTATTAATTCGATGGCTGCGGGGAATATTGCTGCAATAGCCATAGCAGCAGTAAAAAAAAAATTAAAAAAAATAAAAAAAAACAACGAAAAAAAATAACGCGTCGTTTGACATATAAAGCGTTTTGATGCATCTCTTAGTTTAGAAATTATTCAAGATTTTCACTAAATCTTTTTTCCTGTAAAGTTGAGATTTGTCGATTGTGGCTTTATTCCCCGCAGCCATCGAATTGTAAGGATAAAATGTTATTTGAGATTTTTTTGAAGCTATTATGGATTTCTTTTTAAAAAATATCATTCAGGACAGAACTTGAATTGACACCAATTCAAGTAATGTCTTCTTAATTTTTTTGAAGCTATTATGGATTTCTTTTTAAAAAATATCATTCAGGACAGAACTTGAATTGACACCAATTCAAGTAATGTCTTCGTAAACTAGCAAAGTAAAAGGGTTCGAAATTCATTCATATAATTTGGTCCGGCATAAAAATATTGTTGGGCATACTAAAAATAAATACATACAACTGAACGTCCTCCTTTTTGAAGTCAGTTAGAAGCAAGGTTTAGAAATTAATTAACTTAGAATGGGTCCAGATAACTCAGTTGGCATTCGATTCTACTAAAACTTAACCACTGTGGTGCCACAGACATTGCAAAAAATGACATTAAATTTTAGACTTTATTTCTATAAACTAAAGTCCAAAACGAAATAAAATAAGTTTCATTACACTTTTTCGTTGACTCTGCAAAAAGTCATTTAATTTTGAACTTTAACCGCATCGCTTTAAAGTCTATTATTTAATGTCGTTTTTTACAGTCGCTGTGGCACGACAATGGTTTGGCTTTAATCGACGCCCCTATACGTCAATGCAGAATAGATAATACTTAGTACTGATTATTGTCAATTACTTAAAATACTGTAGGTTTTAATTATTATTACAAAAAAAAATGTATCATACGAGTAGCAGTGAATAAGTACGTAAGTGCCATTGTTATTTGATTACAATAAAATATTAATAATTCAGTATTATACCGGGTACATACCCTAAGGTAGACTGGCAGATAACACCTTTGGCATTAAATCCGCCTTTGTACAACTGGTACAACTGTGTCCATAAAGTTTAAAAATAAATAAATACCTAATGAATGGATACATACATTCATTTTTCGGTAAGTAGGTATGTAGTACTACTACTGCAAGTGTGGATGCTGTCGACCGGACGGGTGATCAGCCCTTCTGTGTGGGTCATATCACCCATTTTCCCCACATAAAGACTGCCGTAGATGTTCGTAAGACAATTTTCCAATTTTGACAATGTTCGTAAGGACACGAAGCTCTCCGAGACACGGCAACACCTAGATCAATGCAATTAGACATATTTATAACATAACATAAACTCACGCCTGTATTCCCCGAAGGGGTAGGCAGAGGTGCTAGCACCCACATTTCGCCAGTTTATGTTTAGGTCCCAATGTAATAGGTGACGAGCCTATTGCCATTAACCGGGCACTTATAAACCTGCGATAAATACACACATAACTTCGAAAAGCATCGAAAAGTCATTGGTGTGTGCCATGGTAAATCTGGGATCGAACCCGAGACCTCGTCTCAGCAGTCCATTACCCATACCACTAGGCTACCGCAGATCATTACACATATTCATGCATACAAATAATTACACTGAGAGGGAATCAGACTAGCGCTTCCTGCGAAGCAGTCGAATGCACTACCACCACGCCATAGAGGCTGTCTTGGTTGGTGTGTACCCGGTATAACTGCTTGAATAAATTAAATCAATATATAGACTTTAGAGTAAGTAAATACATTTTGTAAAGAAGAATTAAATCCCTATAAGAATGAATTAATGTTGTTTTTATTTTTATTGTAAGTAAAAGTACTTACCGATAAATAACTCCGCATTAGTTCCTGGTGGGATAAAATAAACCCACCCCATTTCTTCCAATGAGTGTCATAGAAGGTGTCTAAGGGATAGGGCAGTTCTCCATTCGACAGTAAACATTTGACCCTTATCAGTTTTTTTATTAAAAGAATATTAAGTATAACCGAAATTACTAATATTCCCTTAACTAAGCTTAATTGCTTGTGTTAGGAGTGGGTTCACGTTTGTAGAGTAATGGCCAGGATTCGAACCCGGGACCTCTCGATCGTAAGGCCGACTCCTTAACCACTAAGCTCCGACATAATAGGGATAGTCATGATGACAGAAGGGTAATCAAATAATATATCAGTACTTAATTTTCTTATGTATTTAGTCTCAATAAATAGAAAAATATACATTTGTGTACTTATTATACTTAATTCTATTCATCGTACGTCTTATAAGTACATTAATTGTGTTTGTACCTTGGAAATAACAAAAAAAAACTTACATAATTTTTGGAATCCGTTTCATTTGACGGAAGCAGTGTCTTTTATGAAATCAATTTCATCAGTCACCTGCCTAAGTTTCTACATTTGCAAAGGTAACAAAAAAATAATCTATGGTCAAAAGATGACACTGAAAAATTACGAAATAATTAAAATAATCTTCCAATTTTCAGCATAAAAGACTAGATTAGTGGAGAGTAAATAAACAAAAAATATGAAGAAGAAATAAAATGCTTCCTGTAGGCCACGGTAGCCACATTCCATCAGGTGGGCCTTGTGCTTGTGGTATACAAAATGTTGGCATGTTTCAAATTCATACTTAGGTATAGTTTTATTAACAGCATTGTGGCATTTTGTCTCATATAAAATTTCGGACATTTTTTTCTTTTCTTCTTTTTCTTTCCCGGCGCACACACCAGTGGTTGAATAGGTCACATGTATTTCTCCTTTTTCTATTGGCGAATAAGATTTAAAAAATGTCTGACATATCACATCATGCAAAAAAGGTTTACTATGTTTGTCAACTGTCATTCGAAATTCAAACATTCACACAACATAACAAACGTCATAATAATATCATAGGTAAATTAATTCTAGTTAAATATCATCTATTATTTAAATTATTAAGTATCTAAATACATTTCACAATCCATCTTTAACCTAGTTAATTACGCTAGTATCTATAGACAGTCTGATATTTTATGTCTGTAACTAATTTCAATCTGCCATATTAATATGCCACACTATCTTTAATTGCGTCACCTGACCACTCGATCTATTTCCATAGTCCGATCTTGTCTCGGAAGCTGCGAACTAGTCCGTCGTTATCAGAGTGGGCGACTCCAGCAGGACCCAGGGCGTAAGGAGGTGAGTCCGCCGTCTGCAAGTAGAACTGGCCGATAGTGCCCCGTGCGCTGGCCCAGCCCATCAAGCTGCAATAGAAAGGGATTTTATTACATTTCGCATAGATAGCTTAGCGGGACTTGGTTCGAACCCTGGAACCAAAAGCAGCTAAAGGGGTTAGCAAGAATATCTAATAATCCAAAAATATCTAAGAAATTCTGTTCAAAAAACAGTATTTTCTGGCGTCCCCTCGGGGCCCAATCCAACTCAACTCGTAAGCTGTACTATTTTTAAACTGATTAACAGATGATATTCCAGCGACGGCTTTATTCTCAAGTTGAAGGGGGGAGGGGGGGCAGTTGCTTACACAGAGTTACAATAAGTCAAATCAAGATGAAGATCTATGATGGTCTTCATCTGAAGTGATCTTTAACTAGTCTTATTTTACATCCAGTCTTCGGATACACATACCTGTAATTGTTATAGTCACAGTTCCCATCCTGGAAGGCCTTCCAGTTGGCGCAGCTAACAGCGGGGAATCCCTTGGGATTGGTGAGTGACTCTGCGTAGAGCTGCCACGCGCGGCTGTGCGAGCAGGTTTGGAACAGACAGTTGGGCTGCTCCGAACCACGGTTAGGGTAGTAATCCGCGTGACCTGGGGATGGGGAATTTATGTATAATTTTAATTAAATTTTGGAGTGATTGGTATGCAAATTTTTCCTACAGATCTATGTTGGAAGAAGTTTACAAGGCCCAGAGAAAAGTTTGTCCAACTGAGCTATCTGGATTTTCAGTGAATAACTCCAGTGTTGCCCCAAGATGTATGTCAAATATCCAGGACCCGGCCAAGACCCAGTTAGTCAGAGATATCAGAGTCATGAGTAATGCATGACTAGTTCCTTGTTCCTTTATAGGAAAAACCTGTAAGGGACTGTCCCAGATATTTCATTTTGACGATCAAAATCTTTACATAAGAAAGACGCTTCTGAACCCAATAATATTATTATAACATTCTTGTCTGTTTCAAATCTGTTTTTCATAATAGATGTACACAAAAACCACTGAACGATTTTTCATAATAACCCAATAGATATTTACAGTAGGACAAGTAGATTTTTTTGCTACTTTTCCACAAAAAGGACTTGAAATCTACCGTATTTTGATGACAATCGATTAAGTAGAACCGTAGATATGACTAAAGGTCGCGATAACCGACATCCACGCTCTCAGAGCCGATATAATAAATATTCATTAGATTACTCACCAACTTTTTCATTAATTCCATACACTCCAGCATCACTATGAATGACATCAACATATGAAGCATCGTTAGCATTCAGCCTGAGGTTTGGTTCCACGTCTGCGAAGCACGGGCCTGCGGGGTCCAATCCTGAGATACGACCTATGCGAGACCCCGTCAGAGCCAAGACCGTCTTGCCAGCGAACCCTGCGATGTGGGCCCCAAGGCTGTGCCCCACGAGGTGGATAGAGTCTGGGTTTACTCCGGCTGTGGACAATAAGATAAAATGATTAGAAGCTAAGAGAAGAGGTAACTCTTTTTGTCTAAGAGGGAGTAATGCAGGAGCACGTGCAGTAGTGATAGATTATTATATACGAATGTTTAAAAGACTGGTTCTCTGGACGCTGGTCTGGCGGTGATAAGTAAGGCTGCCTCTCACCTCAGCAGAAACAGGCCTCCACATTTCTGGGGTCGGATTATGCCCTTCTTCTCTTTTTGTGGTAGGATGGGGGCATCTCAAAATCATTGATGGTCCAGGTGTAGCAGGAGTCCGAGTGAAATCGCTTTATTGGATAACCTTACACTCGGGTAATTGAGAAATGAGATGGCGGTGGCGTGCAGTTTCGTCGGTTCGAGTCCGTGTGGATTTGCGTAGGAAAAAAAAGAGTACAGTATATTAAACTATTCGCGGACGTACGGACTCCTGTCATAATGATTGATCATTGATCAACTCTTTCATTGGTTGGTTGGTTGTATGGTGCACATGCGTGAACTTTCTAATAACTATTTGGTCAAGAAGTTTGCCGGAACTTTTCGATATGTTTTTTTATTTCAATTCTCGTCACTAGCGAGTGCCTGGTCGTGACCTGGGAAATGCTGATCTACATAATGACGTTACAGAAAAATACTTTGTTGTGCGATCCTGTTTGTCGACGTTTACCATAAAAAGAAGATTGGTATGATGATAATGATTGTCATATAGGTATAATGTGAAGTGTAAGGTAAAACTTCCTTCTTCCTTGGATTTAATGAGATCTTTGACGTACAAGTAATTACTGTAATATCTATCTACGTATTTACCTACTCCATACTAATATTATAAGTGCTAAAGTAGCTCTGTCTGCCTGTTAGGTTCACACATCCAAAGCATAAACGGGTTTAGGCGAAATTTGGGAGCTTGGGAAAGGACTTAGGCTACCTATTATCGCGAAAAAAGTGGTTGAAGGCGTTCAAATATAGGTGATGAAAAGTTGTATGAAAGTTCGTTATTTTCTTGATGAAATTTGATACCTACACAGAGAGATTTGAGCTTGGGAAAGTATATATGCTATGTTTAGTTACGATAACATAAGTAACACAACGCGGGCGGAGCAACGAGCAACAGATAGTATAAAATAATTTTGATGTAAATAGGAAATATAAATATTTATTTGCTGAATGAAGGTTTTAATGTTAACAAACATTATTATATAGTGGCCTTGTAAATTCTGCCATAAGGAATTATACTAATATTTTTAATTCGTCGTCTTGTAAACAGTTTAAAATTTGGCTGAGAATTATGTATTGTTTTAAGATACATTTAGTGATAAGGAAATAAATGGTCGTCAGAACGCTTTATAAAAATTACAATTCGTTTCGTCGTATTTCGGTTAATCTTCTATAATATAAAAATGAATCGCTAAATGTGTTGGTAAGCGCATAACTCAACAACGCCTGGACCCATTTGGCCAATTCTTTTTTTAAATGTTCGTTGAAGTTCCAGGGTAGTTTTTACGGCGAGAAAAAATCGAATAGAGCCGCGGGCATAAGCTAGTTGATAATAAAATTCAATCTTCTTATTGAGTCCATTAGCTATACAGAATATAAAAAGCTTAATTCGCACAAGCTTCAGGATTTGTGACAAAATCTTTAAGCATATAGGGCCCAATCTAAAGTCAACCTCACCTGCTGCTGTAGGCACCTCTCCTGGGGTACGTGGGTCTGATGGCAGTAGCCAACGGAAACCAACCAATCAAAAATGTACCAATCTGAAAGTCGCTATGAGGATGATGATATTATTGACTTCTGTCCTCCGGCCTCGGGAGAAGGGTTGAGTTGCCTGTCACCCTAAGGCCTCTGCCTCGAATCTTGCGGGCAGCGGGGCGGCGGCGGCGGCGGCGGCGGCGCGGGAGCGGCAGGATCAAATGCGTACAATCAAATGGACCGACCCTCGAAAACAGCGCGTGGCAGCGGCGCGGGGGCGGGCAACGAGCGGTGCACTCCAGTCGAGCGGTGACCGCCCGCGCGTCTGCATTGTAGTGTTGTGTGTGCAGTTTATTTTTGTGACGTGTCGAAATGTCCTCGGACATGCTAAAGGAAATTACTTCAGCAATTTTTGAGCGGACACCGATATGGAATACCGAACTCGCCTTTTCTTTTCCTTGCCCTATAGTAGGGATTCACTTCTTCCTTTGCCCACAATATATCGAGCGTTAGGAATAAATTTAAATCAAAAAGATGGCGCCGTTGTTCAGACATTTCGTTTGCGAATAAAAACAAATTGTATCTCGACGACACAAACACGAACGCAACACTACGCCGCTATAATGCCGCGCGATCTTCCCGCTGCTTTCGAGAACGGGTCTGCGTTGCCCGCCCCGCTCCCGTGCCGCCGCCACCGCCGCCCCGCCGCTGCCCGCAACATTCGAGGCAGAGGCCTAATAAAAGCGATGCGATGAGCCTACTTCCAGAAAAAGATGGGGGAACCGTAGTCCCACAACCCGAGGGGCAAGGGCGTTCTATGGCCCTGGGTCAACCGGGAAATGAGGGACATGAGAAGCGACTAATGCAGAAACTGGTAACCTAAGACGGAGTGCGAGTCGGACTGCGCACCGTGGGTACACCTGAAGCTACATAAACAGCAATATATTTTGATTGCGTTGACTTACAAGTTTGATATTTGCACAGCTTCAAGACGTAAACCTGAGCATGTGGTGTGAATTTCAACTTTATACTGCCCCGCTGACAAGGTCTTGACAGACAGACAGACAGATATACAAAAAGGGTTCCATTTTTCCTTTTGAGGTATGAAAGCCTAGAAAAGGATGATGATGTTTTTTTATAATAGGACACGTCAATTTGAATTCACCTCGCCCGATGTTAAGCTAAAGGCAAAGTCTCGGAAAGAGGGTCACCATCGTAAACATGTACAGTCAACTACAAAAGTAGCTTAACAAATTCTAATTTATTGAACACTGTGGCCCCTACACCTTACATAAAATTGTGAAAAAAACCATTGAATATGTAAATTAAGTTTGTTTTCTGGGAATCATAACACTACATTTGATATATTCCCTTTATGTCGATTCCCGTTATGTCGAGCCAAAAACCTTATCTCGCTACTATAGACAGATGCATTCCAATATAAAAAAGATTTGTAAAATATTTCAGTGTTAATCAACTTATGGCGTTGACTGTACCATATTAACAATGGTGGTAACACTTAGCTTGACGGCCTCATCAGATGCCTTTTCACGCCCCGCTTAAAGGACCCGGAACTGTAGGAAGGAGGAAGCACGTGAGCTGGCAGGGAGTTCCACGTCTTAAAGGACCTGAGACTGTAGGAAGATGTTGGAGGTTATTCCAACTTACCCATGATCAGCTTGACGAGCGCCTGTCCCAACTGCTCCCCTATGAATCTCACCATGGTGCTGGAGCGTAGGTACAACCAGCGGATGAGGGAGCTCGCGTCCAGAGCTAGGACGTTGCCCACTCCTGGAATACGTCATACGTTATGATTATTACGTCATTGGTTCAGTACATGTAGGAACAGTAATATAAAAAAGAGGTGTTTAAAGTAAATCCAACGAGACGATAGAAAAAAGATAAACAAAGCGACCATTACTGATTTACGTTGCGATAACTAGCGAATATTTTCTCTGTCCTTGTCGCACGTGTCACACGTACGCGACAATGGCCAAGCGACTGCTGTCGTTGCGTGTTTCTTAGTACAGGAAAGCTGTCAGCACAGTGGTTCTAAACTGTCAGACATGCCATCCTATGAGCAATTTCAATCCTGTCTGGAATGCGCTTGAAGCGATACGTAATAATTTTCAAATAAAAAAGTTTGGAACCACTGAAACTTTGTTTACCTTTATTCTCTTGCTTGGTTGGCCTTACTTTAGATGGATCGGATAGGTGAAAGAAATGGATATTAAAAGGGTGAATGGGCATCCCGGTGAGGGTTGATCTAGACCAAAAGCAAAATAATTTGTTGTAAAATGTTAGCAGATGGCACAGTGGAGAGCAGGCAAAGGGAAGGGCTATATTCTCCATGCTGCTGAAAAGTCAAAAAAAGTAAAAAGTCATAAATCATTGTTTATACTGGCGATTGATGGCGCTTGGTGGAATCTGCTACACATATTGAATAACACACTTGTACTTTTCCACAGAGTTTATTTTATTCTAAACCTGACCGGTTTCGCCTTACGACATTAGAATTAGAATAAAACTCAGTGGAAAACATCAATGTAAACCTTTGAGAATGCTGTAAGGCATGTTTAGAATTAAAATAAACTCAGTGGAAAGTGTACAAGTGTATTATTCAATATCATAAATCATTATTCTGCATATACCTTTAAATCGGCACTAAAAAACGTCAATATAAAAATAAATATTAAAAACGAAGTAGTTTAGCAAATGGACCACCGGTTCGCAACGCGGCCCAGACCTGAGAAGACTCCGGCAAGAAACTCAGGGGCCATTTTTTTTGGTCTATTTACAAACATTTACTTAGCCTAAAACTTATGGTCTAAGATACAGTGTTTTGCTTGAGTAGCATAGCATGCTGAGCGAACAGCTCATTTCCAAGCTTGTATAACATATAAATATTCATGATTTTATAATAGCCTTTCTGGCACAGTTTACTCTGAACTGCATTTTCAAATCTATTTAATGGTAAATCTCTAATTTCATTAGGAAGCTTGTTAAAAAGCGTATACAGTTGCCCTGGAAAGAATTACTTATTTTATGGAGTCTGCTATCACAAACTACAAGATTGTTTTTATGTCTGGTATTTATATTGTGCCTATCACAAAATTTTGAAACTTTTGCAATATTGTTCCTTACATAGCTGAGGATCAAGAGTCGCCACCTGTTCCTCTATACAAACCTTGTTCCAGGAAGGCATTGTTAATATTCTTAAAGCTGTCCTTGGTGGGGTCGTCGGTGAAGCCGTGGAGGTAGACCGTGAGGGCCTGCCTGTTCTTGAAGAACTTCCCGAATGATAATGACGTCAGCGTGGTCAGGTTCAACTGGATTTTGACTTGACTGTAAATAACATATATCTTAGTTTAGTATTGAAGCAATTTAAACGTTTCCTTTCAATAAATCGACCATGGCAGATTTAATTCTTCTTCGTCATCTTAGCGTTAATCCCAGTCGCATCCGAAGCTTTTAGATTGGAGTCTGGGGTCCGCTTTACCAGTCTAACTGCGGATTTGGATAAACTTCGATATTTTCTGTGAAGCGATTGCCATCTGACCTCCACACTAGACCAGTGTTGTTGGACTTTTGAGGGCTCCAACTACCTGTAACGACTGCCATAGATGTTCGTATGGCCACCGGGACCGACGGCTTAACGTGCTCTCCGAGGCACGACCAGGCCATTGCACATACCCATAATTTTATGCATACAAATATTTGCATTGAGCGGGCGCCTCCTGTATAGCGGCCGCGTTCACTACCGCAAGGCAAGGGAGACACTGTCCCATGGCAGATTTAATTAGAGTAGAGATAGAGAGAGCTTGTAAAGTATAATGTAAGGTTAGATGGCGAGTTGTTTCCTTTGCCTATCCAAAAAATAATTATTCTGTGTAAATAATAAAACGGGACTTACGAAATGTCAAAATAAAAAAGACTTGTTGTAAATTGCAAATGGACCACACGTTCGAAAATGAAGATATTTTTAGATATTCACGCTCTAAGGACTAAGTAAAAGACTGTTTTTACAGGGATAGTTTATATTCGGCAATAAATCATCATAGGCTACTTTTATACCAAGAATATGGTCCCATGGACGTTGGGAGCGTGACCAAAATTCCACGAAGGAAACAGACCATCAAAAAACACAGCAAATAAAATAACACTTAGTAACCATTTAGATCGTGAGTCATAAACTACCGACAAGCCACCGTGAGACTTATTCAGGGACATAAACAAAATAATTAGGTTTTTATAGTGTTCATACTTCATATATAAAAATAAACTTTACATACTAAGCAACAACCTCTGTGGTGTTGCGGTAGAGCGTTCACCTGCTAAGACAGAGGTCACAGGTTCCCGTCCAGTGCAAATATGGTTTCCTCGTGGATCAAAGAATCAAAGAACCAATTTCGTTTATTCAGATTCAGATAAATAAATAAATAAAAATAAAAATAAAAAAAATTTTAGGCGCTTAAAGAGCACTGTATATGAACGTGATACCATGTGTGTAATTATTTACAAAAATAATAAGTAAGTAGGTATGTTTATCCCTATTCTAGACCAAATAACGTTATGCTAGTAACGTATGCTTAGTTGGGGCACCATCATCATCATCTGCATAAAGATGTTAGTACTGATTGCATCCGAGGCTACGGTGCCCTCGGAGCTCAGGGTCCGCCTTCCGGCTCTTCGGACTACGCACGATCTTGGGCGTCCAAGCTATTGAGCACCAGCACTACTTGGGCCTACCCCTTTTATGGACATCTTTGGGTCTAAATTCAGCGTGCAATTTTTCCATAGTCAGAGTAGTAACAGCATCCGCTGTCGTAAATGCTGTCATACTGTTTTCTGCAAAACATACGTATTTTTGCACGAAAGAAGGTGCCATATGAGGCGGATCCTCTGACTCGGATCAACACTGCACAGAACTACACTACCAACTGCAGGATTGGCCAGGAAGCCACCTACTACCCAAGGATCGGCCGTTCCAAGTACCCGCAACATGGAACTACCTCCCGCTCAACCGGCTCTGCGGCCAGCTACTCAGGGCAGTGATTACGAGTACTTTATCATTCGGTCGTGTAAAGCCCATCTCCCTACTTACATCCATGTTATTCCCGTGATTAAATTATTAATTTGTATCAACTACTTCTTTTTATTTGCACGCCCTCTAGGGACATTTCATTGGCAGAAAGCCCAATTGAGACGACAATGAGAGGTGGTAAACTTACTCAGTAACAAAATGCAGAGCCAGTTGACTAAAATCGGGTTCTGTGTTGTACTGCTCGTAATCTACACCCAGGATTCTCTTCACATGTTGACCTGGAATCAGATTTAGTACTTAATAAGATAATACTTAGGCATGACCACGAGGTAAACGAGTACCTACATTGACACTTGTAAGGTTCAGCAATACTCTCTTCTTTATCTTAGCGTTAATCCCAGTCACATTGAAGCTTTCAGCTTGGAGTCTGGGGTCCGCTTTATCAGTCTAACTGCGTAAACTTTGAAATTTTCTGTGGAGCGATTGCCATGTGACCTCCACAACCCAAAGGCGAAAGCATTACAGGGTTCCAACTACCCGTAACAACTACCATAGATGTTCGTATGTTAGCCGGGACCGACGGCTTAACGTGCTCTCCGAGGCGCGATCTGACCAGTTACCTAATTATTTGCATTGAGCGGGGATCGAACCCGCACCACCTGCGTACTTGGGGGTGACCGGTGGAGCCGCCTGTCACCCTAGCAGAAGCAGGCCGCGGTGGCGGCGCAAAGTGCGCCTCCCCGTAACCGGGGTTAGATGGGGACATTTTGGTCCCTACAACCCGAAGGGGGCCATCTCGAAAGAGATGGTCCTGGGTCTGTCGGGGTGCGAGAGATATGCTTTTGGCAATCTCACCTCCGGCAACCAAGGACCCAAGATGGCGTGCGTTTTAGTCGGCTCGAGTCCGACATAACCACCTCCACCGGCTCTGTGGGGGTGGTATCCGTGGGGATTTATTGCACGATAAAAAAAAACCACCTGCGTACTTAGCGTCCGGATTCACTACTACTACGCTGTCGAGGCTGTCGAGTGTGTGGAGTGGAGCTATACTAGCCAGGTTAAGATGGGTAACCATTCTACACATCACCTTACCTCACACGGAGCTGAACTGTCCTCGGTCCCGGTTGACATACGAACATCTAAGGCTGACTTTACAGGTGGTTGGCACCATAATAAAGTTCAACAACTGGTCTAACTGCAATGCTTCGATATCGTCTTTGGTTGTGGAAGTTAAATGGCAGAAAATATCGAAGTTCAGAAAAATTGGAATGGTAAAGCGACCGCCAGACACGAAATTGAAAGCTTCTAATGCGACTGGGATTATCACTAGAACGAAGAAGAAGAATGAAAGACTCGAAAGGTGATGATAATTATTATACCTAAGATATCAATGTAGTCAGACAACAGTAACTGTTGCTTCCATCAAAACTAGGATTCCCGTGAACCGCCAAACTGGATCTTTTTACATTCTATGGACCCTTGGCTTCCAGTACAGCTCAATGTTATTCCATCAAGAACCAAGTGGTTCAGTGAATCATTCCTATGCCGCACCATTAAGACCTGGAAGTCCCTGCCAGCTCACGTGTTTCCTTCTTCCTACAGTCCCGGGTCCTTTAAGCGGGGCGTGAAATAGTAGATTGTATAACAAGGGAGCAAAGTAGTATTTTTACGGCGAGGGCGCTACTTTGAATCAAGAGCAAAGCGGAATTCTAACGTAGAATCCTGAGCGCAGCGAGGGATTCAAAGTACACCGCCCGAGGGAAAAATATTTTGCTCCCGAGTTATACACTCTTCTTTTCATCCCCGTTCTATGCGAAAATATTTCTCCCGAGATTTTGGGCGTAACAAGTTTTGTACGGCGGCGTTGTTAGCTTCTATAATATCTAATCGTTTCAGGAGTTAATGCATTGTCACTTCCATAACTCGACGTAGACCTCATATTATTATGCAAAATACAACTTAAATAGGTAATGTACTAATTACAAGAACAAAAGGTAATTGGCGCTCTTTGTTTTATTTTTTAGTTAACACAGGTCACCCGCGCTATACAGCCAGTAATCCGTATAATTTGCGTTCGATTTCTGCGGTAGCCTAGTGGTATGGGTAATGGACTGGTGAGACGAGGTCTCGGGTTCGATCCCAGGTTTACCATGGCACACACCAATGACTTTTCGATGCTTTTCGAAGTTATGTGTGTATTTATCGCAGGTTTATAAGTGCCCGGTTAATGGCAATAGGCTCGCTACCTATTACATTGGGACCTAAACATAAACGGGCGAAATGTGGGTGCCAGCACCTCTGCCTACCCCTTCGGGGAATACAGGCGTGAGTTTATGTTATGTTATGTTATGTTATGATTTTTATGAATGATAATGTTCCAAATTCAAATCACTTTGCTGGTCCGCTGCTTGGCTCTGAACAGAAAAGAGCTATTTTGCTCATCGCTACCGTGACAATAAAGTGACATTTTTCGAATAGAAGGGATGAAAAAGCATTTGATGAGGTCGTCAAGCTGAGTGCCACCATTGTTAACATGGTACGTGTTTAAAATGGTGATCCTCTTTCCGAGACTTTGCCGGTGAAGTCAAATTGACGTGTTCTTTAAAAAAATAAGGTGATTACTGTAAATTAACTCACACTGACTGAAGCCGATATACACGACAGTTTTGTCTATAGGGTCCTTGATGGAGACGACTTCCTTGGCGATGGTACCCACGGCACTTCCTAGAACGCCGAACTGCGCAGACGCAGACGAGACGCACAGCGCTGACGTCAGCGCCAGCCACAGAATCATTCTGACGGGTTGCTGTGAAAGATAAACGTGAAACTAAAAAAACCCGACTGCTGTTTAAATATCGAAACAAGTTTGATAGCAGGCGGTAGCCATTAATTTACTTTTGAATGAATGAATGAATGAATGATTTATTTCAAAGAATATGGTACATCGAGGTCTTTAAGTTATTACAGGTTGAAATACATAGGTATTCTACCATAATAGGTGTAGAAATATTAAGTTTTACAAGAATAGTATAAAGTTTTACAATAATAATACAAGTAATAATGTCAAATACAACTTATGTCACGCATGCAATTTAATTATTAGGTATTTCATTAGTCAATTATTTATTTTACATCAGTCAATATAATATCATTTACATTATTAATATAATTGGTGCGTGGTTGGCAATTGGCTACCGCAATTTAAAGAGCAGTCGGGTTTTTTTAATCTATTTTATTTTAAACTTTTGAGTTTTGATATAACATACATATATTATTGTAATCGCCTTCTGATTCCCTTTATTTAGATACCCTACTCGATAAACATGAGTATTTTTTTGTACACACACATTTCCAGTGTCTGCTTTGTACCTTTTGACATTTTATGTACTTTAAGACACTCGGAAGATGAATACGTTTAATTTGGGACACCACTCATCAGAATACGTCCAGCCGTTTGGCCTGTAGCAGGGGATCAAAGAAAACTACATACATAGTAGGTACACTCTTTGAGAGCACGCACGAGTGCGAGCGAGATGACACTACTTTAGAATTCCTTTTTGTGGCTTCACTTGCTAGTTGCTTGTTATTTTAAAGTAAAGCCAACGAAGCGAGAGAAAAAAGGTAAACAAAGTTTCAGCGGTTCCAAATATTTTTATCTGTCGCTCGGCCATAGTCGCGAACGTGTGACATGTAAGACAAGGACAGAGAAAATAATCGCTAGTTATCGCAACATAACTCAGTAATGGTCGCTTTATTTACCCTTTTTCTCTCGTCTCGTTGACTTTACTTTAGTCTGAGATACAAACACACATACATATGTGCGAAAAAAATTACCTTCACTGGCACAGTCGGGTGAAAATTTATAGCCAGAAGTGTGAACAAATCGAGCTCAATTTATTTAGTAATAATGTCACCTTAATGTAAGTAATATATGACAGAAGATTGCCTTTATCGACTAGTGACGTGCTACAAGTACTTATTCGCGAATTTAATTGAGATAACTAAAAAACAATTACGCATTATCTGACTTTAAATATTTACCAATTATTTTGATAATGTACGCTCTTATGTAACCTATATACCGACGAAACATGAAAATTTTGATAGAATAACGTGTTTTGGAAATACTACGGCTTCGTAACCAAGCTGATAGAATGATTAATACATATATAATAGATTAAAAGTGAATTATATTGGAGTCAAATAGCTTAATCAGTCGTTCAATTAACTACCTAGGCCAGTGGTAGGCAACCTGCTTATAATAATAGTAAATATTCCACAACATTCTACACAACGCTATCTAGACCCATGGTAAGCTTTTATAGCTTGTGTTATGGAATCTAGAATGCGGATAAACATACTTATATACTTTTTTTTTGTAAATACATACATATTATACATAGAAACACCCAGACCAATGCAAATAGCCATATTCATGCATACAAATATTTGCACTGAGCCGGAATCGAACCCGCGCCTCCTGTGTGGCAGTCGCGTGCACTATCGCCACGCCACAGAGGCTGTCAAAGTTAAGTTAAGGGGGGCCAGAAATTTTAGAGGGCCAGAATTATCACGAACGAATGAAAAGTCATCAATTCAAGTCATTTGTCTAACTGTTTGATCCAATAACTCAATGAATCAATGTAAGAGTCGCTGGGATCATGGGGTCCAAGTGCACGTCTATTATATAAAGACATAACAAAACGTTTAATAGACACTACCCGTGATCAGAGGGCTGGTTTCTTCCTTGCGCAAAGGATTGGCATTGCCATTCAGCGTGGCAATGCCGCCAGCCTTCTGGCTACCCTCCCGGTTGACGTCGATGGGGAGGAATTCTTTGACGCCTGAACCTGCAGTTTTGCACATATCTTGTTCTAGATTTTTATTTATAATAATTATTGAATATTATTATTATGTACATAATTGAAGTTTTCTAAAATAAATGATAATGATAAATGTTTTGACTCCACTGTCGCCTTAAAGACGAATATATGGAGAAGGGAAATTTGAAATGATTCAGGTGTGGGTCAGTAGCTCAGTTGGAAGTGCCTTCCCCCTGTAAGGAAAAGTCGTGAGTTCATGCCCTCCTGAGTAATTTATTTTTCCTGATGTAATTGAATTGTATAGTTAGCATAATAAATGCTATAAAATTTCATTTAAATATTTGGGCGGAGTAATCAAAAATCGATGTTTAAGAATGGTTGAAAAATCATTAATTGGTTCCAACAGTTCGTAAGAGTGTTGGTAGATGACTCCACCGTCGCTTCAAAGACGGATGCTATCGGAACTGTGCTCAATTTTTTTTTCCGAAACGACTATACAATCACCTTGTATAGAAAGGGGAAATTTGAATTGATTCAGGTATGGCTCAGAAACTCAGTTGTAAGAGCATTCCCCCTGTAAATGAAAGGTCGTGAGGTCAAGCCATAGTAATTTATTTTTCCCGATGTAATAGGACTCAATGTCATTCGGACCGTTAATTAAACGAGTCCGTTATGTGACAGAATGGATAAATCATTAGATTAATAGACTAGGCGGTTAATTGAACGGCTGGTTAACATAGTTGGCTGATACATGGTTATTTTTTTAAAGATATAATTAAGCGTCTTTTTTTTCGTGCAGAAATCCCCTCGGATACTTTCCCCGCCGGAGCCGGAAGGGGAGGTTATCTCGGACTCGTACCGACTAAAACCGCACGCTGACTGAGGGTCGTGGTGTTAGGCCGGAGGTGAGGTTGTCATCGACATATCCCTCGCACCCCGGCTGACCAATTTAAGGGTCTCGTGCCTAGATGATAACTGAGTAGGTTAATACTTTGCAAGGTTAAGTAACGCTAGTCTTAGAATGGGTGACTATTCATAAGACATTGAGACCTCCGTCGTGCCTCGGAGAGTACGTTAAGGAGGTCCCGGTTGTCATACGAACATCTATGGCAATCATTACGGGTAGTTGGAGCCTACAGAACTTCGAAATCGTCAATTGGTTGTGGAGGTCAGATGGCAGTCGGCTTTGAATGAATTTTACAGCATTTAGTATGCTAACTATACAAATCGAATACATAGGGAAAAATTAAACTTCTCGGGCGGGGTGCGAATCCGCGATCTTTCCCTTACAAGGGGAATGCCTTGACCAACTCAGCTACCGAGACGCGCCCGATGTATTCCGATGTATTCGTATGTATAACAATAGAAGAGAAATTTGAATCCCATCGGGCGTGTCTCGGTAGCCGAATTGGTCAAGGCATTCCCTTGTAAGGGAAAGATCACGGGTTCGAGTCCCGCCCAAGAAGTTTCATTTTTCCCTATGTATTCGAGTCGGCTTTAAGTTGGGAAAAGGCCCAGAGAGATAATAATTATGTAAAATTGTACATAATATTATTATAACTAACCTTATTCAAATATACGGAGGTCAGATATAAATATAGAACTTAATTTAATAAATATTCATAAGTCGAGGATAGGACATTTTTTATCATTTGCTTGGTCATTGGTCATTTAGTGTGTGTATAATGTCATATGTTTTGTTTACATACATATTAGAGCAGACCTGTTTGGTTGACGGCCATAGGAATGACTCAGGCAAACATTACTGTTCTTTTTATAAATGTCAGATAACTTTTTTTTATTGAAATGGTGCCTTGCTTCGGTTAAATGGGTAGGTACCGATGGTTCTGCCCCTATATCACGTTTGGTGTTGTTGATGTGAAGACCAAAGGATTTTCATGCTTTATCTTCTACACTAGCGGCACAGATGCGCGAACGCTTGGGGTGCGGCCGCCTCCTTCTGCGAGCAAGTAATGCTCGAGATGGAGGCGGCCGGTCGGGTCCGGACTAGACTTCGGGCCCGGGAAGCCCGCGCAGAGCGAAGGCGAACCGGACGTCGGAGGTCGCAGAACGACCTCCGTCCTCCATGAGCGCTGGCCTGGGGGTGACCGGTGAAGCCGCCGGTCAGCCTAGCAGAAGCAGGCCGCGGCGGCGGCGCAAAGTGCGCCTCCCCGTAACCGGGGCTAGATGGGGACCCTGTGGTCCCCACAACCCGAAGGGGGCCATCTCGAAAGAGATGGTCCTGGGTCTGCCGGGGTGCAAGAGATATGCTTTTGGCAATCTCACCTCCGGCAACCAACGAACCAAGACGGCGTGCGTTTTAGTCGGTTCGAGTCCGACATAACCACCTCCACCGGCTCCGTGGGGATTAATCGCACGAAAAAAAAAACTAGCGGCACAGAAACTCTCTGTTCTTACAGAGTCAGCAGCACGAGTATAACGCCCCTGGTGTTGCACACGTCTATAGGCCACGGTAACCACTTTCCATCAGGTAGGCCGTGTGTTTGTCTGCCACCTTCTTCTTCTCCATCCTATCGTTAATCCCAGTCACATCCGAAGCTTTTTGAGCTTGGAGTCTGGGCTCCGCTTTACCAGTCTACTGCCTATTTGGCTGAAATTCGATATTTTCTGTGAAGCGATTGCCATCTGACTTCCACAACACAAATGCGATATCGAAGCATTGCAGCCAGACCAGTTGTTGAACTTTTGAGGGCTCCAACTACCCGTAAGAACTGCCATAGATGTTCGTATGGGAACCGGGACCGACGGCTTAACGTGCCACGACCAGACTAATGCAAATATTCCATATTCATGCATACAAAATGCTGGCTTTGTTTGTCTGCCACCTAATTGGCATAAAAAAGGTCTCGTAAACAAGTAATTAATACCTTCTTTATAAGGTTAAGAACTGGCAAATGGATCTGTTTACGCAATTGTAAACAATTATATCAGATCAATTAAGATGGCGTGGGAAAACAACATCTTATAAAAAAAGAAGTTGGTATTGGAACTAGTTTACATAGGTAGGTACTCCAGATCATGTATTGTAAGGTATCATTAACTACGTACTTCCGTACCTAGTAATTGTTTAACATATTATTTAGATACATAGATTTATTTATGTTTGTTTATACATACGTACTGATGTCTGAAACTGTGCTACTAATTGTAATTACTAGTATTTCTCTCAATAGGTATATTTAACTTTACTTATTTTATCACAAAATTCTTTTTAGGGTCCATAGCCAAATGGCAAAAAACGGAACCCTTATAGGTTCGTCATGTCTGTCTGTCTGTCCGTCCGTGTGTCACAGCCATTTTTCTCCGAAACTATAAGGCCTATTCTGTTGAAACTTGGTAAGTAGATGTATGTATCTGTGAACCGCATTAAGAATTTCACACAAAAATAGTAAAGAAACAATAAATTTTGGGGTCAATAATTTTTTTTTATCAAACCCATTCTACGTGTCGGGTATTTAATATAATTATTAATTAATTCAACACGAGAGGAATCAATTATTGAAAATGCCTCAGTGAAATTTGTTGCGTCGTTTCTTCTCTACTAAAGCCTAGGAAGCGGTGGTAATTTTGATAAATAAAGGAATTCAATCTCAATTCAATCTAATTTAATTTAATATAGTCAACTGGTGTAAACATTTAATAGGTACAATTTAGAAAAAATAAAGTAATGAATAACAAATAAAAAAATAAAAAAATAGGAATAATAAATGAAAAACAATAGGAATGGTAGGTATCTACATAATTCTTTCACAATCCGATATTTTATACTATTTGACATAAAAATTGGGAATAACATATCTGCCTATGACACAACCACCATAAAATGATAAACATGGCGTGAACTTATGAATAGTTCATTACTATAACTATTGTTAGGCATACCATGGTTACACCATAGATCTAACTATTATAAAATTGTAAATAAGTTGTGTCTGTACATTGGAGATATAAAAAAATACTTGGATAAAGCATCGATGCTGTACACAAAAAAAATTACAGAATCAAATTAATACCTCCTTGGTCGTGATAGACGCAAAAGGAATAAACTGATTTTGATGCTGTTTTTTTTTACTAAAAAGATCTTATTCAAAATAAAAATCTATCGTAAATCGAAACAGAAATGTGTATTTCGGAACCAAAAGTCGCTATAGATGTCGGCAACGCGGGCGCAGCCGTGGGTAATAGCTTAGTATTGAATACTTTGTGTGTTAAACCAATACATATTACATGGTCTTAGATGCTCATAGTTGCTCAATTTTCGATAAAACAGAGTATCCAAAGGTGTGTTTCAATTACTATAGTCTGTCATTAGTGTCATTGCCCGCGGCTATTATCTATTCTGTGCTCGCGGTGTGGCAGAAATAGGCGCGTGAGTTCTAATTTTTTTTTTAATTTAATCGATATCTGTTACCAAGGAGTTTGTATTCTATTATTCAATTTTTAATTTTACTATTTACCGTGTATCGTTTGGCGTTTTGTTTTTGCGTCAGCTGTGTTATAAAAATTATCTCTGCCTACCCCTTTGGGTATTTACAGATGTAAATATATGATTATATTGATTATGTATGTATTAATTTGCAAACAACTAATGTATTTTCAACGCATAATGAAATTAGATTCGGTCTGCATATTGCACCTAGGTATACCGTCTAGTAACACACTTTGTTAATATTTTAGAAACATTGTAAAGGCGTAAAGTTAATTTTCGAATAGATCTACTGAACTGATTTTGATAAAATTTGGCACAGAGATATATTAGAGCTTGGGGAGGACCCCACCGTGGTTAAACCCTACACTTCATGCTCCTCTTGTCTCCTATGTCTTTCGTTCTTTTAGCTTTTAGCAATCCGGTCTTTTAACATTTTTCTTAGTCACTTATCAATATTAGCAGTTAAGGTAATATTTCATTTTTTTGTATGTTTTTATTTATTTAAAAGCATAGCAAATAATTAAGTAACTAAGTAAATACTTACTCCAAACAATTTTTATCACACACAACACACACAACTTTTTAATTAAGTATTTGTTTACGCTTCTTGAAAAAAAAAACAATTTTTAAAAATGGAAGCGCCCGCCCTTTTCGAACGATTTTTTTTTGTCGATACTTCGATCTGTAAAGCCAGTATTTCCTATTGTATCGTAATTTTCTCGTGTTATCCAACTGCTGAAGGGATATTGTGTTAGAAATTAATTAAATGGCGTAATTACTCACTAGTTTCTTTAGTGAGGACGGAGGAGTAGTAGCCGCGATCAGCGCAGATATCTCACTGGCCGGAAGCGAACTCCGACTATTATATATCTTTAAGAGTGACTACATAATTAGGTACAATCACAGCGGATAAAAAATACTGTTTATGTATAAAATGTTGACAATGTTTTTTCTTGCGAGAACTTTAGGAATAAAAATTATGTAGATAAGTATGTAGGTCAGAGCCACGTTGGGTCCCGGTGGAGTCGAATAGGGCCATCTCGTCTCCTCCCATCAGTGTCGCGACTAAGGGATTAGGGCTATTAGAGAGCGGTGGTAGCGTGCTTGGCAAAACTTCCCGCTTCCGGGGACGAGTTGGCAACTCCATGGGCCCCCTTCCCGTCGGAGGGGAGACCAATAGGGATGATAAGGCACAGCCTATTGTTAATAACCACGATGTACGACCAAATAACTCATGTTTTCTCCTTGGTGTGCACAATAAAGATTTTTTGATTTTTTTTTTAGATTTCACTTCATAGACCCACAGATGGCGTGCGTTTTAGTCGGTTCGGTTCCAACCCCAACTGACTCCGGTAGAGTGAGATTCAGGGGGGATTTTTCGCACGGAAAAAAGGGCTGTTATTATATTTATTTGCCCCGTATTACATGAGAGCACAAATGACTCCTACCTACCCCTTTGGGTATTTATAGGCGTGTATATACATACCTATGTGTACTTATATAGATCATCATTATCCTTGTAGCGATTTCCCGCGTCCAAAGTATGCAATTCGAGGTTCGAAGTTTAAAAAAAAAGAGAGTTGAGTTGACCTAACCTTAGAGTAAAACTGTTGTTTAACAGATGCTCCAGATTGAAATGGCGCTTCACGGTTCAACACCATTTTAAATTGTGTATCCTGGAGATATTTAAAAAACTTGGAATATAATTACCTGTCCGTCTCTACCATAGTGAATATTTTGATGACCTCTTCCAATTAGTGCGACCCCACAGGACGACACGTGCATGGCTAAGATGCCATCCGTATACGGTGCAGAGTATACCTACTTGCTAGAACCAAGCGTTTCAGTGACTCATTCCTATGCCGCACCACTAAGACCTGGAACTCCCTGCCAGCTCACGTGTTTCCTTCTTCCTACAGTCCCGGGTCCTTTAAGCGAGGCGTGAAAAGGCATCTAATGAGGCCGTCAAGCTGAGTGCCACCACTGTTAACATGGTAAATGTTTACGATGGTGACCCTCTTTCCGAGACTTTTCCTTTAGCTTAACATCGGGCGAGGTGAAGACAAATTGACGTGTCTGGGATAAAAAAAACTGGTTATTTGTAACTATTATTAGGTACGTTATTTTGATGCGGTTTTTTTATTAGAAAGTCTTTCGAATATTTGATTGGAAGAACCAGAGAAACACTAAAAATAACGAACCAACCATGCAGGCGGAGCCACGGGCATCAGCTAGTGCCCTTATAAAATATCAACATGTCAATCATGTCATCTAATTATGTTCATTAATATGTAGGTCCCATATCAAAGCAAAAAATAGCTAGGTGGGGTTAACCGCAAGACTAATGCGATGCCTTTGCAGTGACGTCATCGATTACTAGGTACAGAAGTCATAAAATAAGTGAGCGAATTAAAAATGTACGAGATGGCATGCAATAAAGATTTTTGGGTTCCTTGAAAAGGAAAAAAAAATAGAGTATAGAGAGCTTTGTAGGTAGGTGCAGCCAGCGTCATAAATATCTTACGACATAGTCTCAAAATTATCTTAAAAGAAAACTCTCGTATTAAGAGCAAAACAAACTGTTTTATTGATATATATGGTATTATTGTCCAAACTAGAGGCGTTTACCAAATATCGGAACAATCAGGCAACTGGAAGGGGTAAAAAACGGAATTCAGATCATTTTGAGTACTTTACTCGTCAACATTTTTCTGATGCTGACTGTACTTAAAAATTAATAAAAGGGACAAAGGAGATACCCCACTTTGGGCCTGAGTGTACAGACATCAAAGCTACTTCAAAAAATTCGTCTATTTTGTGTTATAATTTTGTTTAGACTTCATTACAATCAGCAATGGCCAAGTGCGACAAAAGTTTAAAAATGTGATTTTCATTAATCAACAAGCTTCGTAAACGTTGAATGTAATACTTAATCCGATCTTCGTAAATGCGCTATGATTATGCTTGCGTTATCGATTCGATTATGAAATCGAATCGATAACTAATAACTATGAATTTAAAATTCGTGGCTTTATTAAATGATTTCAAAATATCTATGTAGCATCTTTATTTTCGTTATTCAGTTTACTAATCAGAAAGACACCTGTCTCTTTCATAATGGAAGTCAAAATATCGATTGTAAATAATCGTAGTGTATTCAAAGTCTATGTAAATAATCGATCATATAGAATTCATAATAATCTGTAACATCATATGTCATTTTCACTCCTGTCATTGAAAATGTCGCATTCGCTATCTATATATGTGTTTTGCTGCTTTTACTCTGTGAATTGTATATAATCTTCGAACTAATTGACCCTTGCTTGATTACCGGACACCGTTATTTGCTACATTTGTTGACCTTGGCTTTAAACTGGACTAGACTTTATCACATCGCTTGAAAGCTATAACAATGAGTCTCTGTGTGAATTGTGGAATCGCTACCGATCGGTGCAATATTATAGGCAGACATTTATTGAACGATGCAGGGATACTAGCTTGTATACGTGAACGGGTCGCACCACAAATAGTAAGTACCTATTCGTTATTTCTCGCTCTTTTGAAATTGTTATTATAATTAACGTTAACAAGCTGTGTGATAGCTGCTATAGAATAGAAATAACTACGAGTCTACTACTACTACTATAATTATCTACGGGGTTACCGTAGATAATTATGCCAACTTTTGTATATGACAATGTACATATTTTGACTGATATGTGTAACGTTCATGAAGAACTAGCCTATATGACTAATGGAATATTCAGTGCTTATAACATGATCTCTGTTTAAGGTGAATGCAAATGACATCATTTGCGAATCTTGCTGGATTCAAGCTCAATGTGCATGTTTGGATGAGAACAGACCAGTACAATCACCAGTGGGGCACAGAAAAGTGTGTATTCTGTATGTCATTGCAGTGTGCAGAGAGGTGGATAGAGACCTCCTACAAGAACTGTCAATATCTCAAACGACTTGGTTGTTAAGAGGAAAAATAAAGTCCAGGCATATAAGTAGTAGAACTTATTACGTATATATATTAGTTGACAGTTCTTTGAGCGGGAGGAATGCTATATTACAGCATTGCTGTAATTGTTTTGTAGGTAAGAGAACAGTCGGGTGCTGTGCCCACATAATGAGTGTAATATGGTATCTCGGTTGCGCACGGTTCTAAGACAATATAACACCTCCTGCACAGTTTCTTGACAATATTTTAATAAACTATGATGATGCTTAAAAAGGGGAGGAAAGACCTAAGCCCTAGTGTAAGCATTTCTACAACCAAATAGGAAGATACCCGGGATAGAGATTACAGTACTTTTTTAAAATAAAATAATCTTTAAAATAATGTTGTTTTATTTTATTACCTACTTATATAATTAATTCTATATTACTACTGCAAACAAGTATGTATACAGCCTTGTGGAAAGTGGTAACCGTAGCAAAAGGATGTCATTCAGATGTTGCCGTCTGAAGTGAGGGTAGGGAAGGATTGCTTTACCACCTTTAGAGTAAATGTCAGTTGCATATCATAAAACTATAAGGTTTAATATTGTGCAACAAAAAAGTAGCTAAAGCATGTCTTTGCTTCGACATATCAGTTTTATTATTTAGCATATAGTTGACCATTCCACATTAATGACTAAAAATATTAATGACCTGCCCTTTTCTATACTAATAAAACCTGCTAACCTACTTACGAATAAAAGCGATACGCGAATAACTTGTGTAGCTATCACACACAACACAACATAAGACGCTGTTTGACCGCATTATGTATTACAACATAACCTAAAAACCTATGAACAATGCTCGATTTAACAAACTTGGCCATTGTGAATCGTCGTGAAAATTAGGCAAACAAAATGTTCTTAGATGGTCTAAATATTGCCTAATTTTCAACCCTGTACATGCGGGCCCAAGATTGTATGAGAGTCGGGGTTGTCCTTTAACGTTTCTTTCGGAAAATTGAAATCAATAACACTATAAATGGCTGACAGCATCCGTGGCGTGCGGTAGTACATTCGAGTGCCACAAAGTGGGCGCGGCTTCGATTCCTGTTTAGTGCAAAACTCCAGATTTCCAATAGTTTGTCCTTTAGTACAGTTGTATACGGAACCCTCAGTGCGCTGCTCGCTTGACCAGGGTCTCGATTCCACTAAAGCTGAACCACTGTGGTGCCGTAATCACTGCAAAAAATTACATTAAATTTTAGACTTTATTTCTAAGCGCTTAAAGTTCATAATGAAATGAAAACCTTTTCATTACCATTACACTTTTTCAATTACTCTACAAAAAGTCAATTAATTTAGAACTTTAACAGTATATGGCTCTACCAACTTTACCTGCAAGTCGACACGCCCTTTATTGACGATTTTCGTTTACAACCCAAGAGTTAAAGAATAAATAATTCTTTTTTCTACCACCTCCAAAAGTTTTATTCGTCTTTACCCTGATGTATTGACTGTCGAGACGTATTCTCTGCTAAGTATATAGGTAAATAATGGAAAAGAAATGTAAAGGAGCAGTTAGATAATGGACCCCAGGTGGTGATTGAGTCATAAGAACTGTAAATACATACCTACTGTGCTTATAACAGCTAGGTAAAATTCTCACCAGAATACTTGGTGCACCTACTTACCTTTGACAAAAATATCTCTGCCACCCTAGGGCTGACTGGCAGAAAATGCCCAAGGCATTAAGTCCGCCTTTGTACAATAATTATGTATGTGTGCAAAAAAAATAAGTTGCAGAATTATTGTTAAAAAAATGGGTTGATTTTTAGCAAATATGTCAAGGTAGGTACCTAAAATATTTCCATGACGCTTTTTTTTAGTTAAAAATAAACCACAGGCAAATAACAGACATATACTTATGTATAATTGATAAAAAATAAGTACATACCATAAACAAATGAGGAAGAATTAAACGCAATTAGATAATCAAAATAAATTTTATTTAAATATATTTAACCTTTTGTTTATTTTTATTTTCACACGGTTAGATTAGGGCAATCTGATTAAATACGTCTAGCCGGAAACTTAAGATATTTTACCATAAATAATCTTCTGACTAGTTATTATAATCATGGGAAAAATATGCTATTTTCATCTCTTTAATTGGGGTTTTCCAATGACGAGGGGTCAATTGGACGAAAATACCATCGTGTCTTACCTCCGTGAACATGTTATCTTCGGCAGTCCGGAAAAGTACCTCCCGCCTTACAGAACGGTTATGTGTCAACTCGCCAAGCTGAAAATTCGACCATTGGCGGTGATGTACACTTTAATCTTAGGGGCAGACAGGGGCATATTTTGTTATCACGATTTGTTATTTTTTTAATTCTTAATGATTATTTATTACATATTGTTTAAATCAAATCAAATCAAATCAAAATCTTTATTTGCCTCGAATATGGTTACATTTGTAGGTCTTAACCCTGTACCCGCTAGGTACAGCATATTCTGCTCCGTAGAGCGTGCAAACTTTAATGTCAATAAATCAATAAATATTGTCAGAACTAATAGGTACAATAACGAATTGCTTGTATCACTATAATTTTAATATAATGTCAAATCTTCAATATAATAATGTCAAATCTATGAATTCTTATCATCTAGGTATTCTTTTACACTATAATACATTTTGTACAGCAAAAAGACATGTAGTCGTTTTTTTAACTTTGTCAGTGGTAATTCCTGTAACGATCGTGGAAGATGATCATAAATTGAAATTGCCATACAATGAGCATTACCTTTGAATAATTCCAATCTGATCGAGGGAAGTTTAAATTTATTTTTGTGTCTAGATGTCTTATTAAATGGTGTAAAAATGTCAGAGTGTTTTTTAACGAAAATACTTATCTCTAATATATAAGCAAGGCAAGGGTAGAATATTATATTTCCTGAAGAGTGGTTTGCAACTGTCCAGATCTATATCCAGAATCTAATATACGTTTTATTACATGAAAGTTACAGGTAATATATTCGTTATGTTGTTCGAAATTACTATTGTCAATAAAAGGCATGGTAATCTCGCCGAATAACTAAAAAAAAATATGGTGAGATTAACATCAAAGAAATTTTAAGTTGTAAATTCGCCGATGGTCGAGTTTTTAGCTTGGCGAGTTGACACATAACATAACCCTACAGTATACCGATTTTACAACAACCTCGTGTTGTGTTCCCGGTGGTGAGTAGTGTAGCTTTATCTTTTACAGAATCTCTCTGTGTATACAGGGTCAGCAGCACGAGTTTGACTCCCTTGGTGTTACACATGTCCATAGGACACGGTAACCACTTTCCATCAGGTGAGACCTGTGCTTGTCTGTCACCTAAATAGTATAAAAGATCTCTGTAGTTATACGGTTATCTCTAAGTTATAAGGTTCTAAGGGATCGACGCGACGAAGCTTTGGATGCCTCAGGGTTCGGTGCTTGGATGATGAAGAATACTGTAATAAACTTTAATTGAGTCCAACATGTAGGTACCGACAGCACAACGGAAATAATAATAATAATAATAAATAAATATTCCACAACATTCTACACAACGCCATCTAGACCCATGGTAAGCTTTTTTATAGCTTGTGTTATGGAATCTAGAATGCGGATAAACATACTTATATACTTTTTTTTTGTAAATACATACATATTATACACCCAGACCAATGCAAATACCCATATTCATGCATACAAATATTTGCACTGAGCGGGAATCGAACCCGCCGCGCCTCCTGCGTGGCAGTCGCGTGCACTACCGCCACGCCACAGAGGCAGAGGCAACGGAAATATTATTATCAGTTGCCGATAGCACTTGCCCAGCCCGGCCTAGAACCCGCTATTTATGAGGACGACGACCATGAATTTGGTTTTTGATCTCGGCGGTTAATAAACAATTAAATATACCTACTTATTACAAGTGCCAATTATTAATTATTATCTGCAATAATTCTGTCTTTAAATAAATGAAGAAATCTTTTTATTTTGCTAGCTGATGCCCGCTGCTCCGCCTGCGTTGATTTTGGTCACGCGAATTTGCGACTTTTGGTCATATATATATTTTTTTTATCTAGGTCACGTCAATTTGACTTCACCTCGCCTGATGTTAAGCTAAAGGCAAAGTCTCGGAGAGAGGGTCACCATCGCAAAATTTTTGGGGTCCGCTTTACCAGACAAACTGCGGATTTGGCTATACTACGATATTTTCTGTGAAGTTATTGCCATCTGACCTCCACAACCCAAAGACGATATCGAAGCATTGCAGTTAGACCAGTTGTTGAACTTTTTACGGCTTCAACTATACCCGTAACAACCGGGACCGACAGCTTAACGTGCTCTTCGAGGCACGAGCAGGCCAATGCAAGGACCGGAAATTCGTAAACCCGGACAAGAGGCGTGAAAACCCCGGACTTTTGAACTTTAAGCCCGGACAGTAGAATATTTTTTCTTTCTCTTAAATGCAAATGTTATTGGAAGTTCTCTAGCTCGTCGCCTTACTACGGCAATGTTTGTTGCGCAAGCGCGTGGGCTGCTGCCTTCTCCTTCTGCGAGCAAGTAATGCTCGAGAAGGAGACTGCGAAGTGAGTCCGTAGTAGACTCTCGGCCCGCACAGCTTGCGACTAACGGAGGCAACTCGGGCGCCGAAGGTCCTCCGGGACAACCTGGGGGTAACGGGTAGAATTGCCTGTCATCCTAGCAGAACCTGCGCAAAGACCCTGCGGGTAATCTTTACATATGTCCCGACTGACTGACTGATTCATCAACGCTGGACCTACAAACTTGAAATTTTGACAGTAGATGCATTTTATTATGTAAGCATCCACTAAGAAAGGATTTTTGGAAATTCTGCTACTAAAGGGGTAAAATAAGGGATGGAAGTTTGTATGAATTTCACAAACCTGTGTCTGTTAAGCAATAAATGAATCAGCGTTTTTCAAATTTTAACTAATAAAAGGGTAAAATAGGTGATAAACGTTGGTATGGAAAGTTCGTCATTTAGGTCACTATCAAATATGGAGTACGAAATTTTCCCAGGCGAAGCCGGGACGGGTCAGCTAGTCTGTTATTACGAGGAAGTCGCAGCGCAGTGAAGGATAAATGGAGCTCATACTTCTATGAACTGCAACATTTTGGGTTTTAAAATATGTAGTCCAAGTTTTACTATTACACTCCAGAGTCCAGCCCGGCCCGGACGCTCCCCGGATGCCTTCTAATCTAGGACAAATGTTGGAAACCGGGTAGGATGGCAGCCCTATTTAATAGGTTCATAGTTGGGTTTTTATACTATACTTCTGATCCACAAATAGGTAATATCAACATTACTATTCCTAACATGATATCTAGTGCGGTGACTGGTGCGTATGATACCCGCATATGAATGAAAATGTAATGTAATAGTTACATTTTCAATATAATAAGTATTGTATTGTGATGATGGAATCGCTGACGATGAGGTACGTATGTATACGATAACCTACACCCTTTACTTTAGGTTACACATGGGTGAATTTCTCAAACGTAAAATTTTCGCGGCGTGACTGAAAATCATACCTTAAAGTTAACATATAGTAATGATTATTTTTTGTAAGAAAGATATCGTTTTGCTCTATATGCACGTATAAATTATATTATTGAAACTATTTTTGTGAGTGTTTAAAAAATGTATTTTCACCTAAATTCTAAGCTTGGTGGCGCGTCCACAACCTGTTTTCTTGGGAATGATCACAGTTTAATCAAAACTTCATTAGTTTACTGAGTATACTTAATCATAATTCGATTCGGCATTATTTTAGCTATCTTCGATAATGTCATTCGTACTATTTAGTACTATACTTTATCTTAAAAATAATTTATAAGATGCGTCCGCGGCAAATGTAAAATTTTGGTGGGATTTATAAAAACATCGAAGGAGTCGTATTGAAAGTACCTATAAGGACGACACTATCATCATAGGAAACGTTCAGTTGGGTGTTAATGAGCACCAGTGCCAGTTGTCCCCAGTCCCGTTTCGTTTTTCTGCCAAACACGTAAGTAGGTCGTTTCATAATTCTCTGACAAAAATATTGTAATTTTTGTGTTGATTATTAAAACCGTTTTATTCTCATTGTATGTTTTAATATTTAAGTATAGTGTACAGGTTCAGTATGTGTATTAAATTTTGGTAATGTAACCACTATATTCTAAATAGTATTTTTATAAATAATTTTTTTAGACGTGAAACTAATTTTGGTGGAGCAATTTTGGTGAATTTGGTGGGGTTTTACTAATCATCAAAATTGTATATTTACACCAAAATTTGTTTTCATAGTTATTTGATTAAGCTCCTACGTAGTCCGATGGGCTACTAGGTCAGGTAGCCTCTACGTGGTATACCCTGGGCAATGGAGAAAGCACCGCCTCTCTCCCTATGTGGGAAAGAGGTTGTTGGGGGTTGTTCGGAAGCTTTCCTAATTTTCTCTCAGATTAACCATTAGCATATGAACTACCCATACAGCAGACAGGCGAGTAGTTGGGTGAAGTCAGCTGATGCCGCAGTAGGGACAGGCCGGTGTGGTGGAGCATCGTGCGCTCTTTCCGTCACCTGCTTATACTGGTGTGAAAGGCGGCCTCACTCTGTACTACCAAGCCTACACCGTTAAAACCTGCCCACCCTTCTTCCCTCCTCTCCACTGTCAACATCATTTGGCTTTTCTTCCTCTGCTTTCTCACTTACATGAAAGCTACCGTGGATGCAAGAGTGCCTCGTGCAATCTTTTGCACGTGACTCCACGCAACAAAACGACGACGTCGAAGATGTGGGGACACTCAACTCCTGCTTATGTTGCTCCAGCAGCTAGCACTTTGCTATCGTGTAAAAGGTACTCAATCTTCTCCACAGAAGGCTTCTGACCTCTACCGTCCTCAAGCTCCTCACATGTTGCACCAATCTATCGGCATCCACCACCGATATTAACAGCATACATGGGCAGTTATGGAGTGATTGTCTGACGCTATCCGACCAAAATACCACGCTGATTGGGAATGGACTAAGGACCGATCCTAGATGTGCCCCGACAGTGATAAGGAAGATTCTGATATTGCCAACAGCGAACAACGGAATCAGAATCGTGGTACAGGTCCCGGATGGTGTAAACCTCTGGAACCCTTTTGAACCGCAATGCCCATCAGCTCACCGCGTGAGAAACTTAGTTGAAGGACTCTTGTAAGTTCAGAAATAGACATCACACTACCAACTTGTCTTGTCACTACCAAGTGTCCATGGCCTATCTTCCGTCCACCCTTAGGCATACCGAGCACCACCTCTCCCACTTTGAGATTAACTGCCTAAATCTTTTTTCAGCATCTTGAATAAGTTCTTTGATAATATTGGCGCCATTAGAGTAAAATATAATCCTTGCTTCTAAACAATCAAATGTTTTGCTTATATGTACCTATTAAGTGCCAAATTCTAAAAAAAAACAAAGAAATAGTATAAGTAACAATAAATAAAAAATAAAAATAAGTTGATATGCAATTTTGGTGTTAGACACCAATTTCGGTGTATTGCCAATACACCGAAATTGTATATAAAAATATACCGAATTCAGGTGTATAAAATAAACAAGTAATTCCCAGGGCTAATTGACTATCCAAGTAAAATAAGCATCTAAATAGGTATTTCTAGCTAAATATTGAAAAAAAATTACCTTAATACCTAGAAATAAAAAAAATCACCAAAATTAGCTAAAAATTCATAGATGTTGAAATTCACCCACATAATAATAATCGTAGCCAAGTCAAACAGGAAGAAACACCAACAGACAATTTTAAAATTCTGTTTGTTATGTCCAAATTGGGTATTCTACTAACTGACTAGTCAAATTATTTAGTTTTTACTAAACGTCAAAACCGTAAGTTAAGAAGGTAACTTGTACCTATTAGGGCCGATTTCACCAAACATGACTTTACTCTAGAATAGCTATCCACGGAATATATTTTAACTCTTGGATAACTTCGTCCACATTTCACCACACTATAAAAGAATTTATTTACTCCCTGGTAGTTATTCTGTGGTTATTCTGCACCTAGGAGTGAATCTGAACGACTGAAATGAATGATTGTATAGGGCATCCAAATTCAGTTGCTCTTTTCTCCTATAGTAGGTAAAGTATATTGAATAATATTTTATTCGGTCGGAAATACTTATGTCAAAAGTGTTAAAACGGGAAATCATAATTTTAATTCTTTCTTTTAATTTTAGACTTTTATGAAATCTCAGGTCTCAGGAAATCCTATAAAATGTTTATACAAACAGGCTATTGTACTACTAACCCTATGAATGATCCTGTGGGAAGTTGATGTACTTAGAGCATTATAGTCAATGGCAATCTCACCTCCGGCAACCAAGGATTCAAGACGGCGTGCGTTTTAGTCGGTTCGAGTCCGACATAACCGCCTCCACCGGCTCCGTGGGGGTGGTATCCGTGGGGATTTTGCGCACGATAAAAAAAATAGTCACCAAAACTCATCTTTGTGTCATTGGTTGCATATAGCATCATAAACATAGCATCGCGCCTTTTTCCTCAAAGGGGTAGGCAGAGGTGTGCAAACCAATCCACATCTCGCTAGGTATGTTAGGTCCCATGTAATAGGGGCGAGCCTATTGTTATTGATTGCATAAAATCTTAATGTTCATAATACCTGATTTATGTGTGATACACAGAAGTTTCTATCAGAGTCATACTCTAATTTATGTTCAATATTCATAAGTAACACTGCTGGCTTAGATAAATTGAACCTTTTAATGAAATAGATGTCATCGTAGTCTTGACCGTGGTAAATATTCGTCACCACTATCAGAATCCTCAATTAAAGCTCTAAAACGATTTGCCATTTTTAGGTAATGTACAGGATCATCTAACCTTTATTTTCACTTTTCTTAAAGAATAATGAAAAATTTTTTAAGCATGCCGCGAACTGCCCCGGGGGTATCAGCTGTCAAAACAATAACACTTGGACGCCATATTGAACTTACTCCAGTATAGCCTCGCTGCTCTTTGAAAATCGGCGGAGGAAGGATTTACTCCAGCATAAACGTTTACTCTTGCGTTATGTCAATGGTGAAACGTAAAAATGTGTTATCCTAGGATTAACTGCTCGTATACCTACTCTCGAGTAAGATTTACTCTTGTTTGGTGAAATCGCCCCTTAGAGAAAGAAATATTATTATCTGTGCTTGTATGAGAAAAGATTTAGTGACGTCATAAAATTTAATAGTCAAATCAGTTACTAATATAGGGTGAGTGGATGATTAAAAATAAATAAAAACTATAAAATAAGAACCGAAGCAATTTTTACCGCTCTATTACCATTAATAATTTAATAAGCTCGGTTAGATAATTTATTTTAACTATAGGATAATACCCATTTGCATTTATTATTTAAGTAGAGCTATTACTTAAGAACATAGAATTCACCTACTTTAAATATTACACGCAGACGCAAACACATCAATTTGTTTTCCTTTTTTTGTACTATGAAGATAACATTGAATGGTGTCTTGGCATTCAAATTATTATAATTAGGTTCTCTTAATATTTTTAACTATTATTTGATAGCATTCCGTACGTTACTCCATTGGCCAAGAGCACACAAGAGTCTTTTCGGTTGAAACTAATTACTTAATGCAATATTATGTAAAGAAGTAGGAATTTGTTTATGTATTTGTTTACTAGCTTTTGCCCGCGGCTCCGCCCGCGTGGATGTCGGTTATCGCGACCAAACATAGCCCATGTCCTTTCTCATGGTCTAATCTACCCCTATACCAAATTTCGTCAAAATCTGTTCAGTGGATTAGGCGTGAAAGCGTAACATACAGACAGACAGACAGAGTTACTTTCGCATTTATAATATTAGTAAGTAAAGAATATTACCCTTGACGAGTGGTGAACAAACTTTCTTAAGGGGGGGCCAGAAAGTTGAAGAAATTTCAGAGGAGGGCCAGATTTATTATGAATTGCCCCCAACAAGCCACGCTGTGTGTGGGTTGTTCGTTATGAAGTTTGGCTGAGACAGACATCTCCTCCAAGCCCGCGTCCATGGGGGACGGAGGTACTTCTGCGACTTCGTGAAAAATCTCACTCCCAGGCCGCCACTTTTTTTCTTTTTCTCCTCAAGGTTAACCCACCTTGAGAGGGAGTTTATTACCTTAAGGTCCCATTCTGCTATTTTATACAGAAAATTTTTGTTACATTTTGCTTATGAACATAAAATTAATATTATGATGATGTTTTGTTGAATTATATGAGTGTTATGTTATTGAATTTCTTGAGTGTGGTAACTATGTGGGTGATGTGAGTCACAAAAGTGATAATGGCGGCGTTGCTGGTAATCAGAGTCGATAAGTTGTATGGGTCCAGGTTGTCGTAGTGGTAGAGTTGTTCGTGTTCTAGTCGCGTTTGTCACAGTGTGAGCCACAGAGTCCAGCAGGAGAGAGGTAGAGGCGGCTCTCAAGCAGTTACTGTGACACCGGAATCTACTTTATACTTCTGGCCCATAATCATCACGGGCCATATACCATACATGTCGAGGGACCGTCGGCGGGCCGGATTAGATGCTTTCACGGACCGTAGTTTGCCCATCCCTACCCTTGACAGTAAAGTCATTGGGTAGTACCACAGGGTACTACCCAATGACTATACTACTGTGTTACAGTCAGCAACATAACTTGGTATCACCAAGTTTTGTTGCTGACTGTAACACTCGCCGAGATGTTTACCATGTTTTTAATTTCTTTTAAGCACCTAACCGATATTTCGAACAAGCGTCATGATCGGTTATTCCCATGATCACGGTGTCTCGGTTACCTAGGTTAGGATAGGGGACTCTTTTGTCCGCACTTAGCCTCTCTTTTGGGCCATTGTGCGTAGAGAGTGCTGGCTAGAGCAGCCAGCCTAGCCCCGCCCAGAAACGCAGAAGCTTACTGGGGGCTTCACAGGCTTCGCGGAGCGACCTCACTGTGCCGAGGATTTGGGATCGTTGGGCGGCCACTGCCTCGCATTCCAGTATTACGTGGGCAGCCGTTTCCTCGGCACTGAAGCACCCCCTGCAGAGGGGGCTATCCGTGACACCGATGGTATGTAGGTGCTTGTTGAGGGGACAGTGGCCCGTTATTGTCCCCATAATTCTGGAGTGTCAGTGAAAAGTGATTTATCTCGAAAATCATAGTTTTGAGAAAATCCAGTTTAAAGTTTTAAAAAATTGTCACTCATTTTACAGTGAACTAAAATAAAAACATGCTACTGCTATTAATAGACACAATAATAGCGAAGGTTTTTATGGCCGAATTTGAGGATTTATATGTATAGTTTTTTTTTAATTTATGAAAATATACAGTTATATCAATAAACACATCAAACATTTATTAAACAATTTTGTGACCATTAATACAAATTAACTTGACTTACTTTACACACTGTCCATAGGTTTCATGACAAATGGTACAAGTTTTTTACATTCTATTGTTGTGCTCTAGACAAATGGAAAAAATAGAAAGTGGTGAAATAAATATTATTCATTTAAGTAATAGTGAGTTGTATTGAGCGTTTAATGTCAGAAAAAACACATTCATATCATTAGACACCTCTAGAGTCTGTAAAAATATGATGTGTACTTCGATACAAAGTGTGGTTAAGATGATACAACTGAACATATCAGCGTGTATATTGATATTACTTAAGTATATAGGTAGTACTACTAGTGAAATAATATGTTCTATGTTACCCAGTTGCGTAGAATCGTTGAAAGCTACTAGTAATGATGTACAATCAATCAATCAATCAATCAACAAGCCCACCGCTGTTCACTGCTGGACATAGGCCTGTCCCAATGTGCGCCATTTCATCCGATCCTCCACCTTCCGCTTCCGTCAATCCCAGCCACCTTTTTCAGGTTGTCAGTCCATCTGGCTAGGGGGTGTCCTACCTTGCGTTTGCCTTCTCTCGGTCTCCACTTTAGGACTCGTCTGCTCCAACGGCCGTCGGTCCTTCGACAGATGTGGCCAGCCCATTGCCACTTGAGCTTGCTTATTCTGCGAGATATGTCGGTAACTTTGGTTCTGTGTTGGATTCTATTCAAATTCTATCCTTCAAAGAAACTCCAAGCGTAGCTCGCTCCATAGCCCGCTGCGCGACTTTTAGGTTATAGACTAGCCCTACCGTCAAAATACAAAACTGTCCACGTTTCGGCACCGTAAGTCATAACAGGTAGGACGCACTGGTCAAAGACCTTTGTTTTCAGGCAATGCGGTTGGGGAGAAGAGAAGACTCTACGTAGTTTGCGAAATACTGCCCAACCCAGTTGGATAATTCTGGCTAGTTTTTTCTTGAAGTTTTTTTATTTATTTTATTTATTTATTTTATATATTTAGATACATCACCCTTACAGTACAAACCAATACGGCAACGATCTTACCATTTACCAACTTCGTGCGTCGCCCCTTCGATGGCAATCGGTTTCGGTGCAACATGTTCGTTCAAAATTATCTTGGTTTTATCCAAGTTTCCACCGAAGGCCGACGCCTCGAGAAAATCATACAAACATGGCACAAATCCCTTCTTTCCAAGCTACCAACCTTTGGCCTGCCTTCCGGACTGTGCAAATGGATTGCAAGCTTACTGCAGGGGCACCGTATTCGCTTGGCGGACGAGCTTCGGAGTTCTTGCAGGTAAATTCTGGCTTGACGTAGGGTTCTGTTATATCTCCCACTCTCTTTTTTCTGCATATCAATGACATGCTTTCTAACGGTAGAATTCATTGCTATCCAGACGAAAGCAGCTTTACACGGGAGTTATTACGCACATACTGCGACCAAGCCGTCTGATATCGCGGAAAAGAGGCAGCTGCTTGTCACTGAGCTGGACCGGATCCTGTTCTCTAGAGAACCTGTTCGACTTCAATGCCAAGAAGACGCAGGCATTTGCGTTTGCAGCAAAGGTATCTCCTTTTCTTCCCCTTCCCACTCTTCAGAGCACGCCATTGCCACTGCAGGATAACCTCAATTTCCTCGGTATGGATGTTCGCTGCAAACTGAATAACAAAAGCTATATCGAGAGCATCATCAAAACAGCCTCGCGTAAACTCGGAGTCCTGAGCAGAGTGAGACATTTTTTCACGCTGGAGCATCGGTGTCTTCTGTACAAGACTCAAATTCTTTCCTGCGTGGAATACTGCTCGCATCTTTGGGATGGCTCCGTAAAGTACAACTTACTAGATGCTCTCGACGGATTGCAGCGACGTGCGGTCCGCATTATTGGGAATCCTGAGGTAACGAACACCATCGAGCCTTTGCAGATGAGTAGAGATGTTGCGTCTTTGGCAGTATTCTACCGTATATACCATGGTGAATGTTCTGATGAGCTCTTCCAATTAGTCCCACCCTCTCCTTTCCTTCACAAGACAACACATACAGGACTAAGATGCCATCCGTATACGGTGCAAATTATAACTTCTAGAACCAAGCGTTTTAGTAACTCATTCCTATGCCGCACCATTAAGACCTGGAATTCCCTGCCAGTTCACGTGTTTCCTTCCTTCCTTCTTTCTTCCTACAGTCCCGGGTCCTTTAAGTGAAAAGGCATCTGATGAGGCCTTCAAGCTGAGTGTTGTTCACTACTGTTGACACGGTACATGGTTACGATGGTGACCCTCTTTCCGAGACTTTGCCCTTAGCTTACCATCAGGCAAGGTGAAGTCAAAATGACGTGTCCCTTATAAAAAAAGCTTATGATCTTTATAATTGAATGCTACATTAATTTACTTTACTTAAATAGCATTATTATTTTCATTTGCATAAAACTTGTATCAAATACTAATAAAATAATTCCAATAAAAATATTACGTATTTTGTGTATAATGATACAACTTACTTAAGTCGACTTACTTACTTACGTCGAAGCGAGACTGGCGAGTCGGTCGCATCACCAAACAACGTTATTCCTCTTTCACTTGGGTATTCCTTCTTGTATCATAATATTACCATCTCGTTCACATAGTTCAACGCGGGAAGGGGATCGCGGGAGGTGTTCGCTGAGGATTTGTATTACTTTTCACTTAATTTTATATGATGAAAATATTTGAATAAGCTTGTGTTTTTAGTACAACTATAATTGTATTATTCGACACTTATACCGACATTGTGTTTATATTGATACTAATTTAGTTATATCACTCGACACACTTAAGGATTGTAATAATATCATGGTGTTAATTGATTCTCTAAGAATTGTATCATTTTACACATAACTTTATTAAAATTTATTTATTTTTTTAAGTCATAAATATAATTGTATCACTTTTCACGAATGAATGTAGGAGTAAATTTGAAATGTATATTAATGCAAGTGTACTTATATTACAATGCACTAATTCTAATCTATACATCTACATTGTGTTAAACTCGTTAATTCAATTTGTATCATTATACAATACAGAAAACACAAACATTGTTCAGTTCAATTTGATATGATTTTATAAGTATTATTTTAAACAATTGAAATGGTAAAAAATCGTTCAGTTATATCATTATGCACCAAATCAGCTCGCTCATTTTAAACCCTAGAGATACGGGGATAAGAGTCAAAGATAGATATTTTTTTATAGATCTTTTATATGAAAAAATATAATAAGTAATATAACTCGAGATGTATCACTTTTCACTGACGCTCCAGAATTGTCCTTAGACTTGTTCTGTCTAGTCTTAGGAGACGTTTCGTTAGCCGTTTATTTATCGACGGCACAGCCTGTTTTGATTGCCTGCAGTCGATGGTTTGTACCCATCTTTGGTTATGTAGTTCCACAGATCTCTGGCGTATCCAGGTACGGATCTGTGAAAAAGGGATCGGCAGTAGTGGTAGCGGGCCAGCAGTGGTCATATTGGAGCCCCTCCTCGCGAGTTCGTTCGCAGCATCGTTTCCGTAGGACCCACTGTGCACTTTTATCCACTGTAGCTTTACTACATTATGGGTGGATAGCTGGTTCAAAGCAGTTTGGCATTCTGCTATTAGTGTGCTGTTGGCTGTTTGGTGGTTTAGCGCTTTTAGGACGGCTGTGCTGTCGGTTAAGAGCTTTATGTTAAAACCCTTAACCTGCTTTTCGCTTATTGCCGTCGCTGCTGTTGTTATGGCGACACACTCGCATTAGAAGATCGAGCTGTGTTCGCCTAGTGGAAGGTGGATATTCAAGCCAAGGTCCAAGGAGTACGCCGGCTCCTGAGCCATTCTTTGTTTTGTAGCCGTCAGTGTAGACGCGTATCTCTTTAGTACCAGAGTAGTCCTTTTCCTCGGCTTGCGTTGTTATCTGGTATTTTTTGTTGAAGAAGTGTTTTTTGAAGGTTTTATCACAGGGAGCAGCTATTAGTGTTTTGTATTCCATCGCCCGCCCAAGAATTGTGGGGTGGGGACTATTGTGGTTGTTTCCCCAGAGTCCCAGGTGCCACATTCTAATGGCGGTGATGGTGGCTTCCTGTTGGATGTATAGGTCAAGCGGCGTTAGGTTCAGAGTTACCTCCATAGCTGCAGGTAGGTTACCTAGGTTCTCGAAACAAATAAAAAAACATGATAAATACCCAATGAGTGTTACACTATTAATACGAGTACTTACTTATAATTTGCATTCAAAGTACGAAACTTATGAGTCTCTTACGCAGATACGTAAAGCTTTACATTATTCTGGGAAACCACGTGATGTTACTATAAAACAATGACGTCAGACCCTCGATCCCAAGTACGTGATCGGTATGAGGTACCAAGGTCATAAGTGTGGGTCATAAAAATTTTAGGTAGGTAGTCAAAAAGGTCTGGGTATGTTCCGCCCCTCGGAGAGCACATTTTTTTTTATCGTGCGTTAAATTAGAGCCGGTGGAGGTGGTTATGTCGGACTCGAACCGACTAAAACGCACGCCGTCTTGGGTCCTTGGTTGCCGGAGGTGAGATTGCCAAAAGCATATCTCTCGCACCCCGGCATTCGGAGAGCACGTTAAGCCGCTTGTCTCGGTTGGTTATCATACGAACATCTATAACAGTCGTTACGGGTAGTTGGGAGCCCTAAAGAGTCCAACAACTGGTCTAACTGCAATCCATACTTAATATTATAAATGCGAAAGTAACTCTGTCTGTCTGTCTGTATGTTACGCTTTCACGCCTCAACCACTGAACCGATTTTGTTGAAATTTGGTATAGAGGTGTAGATTAGACCATGAGAAAGGACATAGTGCGCGAATTTGGTCGCGAAAACCGACATCCACGCGGGCGGAGCCATGGGCAAAAGCTAGTACTTCGATATCGCTAATCGGTTGTGAAGGTCAGATGGCAGTCGCTTCACGGAGAGTTAGATTGGAAGAATCGGACCCCAGATTCCGAGGTGCAAGCTTCGGATGCAACTGGGATTAACGCTAGAGATCTCATCATTTAAAAATTGCTTTGGAAATTAAGTAGGTACGCACTTCTTGAAGCATTCTCATCACGAAACTGTCTACAAGAATGTTGCACTAATTAATTGATTAAGTGCTTTAATTACTAACAGTTGTTTGCATTACAAATATATTTATGTAGACAGCTACTTAAATATGCATTAAATCGTACAAAAGCAATTAATTTGCATTAAATAGTGTCATAAGTCCTACCTAGGTGAAGCGCAGAAGAAAAAATAAAAGTAGGAAAGATAAATTAAATACTTACATAATAAAGTAGCATTCATTCTCTCTAGACAAGTCGTAATACATTTGTAGCATAGATTAGATTGAGCAAGTATGGGTTTGACATGCGTTGACGACAGTCATAAAACATCACGTGTCAATTTCATACCTTCATCTTCACCCGATTGCATCAGGAAAAACGAATTGCTCAGGTGAGCCTTGAACCCACGACCAATCCCTTGCAGGGGGAATGCTCTTTCTTTGTTTCCGTGCGGAAATCCCCGCGGATACCTCCCCCGCCGGAGCCGGAAGGGGAGGTTATGTCGGACTCGAATAGACTAAAACTGCACGCGCGCCGACTGGGTCGTGGTGCTAGGCCGGAGGTGAGGTTGTTATCGACATTTCCCTCGCACCCCGGCTGACCCAGGGCCGTCCCTTACGGTCTGGCCCCCTTCGGGGGGAATGCTCTTCCAACTGAGCTTCTGAGCCACACCTGAATCAATTCAATTTTCGCTTCATTTTATATCCGTCTATGTAATCGAATTGTATACTAACTTATAATACTTAAATGATATAAAATTTCATTCCAAAATTCATCTTCATCATTCAATTCTACACCGGCCACTTGTTTAACTAGGAGGGAGGTCTATCTGTAAGCAAAATTTTAGCCCTATCCGTCTAGCACTTCACTAGGTACATACTCGTAGTTTAAAGTAAAGTCGCTTTCCGCGCCCTTATGTCCCTATGTATGCTTATATCTTCAAAACTACGCTACAGTTTTTGATGCGGTTTCTTTTAATAGATAGAGTAATCCAAGAAGAAGGTTTATATGTATAATACATGCTTAATATAGTAGAGGGTGCAGTGGGAACGGAATCGGACGCCACGCGCGCTTTTGCGAAATGGCAGTGCGAAATTGGCGGTAGGTACGAAGTTAACCTATACAACATGATCGAGTAGTTAATAAATAAACCAATAACAAACTTCCAAAACTTTGACATTTACGTTATATTTTTTTATCTTATCCGGCATTTCCCGTACCTACTCTCAGTAATGTGGAACGATTTTTTTTTTAACTTTGAATAACCTCAAACACTTAGTGGAATATTTATAGGAAGTGTGACCATTAAGATTGACCTACCTCGCTGTAGGTACCTTATCCTTGATATGTCTCTTGAGAATGAATTTAATAAACTACAATATTTTTATTAACATTAATTTGGGTATTTGTAGCGACCTCTGTGGTATAACGGTAGAGCGTTCGACTAAGTAATAAGTTGGAGGTCGCAGGTCGCATTCCCTCTCAATACAATTATTTTTATGTATAAATATGTATCCCTTATGGTCTGGCCCTCCTCGTTTTTTAAAGTTAGCATTTTAATGCTAACTTTAAAAAATTCAGTCACCTATGGCAGTCGTTACGGGTAGTTGGAGCCCAAAAAACTCCGACTAGTCTAACTACAGAATTTCGCTAATTGGTTGTGGAGGTCAGATATAGCTGACACGAGCTGCCGCTTCACAGAAAATTATCTAAGTTCTGCCGCGTCACAGTGACGATTGAAAAGCCAATACCCACTGAGATGGAAAAAGGCACAGAGGATGCAAAACACCCTTCAGAATTTAAATGTTTTCCCTGTAAATTAGCAACGAGCATTGTCACGTTTAATATTTTTTTTATACCACTTAGGTGGCAGACAAGCACACGGCCCACCTGATGGAAAGTGGTTACCGCGGCCTATGGACGTATGCAACACCAGGGGCGTTATACTCGCGCTGCCTACCCTGAAGAAACCTTCTAATGCCCCTCTTGAAGAACCCCATATTATAGTCAATCTTGGTCCTTGTTCAAAAAACATGGCTTATGTTCTTTCTCATGGTCTAATCTACCCCTATACGAAATTTCATCGAAATCGGTTCAGTGGTTTAGGCGTGAAAGCGTAACTTACCGACAGACAGACAGAGTTACTTTCACATTCATAATATTAGTATGGATATGGAAGTATGGATTACTAAATTAACGAAGTTTATAAATATATGATAGGACTGACTATTACATTTAGCTATTAATTTGCATTGTAATGAATAATGATAGGTAAGACTAAAGAATCTTCATCTATTGAGATTCACCTCATTAAGAAACATCGCGGTTGGTAATGAGCCACGCATCGATAACAAGTGTGTGATCTGTTCACACGAAGTATGCATGCTAAATATATCTGTATTTCCTTTTTTATATCACTTAGGTGGCAGACAAGCACACGGCCCACCGGGCCCTCCTTTCTATTAAAACTAAAATATAACCACTGTCGTACCACAACTACTGCAAAAAATTACACTAAATTAGGGCACGTCATACGGCAATTTGACTTCACCTCGCCTGATAGTAAGCTGAAGGCAAAGTCTCAGGAAATTCGGTCACCATTACTAAGACGTACTATGTTAACAGTGCTGGCACTCAGCTTGACGGCCTAATTAGATGCCTTTTCACACCCCGCTTAAAGGACCCGGGACTGTAGGAAGAAGGAAACACGTGAGCTGGCAGGGAGTTCCAGGTCTTAATAATAATATATAGGACACGTCACTTTGACCTCACCTCGCCTGATGTTAAGCAAAGGCAAAGTCTCGGAAAGAGGGTCACCATCGTAAACATGTACCTACCATGTTAACAGTGGTGGCACTCAGCTTGACGGCCTCATTAAATACCTTTTCACGTCCCGCTTAAAGGAACCGGGACTGTAGGAAGAAGGAAACACGTGAGCTGGCAGGGAGTTCCAGGTCTTAATGGTGCGGCATAGGAAAGGGTCACTGAACCGCTTGGTTCTTGATGGAATCAGTGAATACTGATGATAACTATGCAAGATATGGAGTACCAAATTGTTTGCCACCTTAGTAATGACCCTAAAATAATACCTAAGCAGTAGTTGAGTGGTTAAGGAGGCACCCTGTTGTTCGATAGGTGCCCTGGTCGCATCCTGGTAACATAATTACGACATTGGATTTTCATTTTTGATGCAGTAAGTACTTGAAAAAGCACTGAAGTTATCAGTTAGGAGAATATTATTACAATCCATACTTATATTATAAATGCGAAAGTAACTATCTGTCTGTATGTTACGCTTTCATGCCTAAACCTTGAGAAAGGACATAGGCTGTTTGGTCGCGATAACCGACATCCACGCGGGCTGAGCAGCGGGCAAAAGCTAGTATAAAATAAAACAATATTCAGTCATAACTTAGTTATTTAATGATAGGAGTTCAATCTCATTGTGTTAACAAGTTTATTATCAATATATAATTAAATACCTTATATTTCAATAATATTACACTGTCTAAGCATTTAAAAACAAGCAGTATTGAAACATTTTAGATATAAAATCTACCAGCCATTAATACAATTTCTGTTCTTGGAACCTCATTTCTAATATCAGTAATCAAATCTCTTTACTCACACTCTGTAGTGTCAAATAAGCATAGCTTAACCACAGATAAAATAATATTATAATAGCTCGACAAATATTGTTTTTTTTTCTGTTACCAAAGTTTATCAACAAGCCTTTTAATCCTGAGCAGCTAAAGCTACAACTGTATAACGGACTTCATCCGGATTCCGAGCCATGAACTTCTTGATAACCTCAATGGAATCTTCCAATAATGAATCTGGTGTTGTCGGCCCATGGTTGACAGGAAAATTTTTGCTACCATCTAACTCATATAACGCACCATCTTTATGAACGAAGGCAATGAAGTGATGATCAACGTGTTCTTCAGTTGGTGGGACATTCGTTTGCCCTTCTAATGATAATTCTCTATGAGCATTTATAATTCCCTCAGCCTCTTTAAATGCCTTCCCTTTTTCTACATAATCTAAACCTTTGGCATCAGCCAGGAATGTCTTTAAAGGACCATCGGAGAGCTCAAACCTATCTGTATTATTTGCTAAACTATGCACAAGAGCGATAGTTCCACAAGCATTTCTAACATATTGCTTCATGAAGAAAACATTATCTGAAACGACTTGTCCTTTAGACAAGATAGCGGCTTCTTCTTCTTCCTTGTGACCTTTATATGTGTCAGATTCGGGGAACAGTAATATGACGGCTAGGACAGGCCGCGGTACCCACATGAGCATGTCGGGATCTATTCCCATTACATCAACTATTTCCCATTGACTGGGCACTCCTAGCTTCTGAAGGAATTTGTTCATAACGTCTGGGTTTGACTCCAAAGGAATTAGGATTTCTGAAGTCATGTTTACCGGTGCCTGTAACAAGTATGATTATAATTTGGTTACCGGTGATTATAGATAGGTTAAAATATAGTGGTTCGGAAAATTAATCATAGTACTTACAAATTATACTTTTAAGAAAAAGAATGGGCTATGTAAGCCTAATAAAGTTATAGAATAATTATGGTCTAAGTACTAATTAAAATTTGTAGATAAAAGATCGTGCAGCAAAATGTAAACAATGACCATCAAAATAAATAATGTCAAAATTGACAAAGTTATTATTTGTCATATTGACATTACCATGTCAACTTTTTTTTGTGATTTTATGACATGGTATCTAAGAACTTTATTTCATGTCTTGTTTTGTATTATTAAATACATGGACTGTAAAGTTTTGGGTATTCTACTAAAAGCTCCTTAGGGAGAGTTGGAATGAATACGGAGAGTCACCATTCACTAATATGCCACTTTTCTAGACTTGAGTGAAATCCACTATTTTCATACAAAAAAAAAACTCTAAATTTGTGTCGAACTCACACCAATTTCGAAAAATAATATAATACCGCGTTGCTTTCTTTTCCACGTTTCCGCCAAAACTCGTGACCAGAAAAGCAAGAAATAAAGGCCGTTGCATACGTGACGTGTTTTTGCGCGGACGGGCGAAGTTTGGTGGTTTGGATCTAACGTAGTGTGAACTAATAACTAATGTTGTGAAGGTAGATTAACTTTTCATTTCAAAAATTATCCATAAGCATAAAGATCGTCGGTTATGAGATTTTTCTCGCCCCACACATGCCACATTCCCGTCTTGTCCGTGCAAAAACCCGGCACGTATGCTTATTCTGTGCAAAACACCTGGTGGTAAACAAAGTAGGTACTTACCTATATGTAGATAAGTAGGTACCATTCATTCTTATTGCTTTCTATCAGCAAAACCAGTCAAGTTCGATTCGTTCGTTCGTATTGAGTTCCGTATTCAATGAAAATGTCGGGCCTACAGAATTCATAGTAGCAGATTACTTAATGGAACAATACAGATACAAAAAGGATTCAAAACACCCCGGTTTTCCTCTCGGGGCTGGGAATTAAGACAACATAATTATTATAACTGTAGTCCCTTGAACTAAAACCATCTGGTGGAATGAACTGTCACCAGCGGTATTTCAGAACGAATACGACCTTAAAACCTTCAAGAAAAGAGCGTACTCTCTTTTAAAAGGAAAGCAACGCACTTGTGACTCCTCTGGTGTTGCGGGTGTCCATGGGCGGCAGTGATCGCTTACCATCAGGCGATCCGTCTGCTCGTTTGCCTCCCTATTTCATAAAAATAAAAACTAAATCAAAAAGAGGAGTATGATTCGGATTGGAGATTCGGGTGCAAGAATGGCAATCGCATGTAAAAGAGATACAAAATGACAGGTTCTTGACTACACGGTAGGTACTCGAAAAATAACTACATACTTACTTACGAAACATTTTATTATTATCATCAACAAAACTAGTTATAACATAGGACACGTGAGGCGCTTTACCGTTATACCTAGTATCTATCTAGTGACAGAGCAATAGAAGTGATAGTGGGCTGAATTTTACGTGGTAGGTACATATTAAGTCCTAGATAATTAATAGTGCCTAATACGCATAAGTACCTACAATTATTTACTGTAGAAAGGGTCTGCAGGTAAGTAGTAATTAACTTAATCATATTTTCAGTACGCAGTAGGTATTTTACCGTCTCTACCATGGTGAATGTTCTGATGAGCTCTTCCATCAGTCCCACCCTCTCCTTTCCTCCACAGGACAACACGTGCAGGGCTTAGATGTCAACCGCATACGGTGCAGAATATACTTTCTAGAACCAAACGGTTCGGTGAATCATTCCTATGCCGCACCACTAAGACCTGGAACTCCCTGCCAGCTCATGTGTTTCCTTCTTCCTACAGTCCCAGGTCCTTTAAGCGGGGCGTGAAAAGGCATCTGATGAGGCCGTTAAGCTGAATGCCACCATTCATTGTTAACATGGTTACATTTTACGATGGTGACCCTCTTTCCGAGACTTACCATCAGGCGAGGTGAAGTCAAATTGACGTGTCTTTAATATAAAAAATCTTCTTACTGGGGCTACGAGGTAGGAAGAGCAGATAACAGCTCACCTTATAATACACAATTCGAGGTTCCTCTATTGACATTAATTAAGCTTTTCATCCAAGCCCTTTTCTCAATAATAGTGTATTGTAATGGCCAGAATTAATCAACCCCGCGACCTTTCGATCGTTATACCGACTGCTTATCCACTAAGCCACTATTTGCAAAAAAAACTGTCAAATGAATTGCTCAAGTACCTACCTACTTCTCACATCCCACCATCTCGGAAAGAGTATTTTTAATCTTCAATATCTGAGTGGAAAAGCCGTTTTTATTCTCTAGAGGATAAAGTAAATTGAATTTAGAACATCGTGTGCTTAGTGCACACGATGTTTGTGAATTTAAAAAAACATTAAACCTATTTACTGCTACCTCTATGGTGCCTAATATATCATAGGTACAACTTTATATTAATTTGTTAAAAACTCAGACTCGGAACCTTCTTGGGGGTGCGTCCTCGTGCTCCTACTAAATAGTCTTACTGGTAGGAGCACCGGGACACCTATGTCCTGGTGCTCCTACTACAAAGGCAACCATGAAGCGTCCAGTAGGAGCACCAAGACATTACAAAAATAGAAGTACTCATACACCTACTCTGATTCAAGTACAGACGAATGCAGATATCTACAAGTGTCACTTTGAAATCTCCATTTGTTTGTTGATTAGGTATTTGGCCATACTTATTACTTGGGAATGACAGCATATTTTGTCACTTTTTGTCCGTGCAAATAAATTATATTAAAAATTAAAATAAATACAGAAGAAATTATTCCCGTTTTAATTAAAAGGAAAAGCGGGACTGTACCTATTGCTCTTCAAAGGAAAGCAATAATATAATCAAGGAGTTTACAAAACCGTAGTGAAATATGACAGTGCAGTAATATGAAACTCGACCTGGATCATTGTTTGAAAATAGGTTTCTCTATGAAATTCAACTCATGGACTGTGTAAAGTAATATGCAAAAACGACCAAGAGGATAACAAAAAATGAAGCTCTAAAATGTGTATTATTTTTATAAAGAAAAAGAAAACAAATCTCCTCTATCGAATACATAGGGAAAAATGAATCTTCTTGGGCGGGACTCAAACCCGCGATCTTTCCCTTACAGGGGGAATGCCTTGATCAACTTGGCTACCGAGAGACGCCCGATGTAATTCGAATTTCCCTTCTATTTTTATCCGTCTATATTCTAATCCTCGTCTAAACCAAAGTATGGTTTACCACCAGAACCTTCCAGGCCCTCGATTCTATTAAAGCTAAATCACAGTGGTGCCGCGGTCACTGCAAAAAATGACATTAAATTTTAGACTTTATTTCTATACGGGGTGATGGTGGTGGCAGATTTATGTTTTCAAAATTAAATAAAAAAGGTACTGTTTACATATAGTTTTAATACAAGTATTTAAATGTAAAGTACATAATTGCGGATTTTTTGTTAAAAATGATGTCATCCAAATGTCTTCATTCATATTGCACATATTGTGCAAAACGGAGCATCGTAGATAGATAGATAGATAGATAGATAGATTCCGCACCACACGCTGCAGTAAGCTCGGTTCAATCGATTCTTGCCGAATGTTGTCTTTTAGTTCCACAATAGTTCACGGATTGCTGGCGTACTCCCTCTATGATGTAGCCCCAAAAAATAAATAGTCTATTAAATAGGCCACGGGACTCCGACTTCCGTCGAATTTTGAAGTGTGAACAAAATTGTCGACGAGCAAGTACGTAGGAATCGTTGCTTTTGGAAAATGCATCGATAGCGTACGCGCGATGGTCATCCGTCCACTACGACATCGTAACTGGGAAATCCGCACGATCAGTGATTCGAAAGACACTACCCTCTCTCCGCTCCGCTTATAACTTTTTGAGATATTCGTTTATTTTAATGTAAATTTGCCACCAAACACCCTGTACCTACTGCTAAAAAGTTCAAAATAAAATGAAAACAGTTTCATTATACTTCTTCAATGACTCTGCAAAAAGTCATTGAATTTTGAACTTCTGGACCCCATCGCTTTAAATTCTATTATTTAATGCCGTTTTTTGCAGTAGCGGTGGCACCATTGTGTTGTTTGGCTTTAGCAGAATCGAGGCCCAGATCATCTACCAGTGAGATCCCCCAGCGAATTCTGATTGAAAATTACTACTAGGAATTTTTCCTATGTCAAAAAGATTCACCACCTTTTGGGCTATAAATAAAAAAAATATCGATCCTAGGAAAAAAATACTACCACTAAATTATACTAGGTACTATTTAAAATTTCTGACCCTCGTTTAATTTCCTCTAAAGTATTTTTCGGTTGACTGTACAATATGTAATGCGATAGGAGCAAAAAGAATTAAATTTAGAAATTATTTTATTCCTCTTGGTTTTTATGTTCAGTAGGACTATTTAGTAGGAGCACGAGGACGCACCCCTTCTTGGTGTTCTTTTTACAATTTGCTTTGTACGCGGTTCTTTACGCGGCATTTTTTCACGTCATTGTTAAACCTTATTATTAAAAACAAGAAACTTGATTCCAGCGACGAGGAAGTTTGTTTGACGCCAATAGAATTGACTGAAACTGTTAATAATGCGCAAATGAGCTTTTCATTTCCTCGCTGAGGTGGAATGAAAAGTTACGTGTTGCACTCGAGTGCAAAGATTTTTCACCTCGTGCTCTTTGAACACGCGGTTAAAAAGCAACTTTGCACTCTTGTATAACAAATAACTATTAATTGTTGTTTTGTTATCTCAAATGAATGCGAGTGCCTACGCATTAAGAATTCACTCTTCGATAAACAGACTCTCATTTCATTACCAACTTTTATTTTAAAATTATGTAGGTATTAGGTACATACCCTAATTTGTAATTACGACATTATTGTAATTCGATTTACTAACCTTGCTTACCATAGGTCTAGATCTATTATTTAATGCCGTTTTTTGCAGTGGCAGTGGCACCACATTGGTTTGGCTTTAGCAGAATCGAGGCCCAGGATACGTCCTGAATATTCAGTTAGGATGGTTATTGGATGTAAGTGGCAGCTTCTCCCCTGCTTAGGGGAGGCTCCGCCATCTGTTTTGCCTAGTGCCCCGAGCGAGCAAGAAAAATATTCGAATTCGACATAATGTTGTGTTTAACATAATGTGTTTATAATGGAAGTTGGAGACCCTCTTTCCGAAACTCTGCCTTTAACTTACCATCAGGCGAGGTGAAGTCAAATTGACGTGTCCTTTATAAAAACAACCTATTTTTAAAATATTCTACAACATTCTACACAACGCTATATACTGGCTACCCATGGTAAGCTTAGATACTTTTTTTTGTAAAAACGTACATATTATACATGGAAACACCTAGATCAATGCAAATAGCCATATTCATGCATACAAATATTTGCACTGAGCGGGGATCGTACCCGCGCCTCCTGCGTAGCAGTCGCGTTCACTACCACCACGCCACAGAGGCTGTCAATACCTATAGGCAGGTATCGTGAGAACGGAGCTTTGCGATTGGCCGCCTACCTAATGTAGTACCTAAACAGTGTAAAAAATAAAGCCAACGAGACAAGAGAAAAAAGGTAAACAAAGTGACCATTACCGAGTTACGTTGCGATAACTAGCGATTATTTTCTCAGTTCTTGTCGCACATTTCAAACGTACGCGACAATGGCCGAGCGACAGCTGTCGTTGCGTGTTTCGTAGCACAGGAAAGCTGTCAGCACAGCGGTTCTAAACTGTCAGGTCCGCCATCTTATAAGCAATTTCATTCCTGCCTGGAATGCGCTTGAAGTGATACGTAATAATTTTCAAATAAAAATGTTTGGAACCGGTAAAACTTTGTTTACCTTCTTTCTCTCGCTTCGTTGGCTTTGTTTTAGTTGTGTGTGAAGCCTGCCAATCTCAATGCTCCGTTCTCTTAATAAGTTTACGTTACAAATTATAATATTTTTCGTGATCCGGTTGTACTGTATTGAAGGTTCTGGAACCTACACCGGTGCAATCAATTTACCTATTTTAAATGCAACTGTGTGAAATACCCTTTTTAATTTTAACAGACTTGCCGAAATGGTTTACTGGCTAGCACCACTGTTGGTGCTGTTGCTGTCATCTGCGTCAGCGCAACTCAACATAACCTTAAAGGGGGTGACGTATGGGATCAACAAGGAATTTGTCGCCATTAGTGACCCTATAGACAAAACTGCGGTGTCAATTGGTTTCAGTCAGTGTAAGTGCATAATTATAATGCAATAACAAATGATGCTAGTTCTTGAATGAATTTTTACAGCATTAAGTATGCTAACTATACAAATCGAATACATAGGGAATAAAAAATAAAGTTTAAACTAAAACCCGACTACCGAAAAATCACGCTTTAAAAAGTGACAAACAAGAAAATATCAAGGATAGCTGTGGTCGTATGCCACTTTTCCCTAGAATATATTGTTTTGTTAAAGTGATGTTGTTTGGGCGGAGTTATCAAAAATCAATGTTTAAAAATGATTGTAACATCATTCATTGATTCCGGTAGTTCGTAAGAAAATCGGTAGATGACTCCACCGTCGCCTCAAAGACGTATAAGATGGGAAATTTTAATCACATCGGGCGGTGTCTCGGTAGCCGAATTGGTCAAGGCATTCCCCCTGTAAGGGAAAGACTGCGGGTTCGAGTCCCGCCCGAGATGATTCTTCTTTTTCCCTATGTATTCGATGCTAGTTCTGTTTTGTTAAACTAAGTAAATGAAAACGATTGTGATTGACGAAGAAAAACTATTTTAGACCTTAATAACAATTTCTTAGTAACATGTCATTTCGCATAAAGAGATGCAGCTGATCACGAATATACGAAAAAAACTATGTTTTATGTGATGTTAATAAGGTCGAAAATTGCTTGTACTATGTGTGGCCTGCTGCCTGCTAATTGTGTGTTCATTTGCCTGACGGCCATAGACTGTCCGGCCAAAATCTGATCGCTGACCGGAATAGGCCACACACTTTATTAATCTTTTTCTACAAAACGACTATACATCTATCGTCGTCGTCTATATAACTTTCAGTTACGATACACTAGCTTTTGCCCGCGGCTCGATGTCGGTTATCGCGGCCAAACATAGCCTATGTCTCATGGTCTAATCTACCCCTATACCAAATTTCATCAAAATCGGGTCAGTGGTTTATGCGTGAAAGCATAACATACAGACAGACAGAGTTACTTTCGCATTTGTAATATTAGTATGGATTTTCAATGAACAATGTACTTCAACTTCTTCTTGGGGTGCTATCTTCTGAAGGTCGGCGACCATTAGGGCAATTTGGAGCTATGCAGCAGCCCTGAAGAAAGAACGGATACTCTTATTGTACCACTGGCGCAAGTTCTTCAGCCATGATATTCTTCGTCTGCCAACACTGCGTTTACCTTGTATCTCGCCCTGGATGATGAGAAGAACAATATACTAGGTAGTTTTATTAACAGCTTTTCATTTGACCCTAGGTAAGCATGTCAAGAAAATGGTTGGAGTGGACTACGATCAGTACCGAGACGAGCCTGACATGACTAAGTTATCCTTGGATTTCATTACCAAGTAAGTTTATCAATTCAAAGTTAAACCAGACTTCTTCAGGAATCTTCCAGAGTCTTTTTCGAATTCAGTTGGGGTCGGCTCTTCCAGTCTAACTGGGTTGCGGTAGAACTTCGATATTTTCCGTGGAGCGATTGACCTTCACATCTGACCTCCACAACCAATTGGGAATATACCTATAAGTTCTGTAGTTACCCTCGTGGCGGTACCACATACACCCAGCGCCATCTAGCGACAGCAAGTCGAACTACTACGTCACTACGAATCCTGCATCGCGAAAGTGAAGTTCTTGCGCTAGTACAATATATGTACAACATCTTAACGGCAATCGTTGGGCCGTGGCCCGCCAGGGTGATCACCTTGCCTGGTCGGAGGATCCTCCCTTTGTGTTGGAGGAATATCACACCTCATTCGCTCCACAGACTAGTCGAACTTTTTAGAGCTCCTACTACTCACTTTTCCTTCTCGCCAAATTGGTATTGTTCAAAAAACCCTCTTCATATTCATTCAGAGTGCTTCAACATTATGTTTGCCTGCAGAGAAGTAAACCTGAAATTCAACCTAACTGCGTTATGGACGGTGGCCTGGTCGGAGTGGTTCAAGCCGAAGGGCAACCTCACCATCTACCTCCACGGCTTCACCGACGACCCCACCAAGGATAGCTACAAGAATATTAGCACTGCTTTACTTCGCCAAGGTAAAGGAAATTACTCTTTACTTACTAGTAAATTCGGCTAGTACTAGTCTTCTTTTTCCTTATACGTTTCAGCCCGGCTTCCGCTCCACTTTCCTACAACTTATAGGAGCGACTGGCTATTTGGCCGAGAACCCCGAGAGAAAACTTCCAATAGGCCAATGTCACCCATCAATCAGCACCTACCTACCTGCTCTCAAGGTCGGTTTGGACCCCAAGCATCTCATACATCCAAATCAAACGTGGATACAAATGAAATTTCAATTTAAATCGATTGGGGATTTGGGGAAAACTTGTTGAAAATTCTCTTACCTGATTTCACCCTTAGGGAACGTTCATATCTGACGGAACTTGCGTCGCGTATTATCGGTCGCGTAACGCCAGAACAGAAAAAACACTTGACCGTTCACACTCAACCGATGTTACGTTAGTGCGTCGAGCTCGAGTGTGAACAGTCAAGTGTTTTTCTTGAAGAATACTTACTGCCCATTCTTACAAATATAGCAACTTGGTTCTAAGACGATTTGGGCTTCAGACGTTTTGGTTTAGAGACGATTAGAAATTCGACGATTGACGTCTCAGGCATTTTGGGAATAGGTTGTACTCTACCGGACTCAATGAAAGATGCTGAACTGAACTGTCTCTCTGTTTCAGGAACCACGTCCGTCCTGGCATTAGACGCGAGCTCCCTTATCCGGTGGCTGTATTTACGTTCTTCTACAATGGTGCGGTTTATAGGGGAGCACCTGGGCAAAGCACTCGTTGAAATGATGAAAGGTTAGAATCACTGAATAGCAACTTTTTATACATGACACTTTCATCGTAACGGGAATTCAAGTGTACAGAATGAAAGTCATCATTATTTTATAGTCAAAAATAAGCAATACTATAATGGTGCTTCAGTTTGACGGCCTCTTCAGATGCATGTCCCCGCCCCACTTATAGCATTCGGAATTTTAGAAAAACGAAAACACATGCATTAGTAAAGAATACCAATTTTTATAGTGGCTTAGAAAAATGGTGAGGATTCGATCACTTTACAAGTGCCTATTACTTATATATAATGACTCTGTAAAACCCTAATAAAAAGCCCCCAATTCTGTCATTTTTACAGCCGGTCTAGACCCTGCTTCCATCCACCTCATAGGACACAGTCTAGGAGCCCATATCGCAGGCTTCGCAGGCAAGACCGTGTTGGCACTGACAGGGTCACGCGTGGGCCATATATCGGGCCTGGACCCCGCGGGGCCCTGCTTCGCTGACGTCAATACGACCCTGAGACTAAACAAGAACTACGCCGTGTATTTAGATGTTATTCACACCGATGCTGGCGTGTATGGATTGAATGAAATAATTGGTAAGTTGGTAAGATACCCTTCAGAAATATACACTTTTCGCCTAAAGTGGCCAACCTGGAGGTCGTTAAATCACTTGCGGGCCCAAGTTAACCACTACGAGAATCTATGAGAAAAGGGGGCTATATTGACCAGTCGCAAGAGCCTTGTAATTGCGAAGGGTCATCCTAAGGCCATATCGCACTTACTTTCTTGCCCACTGCCGCCTGTGCTGCCGAGGACCTATGTTTCTACCTGTGGCAACGGACTAACGTTGTGGCTGTGAGCAAATACCTATTGGGGTGACAAAATCTAGGAAATACCAGACTATTAGCCATTGACTTGATGTAGGCCCTACCTAGCATTAGTCGCTTTTATGCCTCAATATTGTGAAGATGTGCACGTTCTAGATTCGGCTACATAATAGTCTTTGCAAAATGAAAAGACCTGATACGATTCACATCAACAAGATTCCACTTTCCTGTCCAGGTCATACGGACTACTACCCAAACCGCGGCTCGGAGCAGCCCAACTGTTCGTTCCAAACCTGCTCTCACAGCCGCGCGTGGCTGCTGTACGCGGAGTCGGTGACGGACCCGGGAGGCTTCCCGGCCGTCAGCTGCTCCGGGTGGAAGGCTTTCCAGGATGGGACTTGTAATTATACCGATTACAGGTACGTTGCTTAAGAAACTGGATTTTGCACAACTTATGCTCCCTAGGGTCTTATGCTACTTTCTGTTTCGATCGAATTACGGGACTCGAATCCGCGACCAGTCCCTTACAGGGTGAATGCTCTCACCACTGAGTTTCATGTCTTGAGCACTCGGAATTCTCCTATATAACCATCATGAGGCGACCGACGCGACGGTGGGTGGGTTCAAGTCCCGTTTGAGCATTTCATTTTTTCCAATCTAAACCGATTTGAATAGTTAACTTACAAATTAGTACCTATGTATTATAACACTCACCGGGATATTCACCACGTTTATTATTTTTATTGAGGAACCGATATTTCAGCGCTGTTTCAAGCGCCATGATTAATTTCGGCGCTGTTTGAGTGTTTTATTACTGATCTTAATGACCATGTCAATCTCAAACCAATTAAGAATAAGTCTTGTATCTCACGAATCTATTCGACCAATGAAATGAGTCGAAATCAAAATCAAAATGTTATAGCAACCAACAAAATTAAAACCTGTTTTGCCCTTTCGTGTTTCCATAAGCTGGATATTGTCTATCTTTGTATCTTTTTTTTATCTATAGTTGTGAGAAAGGTTTATATTCACCAGCCAGTGTTAACTTTTTGGTTGGATATTTCTAGTTAAATTTAATTGGTTCAATTTAACCCCTTACTAAGAAAGATCGTTGTCAAGCTAACCCTGCGTGTATGAATGTATGCTCCTAAACAAATAGATCGATTTTGATGCCTTACTTGTTTGTAAGTTGACGTTAACGGGATAGTTAATTTTTTGTTACCCATAGGCCCAGTGCACACCGGTGAAAGCGCGGCGGCGCGCAGTTTAAGAAGCAATTTAATATAAACCTTAACAACCTTGATATACGGTCGAAATTACAGTCGCGCGCATTCTCTCGCGGCCGCTCCTTGCGCCGCGCGCGCCCTCATCCTTGATATACAGTTTTCGATCGTAAATCAAGGCCCGTAAGGTTTATATTAAATTGCTGTTTTAAACTGCGCGCCGCCGCGCTTCCACCGGTGTGCGCTGGGCCATAGTCCGGTTGACCAGACAACTTAACCTTACTACGAGATGTGTTCTTAGCTGTTAAGGCAACTGAAGATCGGTCATATCGGGATTTATTCAAATTTTTAAGGTTTTGTTTTGTATTTTTAGTCTTATGGGGTACGGCAGCAAGCCAGGCACGGGACAGTACTACCTCCAGACTGCGGACTCGCCTTCCTACGCGCTCGGAGCTGCCGGAACCAACCACAAGGATAACGACGGGGTCGTCCGCAGTTTAAGGGACCGAATCGGGTCGATTTGATGTAGTAGTCTTTATTTACTTATTTGAATATAAACAATAAACATCTTTAACTGTATTTTAAGCATTTTTTTAACGACAAAAGCATAATTTTAACCTTGGTTCCTGACTGCAACCAATATCACCACGAAACCCGCAAGGGTTGTGGTCTGGGCGGTGTGTTTTTGGTCCAGGACGTCTCGTATCTGGAACTCCCGGGACTGAGTGTAAATATAGCTGTCTTAGGTCGCGGGACTTTCGGGTCGTGGGACTCGAGAGAAAGAGAATAAATTGTGTACTATTGTCTTACAAAAATTCTCAATAAGCTATTTGACTAAGTCGTCGATTCTTCCCAATACTGCTTAATATGATAGCTTGTTCTGAAAAAATATACCTTGCTAAATAAAATATTGCATATCTAAACTGAAACTATGATTTTTCATTTGTTGAAATTCCTAAAAAAGTCAAAATATAAACAATCAAATTCAATTCAAATAAATAACTTTTTAGATTCCTTATTAAATTTTAAACAACTTTTATTATGAACTACATACGTGTAAACGCAACGTAGACCGAGATAAATACGATATTCTCTTGCACTCCATACATTTGCATTACGCGCTACGGAAGCGTGACGTCACAATTTCGCACGATTTTGTATGGAGCGTTTCCGAACGGCGCGACAAATTGAATTTTACAAAATCAAATATCTTGAAAACTACTTGTCGTACGAAAATTTTACTTTTACAGTTCATTTTATTATAAGAAAGTGGTCATTTTTCGAAAGTAAAAAAAAGTCAAATAGCCTATTGTGGTAGGTAACATGGCATTGACAATGTGAACCACGATGACGTATCATGCAACTTGTAATTTGTGTGACTCGAGACATGCATCAGAGGCCGAGTCTGGGCTGTATATATGAAATGAAATTCGTATAAAAACAAAGCATTGTTTATTTATAATATCTAACTTCTCCACGTTACCGCGTCTGCAGGGCGGGGGCCACTCGATACAAAAATAAACATCTACAATAAATATAATCAAAACTGCACTTGTGTACATTGCCCGTAATCATATCCTACTAATCTATAATATAAAAATGAATCGCTAAATGTGTTGGTAAGTGCATAACTCAACAACGCCTGGACCAATTTGGCCAATATTCCTTGAAGTTCAAGGAAGGTTTTTACGGCGAGAAAAAAATCGAATAATTGCCGGGAACCGACATCCACGCGGGCGGAGCCACAGGCTAAAAGCTAGTATTATATGAAAAATGAGTGAACATATTTAGGACGAATTAAAACATGTATCAACAGACAATTAGATAATATTTTGGTATAGATGAAAACATGCATTTACAGATAGATCAACTCCAATTTTTATTAAACAACGAAGTTGATTTGGTGTGTACCGTCAGCATAATAGCGAACACAGTCTTTTACTATTTTCAAGATTTAATGATATTATAGATATCTATTTATTCACAGAAGTATGCGACATTCGAACTTTTCCCAAAACAGTTATGTAGTCAGCTGCGAAAAATTCTAACAGTAATTTCACAGATGGCGCGACTTAGGCAGGAGTCAGTTGATTATTTTTGTACTAACGAAGATTTATCATTGTACTAACAACTTTGAATATTGCTTACATTTTAGAATGTTAGTTCGTCAGAGTGTTTTGTTCCTTACTTTTGTGATGATTTTTCGGCGCTTAAAATTGTTAAATACCGAACAATGTACACAAGCAAAGTTATAAATTAACACAAGACAGAATATTCGGTACAGACAACACAAAAATTGACAATAATTATTGAAACTTCACTTTTACAACAATTCTTTATCAACACTTAATTTGCTGTCTGTACCTTATAATATCAATTCGTGGTATGTCAGGTGACATTGCAAATTGATAATAAACTGTAATAATTTCATTTGATCCATACATTTCACGGTACATCCAAGAAAATACAATAATAAAATGTCAAATTTATAAAAAAAATGTTTTGTAGTAACACTTTTAACAATCATTCGTGGGACGTCTATTTACGTTATGATAGAATACTATGACATATACAACGTCAGTAGCCGTTGTGATGAATCGGCCGTACGTTCATAGACGTAGTGACGAATCGGCTATACGTTTATAGACGTTATGTCGAATCGGCCGTACATTTATAGACGTTGTGACGAATCAGTCGCACGTATATAGACGTCCGACACATTTATTGTACAAGTAAGCACGACAAACCATGACCGCTGATACATAAAATCTTATTTTAAACCAGCGTTAACTTATCACTAAAAAATAAACTTTATGCCTAGCGTGTATGAAATATATTAATTATATATAATATAATAATAAATTGTACAGTATCAGTATCATTTCAACTTATTTAAACGACGATTATGTTGACTTTGCGAGCGGTAGACATGTCTTTTTTTTGTGTACTGACTTATTATATTATTTTTGTGCGATATATCCGAGCTATACAAAATATATTTAGATGCTAGTTCGAGGGTAGGCTCGCAAAATAGACCCAATCGTTACAGAATTAATCTTAATTAATAATAATAAAATAAAATAATAAAACAAACACTCAGTGTCATGATCTAGAGTAGCGTACTCTTATAATAAGTTTGTGAACTATGGAATGTCCGGTATAAAGGTCGCAGACGGCTTAAACGAAATGCTCTCTGGCCCTAGTTCTAAACATTGACCGACTAAGCTTAACATTCAACGGTGATCGACTATATGTAAGGAAAGTACTGAATTTTTTATATTCTATAGCTTTTATAGCTTGTGTTTATGGAATCTAGAATGCGGATAAACATACTTATATACTTTTTTTTTGTAAATACATACATAATTATACATAGAAACACCCAGACCAATGCAAATAGCCATATTCATGTATATTTGCACTGAGCGGGGATCGAACCCGCGCCTCCTGTGTAGAAGTCGCGTTTTCTACCGTCACACCACAGAACAGTGAAAAGGAAGCTAGTTATTTGAAGAAGTAATAGATTTTGTTTCGAATACATAGGGAAAAAGAATCTTCTCGGGCGGGACTCGAACCCGCAGTCTTTCCCTTACAGGGGGAATGCCTGACCAATTCGGCTACCGAGACACGCCCGATATGATTCTTTTTCCCTATGTATTCGATTTATATAGTTAGCATACTTAATGCTGTAAAAATTCCTTCAATAATAGGTTTTGTTTTTTTTTTGTGTAGTCGATCACCTATCCATCTAGCCGAAGCTGCCAACTTATATTACATATAAAACGGAGCGCCCGCATGCGCCAAAACGCGTACAAACGTACTGTAAACTGTACGTACTCGTACCTACACCCTAAGTAGTAGCACCTAATGGTGAAATAACACCCGCATACTAGCTACAGAACACCCGTTACAAAGTATTTTCGTTACTCACAAAAGTAACAGGTATAATATCTGTTATTGAAATCCGGGACTATTCTATAATACAATATTAGTATTAACTGAATAGTTGATCTGTACCTAATATTGGAGTGTGCAGATATAATAATAATATAGTCCATAGCAACACGTCAATAATAATACATCTTTTAAACATATATTTTTGAAGGTATCGATAATACTTGTGATTGCGATACAAATACCAGTTCCAGGTATCGTAATAATCACAAGTATATCGATATATAACCGATTAGTCCCGCGCTACATTGTATTACGAATTTTTTTAAATAGAAGGGAGGAGATATTATTAATTTGTAATTTTTATACCTAAAACGGTGGTCTTATTCGTGTGACAATGTTTTAAAGCTATTCCATTATAGACAAAATGATTTCTTACGTCTCAAATATGGCCGGACGCGCATACGACCTATATCAACCAAGTTATTGCGTTTATTATATTTGCTTTAATTACTTAATCTAAGCACAAATCTTTTAAGCATTTTTATAGACATTGATGTAAATATTTTTAATTTTGGAATTTTTAAATGGCAGTGATAATGAAGTTAAAATTGATTTGAGCAATATATGTAACAATAACATCCAGCCAGATTTAAAAGGTAAGCTATAAGAACACTTTTAAATATTTTTACTATGGCAACATTTATATCTCTACGAAGCCTGATGCCAATCCGGATTGTATGAAACGCCTTAGCCTAAGCTTAATTAAAGAAAATGAAAAATGCTGTAATACTTAATAATAATATTTTACATTCCAAAATTGCATTTTTATGTGTGGGTAGGTCACCGATATAGAGTCGCATAATATAATAATATTTAGAATATCTTAACGAAAGTGCAGTAGTTACAATTTTTGTACATCATTTCTTAACCCAAAAGGCATACTGAAATATTCGAAAATGCCATATTGACTTTCTTGTCAAAAGTGTTCTTGAAAGAATATAACGGCCTTATAAATATCGATACGATATTTGTTGGTATCGCATTACCTTAGTATTGCATTGTCAATATTGTTAAAGTTAAATCTGAGTTAAAGTTCAAAATCGTCCGAATGGTTGTCAAAAATTGCCAACTACCCACAACCTCCCCGCGCTATCATAAAGTGCTACACGTGACAACATCGAATACTAAATATAATTAACATTTTAATATAATTAAATAACTTACAGATTACTATTCGCATCGTATCGCTTACAACTATCCAACACTACGTCACAACTGCTGTTACTACATTCCTCCGTCTCTTTTCAACTCGGTGGAAATTGTCGGAGCTCTCGCTCTCTCCTTGCAGTCGTGTCGCGTGAACAAACGTCAGCCATGTTGAGACGTTAAGGTTGCGTGCTCTGTTGTTGGATTTCGATCTTTTCAACTGTCATGTCTGGGTTCATGGCTGTCGCCTCCTGAAAAAACAAAAGTAGGAATAAGGAGAAATGTTTACTTCATGGTTTAACTTATCTAGCAAAGAGAACAAATAAATATAGGGTCGGATAGTAGTCGCTCGGTATTCGAATGAAGATGAATAAATCTTTCCAATTACTGTTAATACGCCGTACTATTCTTAATACATTGAGAACCCTTTTAGCTCCGGAAAGCACAGTAAGCCATCGGTTCCAGTTGCCCTCCGAACATTTATGTCATTCGTGACAGGTAGCTGGAGCGGTACAAATCCAAAGGGTACTCATACAATATGGAATAAAACCATGTTAAGGTCAAATAGGAGTCGCGTCATGATAATATCTAAGTTTGTCTGCTTAAAAGTCTACCCTGAATAAAGAAAGGCTCGGAAAATGACAATGCTTACGGGCATACTACATTGTCAATTGCTGAAAAGTTATCCCCAACTGAGTTCAGAAATTTTTCAAAGGAAAGGAGGATGAAGATGCTTACGATCATACTATATTGTCAAGTTTATACTCAAAATGTTACCTGTATGGCTTCCGCGAGTGCTCGATCGTGGTCGATAGGGTCTCCATCAGACTGGATGGTGATCTTCTGTTCTACGCGCGTCTCAATCACACCGTTACGTTCCGTCTTGTACTGGAATATTTCAAAATTGCTGCTATAAAACTTGGGTAATTGAAAGAGATTATTTAAAAATGGGAAAGGCATGCTTCCATACTCAAACTAACCAATAGTCAACTCCACAAGATTAGTTATTAATTCCGGGTCCCCGATTCTGTTAATTGTGACAGTGATTACTGTCATACAAGACACTGCAAAAATGCCATTCAATCGTAGATTTTACAGTTATGCTGTTAAAGACTAAAATTAAATGGGCATCTCGTGGAGGGAAAGATTTCATTTTGGTCTCTAAGGGTGTATCAATAAAGTCTAAAATGATATGACAGTGGTTGACAATTAGTAGAATTGGAGTCAGGACTATAAAATCACCCTATATACCCATACCCAGGGGTATACAGGTTGATTTTATAATTGTTTTTGAGCAAATGATTTTGACTACAGTTTCGATAGCAAAATCGTCTGGAAGTATGAATTCGACAAAAAATGGCACCCTTACATTACTCCCATTCGCTTGTATATTCCCATAAATTATGAAAAAAAACCGGATTTTTTTAGTAAATCTTTTTAACCGAAACGACTATTAAATCGTGGTGTATAGCTTCTATAGCAAAGGCATGCTTACCGTGATAGTCTCGACGGTGCGCGTCTTGGAGCTGATGGTCTGCGACGAGACCACCTCCCCGTCGGGCCCGGTCTCCAGCGTCTCCTGCGTCTCTTCTGTCACGCTGGACGGCGCAGCCGCGGGCCCTGTGCTCGTCTGGAGTAGATCATCGTAATGTTAATTATCACACTTGTTTAAATAAAGGAGTAGGCAGGAATAAGATCACATCAGAAGAATAGAAACAAAAGAAAATAAAATTATATATTCTGTTCCCAACGGCCACCACCGTGGGACGGTTGGAACCATTTTTAAATAAATAAATAAATATTTATTGGCTATAATTACATCTAAAATAAAGCCAACGAAGCGAAGGAAAAAAGGTGAACAAAGTTTCAGGGGTTCCAAACATTTTTATTTGAAAATTATTACGTATCACTTCAAGCGCATTCCAGACAGGAATGAAATTGCTCATAAGATGGCGGATCTGACAGTTTAGAACCGCTGTGCAAACCGCTTTCCTGTACTACGAAACACACAACGACAGCTGTCGCTCGACCACTGTCGTGGACATTTGACATGTGCGACAAGGACAGAGAAAATAATCGCTAGTTATCGCAACGTAACTCAGTAATGGTCGCATTGTTTACCTTTTTTCTCTCGTCTCGTTGGCTTTACTTTAAAATATTATCTCAACGACCACCAGTGGTGGCCGTTTGGATGGTGGCCGTTGGGAAGAACGGGAAGTAAGTGACTCACCCTGGTGGTGGTCCCGGAGACCATGGTGCCGAAGGGTGCGTTGCCCATGACCGTGGACGTCGTGGTGGTGCGGTACGAGCCCGGCTCCTACACACACATAGCGTTATAGTCACACCATCGTAATGTACTCACAGCTGTTTGTATACGACCAAAGAGATACCGTCTTCAGCAATATTCGATCTTACTTTGTAACTTTCATAGTGTGAATTGGACCTCCCAAACGCTCCCGAAGCCAAATACCCCTAGTAGTACTCCAGGTATATAACAAATTGGCATAAAAATGAAATCGATTTGGACAATTTTTTTTTTCAATTTCAAATACAAAAATCTCAAAAAAAAATTGAAAATATGTTTTTTTGTCCAAATCGATGTTATTTTTATACCAATGTGTTATGTACCTGGAGTACTACTAGGGGTTTTCAGCTTCGGGAGCGTTCCTCTAACATATGGTCCGAGTTCGAGTGAAACTATGAGTCATAAAATAAAATAATACTGTCGGAGATGGCAGTAGCCGCCCTGAGTAGTAGCTGTCAGCACAAATAAATATACAAACTTGTATAGCTATCTATTTGCTGTATTTAAGCACCTTTAGGTATTTATATGTATGTACATTTAACATAATAAATTACATGAAAGAACTCATATTAAATTCATACTATTTATTGTTAGTTCCTTAATTTCTTTTCAGTCATTATAAATATTGAGTTAATAAATAAATAATAAAATAAACTTACTGTACCTGTACATAAATACGTTAAATAAAAAAATAAATAGACATAAAATTACTTTCTGTACATCTAAAATGCTCGTATCACAGACTTCACAAACAAATCACAAATACCTACTTGTAATGCAACATGCAACATTGATGCAATTCTCACACGCCATGCTTAGAGTCAACTTAACCTTAATTACTATCAAAGATTTAAATCCTTTAACAAGACAGACAATCCGTTTCTTTTCAAGTCGAATAGAAAAGTGCGGTATGACATTTTAGCTCTCAAATTTAGAATTTACCTAAAACTGTGACGTTTCAAAAACCCACACTGTATTTACTTACATAAATGTATAATCTGGTTTGCTCGGTATTTTTTTTTAATAAATTTTCTAAAAATGAATCCTAGGTAGATCGATTTATCGCCCCCGAAACCCTCTGTATACTAAATTTCATGAAAATCGTTGGAGCCGATTCCGAGATTCCAATTATATATATACAAGAGTTGCTCATTTGAGGGTATAAGATAAGATTTTACTGCCAAAGAGATAGATAGATAGACAATTTATAACTTACATTATATTAATATTGTTTTAATATAAGTATTACTAGTATTGCAGTTGAAGGGTTTTAAAAACGTCATAATGTATTTAGGACACAAACATACTACCGTCTAACTATTAATTACCCTGAAAAGAATATAAACAATTATTATAATCAATGTGATATTTCGTACACAGTGCCAAAATATTCGGTACTAGCTTTTGCCCGCGGCTCCGCCCAGGTGAATGTCGGTTATCGCGACGAAACATAGCCTATGTCCTTTCTCATGGTCTAATCTACCCCTATACCAAATTTTATCAAAATCGGTTCAGTGGTTTAGGTGTGAAAGCGTAACATACAGACAGACAGACAGAGTTACTTTCGCATTTATAATATTAGTATGGAAGTATGGATTCATTATTGGTAGTTTTGATCACCTGACAGACTTTTATACGTGTCTTCCTTGTCAGAGTTAGGCTGATGAAAATACAGCAGAAGGAATCTTCGGAATCGAACCGACTCAATCGCGTATGGCGCCGTTCACGTTACACTCATTAGGACTAGACTGGATCGAAATATATTGTGGACATAAAAGTACGCAGACGATATCACTGCGAGAAGGAGAATTAGAAATAAAACCCTGTACCAACCCGTCCTCCCAACATTGGGAGAGGCCTATGTCCAGCAGTGGACTGCTAATTGATTATTGATTACTGTAGCGATGTTCTAATCAAAGTCATCTACTTGCACTATTATGTACTAAAGTAAAGCCAACGAAGTGAAATAAAAAAATTGTAAACAAAGTTTCAGCGGTTCCAAACATTTTTATGTGAAAATTATTACGTATCACTTCAAGAGCATGCCAGACAGAAATGAAATTGCTCATAAGATGGTGGATCTGACAGTTTAGAACCGCTGTGCTAACAGCTTTCCTGTATTACGAAACACGCAACGATAGTTGTCGCACGGCCATTGTCTCGTGTGATATGTGCGACAAGGACAGAGAAAATAATCGCTAGTTATCGCAACGTAACTCAGTAATGTTCGCTTTGTTTCTCTCGTCTCGTTGGCTGTACTTTACATAAGTTGCAATCTAATGTATTTTTAACGCGGGTAGCACAAATTAACTATACTGAATAATCTAGTAGCTATAATTATAAATGGGAAAAAGCTAACCTCAAGACGGTTGTCAAACCTGAAAGTTTTGTTGCTCTGCTGATTCACTTTCTCTCAACCTTTCTCACTAACCATATAGATCTGAAGCGTTCCCGTTGACGAAACAAGCGACCCAAGCCTCTCCCTTCCATTCGTTCCCAGCTGTACCTTTGATTAGTACCATTAATGGTACGACTGGGAATAGTTTTGTCCCACTAGTACCTTTCATGGTACTAATGGGAATATTTTTGTCCCACTAGTGCCTTTCATGGTACAACTAGAAATATTTTTGTCCAACTAGTAGGTACCTTTCATGGTACAACTAGAAATATTTTTGTCTCATAAGTACCTTTTATAGTACAACTAGAAATCTTTTTGTCCTACTAGTACCTTTCATGGTACCACTAGAAATATTTTTGTCCCACTAGTACCTTTCATAGTACAACTAGAAATATTTAATTCCCACTAGTACATTTCATGGTACAACTGGGAATATTTTTGTACCTGTCGTACCATCAATGGTACTAATCAATGGTACAGCTGTGACTGTAGACTCCGTCCCACTACTCACCGTCACATAGTAATGTCCCTCTCCAGCGCCTTCCTCGAAGTCGATCGGAGTACCAGAGTCGCCGCTACTGAGAGAACTCTCCGAGCCGCGTCTGGTTAGCTGCTGGCCGACCCACACACAAGGAAGGTGGATGTTGGAGCCAATGGACAATGTATGATGGGATGTGTTAACAGATGATGTTTGCCCAATGTTGGCGAAGGTATTGGTGATTAGAGGTTGGTTGGATTATCACAAATGTGTTGAGATGGAGTTTGGTGGGATTATCACAAGTGATAATGGTCGAGTTCAGGGTATTGTGACATATATATATGTTAGGGATGTTAATGACATGCCAGGCATGGTATTACCGTTCACGTCCGTCGGTAGGAGGGGGGAAAGAAAAAAAAAAGTAATTAGAACAAAGTATTACATGCAATCAAAATGGAATGACAGCTTTTTTTTTGTATAGCTAGATTAGATATAGCTATGAGTATCTTCGTTGGTACATTATGCAATACATGCGGATAAGGTTTGCCACTCACTCAGTTGCATACAATGTCATTATCGACTATAATCAGCTCGGCGAACCTTGATCCCTATGACACTGACAGTTATTCCCACGACACAACCTTGTAGTAGCGTCACCGTTATATTATAATCGAATTGGCGGTGTCTAAAAATGATATTTATTAATTTTAGGCAGATATATGCAATTACAATAATATCCCGTTGGAATTATAATAATTATTAACACTTACAAGAAATTATCTCAATCAGACTTTACGTTGACGTCCTGCAAAAGTTACTCCGTTTGGAAGATATCGACTAGTGCGGAAAAGTATCGATAAACAAATATCGAAAATGGAAACGAGTGTACAAAATACATCAATAGAGCACCTACGCTCTTAGTGTCAGATTTATAATCATTTAAGTTGTTTGCGATAATAAAATAAAGGAGATTTAACAAATTTATTGTATATACCTACTCAAATAAAACAAAAGCGGTTTATTTATGATTTTTTAATATACATTAATCTGAATCTGACAATGGTGTCACCGATTGCGTCTCAGACTCGGAATCCGAACTGCAGCTGCTTTCTCCTATGTTTATTAAAAACGGCTGGTCTACTATATTGTCGTATCGCACGTCTCGATTCCAATCATCTAAGCATAGTTTTTTCGTCTTTTCAACCACTTTCCTCCAATTGTCCGGAGTCACTTGACTACATGCCTCTTGTAGCAACGTAAGCATTTTATTAGCTGTGAATGGTGGAGTGGTGTTAAGCCTGGCTGCACAACCTGAAACAATAATGGTTTAGATTGAAAATGATGCAAAGTCAAAGAGCGAGATCGGGGTAAGTACATTATAAGTACATAATTTTGTACGTTAAAAGTGTGTAATTGATATAAGCACATGGATAAAAATAAAAATGCAATTTGCTAGTGAAATAAAATAGCTTTAAATAGTACTAGCCGACTAGACAGTCACCAGTGACCTAAATAAAAACATGTTAAAATAAATACAAATCAACCCACCTTTGATCTGCGCCCATATCATTTCGATTGCATTATATTGGCAGTGGTAGGGCGGTAGCCGAATCACGGTGTGCCCTTTTGATTTTGCCATCTCATCCAAGAAATATTTCTTCTTTGTTTGCTGTTTATGAAGGTTCAACAATCTAACTAATTCCTTTTTCAGCATTTGAGTATTAGCTGCCACACCATTGTTTTGCAGCCACTCTATTATTTCGCCTTTATTGTTGTTCGCGGTAGGCGCTTTATTAATTTGCACAGAGTGGTATGGGGCGTTGTCCATTAAAATGTAGTGGGGCTCGTTTAAATTGTCTAATAGTTTTGTGAACCATTTCTTGAAATTCTCAAAATTCATCTCTTCGTGATAATCACTTGTTTTCACGGATTTGAAGGCCCACAAGCAGTTAGGTACAAAACCTTTGGCTGTGCCAGCGTGGCAGATAATCAAACGCTGGCCCTTGCCTTCTGGTGCTTTGGTACAGGATTTCTCTGTGTCGTTTGTCCATGTTTTGGAGACTGAGTGATTGGCGTTGAGCCACGTTTCGTCCAGATAAACCACCTTGTCCCAGTTCTCGATGTTTTTTATTTGTCGTAGAAAATCACACCTCATCAATCCAATGTCCTTCCGCTCCATTATCACTTTTCTTTTGTCACACTTCCCATAACGAAATCCACATTTTTTTATAACCTGTCTGAGAGAAGTGAATCCACCTTTAAATAAATCAGCCGATTTCAGCGACGCTAATAATTTTGTGCAAGTCGGCAGTTCACCTCGAAAATAATAGCCGTAAATATGGTTTCGTATCGCTGCCATGTCGAAATCATCGGGGTTAGTTACGGGTCGTGCCCTATTATGTTTTTTCTTCTTTGGAGTTGATAATTTGTTCTCCTCCATCGACGATTCGCCGAACTTCTCCTTTGTAATTCGGGAAACGGTAGCTTTGCCAATTCCCAAAGCATCAGCAACACGGTCGCGTACGTTGTCAAGTGGCAACAAAGGTCCGCCATTTTGTAGTTCGCGAGCAAAATAGTCACGCAAGCGTACAACAAACTCCCGCGTTTCACTGTTGAGTACAGTTTTTCTCAGTCTTTTCGGCATTTTGAAACACCAACAAAAACAAAACAGCAACAATAACAAAAACAGAAAACAACAATAGTAATAAACAAAGGATTCCGTTGACACAACAAAACACGTGGCGCATACAAGGCGTTAGCACTCGTACTGGCGTAGCGAACTGACAGTACTAGCGTAGTGACAGATCAGATAGTGTTGCTATAACTAAAATTTTAATTCACATTAAAATTATACAGTCCGACCATGTTACCTCTGCATCGGAATATTGGCAACCCCATATACAAATACACGGATACTTGTAAATATAACAAGCATTATAATTATAGTAATGTAGATTATATTTTAAAAACATGTTTATCGATGTGGCTGAATGCAAGTCACGCCTTTGCCTATAAAAAGTTGCGATATATCGACACGACCCGTCACTAGTATGAACTGTCATAGGGATCAAGGTTCGCCGAGCTGATTATAAGGTAAACAGTTATTCTTAATCCAAATGTAATTATTGCCTTGAAAAATTACCCGATTGACTGCACTAGGCTCGCCACCTAGTACGGGAGGTCGATAAGCATACTTGACAAAATGTTATTATATCCCTTCATTTATTGGTAAAATTTCTCAAATATTTGAAACACATCTCTTGTAAATTTGCAAATGATCATCATGTACGTAATTTTATCATAGTTCTTTTTTATTGAATAAATTCTAGTACGGTGCCAGTACTAGCGAGAGCGTGACAAATCGCAGCAGAACGTGTTTGCCACTTTGAAATAATACGCGTTACTGAGTGTGGGTAACCCTTACTATCACGCGATCTTTGGATTTAAACTGTAGTTCTCAAAGATCGTATATAGTTCACGTCTTTTAGGTATAACTATGCTCTCATGCATGGCTTTGAAATTCAAACAGTTCCAAGCATATGCGGTAGCGCAGTGTCTCTCAAAACAATTTTTGCACTTTAAAATACGCATTGGAGTGAACCGTAAAAAAGCTGCCATTGTAAAGCATCAAATAAAAAAAACATCGAAAGAAAAAAAACTGAATAATGTCAAAAAAAAATGAACCAAAATTCCAGTTACATGCTAATGGATGGATGTTCAAAAACATGAATGCTTTAATATGAAAGTGTTCAATCACCTGATCGCCGGTCGTAACCATGGTTTTAACCTCCTGGGTTACGACCCGTTGCTCCTGCCTCGTGGCTGACGACGTCAGGGTGTGCGCCACAGTCTTCTCCTCCATCTGCTGAGTCTTGGCCTTCGTGTCAAGGTCGTGATGGGTGGTCGCCGTCCTCGTGGTCACAGCCCTCGCCGTCACGTAAGGGCTCTTGCCTGCCTCCATCGGCTCAAGGCTTTCCGCCTAGTTAGGTTAACACTAGCATGCATTTACTATATACACGAAAATCTAACATTGATATACTAAGAAGCTCGTGATGATGGATTTAAAAAAATTAGGCCACACGATGTACAAAAAAAAAATTAAAGTAAAAAAACAGACATTAAAAATTGGGGTGGCGTCTCATTTGCCAGTTATTGGATCAAACTTCCAAAATGTAAGGAATTAGACGCACCTTGTTCGTATGTGTGGAGAAGGTGACTTCACCAGTCCCGAGGTTTTCGACTTCCTGTTCAACATTGTGTGTGACTCCTTCGTCATTCTTCGTCAGCAGCTGTTTCGTAGTCGTTTTGACTACGACAGGGGGCGTCGGTGTCTTCTTAGAGCGCTGTGAAATCGGGATCTTAGAGGATAAAGGAGTGGATGATGACACATAGCCTTGATGCCGGATGTGTTCGCTTGTCGTGTATTCAGTGAAAGTCTTAGGTTCGTCTCCTCTCAAAGGACTCTCGTCTTTGCCGAAAGTCGAGAACTTGTGCGTATTGACTGTTTGGATGTCGATGTTCGCTGGTAAGTCCTGTGTTTCCTTTTCTATTGTGTAGTTGCCACTCTTGTCTTCAAAGTGTGACGGATCGATTTGCGAATAGTGGAGAATGAGTTGGCCTGTTACTGGGTCCCTAACGGCCGTGCTTGGATCGATATCTCCCGTATCTGGATCTATATCTCCGTACTCCGTCTTTATCCTGCCTGTGACTGGATCAATCTTGCCTGATAGTGTCATAGTCTGTGTAACAGTTGTTCTCGCGCCCTTTAGCCTTGGATCATCAGGGTCCACGTCAATAGTTTCGCCAGTAAGAGGATCGATGATTTGATACAAGTACACTGTTTTAGTTGTGATGATTCTACCTGTCGTTTCATCGATGGTACATTCTTTAGGATCAACTTCCTTAACCCTACCTTTGTCATCTTTTTGAGTGATGATGTATATTTTTATGATGATTAGCCTGCCCGTCTTAGGATCAATTTTGCCGAGTTTTGTATAAATTTCGCCAGTACCGGGGTCAACTTGAGAAGCAGAGTATAGAGGTTGATTATCCTCGTCCACGTCGCCAGTCGCGGTGTAAATTTGTCCATTGACTGGGTCCACCTTTATGAGAGACTTATCTACATCATTAGTCCTAACGATTGTACCTGTTTTAGGGTCCATGCGACCGTATATTGTGATGATGTAACCAGTAACTGGGTCGATTTGACCAGCTGTGTAGACGTATTCTCCAGTCTGAGGGTCTTTAGGACCCGCGATCCATATCTGATTGGTTTTAGGATCAACTTTAACGTTTTTGGGATCGTTTGAGACGATTTGTTTCCCTGAAACCGGATCAATTTTATTTTTGATGATTCTCAAGCAAATCATTCTGGCGACATCCTTGTCGGGTTTACCAGATTTAGGATTAACCTGTCCAGTCTTTAGCAAGAACTGACCAGTGACAGGGTCAACTTTGAGATCCCTGCTTTCGTATTTACCGGTCTTAGGATCGTTATAAGTGACAGTGCCTTTCACGAGGTCAATTTGTCCATATTTAGTGTCGATCTTGTTATTGTCGGGGTTAAGTTGACCCGTGGTGCTTTCTACAATAGAGTGTTTTGGTTCAATAAGACCCTTCTTTGAATCCAACTTGCCAACAAACGTAGTCACTTCAACGACTGGGTCAATATGTGTGCCGACAACGATTACTTGTCCAAGATTAGGATCTGGTTTACCTGTTTTAGGGTCTACAACACCCTTGATGGTTATAAGACCATTGTTCTCGTCAATGTGAACAGGTTTAGTATCAGAAGTATCTGTGACAAATATTACGCCATTTGATGGATCAATAACGCCGTATTTCGTGGAAATATGTCCCGTTTCAGCATCAACTTTGCCTTTAGTATGTTCTACGGTACCCTTATCAATATCAACTTTACCAGTTTTAGGATCAATAGGGCCTGTGATAGTTGTGATTTCAACTACTGGGTCTTCTTGCTTAGCAACACTCAAAACCATGCCTAAATTGGGATCGATTTTGCCCGTCTTAGGATCAACTGCACCCGAATGAATGAAAATTTGACCTGTTTCAGGAAGAACGATACCATCGCGGTTTTGTTTTTGACCGGCAGAGTCAGTAATAACAATATGACCAGTTTTGGAATCAATAACACCGTATTTAGTTTCAATCAAACCGTTAGGATCAAGAATACCAGTAAGATGTTCTACTTCAGCAGTATTTAGATCAGGTTTCTTCGTCTTAGGGTCGAGTTTGGTGAAGATAACCATAATTTTAACTATCTTCCTCTTAGGAGGCTCGGGTGGCGCTGACGTTGGTTTCACAGGTGTCTTTTGTGTTGGTGTCAGAGGTGCTGATTTCTGGGCGTATGCCGCAATAGGTGAAGATGTACGCACAGGTGATTGCAATGGAGTTTGAATTGGCGTTGTAGTCGGAGTTTTAACTGGCGTTGGAATACTTCTGGCAGGTGATACACTAGTTCTAGTCGTTATTGGCGCCAGCTTAGACAATACATTCTGCTTATCAATGATAGCTAGCTGTTGAGCGTAAGTCGGGTCAACTCTACCCGTCTTAGGGTCGACGACTGCAGTGGTCACTATTAGGTTTCCTGTCTTAGGATCAATTTCAGCTTGCTTCAATTCCTGTTTGCCTGTTATAGGATCCTTGTATAGAACCTGGCCAGATCTTGTATCGATGATACCAAAATCGGTATGGATCTTACCGTCTTCAGCACTGACGTAACCCTTAGCTGCTTCAATAGTAGCTACACCAGCATCGACTGATTTGGTATACGGGTCATATTTACTGGTAACAATTACAAGACGTACTTCTCCCTTAGAAACAGGCTTACTGTATTGTACTACAGGTTTGTTAACAATGCTGTACATTTGTACAAGATTTGAGTCTGGCTTGCCTGTTTTTTGGTCGACTACGTTCTCAGTGATTAACATATGCCCCGTTTCAGGGTGGACTTGAGCACGCTTCACTTCTTGCTTACCAGTTTTAGGATCAGTAACGACAATTTCACCAGTGGCTGGGTCAACAATGCCGGCTGCTGTGCGAATCTTACCATCACTGGTAAGTACACCGCTAATAGTGTCAACATGACCTTGACTAGGGTCGATCTTTCCTGTTCTAGGGTCATATTTCGTTGTGATAATAACCAGGTGAATTTCTCTTTCGATTGGTTTAGTTTCTTTTTCGACAACAGTGAATTGCTGAGCTAGAGTAGAGTCTGGCTTACCTGTCTTCGGATCTATGACTCCTGACGTCAATATCAGATTACCAGATTTAAAGCCTACACTAGTATCAGGAACGGCTTGTTTAGTCTCATGTTTACCTGTCTTAGGATCCACGTACTCGATCTTGCCCGTCTTAGGATCAATGATACCATAGTTAGTATGTACTCTGCCATCCACAGCTATTATACCTCTTGAGGTTTCTATGTGACCGTTAGGATTATCCAGTTTCTTATTCTTAAGATCATATTTGGAAGTAATGATAACGAGTTGCACTTCTTTACCGGGAACTGAGGCAAAGGTATCCTTAGGTTTATCTACAATACTGATCTGTTGACCCAAGTTGGGATCAACGTAACCAGTCTGTGGATCAACTACTCCTGAAGTAAGAAGAAGGTTTCCTGTCTTGTTATCTAGTGTTGCGCGTTTAGTTTCTCGCTTGCCAGTTACAGGGTCTTTGACGATTATATCGCCAGTAGTTGGATCTACTTCTCCAAATTCAGTATAGACCTTGCCGTCAGTACCAAGGCGTCCAGGTACTGAATCTACATGTGCATTAGTAACATCTAACTTCTTATTTTTAGGATCGTATTTAGTAGTTACTATGACTAAATTGACGTATTTTGCTTTAGGTGCGTCTTTGTCAACAACAGTAAATTGTTGAGCCAGACTGGAGTCAGATTTTCCAGTGCTGGGATCTACCACTCCTGACGTCAGGAACAAATTACCTGTCTGTGGATCTGTGACTGCTTGTTTTATCTCTTGTTTTCTGGTTTTGGGATCAACGTAATCAATCTTGCCAGATTTCGGATCTATGACCCCAAAGTTAGTGTGGACTTTTCCATCACCAGCGATGATCGCTCTTGAAGTCTCAATCTGGCCATCGGCATTGTCTAATCTTTTATTTTTAGGATCATATTTACTAGTAATGACAACTAGTTCTACTTCCTTACCAGGCACCGCTGCAAAGTTATCTTTTGGTTTTGTTACGATAGAAATCTGTTGTCCCAATGTAGGATCAACTTGACCAGAAGCTGGGTCAATCACTGAAGAAGTAAGAAGTAAATTGCCAGTTTTCGGGTTCACTAATGCTTTCTTGGAGGTTTTCTTGCCTGAAGCTGCATCTGTGACGATAACATCACCAGTCTTAGGATCAACTGTTCCAAACGATGTATGTACTTTACCACTAGCATCAACACTTCCGGGGAAAGTTTCCACTTGAGCATTGGCAAGATCCAGTTTTTTCTTACTAACATCGTACTTAGATGTTACAATGACCAAATTGATTAATCCTTCTGATGGTTTACTATCTTTGTCAATGATAGCTATTTGTTGGGCCAGTGACGAATCTGTTTTCCCTGTTTTCGGGTCTACGACTCCAGATGCAAGGATTAAGTGACCTGTTTTGGGATCAGCAACTGCTTGTTTGAGCTCCTGTTTTCCTGAATTATGATCGACCCATTCAATCTTACCCGTTTTAGGCTCAATGACTCCAAAGTTTGTGTGAACTTTTCCATCAGCTGTCACTATGCCGCGAGATGTTTCGACATGTCCATTAGGACTATCTAACCTTTTATACTTCGTATCATATTTGCTGGTGATTACCACTAACTGAACTTCTTTACCAGCTACAGGACCAAATCGATCTTTAGTCTTATCCACAATTGTAATTTGCTGAGCAAGAGAAGGATCCGCTTTACCAGTTAGAGGGTCGATAATACCAGATGTTAATAGTAAATTACCCGTTTTTCCATCGATAGCAGCCTTTTTCGTTTCCTGTTTACCAGTATTACGATCTGTGACAATAATATCGCCAGTTGCAGGGTCTACAATACCGAAATCTGTATGAACCTTATCGTCATTGCTATATTTACCAGGGAAGCTGTCAACATGAGCGCTGGTAATATCTAACTTCTTAGTCTTGGGGTCGTATTTAGATGTGATAACGACTAAGTTAACGAGCCTCTCCGGAATGCCTTTAGGTGCGTCTTTGTCAACTACGGTTAGTTGTTGAGCAAGGGAAGAGTCAGACTTGCCCGTCTTGGGGTCAATAACTCCAGACGTAATCAGGAAGCTACCAGTTCTAGGATCAACATTAGCTTGCTTAGAATCACGTTTTCCCGTCTTAGGGTCGGTAAAGTATACCTTTCCTGTATTAGGATCCAGAACACCAAAGTTTGAATGCACTTTGCCATCTTTTTCACTAATAATAGCATGAGAAGTCTCAACGAATCCATTAGGAGTGTCCAATTTTTTATTCTTTGAGTCGTATTTCGCTGTGATTGCCACAACTTCGACCTCTTTACCAGGCAGAGAAGCAAAGGTATCAGTAGGCTTGTCGACAATACTGTACTGCTGCCCTAGTGAAGTATCCAATTCCCCTGATTTGGGGTTCAAGACTCCTGATAGCAGAAGAATATTACCGGTCTTGGGATCAACGGTAGCTTGTTTGGTTTCGTTTTTCCCTGTCTTAGCATCAGTTACTTGAATTTCTCCCGTTCGCGGGTCAATAATGCCGTACTCAGTATAAATCTTCCCATCAGTGCCACTAAGAACTCCCTTGACGGAGTCAACATGAGCAAATGTAGGCTCCAATTTCTTTGACTTCAAATCGTATTTACTTGTCACTACTACTAGTCTTACTAGTCTGTTGGCTTTAGTAGCATCTTTTTCAACGATACTGAACTGTTGTCCGAGAGACGTATCGATTTTTCCAGATTTAGGATCCAAAACACCAGTAGTAACGAGAATATTTCCTGTTTTCTGATCAACGTATGCTTGTTTAGGTTCCTGCTTACCCGTCTTGGGATCAATATAGTCAATCTTACCTGAACTTGGATTAATAAGTCCATAATTGGAAGAAACATTGTTGTCGGGTCCAACGACAGCTCGAGATACATCTACATGGCCATGTGAAGCATCTAATTTCTTATTTTTGCCGTCATATTTACCGGTAATTACCACTAAGTCTACTTCACGGCCAGGTTTAGCTCCAACCTTGTCAGCTGACCTTTCAACAAAACAATATTGTTGGGCCAATGTTGGGTCAATTTTGCCCGTCTTCGGGTCAATAACGCCGGACGTAAGTAAAATGTGTCCAGATTTATCGACATGTCCATTCTTGACTTCTTGCTTGCCAGTGCCTGGATCTGTGTAGCTAATTTGTCCAGATTTAGTATTAATTAGTTCCTTATCGGTCTGTACCTTTCCATTGGCCTTATTCAAAGTGCCTTTAGTCACAAGGACAGTGCCATTAGCATCATCTAGTTTCTTGCTCTTTGAGTTGTAACGACCGGTGATAATGACGACTTGAATTTCATTGTCAGGCTTTGCGGCTGCTACGGGTACAGCAACCGCGGCGGCTACTGGCGCCTCATGGTGTGCTCTTTCAGAATCGAGCAACGCTAAAGTAGGATCGATAACATTCTTAGCTTGCTCTTTCAAAGCCGCCGACTGCACATAGTCAATTCCTGGTGTTTTAAGCTTGCTAAGATCTTCAGGAGTTTTACGCTTTTCAGCGCTTTCGGCAACTTTTTTGTCTTCACCCGGTGCATAGTTAAATGCAAGACCAGCTTTTCTGGTAGTTGGGCTTTGACTATCATCGAGTCCTCTTTGTTTTTCTTCTGAAATTGGTTCTTTTTCGTAGCTGAAAGCTCCTTGAATGAATGGTTTCGTTCGTGTAGGGCTTTTTTCTGTGTCAGTGTACTCGTAGGGCTTAGTAAACGACGGTTTGCCTTCGCCTTTTGCTGGGCTCTTTTCAACTGAACTATCGAGGTTAGAACTATCGTTTGATGTATCAAGCACGGCCACAGGTTTAGCCTTAAGTTCTTTTGCCTTCTTGTCCTTTGTTTTAGGAGATTTGTCTTTAGGTGATTTTTCATCTTTTGGAGATTTCTCCTTCCTGCTACCGAACAATCCGAATCCTCCGCTCTTTTTGGGATAAGGAGTAGGAGAAACAAAATATTAAAATTAACCCAAATGACAAAAGTGCTTGCAGTATAACATTGTTTGTTTATAGCATATCTTAAGTACTTCGATGTTACAAAAATAATATATGAAAACAAACATCGATGTACTAAATATATGCTATGGACTAACATATCCGTATACTACCACAGCAAACTGAATATTAAAAATATTTGCATATGCATTGCATGCTTTACTAGTTGCCGTCTAACATTCATATTTACAATAAAAATATTTTGTATGATACACTAAGTTCTACTATTGAACATCACAAATTGATAAAAATGCTATCGTATCTACCATTCTCGTACGTATACAAAAAATTAAATTGTAAATTACTGTCTGTATAATATACAGACAGTAATTTACAATTTAATTTTTTAATAATGAATTCACTCACTTTGGACCTCTTGGGGGTCGTGTCAACGTTGTTCGTGATGCCTGGATCGCTAGTTGTATCAGTGCCTGAAATATGACAAAAAAAACATTAAAAATGTAATAAGAAAATTCGATACCGTCGAGACTAACAAAAACATACATAAAAACATATATTGTAAATCCCTGAAGGGATAGGCAGAGGTGTTTTACGACCAAATTTCCTCAATTATGATTTTCAGCTCAAGTCATAGGGACGAGCCTATTGCCGGCAAGCGGGTACTGACCGTATGTTTACTGTCGGATGGAGAACAGTCTTATCCCGTAGTCACCTTCTACGACACCCACAGGAAGAGATGGGGTGGCCCGAGGTGGGCCTAAAAAATCTTTCTCAAATAGATCAGTGCATCAACTAAATGAGACCACTTCAGACCAGTGGCGAAGGCAGGTCATGCTCGAGAAGAAGACGGCGGAGAGGGAGTGACGGCGGCGGTGAGAGCGACGAGACTCACAGAACTCGCTGCCCGCGAGCGACTGCAACTCGGGCGTCGGAGGTCGCTGAATGACCTCCGTCCCCCATGAACGCCGGTTTGAGGGTGACGGGCGGAGCCGCCTGACACACTAGCAGAAGCAGGCTGAGGAGGCGGCGCGTTTTTCGAGTCTCCCCGCCTCCGGAGACAAGTTGGGGACTCCGTGCTCCCCCTTCGCTAACCTCCCCCTCGACTGGGGGTATCCGCGGGGATTTTTCGCACGTAAAAAAGGACCTGTGACGAATGGTTCTTTTCTCCACCGGCTGCCCTATTGAAAATGTTCACCCTTCGACACTACTTCAAACCCTACGTCTACACACGTACCATTTTCCGCTGGTTTCCTCGGTTCAATCACTTTCTTGACCTCCTCCTTCTTATCGGGAGGTGCTGTGGGCATCACCTTTACCGCGCCCGGTGGCGGCTTCTAAAAATATGAAAAGAATAATATATTACAATAGTCTGTATAAACAATTTGCTTTATTTTATGGGTATCAATAGAGGTTAGTAGATATTAGTAATATGCTCGTTTACAAGAGAAGTCTACGGTACAGTGCAATTACACATCAAAAAATCTATATTGGTGATCAATTGTCATCTAAGATATACAGGGTGAGGTTTAAGTTGTATAATTCCTTCGTATCATGTGTTCTATACTGATGTAATGCTGTATAATTGAAATTGAATCTGATTTAATGACATAATATATTGTGTGTTCTGTGTATTTTTGTAGTCATAATGTATGAATTTTTAATAATGTAGTTGCTTGAGTCTTTGTTACATGAATAATAAATGAATTTGAATTTGAACTGATATACAAAGTTTCTATAAGCAAACATTGTGATGGGTAAAGTTGTCTGATTCTAGTACAGTAGAACATTGATTTTATACCTATACGAACTTAAATTAATTAGGCAAACATTATTTTATGAAACGAAATGTCATTCCTCTACCATTTTCAGATGCGTTGTCAATTTACTTCTATGACTTGTTTTTTACATCACATGGCACAAAGGAATTATACTACTTAAAAATCAGTATTTATTTTCTCATTCTATTGAAAATGAGTGTAGCGAGATTTCATGTTATGACTTTATGAAATTCAATACAATCATGCGTCGTTTGCATTTGACTGAAACACTAGATGATACTAGAGGGCGCCATTGTAGACAAACTGGCAGTTAGTGGCTACAGTTAAAAGGCTTTGAAACAGTCAATACATTCTATATCAGTGATTGCTCACAAAGTTGGAATTGCACTTTTGATATCAACCTGTATATGGATTGAATTATAATAAAAAATAAAGATATCCAGTAAATATTTTGGCCCAGTTTAGGCTTTTCTTTAGATAAATTTGACATTTATATTCCATACATATTGAAAAAAAAAATGCTTAACAACATTATTCTACGATTTATGGGATATTTGTTTGAGGTATCTTTATTTTTTATTTACTGTTGTGAAGGCTGAGACTACTCTATATACCTAGACAGTACTTATGTCCTACTTGTGTACAGTTTTATTCTTTATCGATCAATTTTTCAAAAAAGACGGGCATAGTTACTTCTTCTTAAGAAGGATTGCCTAGATAAAGGATATGCTAGTGTCGTCTCTTACAATTAGTCAAGATCCTCACTGTCATCCTGAATCCAAAATTCATTATAAAACCATCAAAAATGTATTATTTTAAGGACATCTACGAGATATCAAATTATTCTTTAACAAGTATAAAATTTTTATTTCCGACTTTTTAACCATCGCAATAAGTGTATCTACTACAAAAACACCAAATAATCGTTTATACTGGAGATTGATGGCGCTGGGCGGGTCTCATTTTAAGGGTTCCATACCTCAAGAAAAAAAAAACGAAACCCATAAAAGATCAATTCGTTGTCTGTCTATAAAGACCTTTCATTTCAATAGTTACTATATCAAATGCTATATAGTTGAATGAGTACCTAACTAATAATCATAATTTGAACGAAATATTGCAGACCGGTGCCGATGAGACACATTCCTCTATATTCATTTCATCAAATAAAAAGAAGAACTACTAAATTTCCTAACGTCATCCAGTAGGTAGGTATATAAGGTAGTCTCAGCGCTCGGTTCGCGGGTCGCACCTTCTCGCGGCGCTCGGCGGCCGAGTACTCGCCCTCGAGCGACGAGGCGGAGCTGGCGCTCGTGCCCCCCGACACGCGGCGCAGCTGTCCGGCAGCGTGCAATGTGACCCAGTTACGTACACGGACACGGACGTGGTGCCAGACTTTCTACCTTCTTAATGTTCGGGACATATATCTTGGACCTACAATGTGCTCTATACACGCGGATGACTGAGGATAGCACGCCGTTTTCATTTCATTTAAAATCCAAGAATATTTAAATGATAAACAAGCTTGGAAATGAGCTGTTCGCTCAGCTATGCTACTCAAGCAAAGCATTGTATCTAGACCATAAGTTTTAGGCTAAGTAAATGTTTTGTAAATAGACCAAAAAAAAATGCGCACTGAGTTTCTTGCCGGAGTCTTACCAGGTCTGGGCCGCGTTTCGAACCGGTGTGGTCCATTTGCTAAACTAGTATTTAATGTTTAGGTACCTACTTTATGTTGACGTTTTGTAAGTTCCGATTTAATGGTCTATGCAGAATAAACGATTTTTGAATTTTTTTATAAAGGTGAACGAGCTCAAATGCACCAATAGGTATAGATACATGCCAAAACAATTCGAGCGCGCCAGGGCTTTTTATTATATTTCGCGATTTAGGCCCAAGATAGATAGCCCGACCAATACAGTTCTTTGTCTTTTATAGTACCTGGTAAACTTCCTGATAATGTACTCTTACGCCCGTATTCTAGAATGACACTCAGTTCTGAATCTTGTATTCTAGATGAAATTGTGATAGTCAATTCATAACTGAGCGTTCTTTTGAAAATTGGCCTTAGTGATCAAAACGACTTTTTAGGTCTAGTGTGGGGTGCGGGGCGCGACGGCGCGTTAATCGACCAATCATAGATTATAATAAACTTTATTGTTCCGTACAGAAGTTTACCAGGGCTAATAGCACCTTTTTATTCGATTTCAGAACTTCACGAAGGCGCGTATTCATAAATAGGTGAAAATCTGGCATCACTCGCAATGAAACATGACATGTTAGTTAAATAATAATAATGATGAATTAGTAATACAGGGTATAGTAGTATATCACATGCTATCTAAAGTAAAGCCAACGAAGCGAGAGAAAAAAGGCAAACAAATTTTCGGCGGTTCCAAACATTTTTATTGGAAATTATTACGTATCACTTCAAGCGCGTTCCAGACAGGAATAAAATTGCTCATAAGATGGCGGATCTGACAGTTTAGAACCGCTGTGCTGACAGCTTTCCTGTACTACGAAACCGACAGCGACAGTTGTCGCTCGGCCATTGTAAGTGTGACATGTGCGACAAGGACAGAGAAAATAATCGCTAGTTGTCGCAACGTAACTTAGTAATGGTTGCTTTGTTTACCTTTTTTCTCTCGTCTCGTTGGCTTTACTTTAGTTGAATGAGTAACTAACAATCATAATTTGAACGAAATATTGCAGACCGGTGCAGATGAGAAACATTCCTCTATATTCCTTGCATATTACCTATGAACTTTATTTTTCGAAAGACTGGACGTGGACTTGTCTTCGATAACATTCGCTCCTCTGCACAGGTCTAGATTATTACTAAGTAATACTTAATCGAAAGTTGACACATTTGATAAATAGGACGGAAAATGAAGTTTCAATACATAAATATTGTTGACGTATAGTTTGCAAATAAATACTGAATTGCAGCACATTGATGTAAAATATTGTCGAATGAGAACTTTTTACTTAAGTTCTCATTCGAACCGAAGCCAACGAAACGAGAAAAAAAAGGTAAACAAAGTTTCAGCGGTTCTAAACCATTATCACTTCAAGCGCATTCCAGACAGGAATGATATTGCTCATAAAATGGCGGATCTGACAGTTTAGAACCGCTGTGCTGACAGCTTTCCTGTACTACGAAACACGCAACGACAGCTGCCGTTCGGCCATTGTCGCGTACATGTGATATGAGCGACAAGGACAAAGAAAATAATCGCTAGTTATCGCAACGTAACTCAGACCTTTTTCTCTCGTCTCGTTGGCTTTACTAAACGTGTGTATGTACCTATGTATGTAGTGCACGCTGAGCAATGTAGGACTTTTATGATGCCTCTGCGTATTTTTTATATTTTTTACTCTAGGATGAAGCTTTCTTAATTATTACGATGTTTTCGATTACATCAGACATTTTATTTAACCAATTTTTATTTGAAAATGTTATCTTCTTGATTGGAAATACGAAACTAGACTAGCACACTTCCTTGAGGTCAATTTATGTAAGTGTCTTATCAAATTAGTTATGAGTATCTAAATAAGAAAAACTAGGTAGGAATCTAGATTTTGTACATACATACATACATATAATCACGCCTTTATCCCCGGAGGGTTAGGCTGAGGTGAATGAACACCCAAATTTCACCAACAATTGTAGTCGGTCCTATGTAATGGAGGGTGAGCCTATTGCCATAATATTCCGGGCACTATTGTTAACTCGAGCCTATATCTGAGGCTGAGTCTGGGCTGTATAAATCAGTCTGATGTAAAACAGCCCTATCCCTTAGTCGCCTTGTACAACAGGGGCACCGACACCTTGTCTCTGCCGGGAACGACGCGGCTAGATTTTGTTAGTGCCAATATTTAAATTAACTATTCTGACCAGTCGACTCCAGTTACATATTTAAACGTTTTTAGCTTTGCCAACAAGGTGATCCAACCACAGAAAACAGAAACAATGGCTAGTAAATTTACATTACAGCTATTATCTAAATTATTTACTCAAATAACTTATTGACCATCTGGAAATCAACTTTAAAACAGTAATTTCTGTCCTCATTTTAACCACTTTTTTATATCACTTAGGTAGCAGGCAAGCATACGGCCCGCACCGGTTGGAAAGTGGTTACCGTGGCATAAGGACGTATGTAATACCAAGAGCATTCCACTCGTGCTGCCGACCCTGAAGAAACCTAATAGCCTACTTGTAGAATCTTATATCGTAGGGACTTCTAAAGAGGAGGTTATCCAATCAGTAGTATGGACGAGGTGAAAGAATGTTGTCAAAGTCCAAAGTACGAATGTAAGTATAGTAGGCTTTAGGAGTAGAGGCAGACCCATGAAAATATGGATGGATTGCGTGAAAGAGGATATGGCAAAGAAGGAAGTGACTGAAGAAATGGAATCTGTTAGAAATGTGTGAAAGATATTACACCGATCTCAATTAATTGAGACAGGGGCAGTTAGATGATTATATTTTAAACTCCGCTTCCACCTCGCCAACACGGTTGTAATAAACAAAAACAAACAAATAAAACAAATAATCCACAATATTCTACACAACGCTTGTGTTATGGAATCTAGAATGCGGATAAACATACTTAGATACTTTTTTTTTGTAAATACATACATGTTATACATAGAAACACCCAGACCATTGCAAATAGCCATATTCATACAAATATTTGCACAGAGCGGGTATCAAACCCGCGCCTCCTGCGTAGCAGTCGCGTTCACTACCACCACGCCACGGAGGCTGTCAAATAATAATCTAAACCTAAAAACGAAGATACAATGGCTAATTGATTTACTTTGCAGACATTTATTTAAATTCATTACCCCAATTTGAATGATGATCCAGATATTTCTTAGAAGCCTGTCCAGAGTATCATATACAAACGTATATCTCGGTACAAGACTAAACATCCGACCGACTGACTGTTTCTTTTGCACGAAATATGCTAAAAAATAGTAGCACTCTGGAACGCCCACAGACGTGAAAATTTTACTTCTTCTTTTCGTGTCAACGATTCACTTATAAATGCCTACACTATTCGGGAATAAAATTCTGCCATCTTAATCGCGCTGTCAGTGGCTTTATTTAGGTCGTCTTTATTGCATGAAGTGGGACATAAGGGACACGAGACCAAATGCGCCATGGACTGCACGGGGGCACCGCAGTCACATGCAATCAAGCCCGGGTCTCGCATTCCCCATCTACAAAGATTTTGTCTAGACCGACCAACCTGTGTACGTAGACGATTAAGGGACTTCCATACGGGCCAAAGGAGGTTCTGTCCGGGAGGTAGTTTTTCCTGGGGAGGTAGGAATTTGACTAATATATCAAGATACTTGGGATAATAGCGCACATTGGGAGAGGCCTATGTCCAGCAGTGGACTGCGGTGGGCTAATTGATAGATTGATTGATATAGAAGGGTCAATTTGTCAAAAGATGTGTTGATAAAGGTGTTGTCGCAAGTTTTAAGGGTTTTTTATCTCCATTTTTTTACGATTAATATCCAATGCCCTACATTTTCAACAAATTTTCATTTCAAAAATTCGATTTATTAATTATTATTATTATAAGTAAAAATCTTTATTAATGACCATTTTTTTTTTTCATAACATTCAATGCCCTTTTTTCCCACAAGTCTTTAATATCGAAAATTTGATTTATCAATTATTATTAATAAAAATCTTTAGTATTGATCTTGTTTTTTCATAACATTATCCTTAAAAAAGTGCAGGTCAGATACCTTAGTTAAAGTATGGTAATACGTTTGTCAAACTGAAGATTTGAGTGCTGTCGTACACATTGATTCCAACATCATCATTCATTAATTTGACATCCTAACAACAATGAGAGCGAGCAAGACAACAACAAGAGTTGTATCAGACGAATCATATTGATAACGGCGGTACTACAGCGTGAAATAATCAAATACCACATAATTAAATTACACATTACAAATTGTTATGAAAAAGAGGTCATTATTGTCTGTTATATAAAATATGCAAAACAAATAATTGTATTCCGTGATCATAAAGAAGAAAAATAAAAAAATAAAATTAACATTTTCGTTCATTCAATGGAACGATGACGTAACCGCAAAAATGTAATATTAGACTTTATGATTTTGTATGTTTCTTTGCGCACTGTGATCATAACTTGCGTGGTTTTCTAATGAGAAAGTGAAATTCGTTAGATAATCTTCTTATTAATTTATACCCTTGCGAAAACCACAAAAAAAAATTACCATCCCACTCTGTTCCAGAAAAAAATTGATGTCTCTTTTTTATAAAGGACACGTTAATTTGACTTCAATCACCTCGCCTGATGTTAAGCTAAAGGCAAAGTCTCGGTAAGAGAGTCACCATCGTAAACATGCACCATGTTAACAGTGGTGGCACTCAGCTTGACGGCCTCATCAGAAGCCTTCTCACGCCCCGCTTAAAGGACCCGGGACTGTAGGCAGAAGGAAACACGTGAGCTGGCAGGGAGGTCTAAATGGTGCGGCATAGGAATGAGTCACTGAAACGCTTGGTTCTAGAACGTATATTCTGCACCGTATACGGATGGCATCTGAGCCCTGCACGTGTTGTCTTGTGAAGGAAAGGAGAGGGTGGGACTAATTGTAAGAGCTCATCACAACAAATATTTTTCTACTATTTCATTCTGCAGAGGATAAACCGAATGATTTTAAGAGCCGTTTCGATTTTGAAAACCTTCGGTCTCGGTGTAGTAGGAGCCGTAAAAATAAATTGTTGTAAATGGGTTGGGAAATTCAAATGGCAGTAACTTAATGGAAAATATAGAAATTCAGCCGCGTCACATTTAGACTGGGTAAAGAGGACCCTGGACTTGCAGATGAAAGTTTTAGATACGACCGGAATGCAAGGATTGTGATGATATTAGGACAGCCTCTGTGGCGTGGCGGTAGTGAACGCGACTGCCACGCAGGAGGCGCGGGTTCGATCCCCGCTCAGTGCAAATATTTGTACGCTATTTGCATTGGTCTGGGTGTTTCTATGTATAACATGTATGTATTTACAATAAAAAGTATCTAAGTATTTTTATCCGCATTCTAGATTCCATAACACAAGCTAGTTAAGCTATGCTTACCATGGAACTAGATAGCGTTGTGTAGAATGTTGTGAAATCTATCAACCCTGGATGGACCCTGGAGGCAAAGTTTCCCAAACAACTCGCAACCAAACCAGAACAAATCGAATGTTTATCATGATGTTTACAGTATTTCAGACACTATTCAACACAAGAAAGTAAATAAAACCTATCAACTGCAATGTTTAAGTGTTTAAGTTTATTTTTACGTGATGACAACACTTTTTAGCTTTTAAATCAAAAATAAATCGTGTGTTTCAAAGATTTTAGACTACTAGACTAGGTGAGAACTAAAATGTATGTCGTATTCAGGAGTGTGCTGGCAAGAAGGGTGGGCGGGCGCGGGTTGTAGTGATTAGTTGTGTGTGTGCAGACAGTGTAAAATGAACTCTAACAACTGCAATTACAGTCCAAAATAACATTAACACTCTTTTTGCATCAATGACGGCGAAATTAAAACGAAATTAATATAATTATTCTGTGTTAATGTATTCATTAGGCTATCGCTATAATATAATGAAATAAATATATAAGAAACTATAACTATTGGGTCACATTTTTAGTCCTATATAAAAAGCATATACATACCTTAACATTTTTAGTGAGAATTAATAATATAATTAATGTATGAAATAATTAAAACACATCGATGTTGACAGATACCGTTTCATAAAACGTCGGGTAAAGTAAAGCCAACGAGACGAGAGAAAAAAGGTAAACAAAGCGACCTTTACTGAGTTACGCTGCGATAACTAGCAACTGCTTGTGTCGTAGTACAGGGAAGCTGTCAGCACAGCGGTTCTAAACTGTCAGATTCGCCATCTTATGAGCAATATCATTCTTGTCTGGAATGCGCTTGAAGTGATACGTGATAATTTTGTAATAAAAATGTTTGGAAACGCTGAAACTGTTTTTAACTTTTTTCTCTCGCTTCGTTGGTGTCCTTTACTTTAATCATGGATAATCGATCAATAATCGATCGCTTGGTCTAGTAACACCCTTACTGCCGTTCCCAATAATATACTTACAGTTGAAGATAGATCACAGCAGTCAAATTTGCATAAATATATACATAGCAGTTAAATTGAAAACATGGTAACTGATTTTTTGCCGGAAGCGCATCGCGGTATAATTTTATTTTCCGAAATTGGTGTGAAATAGGAGTTACTATGTTTTGAATTTAAACAGCCGAGCACTTTATCTGTAGATGCGATCTATCTTTAACTGTCAGTATGGTATTGGGAACGGCCGTAAGGGAAGCAGATCAGCCCGATGGTAAACTAAAAGCTGAAAGTCGACATTATAGATAACAACAATACTACAATGGCAGTCTTTTCATGGTGTTATCACAAATAAATCATGGCATCTGGTGTATTACCTTATCCTTGATGGTGGGTCTCGGTGCTGGCTGCGGTGGCATGGTGTGGCGCTTGGCTGCATCTGGTGGCATGGACTCATCCTTCTCCCCTGCTGCCAATGCTGGAATTAATAAAAAAAAGTATGTTAAAGAATGTATGATCTAGGTAATGCGCGTATGTAATTAGCGTCTGTAGCTAGGTGGTAACACGCTCAGCGCCATGTGTATCGTTTCCGATACACACTGTACAAACACTTGTGTATTTTTTGTGATACACTAGTAGCATTAAGGAGTCAGCCTTACGATCGAAAGGTCCCGGGTTCGAATCCTGGCTATTACACTACCGACGTGAGCCCATTCCTAACAAAAGCAATTTAGTTTAACGAATTTTTACAGCATGAAGTATACTAACTATACAAATCGAATACATAGGGAAAAAGAAGAATCATCTCGGGCGGGACTCGAACCCGCAGTCTTTTTAAAAGTCTTTAAAATTACTGAGTTGATTTTGATGGAAATTTTTACAGGGAGATAGCTGATGTTATAGGGTGTAACTTAGGTTAGTTAGGCTAGTTTTTGTTTTAGAAAATTAATTATGGTCAATCTGGTTATATTATAACTTAAAGTTGTTTATTTGGTTGTTTCTTCTTGTTATTCTGGTTGGTCTGGGTGTTTGTTCGTACATTATTACAAAAAAATGTATCTTTAGATGTATAATGTTCATCCGCATTTTAGGACTACACAAGCTAGTTTGGCTATGCTTACTTTGGGACCTAGATAGCACAGTGTGGAATGTCCTACAACATTTATTTATAACCAGCTTTTGCCCGTAGCTTCGCCCGTGTGGATATCGGTTATCACGACCAAACCTAACCTATGTCCTATCTCATGGTTTTAACTCCAAATCTCTAAAATCCGTTCAGTGGTTTAGGCGTGAAAGCGTAACATACAGACAGACAGACAGATAGACAAACAGTTACTTTCGCATTTATAATATTAGTATGGATTTTTCATGCGAAATCGGGACATGGAGGCCGGAGTCGGGAGTTTGAAATACAAATATATTTTAAGCAATATCTCTCATCGGTCGAGAGATCCTTTCATCGTTATTTCCATTCCCTGAACACTTAATCTTGGCATATGTTTACGAGAGTAAGAAGTATTGTAGATAACTCATAACATGTTTCCTCAGGATGTTGTATTTGCATGTAAACAACAATTTATTAATAAAGATATATAACTAACTAGCTTTTGCCCGCGGCTCCACCCGCGTGGATGTCGGTTATCGCGACCAAACATAGCCAATGTCCTTTCTCATGGTCTAATCTACCCCTATACCAAATTTCATCAAAATCGGTTTAGTGGTTTAGGTGTGAATACATACAGACAAACAGATAGAGTTACTTTCGCATTTATAATATTAGTATGGAAGTATGGATTATTTTAAACTAAAATGTAGGCCTTTTTAAGGCAGCAGTGGTAGTCGTTGGGACAAACATTTGCATTTGTAACAGCTCCCAGTGGTGGGGATTGGGAATAAATAAGGTATGGCCACACAACTGGGATAGACTAAATGCAGATTGCGGAGTATCGGGAGCAATGGTTGCACATTGGGAGATGCAAATGTCCAGCAGTGGACGTCAGTACGCTAATCGATTGACACCTCTGTGTACCCCTAACTAGGATTCCCCCCTAAACCATCCAGCAAAGCTAGATATAGAATAAATAAAATATATATATATGTATATATTCCACAACATTCTACACGAAGCGATCTAGACCCATGGTAAGCTTTTATAGCTTGTGTTATGGAATCTAGAATGCGGATAAACATACTTCAATACTTTATTTTTTGTAAATACATGACATATTATACATGACAGACCAATGCAAATAACCATATTCATGCATACAAATATTTGCACTGAGCGGGGATCGAACCCGCGCCTGCTGCGTAGCAGTCGCGTTCACTACCGCCACGCCACAGAGGCTGTCAGAAGATTCACCTTGAAACTTGAAAGTGTAATGATCAGAATTCGGAACCTCTCTATAATGAGACTATCTCCTTAACCATTAAGCTACCAACGCTTAATATTGAGGTATAAGTACTTGGATATAAAAACTAATTAACATTTCATGAAGTAACCAAGGCTGAATAAAAAGAAATTGTCTAACAACATCTAGGTGGTCTTAATAAGAAAAGAATTCACCACTTCTCGTACATATAAACATTACGGTTTAATTATCAACATCTATTTGCATTTGCAGACCAGCCGCGAAAAAACTCATACCTATATCGGGAGAGTTACGTCATTCTCCACCTGAGTTTAATTTATGATGTATTTCATGAATAAATGTAGCTATGATACACTACTTTTAAGTGTAGGGTAATGAGGATTTTGATATTACTCATCGTCATGTTAGCCTGTATCCTGGTTGCGTGCGAGGCTTTTACTTCGGTCTACCTACCGGCCCCTTAAGCAATGTTCGAGAAGGAAACAGTGGAGCGGGTCTGGGTGAGACAAGACTATTCCGATCCGCAGAGTGAAGCGGAACTTCAGACGTCGCAGGTCACTCGACGACCTCCGTCCTCCACAAGCGCAGGCCTAGAGGTCCCAACACTCGAGAGGCCATCTGGATATGACCTTGAGTCAGCTGGACCGTAAAGGAAATGCCTTAGCCACCTTATACCTCGGCATCTGAATACTCGAGACGGCTTGCGGTCTTAGGCGGTTAGAGTCCGACATAACCACGATAATGAAGAGATTTATGCACGAAAAATAAGGTTACTTTACATTATTTCTTCCTCCGCATACTCTTTTTTTAATTTTTTTTTTTTTAAAAGGAATATTAGAACCGAAGTTACTAACATTCCCTCTAACCCCTCCAACTAAGCTAAAATGCTTGTGCTAGGAGTGGGTTGCAAGTGCAAAGCATTTTACGGTTGCACAGTTCAGACCCACACTAGGCATTCCTAAACTACGCCAGTCTATATTCCCAACAGACAGCTCTCCATAAACCAAGTACATTCGAACAATAATTTAGTAGGTATGTTGTGAAAAACACGAAATTCCGGGAAACCCACATGTGAGTAATAAATTGTGAACGTTTACACCTGGGATCAACAAACGGCGCCATTTTCTGCGTGTTTCGATGTACTGTAGCTATGGGAACTTGTTGTTTTTCTGGAATGCCTGCTGTCTGCTCGTTTTAACAGTTAATTAACACTATCAATATGATGATTGATGACGGAGAAAGAATACAAGTATCACCACCCCGTCTCATTCCAAGGATGTCGTAAGAGGCGACTAAGCGTCGGTAGCTTAGTGGTTAAGGAGTCGGCCTTACGATCGAGAGGTCCCGGGTTCGAATCCTGGCCATTACACTACCGACGTGAACTCACTCCTAGCACAAGCAATTTAGCTTAGTTGGAGGGGTTAGAGGGAATATTAGTAACTTCGGTTAAACGGGAAAAATACGCAGATGATATCGCTGCGAGAGAAGAAAAATTCGAAATAAAACCCTGTCCGTCTCCGTAGAAACAGTAGGCTAGAGCATCCCAACATTGGGAGAGACCTATGTCCAGCTGTGGACTGAAATAGGCTCATTGATTGATTGAACTAATTACATGTGTTATCGGACCTTGGAGGTTTAACCGACTTCTTATTGTCATATGACAGCCTTTGTGGCGTGGTGGTAGTGAAGGTGTCTGCCACGCAGGAGGCGCGGGTTCGATACCCGCTCAGTGTATATAATTGTATGCATGAATATGGCTATTTGCATTGGTCTGAATGTTTCTATGTATAATATTTATGTATTTACAAAAAAAAAGTATCTAAGTATGTTCATCCTCATTTTAGATTCAATAACAGAAGCTAGTTAAGCTTACCATGATGGGGTACTAGATAGCGTTGTGTAGAATGTTGTGGAATATTGCGGAATATCGATTTGTAACTTTGTACCTATGTCATCCTCAGAGCCTTTTCCTAACTAAGTTGGAGTCGGGCTTTCAATCCAATCGAATCGAAACAGTCGAACTTCGATATTTAAAAGAAAAAGATGTTATTTCCTGAATTGAGTAAAAATTAATAAGTGGGGCCAACCAAGATTTTAGGGGGTCAAGCCTACCTTATACACCTTCTGTTTGACGGATAAGACTCTAGCGCTGGTTTTTCTTTTAGGGTTGGGCGGTCAGACGGCAGTCGCTACATATAATCAAGCCTTTATCTCCGGTGGGTTAGGCAGAGGTGATGTATCACCCATATTTCGCGAATAAATGTATTCGGTCCCATGTGATAGAGGTTGAGCCTATTGCCGTATTCCGGGCACTATTGTTGACTCGAGCCTTGAACGACACCGCATGGGAAGAGATGAGGTGACCCAAATTCTACTCTGCCGGGAAAAAGAAGGACTAAACAGATCCCGAACTCCCAAAGTAAACTCGCTGATGCAACCAGGAATAAAATCAGGATGATGAGGATAGTCGTTCCCCGGTCGAGCTATTTAATTCCTACCAACATATCACTCAAAAATCACTCGCCACTTATCGTCAACTAGCACTTTACACTATATTATATTCACAGAATACCCACGGGAGGCGCAATGCCCACTCCAGCAATCCCCGAACACCATATCGTTCCGTCGACAGAATTGCACTAGCCGGGAATAGAACCGCGGACGTACACGTGCGCGCGCTACACCGTAATAATAACGACTGCCTGATACTGTGCGAAAATGTTATTCAATAAGATTGGATGGTTTATGTTAGAGTGAAGAATGGTTTAATTTTTTTTTACACTTTATGCACATAAATATGTGTACAAAGGCGGACTTAATGCCAAAGGCATTATCTGACAGTGAACCTTAGGGTGATGCAGAGATACATTGATTTCATGAGTGATGGTGATGAGTGAGTGAGAGAAAGAGAGTGAAATTATTTATGATACAATTATTTTTTTGGGGATATCGATGTTAATACTATTGTATTTACCAATTTGGGGATAAATAGGCGTTAGTATTATGTATGAATACATTTTAAAATGTCGCACTGGTTTTCTGTTAGCACAGATTCATCTGATCTAAGTTTGACTTTTTAGGGTTTTTATTTACAATTTGTGTTTTTTTGTTGTTTCTTTGGAGGAAAGGATAACATCCTTTCACACCCAAAGCTACCTTTCAAAATTCACGAGGGAGGGAGGGACGTATACACCCTTTACAGCTCCATTTTTTTCGCTCGAACAACCCACGTTTAACACGCAAAGAACGTTGCTAAACTGTTTTTCAGCTGATATTTGACCCTGAGGATCTGGCTCCTAAATCTGATTCATATTTCATACCAATGATATGTTCCAGGCAATCATCCCCCTAGCCAGATGGAATGACGACCTGAAAAAGGTGTTACCGCATTCAGTCTGTCCCAGTCACCAGGATCGAGTGAAATGGCGCACATTGGGATAAGCGTATGTCCAGCAGTGGAGTGCGGTGGGCTAATTGATTGATTGATTGAATCATATTTGCTGTTTTGCTCTTGTTCCACAAGATAGCAGTGAACAGAGCAACCTACAAATTATAAACCACTACACCCATAGTCATGTTTCTATAATTCTCCTGGCACATCTCCAGAAGCCATCACTCAAGCTGTTATCGCCAGTTACCGAAACGATTTAGCCGTCATTTTATATTCTATATCCGTCAGATACAGCGGTTTGAATACCTATGTTTTATGACAGTTTAACAGACCCTACTGGCGTCAAAATTCCACTGCCGAAATAGCTTTTAGTGGCTATTTGGGTATTGGGAATTGAGATATTTGTGGATATATTGGAGTTTCGGAACGAACTGCCAACTGCGAACGAACGGGCAGTAAAGTTGCTTTAGTTCTTGTTCATTTGTGATAATTTAAAAATAGGCGTTTTTACCAAATGTGGGACAATTGAAATTGATTGAGGGTTCAACCCCTATACGAGTATATGCAATCGACGTGCATATATTAAAAACAATTATGAAAGTAGGAAAAACTAAAAGAGTATACCAGAATCGTAGCCAATAGAAAGTTCTAAGTCTACCCTCATGAGAAAGAGGAGTGGCTACTTGTATGTATGTACTAATCATAGACTAAACCCATTTCTACGACTCTCGAGTTCCAAAATTAACATGCATCAAAACATCCCCATATTAGGTCGGTATTCTCAACTCAGCTTGGCTTCAGACCCTTATTTCTGGAACCTTTTCGAGCTTCCATTTAAAAGTTTCGTTGCAATCATTAAAAAAACTATTCGACATTCCAACGTTTACATAACTACGATGATGCATATTTTTGTAGTTAAAAACCACTTGAGAATTTGTACTAAATCAAGCTATCGCATTCCAGGGCCGAGTATGCGCATATATCTATCTACAAGGCGAATACAAAAAGAATACATAGTTGTATATCACTATTTTATTCTTACTTTGCTGATAATGCTTACAATTCCTCAGAGTTTCGTATACAAAAATGTCACAGTGAATGGGCAAATTGGTAAAGGATTCCAGGGGCTTTCTTATCCTCCATTTTTGGTACTCTTGCCAAACATGGGGAACAAGAAAGCCTGCGCACGAGAGACACAACACTTGTGTTATAAATGATCACACAAAATGAGGCTCATTCGCAAACTGTGTGAATTGTTGTATAGCTTGTGTCATAATACGATACTTCCATTTTGCCTCACCCAACGTCTCCACTGGTGGAGCAAAGTAGAATTCATATCCTTTTAACGGATTTTAACGGAAGATAATTGAAAGTGTGTTATAATACTGAATGGACTGACTAACCCATATTATTGGTATATTTATAGACTACCCAAAATAAAGCTAACCCAGTTATATGGTTGAACGGCAGCTGAATCATTGCGTGCTTCTGGGTACATTAACTGAATCAATATAAACCTCTTAACAAAATGGGAATGTGTTTTTTAAATCAACATTTTGGTAAGACTGTCGTTTGCTTATTTTGTTATTGTTATAAATGTTAATATATTAGAACATAATAATAAACTTTCTTCCGCGTATACTTTCTTCAGATTGTGAAATGACTTTGAATACATAAGGGGGTAACAACGGTCCATAGAAAACATTTTAAACCCAACTTATTATTTGCGTTTGCGCGAAGTGTATATCTAGACTAATTAAGTTATTGGTTCCGGTAAGTGGCACTGCAGGAGCAGCATTTCTGAGATAAAATATTTCCCGCGCAAATCAGGTATGAATAGCTATATCTTAAAGGGCTACCAGGACTCTTATTAGACTTGACGAACCGTAAACTCAACTACGCGCATTCCTATTAAGTGATACATTTAAGTTGGATGTAGATTTGTGTCAGTTTTATCTTCTATGTTAGACAATATAACTCCGCCGTCTACTCACGTTACTACTGCGGTTAAAACTCATTGTCAAGTAGAATAATACAACAGTATACAATACGGACAATTCGCTGGTTTAACACAATCTTAGGTGCTATACCTGTGATTTACATGTCATTTACTGATAATGTTACGACCACCTAATGTTTTCTATACAGTTATTATTAGGGATGACTCCTCTCAATAGCACAACGCATTCGCTGCCTATACTGAACGATCTTGAATAGTCTTGCATTATCCGACGGCAAGTCTGGCATATTGATTTGTACGCTTCATAAATATTCGATAAGCCTAATGCGTTCTTTTTCGACTCACGCCTATTCCGCAAGAGGTGTAGTAATATCTACATTTGACCAACTATGTATTCGGTCCCTTTCTCTTGTAGGTAGGAAGCAATTATCTACAGCGTGAAATGCTTATCACCCCTGACAGGCAGCCATTACGAGTGATTCCACCTTCCAAAACGAGCCTTTCTCATCACTTTTGAAGCGCGCAGGAGATACACATGCGCTGCCTACCCTGCCTCCTCAAGTTCGTTAACAATGTGGCGGGTTCTCACTATCAGACCATCAGAGTGTTTTTTGTTAACATTCAAATTCTATCACATACGATTTAGATTTTAGATTGAAAAAGTGAATGCTCAGACGGTACCTACTCTAACCCACGACCTGTGAGCTACTGAGCCACGTATTCAGCATTCGAAATTCTCCTATACAACAATCTTGACGCGACTATGCGACATCCCATTTCACCTGACCCTCCTTCACTTGGCAAAAGGTGTAATATACTATATACCTTTCGCATAACACCATCCAATGCATCTGGCAGGTTGACAATATTAAATAAATGTGAGTCAACCATTTAGCGTCAGTGTTCACAGTCAAGGCCGAAACTGTTTGCATGTCTGTTTGTAACCCGAAATGGTGTAATCCCTCTATTCGGATGGTGAGTAATTAGGAACAATTTCTCTTTCCGTGAAATAGTTTGACGGTGTTTGTCAGGTCTTAATTAATAGAGCGATGATCTGTATGTACATTTTTGGGGTGTATGTACATGTGAACACCTTCGACTCCAAAACGAAGTGCTCAACGTGAAAAGCATAAAATTGTAACTACGGGTTCACGTCATAAATATACTAAGAAAGGAACAAAACTATGTATGCACGTTTGCGTCATAAACTAGATCGTTTTTGAATGAGTTTTTATAGCATTTATTATGCTAACTTTAAAGTTCGGAAAACATCGGAAAAAATGAAACGCTCAAGTGAGACTTGAACTCACAACATTTCCCTTACAGGAGGAATGCTCTTCCAACTGATCTATTGAGCCATACCAGAATCACTTCAAATTTCCCTTCCCTACATATCCGTCTTTAGATCGTTTTTTTTCCACCTGCTTCCCGTTGTGAATTTTTTTTCTTTCGCCACAGGTAACTCACCAGGAGCGAACAAAGTTCCATAAGTAAAGAACTTCATAACACAGTTGAGGTATATGAATCATTATTTCCATCTTAACCATTAGTCTATCATCTGATATAATAGTATATTAACGAGCAATTGATGACAAGGGTATGACTCATGCTTTAGATTGCATCATCATCTTATCTATGCACTAAGAGGCTAACCTCCACAGGACAACACGTGCAGGGCATAGATGTCACCCGCATACGGTGCAGAATATACCTTCTAGAACCAAGCGGGTCGGTGAATCATTCCTAAGTGGCACCATTAAAACCTGGAACTCCCTGCCAGCTCACGTGTTTCCTTCTTCCTACAGTCCCGGGTCCTTTAAGCGGGGCGTGGAAAGGCATCTGATGAGGCCGTCAAGCTGAGTGCCACCACTGTTAACATGGTACATGTTTCTTTGCCTTTAGCTTATCATCAGGCGAGGTGAAGTCCAATTGAAGTGTCCTTTTATAAAAAAAGTACCCAAGACCGCGTGCGGTTTTAGTCGCTTCAGGTACGAGATGAAACACCCCCACTGAGCTTTATCCGTGGGGATTCCCGCACGAAAAAAGGGTAGTATCAAAACTTCACTAAGCATAAAAATTGTTTCACATAAGTCAAAAGGTTCTTAATATTTACCCAAATCTGCATGACTATAAATAAATAAAATATTCCACATCATTCTACACAACGCTATCTAGACCCATGGTAAGCTTAATTAACTTGTGTTATGGAATCTAGAATGCATACATACATATTATAATAGAAACACCCAGATCAATGCAAATAGCCATAATCCTGCATACAAATATTTGCACTGAGCGGCGATCGAACCCGCACCTCCAGCGTAGCAGTCGCGTTCACTTCCGCCACGCCACAGAGGCTGTCAAAACTGTGACTATATTAGTCATCACCATCACCTGTACAATATTCGCAGAAAACACAACATCATACATGCTGTTTATATTTTTAAACGAACAGACGCCAAGTCTGCCGCATTGACCGATAAGTTATTATTAGAGACAACTTCAGAGCGCGTCATACACTCGTTTAAGATACGAACTTCAGAGATATCATAACCTCTATTTATAATGGTGAGCAATTTTTTTACTAGTGACACATATTTTTTTGTAGCACGTTAAGATGACTTTGCTGCTTGACGATTGTTAATGATGTAAGCAGTCTTTTTTTTTTTTTTTTTTTTAACCTTGGGGGAAAATCCTTCATGGATGTTATGCCGGACTCCTACCGACTAAAAACCCCCACGGTAACGCCCAGAAGCCTATGGATGGGAGCCCCGGGTAAGCCCTCGGGAGGATGTCCCAGGACTCCCATCAGACCTACGGCTACAATTGCGGCCTCGTCTCGGGGATGGTTCGGGTGCTATCCCGCGTCTATGGGGGGGTTTTCGGGTGTTATCCCGCTTCTTGGGGGGGGGGGGCGTGCGTGAATCCCTCACGTCACGCTGCCGTCATGGGCCTGCTTCTGTAAAGACGGTGAGCAGCCAACTCACCGTCCTCAGGCCCCCGGTCATGGAGGCCGATGGTCTTCGGCGAAGACACGTCGGCGGTGCCCAAGCCGCCGACTGCGGAACTCGGGTGGGAGTTTTCTCCCGCTCTCGCCCCGCCGCCTCTTTCACGAGCATGACCTGCTCACAGAAAGAGGCGGCGCAGTCCCACTTACTCCCGCTGGAGACCATGGCTCGCACCATGGTCTCGAGCGAGAGGGTGCCCACGCCCAGACCCACCACGAGGACCTGGCGCTGTTGCGCCCACGCCGTGCACTCCACCAGCGTGTGGAGCGCCGTGTCATCGCTGCGGTCCTCGCAGTGCTGACACTCGGCCGTGGTTTCCCAGTGTCTTCGCCACAGATACCTACCGAAGCTACCATGCCCGGTAAGTATCTGTGACAACCGGTAGGAGAGAGCACCGTGTCTCCTCTCCAGCCACTCGTCCATGACCGGTCTGACGGCCGCAATTGTGGCGAATCCCCCCTTTGGTTGCTCAAGTCGCACCTTCCATGTCTCCACGGTTTCCTGGTAGAGCTGGGACCGCTGGGCCTCGATTTCTCGAGACGCAGGCCATTGGCCCCGCTCCAGCGCCTCCTTGCGCCATATAAATAGAGACGCAAGGGCTCTCGCTTCCAGGTCCCATGGAGGGGTCCCGGCTAGGAGGCATGCCGCCTCACCAGAGATCGTGCGGTATCCCCTTATCACCCTGACGGCCATCGCCCTCTGTGGGCTCAGCAATCTAGCCACATTACTGGCCGTCAGGTTCTCCGCCCATACGGGGGCCCCGTATAGGGCCATACTTCGCACGATCCCCAGCTAATGATGTAAGCAGTCTACCGTTCGTGAGATGTCTTTTTATGATCTATAAGGACCGGGGATTGGAGGAGAGAAACAGGCGAGTTGGTTAATTTAGAGTATTCACCATTTCCTGCGGAAATCCCCTTCCGGCGCTAGAGGGGTTGCGTTATATCGGCTTCAAACCGACTAAAATCGCACGCTGTCGTGGGTCTTCAAATTCCAAAGTATCAAATTGCTTAAGGCATAAGCCCAAGAAAAAGCGCCCGCTAAACGGCAATAGCCTTGCCCCCTACTAACGTCATGTTACCGAAAATCATAATTGGCAAAACGTGGGTGCTAGTAAACCTCTGCCTACCCCTTAGGGGATTTACAGACGTGATAATATGTGGAAATAAATAAATGAAGAAACAAAATAAAGCACGTTGAAAATCCGTTTGTGAGAGATACCTTCAAGAAAAGAGCGTACTCTCTATTGAAAGAAAGGCAACGCACTTGTGACTCCTTTTTTTATAAAGGTCACGTCAATTTGACTTTACCTCGCCTGATGTTAAGCTAAAGGCAAAGTCTCGGCAAGAGGGTCATCATCGTAATGTACCATGTTAACAGTGGTGGCACTCAGCTTGACGGCCTCATCAGATGCCTTTTCACGCCCCGCTTAAAGGACACGGGACTGTAGGAAGAAGGAAACACGTGAGCTGGCAGGGAGCTCTAAGTCTTGTGCTTTTTTTTATCGTGCGATAAATCCCCACGGATAGCACCGCAACGGAGTCGGTGGAGATGGTTATGTCGGACTTGAACCGACTAAAACGCACGCCGTCTTGGGTATTTGGTTGCCGGAGGTGAGATTGCCGAAAGCCTATCTCTCGCACCCTGGCAGACCCAGGACCATCTCTTTCGAGGTCAGGTCTTGTGGACACCCACGAGGCGGCGGTGATCGCTTGCCACCAGTCGATCCGTCTGCTCGTTTGCCTCCCTATTCCATAATAGTAGATTGTATAACTAGGGAAAAATAATTCCCTCACGAGTTATATACTCTACTTTTCATCTCCGTTCTATGAGAAAATATTTCTCCCGAGATTTCGGGCGTAACAAGTTTTGTACGGCGTTGTTAGCTTCTATAATATCTAATTTCAGGAGTTAATGCATTGTCACTTCCATAAATCGAAGTAGAACTCATATTACTTTGCAAAATACAACTTAAATAGGTAATGTAACTTTTAAACTATCGCGGCGTTTACTAATAGTTTATAATTTTCGGGACTTCACGCGATATATTTTTGATAAACTTACTTTTGCCGACGTTTCGGGTGCGTTGCAGCACCCGTGGTCACGACTTGACTCTCAAGTCAGACTGCTCAAGCTGTAAGTTTATCAAAAATATATCGCGTGAAGTCCCGAAAATTATAAACTATTAAATAGGTAATGTACTAATTACAAGAACAGAGAGGTAATTGCCGCTCTTTGTTTTTTTTTTTAGATAGCACAGGTCACCCCGCGCTATGCAGCCAACACGTACCAGCCAGTAATCCGTACAATTTGCGTTCAATTTCTATGAATGTTAATGTTCCAAATTCAAATCACTTTTACGGCCCGCTGCTTGGCTCTGAACAGAAAAGAGCTATTTTGCTCTCCGCTACCGTTATAGTAAAGTGACGCTTTTACGGCCCGCTGCTTGGCTCTGAACAGAAAAGAGCTATTTTGCTCTCCGCTACCGTTATAGTAAAGTGACGCTTTTACGGCCCGCTGCTTGGCTCTGAACAGAAAAGAGCTATTTTGCTCTCCGCTACCGTTATAGTAAAGTGACGCTTTTACGGCCCGCTGCTTGGCTCTGAACAGAAAAGAGCTATTTTGCTCTCCGCTACCGTTATAGTAAAGTGACGCTTTTACGGCCCGCTGCTTGGCTCTGAACAGAAAAGAGCTATTTTGCTCTCCGCTACCGTTATAGTAAAGTGACGCTTTTACGGCCCGCTGCTTGGCTCTGAACAGAAAAGAGCTATTTTGCTCTCCGCTACCGTTATAGTAAAGTGACGCTTTTACGGCCCGCTGCTTGGCTCTGAACAGAAAAGAGCTATTTTGCTCTCCGCTACCGTTATAGTAAAGTGACGCTTTTACGGCCCGCTGCTTGGCTCTGAACAGAAAAGAGCTATTTTGCTCTCCGCTACCGTTATAGTAAAGTGACGCTTTTACGGCCCACTGCTTGGCTCTGAACAGAAAAGAGCTATTTTGCTCTCCGCTACCGTTATAGTAAAGTGACGCTTTTACGGCCCGCTGCTTGGCTCTGAACAGAAAAGAGCTATTTTGCTCTCCGCTACCGTTATAGTAAAGTGACGCTTTTACGGCCCGCTGCTTGGCTCTGAACAGAAAAGAGCTATTTTGCTCTCCGCTACCGTTATAGTAAAGTGACGCTTTTACGGCCCGCTGCTTGGCTCTGAACAGAAAAGAGCTATTTTGCTCTCCGCTACCGTTATAGTAAAGTGACGCTTTTACGGCCCGCTGCTTGGCTCTGAACAGAAAAGAGCTATTTTGCTCTCCGCTACCGTTATAGTAAAGTGACGCTTTTACGGCCCGCTGCTTGGCTCTGAACAGAAAAGAGCTATTTTGCTCTCCGCTACCGTTATAGTAAAGTGACGCTTTTACGGCCCGCTGCTTGGCTCTGAACAGAAAAGAGCTATTTTGCTCTCCGCTACCGTTATAGTAAAGTGACGCTTTTACGGCCCGCTGCTTGGCTCTGAACAGAAAAGAGCTATTTTGCTCTCCGCTACCGTTATAGTAAAGTGACGCTTTTACGGCCCGCTGCTTGGCTCTGAACAGAAAAGAGCTATTTTGCTCTCCGCTACCGTTATAGTAAAGTGACGCTTTTACGGCCCGCTGCTTGGCTCTGAACAGAAAAGAGCTATTTTGCTCTCCGCTACCGTTATAGTAAAGTGACGCTTTTACGGCCCGCTGCTTGGCTCTGAACAGAAAAGAGCTATTTTGCTCTCCGCTACCGTTATAGTAAAGTGACGCTTTTACGGCCCGCTGCTTGGCTCTGAACAGAAAAGAGCTATTTTGCTCTCCGCTACCGTTATAGTAAAGTGACGCTTTTACGGCCCGCTGCTTGGCTCTGAACAGAAAAGAGCTATTTTGCTCTCCGCTACCGTTATAGTAAAGTGACGCTTTTACGGCCCGCTGCTTGGCTCTGAACAGAAAAGAGCTATTTTGCTCTCCGCTACCGTTATAGTAAAGTGACGCTTTTACGGCCCGCTGCTTGGCTCTGAACAGAAAAGAGCTATTTTGCTCTCCGCTACCGTTATAGTAAAGTGACGCTTTTACGGCCCGCTGCTTGGCTCTGAACAGAAAAGAGCTATTTTGCTCTCCGCTACCGTTATAGTAAAGTGACGCTTTTACGGCCCGCTGCTTGGCTCTGAACAGAAAAGAGCTATTTTGCTCTCCGCTACCGTTATAGTAAAGTGACGCTTTTACGGCCCGCTGCTTGGCTCTGAACAGAAAAGAGCTATTTTGCTCTCCGCTACCGTTATAGTAAAGTGACGCTTTTACGGCCCGCTGCTTGGCTCTGAACAGAAAAGAGCTATTTTGCTCTCCGCTACCGTTATAGTAAAGTGACGCTTTTACGGCCCGCTGCTTGGCTCTGAACAGAAAAGAGCTATTTTGCTCTCCGCTACCGTTATAGTAAAGTGACGCTTTTACGGCCCGCTGCTTGGCTCTGAACAGAAAAGAGCTATTTTGCTCTCCGCTACCGTTATAGTAAAGTGACGCTTTTACGGCCCGCTGCTTGGCTCTGAACAGAAAAGAGCTATTTTGCTCTCCGCTACCGTTATAGTAAAGTGACGCTTTTACGGCCCGCTGCTTGGCTCTGAACAGAAAAGAGCTATTTTGCTCTCCGCTACCGTTTTAGTAAAGTGACATTTTTCGAATAGAAGGGATGAAAAAATAGTAGGTACTCACCATCCATGGAGCGCGAGGAGAGTTTCCTGTTAGATAATGTTCGCGCGAAGTGTGGCGGGGCGCGCTGGGGCGGCGCCGCGCGGGACTCGTAGTGCGTGCGCCCCGAGTAGCGGAACCGGGACCCGAGCCGCGGGAACAGGGTACTCTTGGTCACCGGCTCCGGGGACATCAGCCTGCAGGCAACACGGTCATTGTATAGCTCCAATGAATGATAGAATGATAAAATTTATACGAAATATGGTACACTAGCTTTTGCCCGCGGCTCCGCCTGCGTGGATGTCAGTTATCGCGACCAAACATAGCCTATATCCTTTCTCAAGGTCTAACCTATTCCTATACCAAATTTCATCAAAATCGGTTCAGTGGTTTAGACGTGAAAGCGTAACATACAGACATACAGACAGACAGACAGACAGAGTTACTTTCGCTTTTATAATATTAGTACGGATTATGGTATTCGGTTTACAAAAGGTCGAGCCATAATCATGGATCTACAAGTAATAAAATTAAAAAATTTGAAAAAACCCACGACGTATAAAAAATAATTCAAAAAATGTTTACTGCAGCGCCTTCTAGTGGGTTGTCACCGTAACATCTATTTAAGAACATGCATCAATCAAACCCAAACCAATAATTGAAAACTGCATCAAAATCGAACTAGTATTTTTGGAGAAAATTGGCAACATTGATTTGCATTAAAAATGCTTGCTGTGGAGCCCCCTGTTGAGTTGTCATTGCAACACCTATCTAAGAATATACTCCAATTAAAGCCGAACCCAAAACTGAAAACTGAATCAAAATTGGATTGGTAGTTTCGGAAAAAATGACAACATGGATTTGCACAAACACACAAATATCCTCTCACCCCAAACCCATATATCCTCCATTATGAACTTATGTAACTTTCAATTGTGTTATAGCTTAGCTTACTAACTTCTTATATCTAATGCATCACGCTTTTCTCTACCAAAATTATAAATAATTCCTACTAAAGATATAAAAATACAATTATGTTAATAAATTTCTAAACACAGTTGTTGATTGTCAAAATGTATAATTTGTGATGGGGTACCACAGGGATGAATCCTTGGTCCAATGTCAGAAACCACAAAACGAGGATACAAGTATTTACTTTAATGCATATTTAACTGAAAAGGTATTTATTCTGTTTCAACTATCAAAACGGACCTCACAAAACGTCAAAAAGAGATAAATAAGAACCACAAACCTGAAGAAAGTATGATGTTCGACGCAAGTCTTCCAAAGTTTCTTGGCGGCGCGATGGTTGGCCAGCTTGAACCCAACCGTGGACTCGAACTGCTCGAACTCACCCGGCCGCAGCTTCACGTAGAAGTTGTGTCTCTTGTAGCTGATCTTCAATATTTTAGGCCACGCGAACCGGTTGATGCGAAGTCTGGAGACGAAAAATTATGATGAATATCAGAATGATAGCAAACATAGCTATGTACAGTCTGTATCAGAAAGATGTTGATGAACCAAGTACTCAAAATTATATTAATTTCTTTTTCTATTTACTTTATTTTATTACTAGCTTTTGCCCGCGGCTCCGCCCGCGTGGATGTCGGTTATCGCGACAAAACATAGCCTATGTCCTTTCTCAAGGTCTAATCTACCCCTATACCAAATTTCATCAAAATCGGTTCAGTGGTTTAGGCGTGAAAGCGTAACATACAGACAGACAGACAGACAGACAGACAGACAGACAGACAGACAGACAGAGTTACTTTCGCATTTATAATATTAGTATGGATATACTTTATTGTACACTGCGGTAGCCTAGAGGTATGGATAATGGACTGCTGAGACGAGGTCTCGGGTTCGATCCCAGGTTTACCATGGCACACACCAATGACTTTTCTATGCTTTTCGAAGTTATGTGTATATTTATCGCAGGTTTATAAGTGCCCGGTTAATGGCAATAGGCTCGCCAACTATTACATTGGGACCTAAACATAAACTGGCGAAATATGTGTGCTAGCACCTCTGCCTACCCCTTCGGGGAAGTGAGTTTATGTTATGTTACACCATAAAAAATACAGAAAAAAGAAAATAAATGTCTTAGGAAACAGTACAAGGGCGGCCTTATCGCTTTAAGCGATTTCTCCCTAGCAACCTTTGGATGGTTATTAGATATGGTTGTAAGAATTGAATGGTATTGTTTTGGCGTACTGTAATAGCTCAAAACACTGTGGTATTACCCCCTTTCAGTTGACCGATTGCGCTGATATTTGATATACCTTTTGACAAATCATGCCAGCAGTTTGATTTGCTCGTAATACGAGAGTTTTGAGATCATTTTGAGACTTTGTCGTCATGATATTTCTGATGCTGACTAGACACACCTCATTTTATTGTAGGCAAACATAAAATATTTCCCTTTGCACCATTCCCATCTTGAAACACGTGTTTCACAGACGTCCTTGATCAGATTGACACAGTGTTTATTTATTTAGTGTTTTCAGTGTTTTCATGTATAATAAAATCACTGCAACATCGTTCTCATGAGCGATGACATATTACGTCTAAGGCCTAGCGCATATATACAACTTTTAGTCGAACAACTATTTTGTCAAGTTTCATAAGTGTAGGAACATATTGAAGCGCTCATACTATCAACTCCATAGTTGCTCGACAAAAAGGTCGGTCGTGCATCGCAAGTGCATCGATTGTATGCGCATCTCCATCAACTAAACGGTTTGGTTGTGTGGAAATCGCGAGAAGTACACAACTCGACAAAACAGTTGAGTCGATGTAAAAATTGTATATATGCGGTAGGCCTTATTTAACGCTCGTCGAGATGAGTTCACCCTGCGTCAGCGCAACATGCTTAAAACGTCGTCATCCTTTATTGGTTTACCTATTCATGAATCTGATTGGTTAATCTTCTTTCGTTCTTCGAAGAAGACATTTCAAAAGCAACGATTCTACTTACTTCTCTCTGTGTACTAGCAGGCCTGATGAACACACTCCAAGTGTGATGTCAACATTTTCGGAATCCTTCGCCGGGTGCAAGTCTACGCCGTACATGGCCAGCTTCTTTGCGTTCTCCAGATAGTTCAGTTCTGCCTCAGCTGGCGTCTGCCCTCTGTAAAATAATGCTGGTTATTTGTTTGGTAAAATATGTGTGTGTATGTGTGTGTGTGTGTAATAATTCGCAATTTGCTGAGAACAAAACTTACAAAATTTATAACTAAGCAATTCGCAAGAAGCCGCCGATGTATGCTATGATTTCAGTCAAGCTTTTGATTGAGTGAATGGTTAGCAAGATGGTTGGTTAAAACTGCTTGCATAACATCCATGATGTTATTTGCCATGATAGACTTGCGGAGGTGAAGAGAGTTACCACATTTTGATTTTACTGTATGCTGTACCTACTGCCTGCCATAATAGATAATTAGTATGCAAAGCTTTTATTGTTACACATGTCAAGTATAAATAGTATAAATTGGAACATGGGCCAGTAAAATTACCGTGGAACATCTAGGTAGGTGAACTACAGATACGAAATAGTTCCCATGGAACACCTACGATCCAGTATAATCCTATAAATCTACTCTATAAAATTAGTTTTTTTTTAAAGCACGGCACAAAATGCATTGAACGGATCAATAAGTCGGATCTTGGATACAATCAGAAACTACGTTAAAATTATGCTTAAGCGGTATATCCTCTACACACAAAATAATCCATACTAATATTATAAATGCGAAAGTAACTCTGTCTGTCTGTCTGTATGTTACGCTTTCACGCCTAAACCACTGAACCGATTTTGATGAAATTTGGTATAAGGGTAGATTAGAGCATGAAAAAGGACATAGGCTATGTTTGGTCGAGATAACCACAACCGACATCCACGCGAGCTGAGTCGCGGGCAAAAGCTAGTATTAGTCCCACCCTCTCCTTTCCTTCACAGGACGACACGTGCAGGGCTCAGATGCCATCCATATACGGTGCAGAGTATACCTGCTAGAACCAAGCATTTCAGTGTTTCCTTCTTCCTACAGTCCCGGGTCCTTTAAGCGGGGCGTGAAAAGGCATCTAATGAGGCCGTCAAGCTGAGTGCCACCACTGTTAGCATGGTACATGTTTACGATGGTGACCCTCTTTCCGAGACTTTGCCTTTAGCCTAACATCTGGCGACGTGAAGTAAAATTGACGTGTCGTGTATAAATAAAAATACACTGACGGACTTATAAACTGCATCAAAGTTCAGGTTTACTCTAAAAGGATTTTTTATAATAAGTATGCAAACTTTTTAGATTAAACTATATAAATATGGAAAGACTGGCTCTTAATCTTAAAAAAAAAATTAAATTTAAAAATAGAACTGCAGTAAAACAAATGAATATAGCCGGGAAAAGAAAATTTACTTGTAGTATCAGATTTGCGTGTTATTTATAGCAAAGTTTTAAATTGATTCTCATTGATTTTTTTTGTTTTGTCAATTGAATTATTGTTATCAGCATAATTGTTGGGTTAGTTTTTTAACACATCGAGAGTTTTTGAACCATAATATGGATACTTCGTCCGAACAAGCGGCACAAATTGTAGCATTGGTGCGGGAGGGCTTGGATCAACGAACGATTGGTAGAAATTTAAATTTAAACCAGTCTACGGTTTCTAGAATATACAGAAGGTTTGTAGAGACAGGTTCTTACAGGAGGAGACGTGGTACAGGCAGAACTCGAGCAACCACAGGTCGTGATGACCGATTTATTGTTATAACTTCCCTGCGAAATCGTTTCCTCACGTCAGTTAACATCAAAACCGAGCTTAATGAAGTGCGTGGAGTAAACGTGTGTGCACGAACAATAAGAAGAAGGTTAAAGGAAGCGGATATCACCCCTTTTAGACCAGCAAATGGTCCAAAGTTGTCTACAGCTCACAGACAAGCTCGCTTAAGATTTGCGCGTCATCACCTGAATTGGACAGAAGAGCAGTGGGCCTCTGTATTGTTCACGGACGAGTGTAGGACATGTTTATATGGTGCAGATGGTCGCAGAAGAGTCTATCGTCGACGTGGGGAGCGATATGCTCAAAGTTGCATTGAGGAGCGTGTTCCTTTTGGAGGCGGTTCATGTATGGTCTGGGGTGGCATATCGATGAACGGGCGAACAGAACTTGTGTTCATAGACATGGTCCGTCAAAACGGTAATAGAGGGGGTTTGACAGCACATCGCTACATAACAGAGATATTAGAAGATCACGTGGTGCCTTACATGGGATTCATAGGCGAAAATTTTACTTTAATGCAGGATAATGCCCGGCCGCATGCAGCTGCACAAGTTCAACATTATTGCGAAGAGGTTGGGATACGTACAATGAATTGGCCAGCACGCAGCCCGGATCTTAATCCCATCGAGCATGTTTGGGACAATTTAAAAAGAGCTGTATATGCGAGAAACCCTTCGCCCACGACAGTGGCAGCACTAAGAACAGCACTTTCAGAAGAATGGGACAATATTCCGCAAGATCTTTTAAAAACCCTTATAAAATCTATGCGGAACCGATTAAAATCCTTAATAAGGGCACGTGGGGGTAATACACCTTATTAAAACACAAATAAACCCTTGCATAAAGTTTGTGTCTATTGTTAAAACCAATTTTTTAATTAAACCAATTTTTCTTAAATTTCTGTTTTTTCTTCAAAAAACGTCTTAAGGTCCTTTCCAGTACATAAACTTAAACTTAAAGATATGACCCTACGCTGTTTTAAAGTTCACGAACCAATCTAGAGGTTTCAATTTAAATCTGTATAGAAAGTATGCATACTTGGTTAAAATATTTATTTCAAAGTCGTCTATTACTTTGATGCAGTTTATGAGTCCGTCAGTGTAGTAATAACAAAAATAACTCACTTGTGAGTTTTGTGCAGTTCCACCACCTTCTCCTCGAGTTCAGGCGTGCAGGAGGCGGCTGGCACCAGCTTCAGCTGCTTGCACAGTCCAGCACCGACCTCCTTGTCTTCGTAGTCTCCCAGCTCTGATTGGAGCAGGTAGCTGGCCAGGAGTGCGTGGGTTACTGCTGAGCAGGGGAGGCGACCTGAGGGAGAAATACACCGTAATAAGTAAACATAACATAACATAAACTCACGCCTATATTCCCCGAAGGGGTAGGCATAGGTGCTAGCACCCACATTTCGCCAGTTCATGTTTAGTCCCAATGTTATAGGTGGCGAGCCTATTGCCATTAACCGGACACTTATAAACCTGCGATAAATACACACATAACTTCGAAAAGCATCGAAAAGTCATTGGTGTGTGCCATGGTAAACCCGGGATCGAACCCGAGACCTCGTCTCAGCAGTCCATTACCCATACCAGTAGGCTACCGCAGATACTAGGCTACCGTAATAAGTGATAATGTTTTTAATACTACTACGGTAGCAAGCAAGAAAGGAATACATAAGGAAAAATGAAACTTCTCGGGCGAGACTCGAACCCGCGATCTTTCGTTTATAGGGGGAATGCCTTGACCAACTCTGCTACCGAGACATGCCCGATGTGATTCAAATTTCCCTTCTATTTTTATCCGTCTTTTAAGGCGACGGTGGAGTCATCTACCGATATTCTTACGAACTATCGAAAAGATCGCGAGTTACCCAAACCCAAGGAATCAAACCTTTTTTTTTAAAGTGGGTATAATAACACAAGAGATGTCTGATTCCTCCTGGTATATCCCTCACAGCCGACTGACCCAGGACTATCTAAATGGCCCCTTAGAACCGTAGTTACTAATATTCCCTCTAACCCCTCCAACTAAGCTAAATTGCTTGTGCTAGGAGTGGGTTCAAGTCAGTAGTGTAATGGCCAGGATTCGAACCCGGGTCCTCTCGATCGTTAGGCCGACTCCTAAATCACTAAGATACCGACGCTTTAAACCATGTGTGGGACCATGGAGTCCACATTTTACCCCAGATAGGAGGAAATTTACCCCTGCTTCTACTAGGTTGATAGGCGACACCACCTGTCAGCCCCAAGCTCAAGGAGAACGGAAGTCGTCGAGCGACCTCCAACGCCGAAATCAGCGCGAATTAAACACGCGATCTCTGACCGCTATGTCACTGAGGTCTTTAATTAGTCTCTCGTGATATGAATCTCACCTTCAAGCAGGTCCTTCCTGACGGCCAGTACTAGCTGGTACCTGGTGAGCTCTTCTTGCAGCGTGGCCGGCTCCGGTGGGTAGAACTTCACTGAGAACCGCACTCTCCAGGGTTCATCTGTTGAAGAAAAGTTACCATCTATACTATTATTTGTAAATTGGAAATGTTTGTTCGCGATGGACGCAAAAACCACTTAACGGATTTTGATGCGGTTTTTTTATTAGAAAGGTCTTAATCAGACTTAAAATCTGACGTTTCACAGTGTTTTGCTTAGAAGAAGCTAGCTGGACAAAAGTCAGTGTCGAATATCCAGAAATGTATTACCTGAGCCTCTAGCCAGATACCCATGTGTTCCAATTCTAAGAATTGTCTTGCCCTAATATCAACTACTGATAAAACTAAAACCCGACTACCGAAAAATCACGCTCTAAAAGTGACAAACAAGAAAATATCAAGGATAGCCGTGGTCGTATGCCACTTTTGCCTGGTATATTTTGCTTTGTTTTAGAGCGTGATTTTTCGGTAGTCGGGTTTTAGTTTTAAACTTTATTTTTTATTTAAATTATTTTGGGTAAGGTAAAGCTAATAATTTATACATATTTGAAATGGGCTCATTAAGCACTTTAATTTGATATCAAACACGGCATGTTTCTCGCGAATTAATTTAATAACACAGTACTTTATGAGCGCTAGAGGGCGCCACACAAGATTGAGTGCCACGTCATATAGCCTATAACCATCGGACGATCAAGCCGCTTGTAACGATACCTCATTTGTCAAGTTCTGATAAGTAGTTGAGGAGCTATGAGGGAACAAATGAACATACATACATACATACATACTTACATACATACATACATAGCCTGTCAAAATCATAACCCTCCTTTTGGCTTCGCCGTAGTCGGGTAAAAATAATGAGGGTAGTATACGAAGAAAGAGTTGAAGTTTACTTATTCATTGCGTTTTTACACTTATCAAAGTAACCACTTATGACTGTAAATTCAAGTTTTTTGAAAAGTGTAAGTGATGAATCTGGAATTTAAGGGTATGTCCTTTTTCACTGTAATAAGAAAATTGATAGACTTCAGCCGCACCTTTTTAAATATCTAGAGTTTAAAAAATAATGTTAGTTATTGACGATTTTCTGAATTCTTTGGACTAGAAAGTACTTGTACCCTCTTGTACCCGGGCTAGAAATTGTATATATTATAGTCATATCTGTAAACTAGTGAATTTAAGTCATTTTAGCCTGCGCACTTGAGTGCAACTTTGTCATTATGTCTGTTTTTGAGATTACGAATGTTCTACTAATATACGAATATATTTTCGACAAATATCTATTCTTCATTATGATATATTGATAGATAATAAGTAATAATTCCATATTAAATTATGATACCTATATTTTCATTGACAGTTTTTTTTTATCGTGCGAATGATCCCCACGGATACCACCCCCACAGAGCCGGTGGAGGTGGTTATGTCGGACTCGAATCGACTAAAACGCACGCCGTCTTGAGTCTTTGGTTGCTGGAGGTGAGATTGCCGAAAGCATATCTCTCGCACCCCGGCAGACCCAGGACCATCTTTTTCGAGATGGCCCCCTTTGGGTTGTGGGGACCATAGTGCCCCCATCTAGCCCCGGGTATGGGGAGGCGCACTTCGCGCCGCCGCCGCGGCCTGCTTCTGCTAGGGTGACAGGCGGCTCCACCGGTCACCCCCAGGCTGTGGAAGTTGCGACCTTTGAAAACAGTACTACGAAATGTCCTTCGTCAATAGCCATATTTTATGTACATTCTATCCTTAATAGTACGTTTAAATAACATTACCGCCATTATCTATACTGGGTCAGTACACGAAGTTGTATCTAATTAACTTAACTACCATCTACGTGGGAATAACAAGTTTCATAATACTTAGTACCTTGCTTTTAATAGAACTACATAGTATAAAGCAAAGTCGCTTTCCGTGTCTGTCCATCCCTGTGTAACTTATATCTTCAAAACTACGCTACAGATTTTGATGCGGTTTTGAACTTGCCCAGCAGTGGCAATGTGTCCCTATAATCTAGTTCCCGCCGACTTCCCAATGAGTCGCATGGTGCATAACCAACTAGATGAAGGCATGTTCTCCCCCGGCTTCCCTTCGTCACTGTTGTCTAGTATACTATGGACATTCGAGGATATGGACGTTTTGCACCCTCTAGACATTTTGGGTATTGGACATTATGAACCTATGTAAAGTCACTGCCTTATACCACACTTACGTTTGATCATCTTGGACACCCTCTTCTCCAGGTCTACCCAGATGCGCGAGTCGCCTCTGTCCTCGTACAGCAACCCGAAGTAATCCTTCTCCACCAGGTTCAGGTTGTCGCACACTTTGCCCAGCAGCTCCTGTCCTCTGATCTTCCTCTGAAACAGGTTTAGGAAGTCATTAGTTGTATCTCAACACTCATCCCCGGCGATGTCTAGAGCGGAGTCATCTATACAAATAAATAAAATTGGAGTGTCTGTTTGTAATATTAAAATAACCGCTTTCTACTACATGCATATGAATGTATATACATACACATACATACCAAAATATATATTTTTAAATTTTTTGTCTGTCTGTCTGTCTGTCTGTCTGTTTGTTTTGGCTAATCTCTGGAACGGCTGGACCGATTTGGACGGGACTTTCACTGGCAGATAGCTTATGTAATAAGGAGTAACTTAGGCTACTTTTATTTTAGAAAAATTATTAAGTACATTCCACGCGGACGAAGTCGCGGGCACAGCTAGTCTCTAATATAAATGGAAGAAAGTAAATGGTCTGTTGTCATAAAGTAAGTACTTTTTTGGATAAGGGTCCCCAAGAAAATGGTTCTAACTTGTAGAGAAGAAATCAAGTTTAATTGGTCTTAAATTGCTTATTGGTGTATATATAAAAGGTGCGTATGCACGTATGGTGGCGAGCGTTATATATTTCAAGAAAAACTAAACAGAGTGTCTACCCTGGATAGACAGAATAGAAACTTTGGAGACCTTTAGGAAGGAAATGACAGCGGATCCAGTAGTCCGCTTAAAACTGAGGCCAATAGCTGTCAGGTGGGATCGTGGGACCTAATTTATTTTCTCCAATTTGCTACTTACATCGACATCCAGGTCCATGGTGGACCCATCCAGCAACTCCACCTTGACGTGGGCGACGTTTCCGGCAGGCCGGCGTCTCGGAGACGCCTCCTTCTTCTTGCCATCGCCCTTGGCCTCTTTGGTCACGCTCTCCGGCATTCTGCCGCGCGACCGTCACGCACTGGAAAGAGAAGACACGTTTCGTTAGTTTTGGGTAGGAAATAAAGAGAAAGACGATATAAAAGATACAAAATTAACAACTACTGTACATCCTATATATGCTACATCAAAAAAAGTTGCAAGTAATGGGGTGTCTTTGTGGTCACGCTAAGATCTTCGGAATCAAAGTCAATCTCGCTTGGAATCTGGTACGCCTGCTAGTTGATTGACAATGCTCTGGTGGAAGCTTTAGTCTCAAGATTCGGAGGTCAGACAGCAGTCACTGCCATAAAAGAATAAAAAACCAACAAAAAGAGGGATATAGAGCGGCTTCAAAATGCTAGTTTGAATTCGACTGGGATGGCCTTCGGTCGAGAAGGAGTTTTGATAAGGAACGTTTTAAGTTTTGACATTACTATCAAAACTTAATATTATATAATCCCCGGAGTGCTTTATGAGATAGGCTCTGCTCCTTCATACAAGAATTAATAATATATGAAGGTCAGACACAAGCCAACTACTACACATAATTTATTAGCCAAGTTCAGTATATTCACCAGGCTAAGCTTACAAGTCCAACTTTGTTTCATAGTCTTGTTTTGTTCCAAGCTGTAATAAGGATAAGCTGCTATGAACAAATCGATAAACCAATTTTCTTATAGATACAGATTTTGTTTCAGTTCGAGACAGATGTAAGGATGCTACTTTTTTTTTCACTTCCACCAAAATTTTGTCTTTTAACAAGCCTTTGACGCCTTTGATCATCCATACTAATATTATAAATACGAAAGTAACTCTGTCTGTCTGTCTGTAAGTTACGCTTTCACGCCTAAACCACTGAACCGAATTTGATGAAATTTGGTATAGGGATAGGTTAGACTTTGAGAAAGGACATAGGCTATGTTTGGTCGCGATAACCGACATTCACGCGGGCGGAGCCGCGGGCAAAAGCTAGTAGAATATACGTTGAAGAAGTAAATTAAATTTTGCTAAGTATTATTGAGTGATATAACTAAGTCGTTTGAATATCTCTAAATCCGAATCGTTAGTAAGACAGTGGTGCCAATTCTAATGTGACATCTCTTAACTAAAAATAGCTAAAAATCTTTAAAATTTAGTTTACGCCTGTCAAATGCCGTTTTGTATTCTGTGAACACACGACTAACCTAAAATTAGCTTGACACGACCAAACTTAGCGAAGTTACTAAATTTAGTTCATTTTTAGAGAATTTGTATTCTGTTGTACGTTTTAAGTGTCAAAAATTCACTATAATTAGAAATGACACACTAAAATTAGACGGCACCTAAATAACTGCCGACTAAGTTAGAGATAGGTGTAGTTCTACGAGATACTTGGTCCAGAACCTCTATACGGGCATGCTAGGCAATGGAGATGGCGGGCGCCTCTCTTCCAGAGGGCAAACACTGCCACCTACAGCAAATTCGACCGAGGCGCTGTAGAGGGTGGCTCGTAGATTTTCCTCGTGTCCCTCTCGGCCTTGGTCACTAACATTGGCGACTTCGACATGATATTGGAGATAAAAGGTTACCCTTCACCTGGAGTCACACCACCGCCACCCTGGGCTTGCTTCTGCTGGAGTAACTGGTAGCCCTAACCGTTACCTCTAGGCTCTTCTAGCAAAACCGCCGACCATATGGCAGCATTAATAGTAAAAATATGTTAGGTATCACTGCACTCTGATGCCCAGCGGCCTCTGGCCTGGCAGTAGTTCATTCGACTGCTACATCAGGGGGCACGGGTTCGATTCCCGCCCAGTGCAAATATTTGTATGCATGAATATAAGGTCGAACTTGTCACACCTACGTCTATTTAAATTGTTCTGGGTGTTTCCGTGAGCATATTAAGCTATTGGTCCTGGTTGTCATACAAACATCTAAGGCAATCCTTACAGGTAGTTGTAGTTCTGAAAAGTCCAACCACTGGCAACTGCAATACTTTGATATCAATATGCTACTATTTGTTCATGAAACTAATTAGTTGTGGTCACATAGCAGTCGCTTCACTTATCGAAGTTCAGTGGCATTGGTAGACTGGAAACAGTGGACCCCGGACACCCAGGTGAAGACTTCAGATGCGACCGGGATTACCACAAGGATAATGATGACTAGCTGATCCCTGTGACTCCGCCCACATATACATCGGTTATAGATTGTTCACCTCTAGTTTTTATCAAACATGATGCAGGTTTTATCATGATCAGACTTAAAACCTGCTGCATCAAATTGACTACATTTGTGTGAATTTCTAACAAACAGGGTGGTACCCATAGACCAACTCGATTGCACAACTGGTTGTAAGGACAGACATGGATTAAAAACATGGGTTCAGAATAGTTTAATTAACATAAAACAGGGATTTTTATAATTATTAGGAATCTTCTTTTATCTTCAGCACCGTTCTTTCTCAAAACAACAGCAATCACTTCAAGCAACAGCAATCACTTGAGCACTGTGTCGAATCTTCGGTACTTCTCAGCAAGTTATCATAGGAAAGATGATGTAAGGGCCTAGGCAAGCCGTGTTAGTTCCTGTAATGAAAATATAAGTATTAAGTTGGGTTATAAAGCGTTAGGTAGTAGATACTTAGTACAGTTTAAATTGACACTTTTTTATTGCTTCAAGACTGGCAGACCATTAAATAATTGAGGCGGTCCCAAGTATAACTGAAATCTTCTACTTGATATAAAAAAGATTTAATAGCGGGTCTCCTCTTGTTGCCCTCTTTGAATCACAAACATTTTGTGCCTTTCTTTTCACTGTATAAAGGCATTAAGCATGCAATACCCACTTCTTTCTTTCAATTATGGTATAGATTTCTATGCTATGCTCTACATTTCCCATCACAAAACTTGTAAGACACAATAGGCATATAGGCAATCAAATATACTTACATTAGGTACATGCTCCCACCGTTGCATGATCTGCAGTCTATGTTGTTTAGGCTGTTTGAAAGTCCTGCCTTAAGTCCTTACAATTTGAACCTGCAACTGTTGTGGCCTCTTGTGGGCAGTCTTGTTTCTCTCGTCCGTGTTTACTTTACTTTATTTCTTCTTCTTATTGGCTTCTGCAGCGAATCACCGCAATTTGCCAATGATGCTAGTGAAGTACAATGTAATGGCGAAATGTCAAGTTTTTCCAGAAATTCTACCAGTGCCACGTTAGCCCGGCACTTTATTTACTACTTCTACTTTATTTCTTTTGTAAATTTTGGATATCAAGAACTTATATAAGATCAACAACAAAATGTTGATTGACAAATTGACTTGCACAGATTCAATCAAAGATAATTAGTTTATTTACAGGGTTGCCAGGAACGTTAACCGAGTAAAACTGTATTTACTTAGGTTTGGCTAAGAAAAATCACAGTTTCTTTACTATTTGATCAATATTACGCATTTATTAACATTTGTCGGCATTCTAAACACCTATAAATATGGTTTTTAAAGATTTTGTGAAAATCCCCTTTATCATTCATTCTTATTTTTTTAACACCGGCAACACTTTCATAATCAACTTTTAGCGATGTCATATTCAAATTTAAAGCTGTCTTGGAGAACACTAAATTTAGTTCGACTAAACAACAGAATACCCATATGTCAATCACTGAGCTAAAATTAGAAAATTTTAGAGAAATTTAAATTTAGCGATGTGCACATCAGAATTAGCACCAGTATATATTTCAAAGTGAATCGTAAAACTAAGTGTGTGGGCTTCTTCACTGTCAATAAAGTGACCTTAAGAGTTAATGGGCACTTGAATGATGGGCGCCTTACTGTTTATTATATTATGATGGTGCTATAATAGTTAGAGGACAGCTTCTGACTTGTATTTGTTAAACCTTATCTGTATACAACCGAAACGACTTATAGAAAGGTGATTGTAACTTGTTGTAGTATTGCTCACATACTCCTAAAGCCTCTCCCAGTTCTTCCGTGAAACTGACGACGATAAATTGATACCTAGTTTCTGGAAAGTCATAACCTGGGAGTCTTCAAATCAAAAGTGAATAGGTTGCTACTTGCTTCTAGGCAAGCGTAATCTTCCATCTTCCATCACATTATCACCAATAGATGAAATGGTGATCAAACGCCGGCCTCTCATAAAATGCTTTGCCCTTTTAATGTTAATATACTCCCAATTTTGACATATTTTAACCCAAGTTACATACATGATCACGCCTTTATCCCTCGGGGGTTAGGCAGAGGTGAATTAACACCCACATTTCACCAATCATTGCATTTGATCCCACGTAATAGGGTTGAGCCGATTGCCGTGTTCCGGCACTATTATTGACTCGAGCTATGCATCTGAGACTGAATCTGGGCTTTATATATCTGTCTGATGTTAAACAGCCCTATCCCTTAGTCACCTTGCACGACACCGCATGGGAAGAGATGGGTTAGCCCAAGTTCTACTCTGCCGGGAACCACGTGGAATATAATAATTAACAAAATATGCGTGTATTTCTGTCTACATCTTCGTTGACTCACATATGTCAATATATCATACATACGTATGTTTTTAGTCATTAAATCACATATATATTTATCGACAGGTGCTAATAACTTAACTAGGTACCCATTGATAACCGGTACAGTTAATGAAGTTCTCGCAGATCAAACAGTTACTCGGTTTATTGTAATAACGGCATCTAATGGTTGTTTCATTCGAATAAAAGGCCCACAATAACGTATAGAAATAAGAGTAATGATATTACTAGCAAGAAAATAGTAACAAACTGGAAGTACTAACTTCTCCTTTATTGTTATTACTTTTATGAATGCATTTTATGAATGCAATTTGGATGGATGAATGGAGTCATTCATCAACTCGCGGGCAATAAACTTGCGGGAAACCGCGAGTTGGCAACTTTCAATTTTTGATTATTTTCCTGTCGTCAACTCGTGCGATTGTCAAAATTGACGTATTTGTGTACAGTCAGCTACGAAAACTTTGTGATAAATTTAATATAGTGTGGTACCTATTTAAAATGTAGGTACTTTATAAGATATTTTAGGCTATGTTATAGAATATAGTATAATAGAAGAAGTTTGTAAGTGGTATCAAAGAATGAAAAAAGAAAAGCGAGTGACTGTCGTGGTATGGACATACTACGAAAAAGGATCAAAGTAATATCACAGAATAGGTCATAGTACTAGCGTACAGAATGGAAGCTCACGCCCCCGCGCAGATTTCATTTCCTCACCCCACACGTTCGAATCAGAAAAATCCATCTTTAATTATTATGTTATCGATTAGAATCATTATTAATTATTAATAGATCAATTACAAAGTTTAGCAGAGTAGGTACCATTTTTTGATCGATTTGCACATTTTCAAATGTTAGTTCAATATAATAACAATACAGTCAACGTTCGATCTTGAAAAGTGTGTAACGAGAATACCATTTTTTTTTTTTTATCGTGCGAAAAATCCCCACGGATACCACCCCCACGGAGCCGGTGGAGGCGGTTATGTCGGACTCGAACCGACTAAAACGCACGCCGTCTTGGGTCCTTGGCTGCCAGAGGTGAGATTGCCAAAAGCATATCTCTCGCACCCCGGCAGACCTAGGACCATCTCTTTCGAGATGGCCCCCTTCGGGTTGTGGGGACCAAAATGTCCCCATCTAGCCCCGGTTACGGGGAGGCGCACTTTGCGCCGCCGCCGCGGCCTGCTTCTGCTAGGGTGACAGGCGGCTCCACCGGTCACCCCCAGGCCAGCGCTCATGGAGGACGGAGGTCGTTCTGCGACCTCCGACGTCCGGTTCGCCTTCGCTCTGCACGGGCTTCCCGGGCCCGGAGTCTGGTCCGGACCCGACCGGCCGCCTCCTTCTCGAGCATTACTTGCTCGCAGAAGGAGGCGGCCGCACCCCAAGCGTTTGCACATCTTACCATCGCTGTGAGCAATGTGGCGAGTGTGAGGACTCCCACCCCCAGAGCCGCCACTAGGACCCGCCTCGGCGTGTCCCACGCCGGGCACTCGGTCAGCGTGTGCAGCTCTGTGTCCTCGCTCACATCACAGTGATGGCACTCGGACGTTGGCTCCTTCCGGATCCGACACAGGTAACTCCCGAAACACCCGTGTCCGGTAATCACCTGCGTCAGCCGGTACGAGAGGCTGCCGTGTGGCCTCTCTAGCCACTCCTCCATGATGGGTCTTACCGCCGCTATTACGGCGTGCCCTACGAGAATACCATTGTAGACATTTGGGAGATTAGATCGGGATTAGATTTTGAACAGATTTTTGTTACGAGAATTACCTTTCAACTAATAACAACAAAAATCCTCTCAAAATCAACTGTCACTTTACTTAGCAAACAAATAGAATATCAGACAGATTGACAAATTTTCCAAAAAAGCTATTTTATAGTATCTTGTATCCGTAGTGATTTATAGGTATTATAAATCCGAAAGTAACTCTGTCTATCCGTCTGTCGGCTTTACACTTCCAGTTAAAAAGCTATTATTTTAAAGTTATAAACAGACACTCCAATTTTATTTTTTTGTATAGGTATTATAACTAAGCAAAATGTAAAATAATTATAAACATGTTCTATCAGGTAGGCACTGCGCTTCGGCCGGGCTCGGTCGGCGAGAGATGTCGTACGGTGTTCCGCAGGGATCGGTCCCTGGGACCGCTACTGTGGAACATCGGTTACGCCTGGGTGCTTCGCGGTAAGCTCGCGGACGGTGCCGCCGTCACGTGTTATGCGGACGATTCGCTGGTGACGGCGTGCGGGCCTACATACCGCGAAGTGACCCTGAAGGCCACATTCGCGGTTGCCTAAGTCGTGGAGCGGATCCGGCGGCTGGGTCTCGAGGTGGCTCTGCATAAAACCCATGTCATGTTCTTTCACGGGCTTCGGAGCATACCACCGGAGGATTCCAGCCTCACAGTGGGAGACATTTCCATCGGCATCAAGCCCTAGATGAAATACCTGGGGCTCATGCTCGACGGCCGGTGGAACTTCGGGGAGCATTTCCGACGACTGGCCCCCAAATTTAAGAACACAGATGCCGCTTTGGGGCGGCTGCTGCCCAACATGAGGGGGCCGCATGACTCTTGCAGGAGACTATGCGGGAGTCGTGCGGTCCATGGCCCTATATGGGTGCCCGGTGCGGAGACCCTGACAGTCTACAATGCGCGTCTACTGGGTAGGCCGCAGCGTGCAATGGCCAGCAGGGCCATTAGGGAGTACCGCACGATATCCTTGGAGGCGGTGAGTCTCCTTGCCGGATCCCTACCGTGGAACCTGGATGCGAGAGCGGCGCGGGAGCGGGGGAGCAGGGACGGGAACCCGAATCTGAAGAAATTCGGGCAATGAGGTCCCAACTCCACCGGGACATGGTAGCTGAGTGGGAGCTACGACTTGGGCGACCAATAATCGGCGATAAGACCCATCATAGAGGAATGGCTAGAGAGGCCACACGGCAGCTTCTCGTACCGGCTGACGCAGGTGATTAACGGAGTTACCTGTGTCGGATCCGGAAGGAGCCAATGCCATCACTGTGATGCGAGCGACGACACAGAGCTGCACACGCTGACCGAGTGCTCGGCGTGGGACACGCCGAGGCGGGTCCTAGTGGCAGCTCTCGGGGTGGGTATCCTCACACTCGCCACATTGTTCACAGCGATGGTACGGTGTGCGAACGCTTGGGGTGCGGCCGCCTCCTTCTGCGAGCAAGTAATGCTCGAGAAGGAGACGGTCGGTCGAGTCCGGACTAGACTCCGGGCCCGGGAAGCCCGCGAAGACCGAAGGTGAACCGGACGTCGGAGGTCGCATAACGATTTCCGTCCTCCATGAGCGCTGGCCTGGGGGTGACCGGTGGAGCCGCCTGTCACCCTAGCAGAAGCAGGCCACAGAAGCGGCGCAAAGTGCGCCTCCCCGTACCCGGGCTAGATGGGGACACTAAGGTCCCCACAACCCGAAGGGGGCCATCTCGAATGAGATGGTCTTGGGCCTGCCGGGGTGCGAGAGATATGCTTTCGGCAATCTCACCTCCGGCAATCAAGGACCCAAGACGGCGTGCGTTTTGATCGGTTCGAGTCCGACATAATCGCTTCCACCGGCTCCGTGAGCATTTTTCGCACAATAAAAAAAAGGCCCTGCGCTTGTCTGCCACTGTGATAGAAAAAATATAAACTTATCTCCACAATACATAAAAACACAAAAAAACTTCTACATTTTTACTAGACGAAATCTTAAATGTATAAAAAATTAAATGCACTATTACTTTTTATTCCTAGTGTTATCCTATTTTGGTCTTATCAATATTTAAGCTTGTTTTTCATTAGCTTAAAATGTACTTTGTCTTATCTATATATATAAAAATCAATTGCTGTTCGTTAGTCTCGTTAAAACTCGAGAACGGCTGGACGGATTTATCTTATCTTGGTCTTGAAATGTTCGTGGAGGTCTAGGGAAGGTCTAGGAAAGGTGAGAAAAATTCGAATAATTGCCGGGAACCGACATCCACGCGGGCGGAACCGCGGGCAAAAGATAGTCCTACAATAAAATTTAATCACCACAAAAAAAAGACGATATTCCTACGACGTTTCATTCATATGACATCGTTGTCATAACCATAACAAATAGCATGTTTTATGCATCATTAGTCGTCTCCCCCTCACCTCATTTTGCACGTCTATATCGAAATCTAAGATAAATTAATATAAAAAAGTAAACAGTTACTTTAACTTTAACCAATGCGGGTGAATACATGCGCAAAAGTTGGTTTTATATTAAATTTTTGGTTTCGATCCATTTTTCTAACTGTACTTTAATATTCACGCGAGTTGACGACAGCAAAATAAAATAAAATTCAAAAATGCCAACCCGCGGTTTCCCGCAAGTTTATTGCCCGCGAGTTGATGAATGACCCGATGAATGAAAGAATGCTTTTTCTCGATCACGCTACATCGGCTGAACAGATCTCGATTGACCAACTGAATTGAATATGTTCAAAGAATTAAGATAGAACGAAATATTATTGAATTGCGATTGAAATATCAATCGAATGAAAAGAGAATCTAATTATTATTGAACTGTATTTAGGTGACACCTAAATCCTTAATCACTTCCACTTGAAGTGTCTCTTGCGCGAACTATTCAGTTTAGAAAAAAAAAATATTATAGAAACCTCAATAGCATTTTTGAAGACCATCTTTAGATGATGGATTATTATATGGATTTCATGAAAAAAAAATTTTTCGCCTTTCAGTTCTAAGTATGGGGTGTTCCCCAAAATGTATGGCTTTTGTCTATTTTTGTGTAAAATTCTTAATGCGGTTCACAGAATACATCAACTTACCAAGTTTCAACAAAATAGGCCTTATAGTTTCGGAGAAAAGTGGCTGCGGCATACAGACGGACAGACAGACAGACATGACGAATCCATAAGGGATTCGTTTTTGCCATTTGGCTACGGAACCCCAAAAACCAGCCTCTGTCACTGCTCATTTAAAGTACTGAGCCTGCAATAAATCCTGCACAGATCACACAAGAGCTATTCGACATAGTTCACCATGAATAAACAGCTGTGACGTTCGCTGTTGCATAAGTTTGTGTCCGCTACTTATTCACAATGGGAGTGTATGGCGCACAAGCCGTGGGAACCGCTATTGTAAGGACACCACTGTACTATATTGATGGGTAACTATTATAAAAGTATTACTTTACGTGAGGCCTTGGTGTGGTGACGGAGAAAGAATACAAGTATCATCACTCCATCTCATCCGAAGGGTGTCGTAAGAGGCGACTTACGAAAAAATACGCAGACGATATCATTGCGAGAGAGGGAAATCTCGAGATGAAACCCTGTATTAAAAGCCTGCCAATTTCGGGAGCGGCCTATGTCTAGCAGTGAACTACTATAGACTAATTGATTGATACTAAATGAGGCCTTAGTAGTTTTGGTTTATACTTATATACTATACTTGTGCACTGGATGCTGAAGCAACGCAAGTGGCGCCCTGGAAATACAGAATTTGAGAGTAGAAGTCCCGTTAATTCGACAGAAGAAGAAGATAGGTACTTGATAGTCCCGTTAATTCGACAGAAGAAGAAGATAGGTACTTGATAGTTGCCTTATATTTCCCTCAGATACAAACGGTGGATCATCAGACATCACCATGTCATCAGCATCAGGCATGATGGACGCTTGGCCAATATTTGACGTTAGAATGTTGTGTAATTACATTGTATATTATACGTAAACTTCAATAGCGCGATGCAGGATCTGGAGTTTTTAAGTAGGTCAGCGTGTTGTCGCTAGATGGCATTGGATGCAATACCTAAGTAATATTCTAATTTGAAACGACTTGTGATGTACCTAACTTATTTGTAAACTAAAAATAATATCTATGTCTAGGTCTAAGTGGGAATTGGACATTGCGAAAAGCAGACATTATGGAAAACAGACTATTCGAGGAACGGCCATTTCAAAATATAGGTTTTTAAAACTTTATTAGGGAAGTGGTCAATGTGATCCTAAAGGGAAACAAAACCGCAGCGAATATTCCACACAATAAATAAACTATTTATAAATAAGCTCTAATTTTCCTTGTGCACCCATATTTGTTTGTTAACCTACAGTTGCTACAGTTATGTACAAATCGATGTGATTATACAAATTAAAGCTGTCAGTCCATCGTCTGGTAGTTACAAGTAAACAAGATTAGATGAGTTTTTATTACAATAACGGGAACTGACTACGAATTATTGAACTCGGGTAAAAAATGTTAAAATAACTTTTTTTGTGAATTGAATAAGTGCTGATTTACAGCTTGAGATGTGTGCCTGCTTAGAAGATAGAAATTTGCTTTGAAGAAGCATGCTTAAACAGCCTTTCACTACTTCAAGCATAATCTAATTGTCACCTTTCGTTATCTACGCCTACCCCGACTACTTTCTGATTGATTTTCCAGGGATTGAGTGGTCAGACTGTAGTCATGGGTAGTGACAGCAGTTTACTAAAACGAAAGGAGGAAAGGAAATAAGCGGAACATGGGCTTCGAGGTGAAACCATCTGAAAAGGTTTATTCCCGTCTGCCACCCCCAAACTTGCCACCGGGGTGGTGTTTGGCACTAATTAGGTGTCGTTTACCCTTAGCCTTCGTGGTTATTTTTTTATAACGACACAATCAAGGATTTTCCACTCCGTTATAGCTTAACATATTTAGTTAATTTAATTCACATTACGTCCTACAGGATATGAGAATAGACTCTATAACTATGAAGGGGGCGGATGAAACTAATTATGTGCCATTGACCACCGGGGTGGTAAACGACACCTAATTAGTGCCAAACACCACCCCGGTGGCAAGTCTAGAGGTGGCAGATGGGAAACCTCTGAAAATAACAGGAACAACGCTAGGTTTCTCTATCATCAGCACACCTACGTATACGAAGCCGCCGGTTCAAAGAGTCCTTCAATTTAATATTGTTTATTAAAAACCGCACACGGAGCAAAAGAGAAGTCCAACATTCAGATAAAATGAAAGGCATCGGAACAATATTGTCGCTTCTTCAGATGCAAAGTCGCCAACGCGCGGCCTCAACAGGCAATACAATTGAATACAAATGGAGCTTAGAAACGTAAGGTACATTGAAGGTAGCAAATTGGACTATACAAGCATGATTGTGTTGTACTTGGAAGTGTTTTAGAAAAATATTCTGGATAGAACGCGTGGGTTACACAGAGGCATTTTAGATAAATATATTTTCTTTAGACCGCACAGTATAAGAGGAGCACTCGTTGCTTAAATTGCGGCTCTTACGATATTTCTCCATCTTATTTGTGGAACTACGTGTACATTAAGTCTAGTCTGTCTAAGCCATTATCATCAAACTCCTGACCTTATTCCTTATTTATTTGGTATCAGCGCAACATGTGTACTTTTTCTATTCATCTCTGGTTGACATCACCTTTTACACAGTCTTCCTAGCCGTATCACCTTCTACACAGTCCATTCATCTACTCTTAAGTCTGCGTCTCCACTCGTAACCATCCACTTCCATTCCCCTCTCTCGCAATGACATCGTCTACATAATTTTCCGTTAGTCTCCTCTTACGACACCCTTCGGATGAGATGGGGTTGTGGTATTCTTTCGCCGTCACCATACGGAATACTTAGTAAATACACGGTTTACAATAGCACACTATGTATTACTTTGTCTTCCAAAAATGTCGTCCACAATGGGGACCATAAACAACCTGACCTCAACATCTTATTAATAAAAGGATGGTACTTAGTAACAATGTAGATGGCGAGGGGCCCTGACCGCCAAGTGCCGCCAATGATATCATCAGCGTAACTCGGTTAGGTAATGGTGTAATGAATTCAGCCCTATCTGACTCAGCTGGCGCTTGACATTAACATTTTGTATAATGTAAGTCTAATGAGACACGCTTTTATTAGCTTCACCTGTAACTATGTATGTAAGAAAATTTTGGAATCTTAATTTGACCCCATTCCCGGTCTTCGATTAGGATGAAATTTAAAAAAAAATGTCACGTGACTTAAATTCAAATTTTAGTGCATGTTTTTTAGTTTTTTAAACTATTATATTCATTTTCTTTTGCTTTGAAGGAGCTCATCTTCTACAAAGTAATTCCTAAGTTGCGTCCAAAGTTTTCACTTCGAGCCCCGGGTACGCTTATCGTTTTTGACTGGTATGTTGGCTTTTTATGAAGCGACTGTCGCCTGAGCTCCGATCCTGAGTGTTTCTATTCCGTACCCACAACACTTTTGTGGGTACTGAATGGAAACACTCAGGACCCACGACCTCTTTGCAAGAACCGCGCCCATTGTTTAGCAGGTGCGCCAACTAACAGATGAGATTGGCTTGGGCCGCAACGGTGTTGTCAGAGCCATGTACACCTCTGTCCACTTCCATATGTCATGTGTCTAAATGCGAAAGGAAACTACCTACATTTCGTTAACAATTGCTGTTTTCGGGCCAGGATATAGTCGTGTCCTAAGGTCTAATACGTCTGCCTATGCTTCTAACAACATGCCTTCAGGTAACTCAAATTCCTTTACCTCGCCCAATTATAGATTTCCTCAAATAAAATGATTCAGTACTACAAATAGAAATACTACGAACACAAGTGAATCAAAATACTAAATATCGCTATAAAATATCAATATTTGTTCAACTAAATCGATATAGTGCAATAAAGTAGTCGATATCTAAACATATCGATGCTATTCCAAGTAGTTTGTAACAAATCGAGTTCTTGTGATTCAATGCTGGCCGAATGCCAAGGTACGATTGCCTAAGTTTCGACTGAAGACTAAACGTCTAGGCGTAACATGCTACTTAACATTACAAATGATTGGTGTATATTTTAAGCTATTCATTATAGAGGTATTAGCTGTTGCTCGCGGCTCCGCCGAATTCTTATCCCGATACCTATATGAATTTATACCCAATAATAAGTCTGTGTGTTATTTCGGGTTATAACCTATCCCAGTACCAAATTTTGCAGCCAGTGAGATTTGGATAACAAACATCGAAACGTCTTCTTAAACCTCCACATTTATAATACTAGCAGGACGTACTTAGGCACGCGTCTTGCCGGTAATTTGCACAATTTTTTACCTAGTTTGATGCTAACTTAATATTTAGTTTAAAGTTTGATAGCAAATCCTGAAAAACATCAAAGTTAACTAGTAAAGAAGACTCGAACCCTTGTAAAGAGCATAAGGAGCGTAGGTGATAGATATATCTGACAGCCTCTGTGGCGTGGCGGTAGTGAACGCGATTGCTACGCAGGAGGCGCGGGTACGATCCCCGCTCGGTGCAAATATTTGTATGCATGAATATGGCTATTTGCATTCGTCTGGGTTTTTCTATGTATATTATGTAGGTATATATTTACAAAAAAAAAAGTATGTACCTAAGTATGTTTATCCGCATTCTAGATTCCATAACACAAGCTTGTTAAGCTCACCATGGGTCTAGATAGCGTTGTATAGAATGTGGAATAATGGATCTCTTCCCCTAGATCGCAAACCTTAACCTAACCTAACCAGCAAATGTAAGTCGGTACACCTGCTGAATAAGCAAGCTGAAGTGGCAGTGGGCTGGCCACATCTGCCGAAGAACCGACAGCTGTTGGAGCAAACGAGTCCTAGAGTGGGGACCTCTCCACCACCTTTTTACCTATAAGGAATTTAGGACACCCCCTAGCCAGATGGATCAACGACCCGAAAAAGGTGGCTGAGACAGACCTCTCCACTACCTTTTTACCTAAAAGGAATTTAGGACACCCCCTAGCCAGATGGATCGACGACCCGAAAAAGGTGGCTGAGACAGACCTCTCCACTACCTTTTTACCTATAAGGAATTTAGGACACCCCCTAGCCAGATGGATCAACGACCCGAAAAAGGTGGCTGAGACAGACCTCTCCACTACCTTTTTACCTAAAAGGAATTTAGGACACCCCCTAGCCAGATGGATCGACGACCCGAAAAAGGTGGCTGAGACAGACCTCTCCACTACCTTTTTACCTATAAGGAATTTAGGACACCCCCTAGCCAGATGGATCAACGACCCGAAAAAGGTGGCTGAGACAGACCTCTCCACTACCTTTTTACCTAAAAGGAATTTAGGACACCCCCTAGCCAGATGGATCGACGACCCGAAAAAGGTGGCTGAGACAGACCTCTCCACTACCTTTTTACCTAAAAGGAATTTAGGACACCCCCTAGCCAGATGGATCGACGACCCGAAAAAGGTGTCTGACACAGACCCCTCCACTACCTTTTTACCTAAAAGGAATTTAGGACACCCCCTAGCCAGATGGATCGACGACCCGAAAAAGGTGGCTGAGACAGACCTCTCCACTACCTTTTTACCTATAAGGAATTTATTTTCTTTAGGATGTAAATCTGAGCTAGATTATATTATCAATCAATCAATCATTCGGCATCAGTTCACTGTTTAACAACAAACCCAATGTACGCCATCTAAAATTAAGTTGTAACTTAGGTTGACGTGCGACAAATTTTTAAAAGCATTTAATTTTATACATTTTAGTTATGATATGGATACTATAGATAACGGTTCTACCACCCTTAGTATAAGCTGACAACGTCTACAACCGCCTTAGCTTATTCAGCAAGAATAATATTCCCTATCTTGCTTGAAGTCGCTTAAAATCTCAATATCAAACATAAAATATTCAAACGAGCCATATAACATGATACGAACAAACTCCAAAGGACTTCCTTTATATTTCCCAGTAACTCCCACGAGCTCATTCAAACTCATCAAAGCTTCCCAGAGGAATCACGGTTAATGGAGTACTGGAACTACCGCATAGCGATCTGCTTTCATGTTGCTATAAAAGTCTCTATGTAAACTATATCGAAGTACATAAAACAGGAATTACACATCAAAATATGTGGTATCACACATCAAAAGAGCACTATAAGATCTTAACAACCGCAGTAATTAATGCTCAAGCGCAATGTTTGAGCTGTAACTATGTTGCCGTTACACTTTACAGACATGGAAAAGAGGAGCAGGAGAGCGGGGCCTCAAACTGTAAATCTAAATATCCCATGCCTCGACCCATGGATCTTGTTAAGGAATTATACCTACACCCCCCATCTATGACACTAGTATATATAAATAAGTGATAACTTTCAACGGAACTGAAGTCTCAGACTGAATACCAGTTCACGTTCAAGAATCGTCTGAGTTGCCTCAATTAGCGAGAATATAATACTTTTGAGCGTGCCCCGTGGTTGCCGCCGCCGATTAGAAAGTTGTTTGGATAAATAATTGGGAACTTTGTACCTACACAAGTACCGCCAGGAAGAAAAGTTGCTGAACATTAACAACTTTACAAACTTCGACCAAAGCTCCCTTAAAAACCACCTCCTAAAAGTTGAAAATATAATGGAGTTTGCCTTTTAACTTTTGATAGAGCTAGCTGCTACGATGTCACACACACATACACACACGCACGCACGCATACACGCACACACGCGCGCGTACACACACACACTCACACGCACACGTCAAACTCATATCATCCCGTCGTTGTGAGACGGCAATGTGCTCGCTTTTTGCCGTGGGACCGAAAATTATAGATGGCGAAATGTGGGCGCTAATACACTTGTGTCTAACCATTCGGAGACTTAGAGGCGTAAATATAAACTATTTCTTTCAATGTTTACTTTGTTTAACAAAACGCAAATTAAAATTAACCCCTTAGTGCATGAATTATGAAGGAGATGAAAAAAAAATTTTTTTTTTGCACATATGTCTTTATTTTACCTTACATAATGAGATCAAAGTGAGAAAAAAAATTATTTGCTTATATAATAAAAGTTTTTTAATGACGCCATATATGGCTTCGTATGCAGTCTGACCAATGCAGCAATGGTTGGTCGGTCATATATGGCTTCGTATGCAGTTGGGGAAAAATATGCTTATGCTACATGAAATTCTTTATAACAGTTTCGTTTGTCGTTGTAACATAAGTACACATTACATTTTTCACATAATGTGAAGGAACGAAATTTGGAACAATATTGGCATAGTTGACGGGTATTTTTTTTCCAAATTGGGTAATGGCTAATCCCATCAGAGCGTACAGAATCCAACGGAAGATCCTGATGTCTGGCAGGAGTTTTTCGTGGCTTTTTCGCAGGTACTGGCGAGTCGGGTACATTGAGGGGAGTACCACCCCGGCTTGATGTCGGAGTTCCCAAGATGCTGGAGGGACGGCCACGTTTTTTGACCATAAGAGCTTTTCCTGTCTTTCGCATGTGTTCTGAAATCGCTAGCTTAAAATCAAATAGAGGCATATAGGATGAGTCTGTATTTATTCGGCGCCACAACAACCAAGAGTTTACAATGGGCATGTCCAGCATGTGAAAAAAAATCCTTTTGTACCACTGACGAGACCGCAAATGGATTCTGTAATAGCCCAGAATGGAGTCAAGTAAATCGACTCCTCCCATATGTTGATTATAAATATCGACGGCTTGGGGAGAAGGAATATCAATATATTTTTTTTCCTGTCGAGCATAACGCCGTTTTGTTGTGGTTGGCTCGCTTCCGACGTAAGCAGAAAGAAGATTGACGTTCTTGTTGTCGAACCAGGAAACCAGACTTAACTTTACTTTATTTATGACTGCTACCTTTTCTGCCATGCTTCCACGACCACGCTTCTTGAGTTCCTTTTCTGTAGGCATATTTGAGTTCGGCACACGATTGAGTCGCACGGTTCCTAAGGGTAGCAAACCGTTCTGGAAAAGATATACTTGAAGATTTGGGCTATTGAACCAGTTATCGAAACAAATCTTGTAATTCTTATGTCGTGGAACTGTAGATGTCAACCGAGTTACCACATTTGAGCTTACACCAAGATCTGGCGCATCTGAAGGGTAGGAATTGCTTTGATCTCCAGCAAAGATATCGAAATCATAACTAAAGCCGCTAACCCCGCTCAGAACTAGGTTTTTGTAACCCCATTTGTGAGGTTTAGCTGGGTTATACTGCTTCAATTCATGACGACACTTGGTAGGAATTATTTGCTCGTCAACGGCTAAATACTCTTCTTTTGGGACTAGCATCAAACGCGCTCGAATCATGTCCAGCAAAGGCCGAATTTTAAACAATTTATCATGGCCATCTTGTCCAAGAGGTACAAAAGTTTCATTATTATTAAAATGTAAAAATCTTTTGATAGATTCGAATCTGTTACACGTCATTATTTCATAAACCTGCGACTGCCCTACTTCTTTTGACCAATACTTCCTAGTTGACGGTAACTTCACACAAGACATAAAAATGATGATACCAATAAACTTTTCTATTTCTTCTTTCGTAATCATTGCTGGTTTGTTAATATTATCTTAAATAGATTTGAGGTTAGATTGCTCAGTTATAAAGTTAATCATATCAGCTGTAAACAAAAACTCGAAGACTTCTGCAGGGGAACTCAGTTTTTTTATACTGTCAGGTAAATCTGTGTTACCCGTAAATTTAAAATTATTGGCATCGTAAGCTGGCATTTTTCCGTTTTTCCAGTTGACCTTTGTTTTTGTAGCTTTTCCTTTGGATTTAGAGGTAGATGCAGACTGTAAACTACTCAAAGGCACGTCATCTTCTTCAGAAAAATCAGAATCCGACTCAGGTATGATAATATGTCTTCTAGGGGGTACAAGAGTTGATTTTGTAAAACAATTTTCATCACAATCGGAATCAATGTCATCTTCACTCTCATTTCCATCACCAGGTATAGTGTTAACATGCTTATAATAGCCATAAAAGCGGGCGGGATCCATTTCTGAAAAAGCAAAAATAGCACTCTGTAATGCATACCAAGCCAAATATGGCGGCGATCAATTAGTGTGAAATGCATACGAAGCCAAATATGGCAGGTTAGAAAAAGCGCAACAAATCATATGAAGATAGCAAAAAACCAAAAAAATTAATGTTTACCCTTATTTTAGAAAGTTAAAAGAATGTAGTAATATTTTTTTCATGAGTGTACTCACCTTTTTAGTATTTATTTCTCAATTACAAAATGACACTTTTTATCGCACACCAACACCGTCGTACGCGCTCAACATAACCTACAATATATTTGACAGATGACACTTGTCATGTGCAAATTAATTACGTTCCGTTTCACTATGAAATTCTGGTTCAGATGTAAGTTTGGTTCTTAAGGTACAGTTTATAGTTAGCCTATAAAAAAATCTAAAACTTTGTCATCCAAATATGGCTTGGTATGCGGTAAGGGGTTAAATCAATCAACCCCTGCCTTCTTTCATTAGTGAAACAATACTTTTTAATCAACGGATTCCGATCGGTCCATTTAGCGGAGGCGCCTGATACGCGTTCGCTCAGCGGATGAGCTTTTATCTCATTAACTGACAACGGCTTTGCTAAGTGCGCTTCTGACGTAATCATCGACACCTCGGGATAACGATGTTGGATAACTGGATAGGTGGCTAATAGAGTTTAAGTTACAGAAGCACAGCCGGGATGCTAAGGAAGCTATGTATATTTGTATAAGCTAAGCTACCTTACACTCAGACGCATGAAGAACTGAGACGGGGTGCTGTTTTAGCCGGTACAAGTCCGACATAGGGATCGGTAAGTTATCCGAGGGGATTTGCGCACAAAAAGAGATTGCATGAATACTTTTTAAACCTTTTCGGTGTGACAGTGAAATTGATGGAATGTGTACTGTACAACAATGAATATCAGCGAATGAATACTGAATTAATGACAAAGAAATGGCAATTCACTGCCTTCAGATAATAAACTCAGTTATTTTGCTCCTACTCCTTATTAATGTTGTAGAGGAGAACCCAGGATAAGTTTTTAGAATCCTGGATTAGATTCCTGATCGGGCAATCGATCGAATTGCATTTTTATGTCAAATTTTTTTTAATAACAGTTCATAGCAGTCGCCGTTAAAGACGGATATAAAGAAAAGGGAAATTTGAAGTGATTCAGTTGTGACTCAATAGCTCAGTTGGAAGACCATTCCCTCTGTAAGGGAAAGGTCGTGGGTTCAAGTCCCACTTGAGTCCTTCTTTTCCCAATGTATTTCGAGTTCATAGCAGTTGACCTTGTTGACAACAATGGACTCCCACCCTGTAACCAAGCCCACCTGTCGAAGTATAGAGGTGTTTAATTCACACACCTACCTACCGTATATTATTTATTATACCCATAAGTATATATCAATAAATAATAACCTAACAGTATTTGTATTGAACTTAATAATGAGTAATGACCCTTGCAAGTAGAAAGGAGTACTTGATACTTAATGTTACTAAAACCAGACGTGCGAGGCGTTGACCTCACAAAACATCTGTATAGACAATACGACTGTTCTAGATAGGCGAATTGTGTTTACTCGGACTTAAGTAGGAAGTAGTTCTAAGAGGTATAATAAAGTCGGAGTAGGCTGCTTAACATTCAAATAGAACTGCTACAAAGTTATGGTATGACGGTGTTGATGCAGGTACCTATAAATTTTGGCGACGAACTCACAGGTCTACACCGGAAGAAAAGTTGTAGATTCGTCCCCTATATAGGTGCCCTTAGGCCCCTTGGCCCCCGGAGACCAGTTTGTCATGTTTGCTTGGGTTATTCCCAGAGGTCCACGATTCTTTTCATCTAGGCCGTCAATTAAATATGAAGAAAGAAAGGGAAACCCGAAAGAAAGCATACTCCAAACCCCGAAGTGTAACCTTCAGATGCAACCGGGCTCACTAGGACCTGCATAACTGTATCTACCAATAATTTCTCTAAGCTTTTCGTAGTAAATCTTCACGCATCATCATCTACCTGCCTTTCTCTTAGTTATTGGGGTTTGACACAATCATTCTCCACCATACATTCCTGTCAGATGTCATTTCTTAAGTCATTCCCTTTTTTGCCATATCCTCGTTCAAGCATCTATCTTTTCTATCTACTCCTAAAGTCATCGTATGGCTATAAAACTGTCAATAGTTAATAGAGGATCAAAGGTGAAAGAGATACATATTACACAAACGAGAAAATAATTAAATGTCTTTAGTTCATGCCCTTCAGTGCATAAACAACTTCATTTATTCTGATATAACATTGTAGCACCACCCACAGAATATCCCAGCCAATTTCTAGCCAAATTGCTCCTTTAGACATTCGCTCATAATATGATTACTTTATGCCCGGTACCTCCCGGTCGTAGGCGACGAGACTGTGGCGTGAAGCGAGAGGCGCCGGCATGGCGTCACCAGGGAACCACTTAGCCTTTTATTAGTTAATTTAGTGCCTGAGTACCCTATTTATGTGATATAACTCCGAGCTGGAGACTATTGTATTTGAATAAGTTGAATGGAGATGTGTATTGTAAAATAAAATAAGATATCGAATTGTGCAGAGCGTGTTTCTACTCGCTACGATCCTGACTAACCAAATATTGTAGGAAATGCTTTCTTTCCATTGCAAGTAAGTTTAATCTTTGTTCGTAACCCGGTTGCAGTTAAGGAAAAGGTTATCTTGGTTCGCAACTGGTTACGAAAAAGGAAATACATAGTTGTGTGTGTTTTTTTGTCACAACTCTCTGTTCTTATAGGGTCGGCCTGCACGAGTGTGATTCTCTGTTGCACACGTCCATAGTTCACGGTAACACTTTCCATCAGGTGGGCCGTGAGCTTGTCCGCCACCTAAGTGGTATAAAAAAGTTATCAATCTTTCATCCATACTCTCCACATCCCTCTCAGGGAAGCTTTTTTTTTTAATTTCTACATAACAAACTTACATGTTTTTTTTTAGTTTCTACTTGTTCTTCCATATCGCCATGACTCACCCTCTCATCCATATTTTTCACAAGTAGGTAGCTATATCTTCGTATGAATTACGAGGATTATATCGCCGTTAAATGATTTATACGATGTTATATAAATAATGTTATTGATTCATCTGACCACGTGCGCTTACGCACGTACCACTGTGTTACTATAAAAATACTACTGAGTTACTGCTTATACTGTGAGTCAAGTATCCGATTTAGAACATTTTGGTACCTTTATTAAAGTAGACGCTTCAAGAATTTTATATTTCGCGAATATTTTGGAATAAAAAGCCCCGGCACTCCCCATCCTTACTTTAACTTCCATAACTTTTAAACGACTCAACCGATTTTCATCAAACATGTCTAAGAACACTTGCACTTAAGTCACCTTTAATACAAAAAAAAACTAAATTGAAATCGCTTATTCCGTCCGGGAGCTATGATGAGCCACAGACAGAGAGACACGTCAAACTTATAATACCTCTCTCTTTGTGCCGGGGGTTAAAAATCTGAAAAAGTCTAATTTGTATCGGTTATCCAATACATCAGGAAAAGCTAGTAAAAGTTAAAGCTACTCGCTTAGTAGTTTGAAGTAATTGAAAAATACAGGCAATTCACTTTCCTACTTAAAGCGAGAGACCCTCGCTTTCGCAAAATAGGTAAACTTTATACAAAAGAGAGAAAGCAAGCCAGACACAAACCAATAGTGCCTGTTCATTAGAAGTTTATACACGCTACAACAGCCTTAATTATCTTTAAACTGATAAACAACGTAATTAACATCCTTACGCCAAACATCAACTTAGAAGCAATGTTCCAATTGTACGAAGAATGTTCAATTAATGCTTTTAATGGCTGAATCTGTTCCACTGTGGAGAAGGAACTCTATGGTACAAAATTCTTTACACTAATATTATAAAATGCGACAGTAACTCTGTCTGTCTGTATGTATGTTACGCTTTCATGCCTAAACCACTGAACCGATTTTGATGAAATTTGGTATAAGGGTAGATTAGACCCTGAGAAAGGACATACTTGGGCTATGTTTGGTCGCGATAACCGACATTCACGCGGGCGGAGCCACGGGCAAAAGCTAGTATTACATATTTTATTAATAATTACTATATTATTAATAGACAAATAGATAGTAGGTATATATACACTACTGTCGCTTATTTGGTTAAGGAATCGAATTAACGATCTAGCCGTCCCAGGATCGAATCCTGGTCTCAGCGGGGCGTGAGGGATATGCCACCATGGTCTCCTCACCCCCGGCAAATTGATGGCCCAAGACAAAGTGCGGTTTTAGTCGGATCGAGTCCGACACAACCACCCCCGCCGCCTCCGACGACAACGGGATCCTAAATATTGCATTATCGATGTGAAGCCACTCCTAACACAAGCAATTTAGCTTAGTTGGGGGAGTTAACCAGCATACCAATTTAGTTGGAAATAGGCTCAGAAGACATACCTAGTTTGATTCATATCTTGGATCTAAATCGCCAGAAATAAAAAGCTCTCGCGCGCGGATTGTATTGTAATCTATGCTTGGTGAATTTGAGCTCGTCTACCGCAGTAGCACCGCGCTATATAAGTATTCAAAATACATTGAAGAAATGTGTACTGCGCGTATAATATAGAGCCTATTATGAGCACATTTTAGGTCCAAGATAGGTGTATGAATCAAGCTGTAATAGAGGGGGTTAACAAGAATACTAATAAAGTAAAGCCAACAACAATCGAGAGAAAAAAGGTAAACAAAGTTTCTGCGGTTCCAAACATTTTTATTTGAATATTATTACGTATCACTTCAGGTGCATTCCAGACAAGAATGAAATTGCTCATAAGATAGCGGATCTGACAGTTTAGAACCGCTGGCTATGCTGACAGCTTTCCTGTACTACGAAACACGCAACGACAGCTGTGGTTCGGTCATTGTCGCGAACGTGTGACAGGTGCGACAAGGATAGAGAAAATAATCACTATACTCCGTCCATCATATTATTGTATTTTAGACAGATGGAAGTAGTGATTGCATGAAAATTTAAAATATCGACAAAGTTAAAAACCTCGATTAAAAAAATAATTAATCAATAAATGAAAATATTATGATAAATATATGATTCGTGTCTATATCTACAATTTACAAATGTATTATAAAATGATTGGGGACCATAACGCACACGCTAATCTCCAAATCAAAACAACTAACTAACGTGACGTTGTCAATGAAAAATGACGTATTGGCGCCTAATTTTTGTTAGAATTTTCAGGTGTTGACTCTAGAATAAAGTTATACCGAACACTGTCATAGAGCTGTCTAAAATACAATAATATAATGGACGGAGTATAGTTATTGCAACATAATTGAGTAATAATGGTCGATTTGTTTACCTTTTTAATCTCGTCTCGTTGGCTTTACTTTATTATTTTCTGTTAGTAGCATTCTTTCAAAACATTATAACTTTTGTAGCCTAACAATAGAATTATTTTCCTTCCAATCTACTTAAAATACACACCAAACACAAATCACAGCGCTCGAGCACACTCGAGCATCGGTTTCCACTTCAAACGTATCAACATCAATGGCCGAACGGTCAAAACCATGTCTCAATAAATCTCGAAGCCGGCTGATACGCCGGTGCGCGTGATACGGTCACTGGTGATTTATAACACCCTAATGTTGTACAAGCTTCGCTAACAAGACTTTTAGGAGATACAGATGAGAGACTATTGTTTAGTAGAGATCTTCCTAGGTGGTATTTTGTGGGTGTAGTTAAAAACATACATACATATAATCACGCCTTTACCCCGGAGGGTTAGGCAGAGGTGAATTAACACCCACATTTCACCAATGTATTCGGTCCCACGTAATGGGGGGTGAGCCTATTGCCATATTCCTGGCACTATTGTTGACTCGAGCCATGCATATGAGGCTAAGTCTGGGCTGGATATATCTGTCTGATGTTAAACAGCCCTATCCCTTAGTCTCCTTGTACGACACCGCATGGGAAGAGATGGGGTGGCCCAAATTCTACTCTGCCAGGAACCACGCGACTTTAGGTTAAAATTTAAGTTAAAATAATCGTGGAAATTCATGAGCTAAGCAGATATATGTTAACTAATGTATGATAATCATATACTCGAGAAACCATTGCACCCATATTCCCGGCATTAAGAGAAACTGCACGAAAAACCAATTACAAAATCAATACATGCTGGGATAGGGTGGTAATTCCCTTAGTCAGTTTATTTTCTTTGGAAAAGCCACGGCTCTAGCGTCAAAAGTAATAAAACCTAATCAAATAATAATACCACATCTGTTACTAGGATATAAATAAGTTAGGTTGAATATAAAAACTGCCTTAGATGGAAGCAGACGGATCCTCGGCGCCAGACGGCTGCCTCGTTACCGTTTGTCGTTCACGCTCGTATTTACTAGTATTTCTACGTCTGTAGTATTTGTATTAAGAGAATACGGAAAATATAATATCATGGATCATGAAATTATTGAAAATGTACACATTTTTATGGCTTTAAGCATGAAGAAGGAACTTAATCATATTCTGTCCTCTGTGGCTTTAAAAGTTGACGATAACACACGACCTATATACATAAACACATCAAAAAAAGTTTGCGATCACTTTGAAAAACTGAAATCTTTTTTGTTACTGTAGATTATATTATGACTTTTTCTTCTTTTTAGATTCTTTATTTAAAAATAAAGAATTAGAACACAAAACAATGACACCGTTCAATTGTTTTTTCTTACAAAAAGGCTTTCAGTCCTAGCTTACGCTCATTCAGAAATCTGATTTAGTGAATTATAACCGATTCAAGATATTTTTCGCGGAAAGTAGTGATAGAAAAAATGCAAAGAGGACTATCAGAGGTTTTACGAGCTAAAATAGTAACTTTGATGGAAAAAGGATACACCACGAGAGTAATAGCACGCAGACTTGCTATATCCCAATCCTGTGTCGTGGCTACGTTGCAGAGGTACCACGGAATGGAGAATTTAGCTGACCGACCCCGCAGCGGTCGCCCAACTGTTTTGACAGCTGCCCAAAAGCGCTATATTAGATTGCTGGCAGCCCGTGATCCCACAATCAACGCCACTAAAATAAAAGCAGAAGTCAGGGCCGCCTCTGGGCTTAAAGTTAGCACGCAGACCGTTCGCAATTGCTTGCACCAGGCTGGATTACGAGCACGGAGGTCATGGCGAGCTCCGCTCAATTCCCGGCAACGTCAACAACGAAGATTGCAGTGGGCTAGACTTCGGCAAAATGAAGAAGGTGAGGAAGAAAACATTTGGCAAAACTGTCTCTTCGTTGACGAATCCAGAATCTCCACTCATCCAGATAACCGACGTGTCCGTGTCTGGAGAAGACCAGGCGACCGTAAAAGACAAAGAACTGGCACTGGAACAGTTCAACAAGGCGGAAAATCGGTGTCTTTTTGGGGTGGCATTATGATTGGAGCTAGAACGCCTTTGATCACGTATCGGGGCTTCATGACAGCAGACATGTACAAAGCAGTTGCTATTGATGATATCGTCAAACCATTCCGAGTAAACCATGGGCACCAATTTGTACTGGTCGATGATAATGCGCCCGCACATCGAGTTCAACGAGTCAATGCTGCTTTTCAAGAATACGATATCACACGATTAGACTGGCCTGCCGGCTTGCCCGACTTAAACCCAATAGAGCACGCGTGGGATGCTCTTAAACGAGCTGTATGGAACCGTGAGCCACATCCCCAGACAGTTCCAGAGCTCAGGGAAGCCGCTATTAAAGAATGGGATAGGTTACCCCAGGAAATGCTGGATAACATGATCCTCAGCATGCCCAGGAGGATCTCCGCATGTGTTCGAGCCAGGGGAGGAGTTATTTTATATTGAATTTACACCTTTTAATAATAAATTGTAGGTTAAGTTTAATTAAACAGTCTTTTTCTTTCTATGAAATTTCTATCACAATTGCATTATGATTAATGGCTCAACTTTTTTAAATAAATAATAAAAAATAGTTTTATATTTTAATTTCGAACAGGGTATTCCTATTTAAAGAAAGCATACAACATAGATTTTTTCTTCATACAGTTAAATTTAAAGAATTCTAGGAGCTTATGCCATTGATCGCAAACTTTTTTTGATGTGTGTATATACAGGGTGAATTTGTGAACTGGGTGACAGGATAGGATAGGGGACTCTTTTATCCCCACTTAGCCTCTCTCTTGGGCCATTGTGCCTAGAGAGTACTAGCTAGAGCAGCCAGGCTAGCTCCGCCCAAAAACGCAGAAGCTTACTAGGGGCTTCACAGGCTTCACGGAGCGGCTTCGTTGTGCCGAGGATCAGGGATCGTTGGGTGGCCACTGCCTTGCATTAACTGGGTGGTCCACACCCAGTTGAAAAGTTCCAAATCCGAAACTATGAGTACGAATTTAAAGAAAACTAAAACTGCATCATTGCATAAAAAACATATTTCTAGCCAAGAACCATAACCAATGATTTTGAAAAGAAAAAAAAAAGTTTTATTGTGCCATTCTATATTGTCGCTAATACGAGTACGAAACGAATTCGGGGAACTAATCATACGGCAGACCTAAGGAAAAATCTCATCAACTTTCCAGAGACGTATATTATGTCTGGATTATTGCGACAAACATGACCAAACCTCGCTAATATCCCTTTTCTCAAAAATAAACCTTTCACCGCAAAGCCGGAAAATAAAAACTCAAACGCAAACCCGACAGCCCCTTCCTGTGCAACCGTACCGTATAAGGCTCTGTATACATTATAGTACAGTTCTCGTTCCGGCCACACTTCGGTTAAAATATTCATTCGTGACTTCGTAAGTAACAACGAAACTATTATAGAAGTTGCAAACATTCGAGAGGTGAAACGAGCTAGCAGCTCTACCACGTTTAATTTATTTATTTAACAATTTGAAACTTCCTGACAGTCATAACCTGGAATTCATCAAGTCACGAGTGAATTTTGCTTCTGGGTAAAAGCGTTCCATCGTCGACTGGTCTAATGAAACGTGGTGAAACGGTGGTCTTTATTTTAAATAATGATTAAAAAAACATGCAGGGGCAGTATTTGGGGACTGCCGATAGAAGTGAAAACTCAACTTGTGACGTGTTCAATGACACTCCAATCGTTAGGTGAAGATGACGATCACGTGTAAAGTGCTCAACAAATCTGCACTTCAAAATCACTTTAAAGTCGTATTAACAATCGGAGTTCCTCCAGTTTCTTTTCATATTTGCACAGACCGGACCGGTTTCGGTTCGTACAAATTGACGGCGCAGACAATAATGTAGACGGAGGTTAATCCTCGATCGAAGTGCACAGACGAACGGCTGCCAGTCGCGACGAATACATTATTCACGCCAGCTACAATGTAGGGGCTCAGACAGTGTTGACGCACCACTGCCACCGCTATAGCACTAGATATGAACGAGTAAAGATGCAGAATATTTGATGTAGGGTAAGCCGTCTCATTCTACATGTATTGGTTGTAACCCACGCGGTTCTGAATATGTAAATTCTAAATTCATATCTTAGTGTTAGACAATGGAAAATAGGTAAGTTTTCTGATGTTTCCACATTTGTTTTGTACCAGTCGAGTCGTCTGAAACATTACCAGTATAAATGTTGGACAGAATATACTTTCTAATATACCATCGAGCAAAACTTTAACAAAATCGATTCTACTGTCTAGTAATCAAACGTAACAAACTGTGAATTTACACATTTTTCATATTAGGTAAGTGTACACATAAATCAAAAGACAAAACTTTCATTATCAATTCAGGTCTTCCAAAAAATACACTGTATATTTCATTCGACAAAACGCCAGCCTTGCCCCAAAGCTACGGTGAATTGCGTATACAAACGGCATGAGCTTTGCTCGCCGCGGCACCCAATGTTTTGACCCCATTACCATGTCTGCACGCGACCGAGTGTCACGGAAGAGAGGCACAATTGGCAACGTTCTTTGGTTCTATCCGAGATTATTGTTACTTCATCAGCTGCCCAACGCTCTGCTGCATCCAAAGCTTTACACTTTGGATCACGGAGTGCACACACTTTCCGTGGTCTAAGCAAGCGTACACCATCTGAAGACCTGAGAATGAGGCTAAAATTGGCAGCAAAAATCAATACAAGCAGCAGTAATATTAAAATGTTGACGGTGTAAACTTCTGTAAATTGTCTGAGACCTTCTTGTAATGCAATTATGTGTTTGGTTGCTATAATTATGTTGCTAATCATGGCAGCCGATTTTGGCTGATACAATTTTGGGTGTCAATTTCTGCCTCATGACCTGAGACGGTGTGCGCTTTTATTCGATTCGAGTCCGACATAGGATGGACATAGAAGGAGGATGAGGGAGAAATTGGCCGCCCTCGCTCCGATATCCGAGAGAATTTATACACGGAAAAAGATGTCCAACCACTATCTTTTTCTAGTGAGCCTTATCCAGTGGGATCGGGGTTCCAAGGAGAGAAAACTTCGACTGATTCACAGAAAGTAGCTCTTATTCTATGTGTGCCATATTTCAGTTAAATCGGACAAACTGCTTCTGCCTAGGAAGCTTAATACTACTACTACAAGACTCACTCTCGCATAACAATATTAAAATCATGATATTATAAGTTACAACAAAATCGGCAATAGTTTAACGTGTATGGCAATTAACGAAATAGAAAAATTTATATCGCGTCACTAAAACGACGTCACGCTGGCAAGGGTAGGGAATAGGGCAGCACCCTCCTTATTACAGTCCCAATTTTGTTGCAGTTTATGGGGAAACCCAATTTTAGTATCAGACAGTTTTATGGGCTTTTGGTGGTAATAAAACTTAAATATTATTGTGTTTCTGTATGTGCGTTTTATATGGCTTAGGAATAGAGAAACAGAGCTTCTTGTGATACTTGTGGTAAGTAGAATTGAAAATATATGAGAATGCTTGCATTCTTTCTTACTTTCTTTCGATTCAACGAAAAAAGCTGAAACTTGTACTTCAGCACTATTGACGCTCTTCAAAATAGCGTTTTTATACAGGACGACTCGTCATAATAAATTCATCTTGCTAGATAGTAAGAAGCTTTAAGTAAAGCCTAAAGAATACAAGCCGAATAGAAGCCAAGAATTGTGAAATAATACAACATTGTAGAAGGATGGAAATACGTGTGTTGGTACATGGGACGGTAATGGTACTAATGGTTCTGTGTGAGCTCCTCAGAAGAATATTAATAGAAGGAATATAAGAATATTACTATAAAGAGAAGATAAATTTGATGTGATTCAGGTGTGGCTCAATAGCTCAGTTGGAAGACCATTCCCCCTGTAAGGGAAAGGTCGTGGGTTCAAGTCCCACTTGAGCGCTTCTTTTTCCCGATGTATTTCGAATTTAAAAAGTTAGCATAGTAATGCTAAAAAATTCTTTACATAAAAACAAAATCTTTCTGTTGGGTGTGACTACCTTCATAAAGCATTAGCGCTGTAACTAGTTCGTATTCAAAGTAAGTATAATCCAATTAAGTCCGAAAAGTGTTAATTTGGCCGAGTGAGCCTTGAGTAGGCCACGCAACTAAATATTTCAGTCCGAGTGACATACGCGCTCTATATAATAACCTGTTAATTATAGCACAGGGCTACGCACGTTTCATTGAATGTCAGATTAATGATAAGGGTGTGCGAAGGGTTGGAGTAACACGGTTGATAACGGCTTCATTTCTTAATAGGGGATTAGAACTTAGCCGGGACCCCTCCATGGGACCTGGAAGCGAGAGCCCTTGCGTCCCTATTTATATGGCGCAAGGAGGCGCTGGAGCGGGGCCAATGGCCTGCGTCTCGAGAAATCGAGGCCCAGCGGTCCCAGCTCTACCAGGAAACCGTGGAGACATGGAAGGTGCGACTTGAGCAACCAAAGGGGGGATTCGCCACAATTGCGGCCGTCAGACCGGTCATGGACGAGTGGCTGGAGAGGAGACACGGTGCTCTCTCCTACCGGTTGTCACAGATACTTACCGGGCATGGTAGCTTCGGTAGGTATCTGTGGCGAAGACACCGGGAAACCACGGCCGAGTGTCAGCACTGCGAGGACCACAGCGATGACACAGCGCTCCACACGCTGGTGGAGTGCACGGCGTGGGTGCAACAGCGCCAGGTCCTCGTGGTGGGTCTGGGCGTGGGCACCCTCTCGCTTGAGACCATGGTGCGAGCCATGGTCTCCAGCGGGAGTAAGTGGGACTGCGCCGCCTCTTTCTGTGAGCAGGTCATGCTCGTGAAAGAGGCGGCGGGGCGAGAGCGGGAGAAAACTCTCCCACCCGAGTTCCGCAGTCGGCGGCTTGGGCACCGCCGACGTGTCTTCGCCGAAGACCATCGGCCTCCATGACCGGGGGCCTGAGGACGGTGAGTTGGCTGCTCACCGTCTTTACAGAAGCAGGCCCATGACGGCAGCGTGACGTGAGGGATTCACGCACGCCCCCCCCCCCCCTAAGAAGCGGGGGTAACACCCGAAAACCCCCCCCATAGACGCGGGATAGCACCCGAACCACCCCCGAGACGAGGCCGCAATTGTAGCCGTGGGTCTGATGGGAGTCCTGGGACATCCTTCCGAGGGCTTACCCGGGGCTCCCATCCATAGGCTTCTGGGCGTTACCGTGGGGGTTTTTAGTCGGTAGGAGTCCGGCATAACATCCATGAAGGATTTTCCCCCACGGTTAAAAAAAAAAAAAAAAAAAAAGGGGATTAGAACTGTATCATATAAATAACTAGCTTTTGCGCGCGGCTCCGCCCGCGTGGATGTCTGTTATTGCGACTAAACATAGCCTATGTCCTTTCTCAGGGTCTAATCTACCCCTATTCCAAATTTCATCAAAATCGTTTCAGTGGTTTAGGCGTGAAAGCGTAATATACAGACAGACAGACAGATAGAGTTACTTTAGCATTTACAATATAAGTATGGAAGTATAGATTCCCAGGTCGCTTTTATTTTTTATAAATGACACGTTAATTTTAACTTCACCTCGCCTGATGGTAAGCTAAATCATCTAGTTCACCTAGAACCTAGGATATAGACGTGACTTTTTTGTATTTCGACCATGCTATCTAAGTGGGGCTCCATCCCCTCCATACGTGGAGAAATTAACTCTGCCTGTAACCTTTTCCCACCTAGAAACGACTAAACTTATTTTATCCAAATTTGGCAGAGACAGTAGATGTATTATAACAGTTATAATGTGAAGAATTAGTACACTTCTTTTGAAATAAGAATTGCTTCTAGAAAATTCACAGCAGATGTTATTGACAACTTCTATGCATACGAAATAGGGAATGATAATGGCCTTAATTATTTCCAAGTCCCAAATCTACCCTCAAAATCTTCCAGACCTAACGTACCTGAGACTTAATGGGCTGAGGGCAGTCAGCGGTCGACCAGTCTAAATAAACTACAGGCGCATCAGGTTATCGGAAACCGGTCCCGAAAATAATTGGAGAAAGGATTTATATGTTTACTTTTTGTAGCGAAATTTTACCAGAGTCGAAATTACAAATACGAAAAGATTTGATTTTGCTTGTGATTATAACTGGCTTAATCTAGAATATGCCTTTGAAGATGGTTGATGATTTGTGAGATCTATAATCCTATCGATCATATTTAGATGGGAACGCACTTGGCAGTTATTTAGAGCTCCAATTCACAATCACCTTGGACTACCGATTTCAGGAGCTCCTGGCCTGCATTTTTTGAAGACATGGAATAGATTTCTGGGCTCTTGGTATTCTTCTTAACAAGAAAAGAGAAATAAAATTTTAATTCATTTGGAACATGGTACAGAATTATCGACCTAATCAGTCAAATTAGGGATATCTTCAAAAATGCAGGTCAGAGACTTTTTAAAAACGGTGGTCTAAGGTGTTCGTAATATGACATTCTAATGGAAACTTGTGCGAGGTTTAACGGTAGGCTAACCTAGGCTTGAATGGGTAAATATAACTGAGATCAAATTTGTACATTTAGCGTCAGAACGATCTTGACTACAGAGTCCCAAAATAATCTTAATACCAAGGTATTGGGAGAAGTGGGGACCTGGTGATCTGAAGCTGCTAGCTTAGGCACCAGTCACCTACAATATAAAATATTATGAATATTACCTACTTTGTAACCTAGCATTTCAAATTGTGACATGTTATATGTTTATTGTGGTGAGAAATAAAGTCTATTCATTCATTCTAAGTTAATTTGCAATTGCTAAGCTAAGATGCCATCCATATACGGTGCAGAGTATACCAGCTAGAACCAAGCGTTTCAGTGACTCGTTCCTATGCCGCACCATTAAGAGCTGGAACTCCCTGCCCGCTCACGTGTTTCCTTGTTCCTACAGTCCCGGCTCCTTTAAGCGGGGCGTGAAAAGACATCTAACGAGGCCGTCAAGCTGAGTGCCACCACTGTTAACATGTTACATGTTTCCGATGGTGACCCTCTTTCCGAGACTTTGCCTTTAGCTTAACATCAGGCGAGATGAAGTCAAATTGACGTGTACTATATAAAAAAAAATTCAATCATTCATTCATTCATTAAAGTAAATCTAATTGTGGTTTAGATGGTATTATTGTCTGAACTAAAGATGTGTACTAAATATCAGAACAAATCGGTCAACAGGAGAGGGGGGGGGGGGGGGAACGAAGGAATTAAGGTTATTTTGAGTACTTTGTTCGTCAAGATCGATCTGCACTATTGATTATCATAGCTTACGCGAACTTTTATTTGAAAATTAGTTTGATAGCACACACCAATAAACATAGCGACGTAAGGGCGCGGCTAGAGCACGTAATTCGTGCAGGTACGTTCCAACCCCACCTGTTTGGCCACAAACCTGGCTCCACCTTTGTTTGTTGACACAATTTCAGTTACTGATTATCTAACTGTTGAAGTTTCTATAAATAGGAAACACTGGCGAGGGAATCCTTTAACTCGATTCCTACCGGTTTCCTAATTAGTCTTTCTTGTACCCACAAGCTCAAAGAATAATAAATATTCCATCTTCTACCTCCTGTAAAAGTTCTTTCCAAAGTCTACCCTGACGTATTGTAGCTAGGCAATTGTTTATGACGTTTGACGTTGACGCACCGTCAGCAAACAAAGTATTCAAAATTTTAAAAAGATAAAACAAAAAGAGATGAGTTTAATTATATGTAGGCAAGTTATTCTAGGTTGACTTAACATTAGCGCAAGCACCATTTCGCTTGGTCTTCTAATCAGTCAAGTGTGTTCCTAGATCGCGCTATCTAAATTTTAGCTGGTCAATTACCTGTTACTCAGTGTTCTTCGTGTCTAGCTGTCCTGTGATACATGTAATGAGGAGTTGAATTACCTGTAACAAGAGTAGAGATGAGATTAGGATATATTGTGTTATTAAGCCATCGATAGACATCCTATGATATAACCCGACTAAAGTAAAGCCAACGAGACGAGAGATGAAAAGTAAACAAAGTTTGTTTGATAGCACACATAAACATTACTGAGTTACGTTGCGATAACTAGCGATTATTTTCTCTGTCCTTGTCGCACATGTCACACGTACACGACAATGGCCGAGCGACAGCTGTCGTTGTGTGTTTCGTAGTACAGGAAAGCTGTCAGCACAGCGGTTCTAAACTGTCAGATCCGCCATCTTATGAGCAATTTCATTCCTGTCTGGATCGCGTTTGAAGTGATACGTAATAATTTTTAAATAAAAATGTTAGGAACCGCTGAAACTTTGTTTACCTTTTTTCTCTCGCTTCGTTGGCTTTACTTTAGTATTATATAAACGTATAGAGAACAACCCTATCCCTTAGTCGCCTTTTAAGACACCCACAGGAAAAGCTGGGGTGGCCTATTCTACTCCATCGGGAACCAACACGGCATTGTTTTATTATTATAGTCAGTAAATAACACAAAAGGCTACCCTTTATCCCTTAAATAAGATTCCTATGGGTAGCGGGGAAGGGATCAGAATTCCACACGGCAACAGTTAGTTAACTATTATAAACTATTTTATTACTATTAATATCATCAGCGACGTCATAACATATTAAAAGCTCATATGCAGTGACATAGTTTTGATGTTTCGAAACACGTTTTATTTTTTATTAATGTGAGACTTTACCCACGGTAATAACGTTTAATTCGTGAACTTAAGTAAATAATAATTATCACAAATAGCTAACACATGTTCGGTATAGCTATTATTGTAACGTATGTCGACATATTTAGCATGACAGTTAAGTTTTAGGCCCATATTCTAAAATGACACTGCCTGAATCGTGATTTATCCGAGGACAGATCGTATGAACATGTTGATAGTTTGACATATTGCCTATACAATCTATCCTCAGATGAATCGAGATTCAGGCTGATTGTCATTCTAGAATACTATGAATAAAATAGAATGCTATGTGGCGAGGCACAGGTTCGATTCCTGCTAGGTGTGAATTTTTATTTATATTGTGCTTTGTAAAAGAACTCGGGCTTGTAAGTAAAAGGAAATACGTGTGCGGATAACACCATCTACTTGTTTACCGTGGGAAAAAAAGGAAGAACTTAACCTTTTTGTTCAAGCCCGTATTGTTTGCGATTGGAAAAGGGTACGTATTAGGGTAATAACACCTCTGTCTATCCTGCACGTGTTAGGATAGGAAGGGAGGAAGCAACTGAAAGAGGTCAATAGATCGCAGACTTACAAAACAAAATATACTAAAGACAAGTATTTTTTTGTTATAGATTTACTATGCATTCACTCTCAAAACAAAAGGAGCACATCCGAAGTTACCGATTACAATCTGGTACTTTCAGTTTGCCCCACCAAGCGTTACCCTGTTGGGGCATAGTGGAATGTAAAATAAATCTATGTCTAGTTTTAGGGTAGGGTAGGTAGGGAAAAATGATGTTTTAACTACCTATTAAAACAAAATTTATCATTATTTTTATTTCATTTATAAATAGTTCTCTCATTGAAATAAAACCACTTTTTACGGATTCTATCGCGATATATTTGTTATTATTACTTTTAAACCCGACGTTTCGGCTGCTTCGCAGCAGCCATTTTCGCGGTGTGACTCACGATGTTAGTTGTCACATAGTTTGAAGTATAAGTTATCTCAAAATACCCGAATCATGGTGAATTATTGGTGTTCGTATTTACGCAGAATGAGCTCACTGTGTTGTTAAGTCTTGCTGGATTTTGCTGCTTACTGGGTTTGATTAAGTGGATGACTGGGTCTCAAGCTGGTGGTACGGTCCATCCATCCTCTGTATTAAAATTTGGGTGTTTTTTAATTTCAATAGCCTCGCGGATCATTCTAGGAATATATCTGTGTTCTTTGGCGAGTATCTGTGGTTTATCAAACCTTAGGTAATGGTTGGTGCCTTTTTGCGCGTGTTCACATACAGCTGACTTTGTTGAGCGTTGGTGTTTTATGTCAGCTATGTGTTCTTTGACCCGAGTGCCAATGCTTCGCTTGGTTTGACCAATATATGAGAGCAACACAGATATATTCCTAGAATGATCCGCGAGGCTATTGAAATTAAAAAACACCCAAATTTTAATAGAGAGGATGGATGGACCGTACCACCAGCTTGGGACCCAGTCATCCACTTAATCAAACCCAGTAAGCAGCAAAATCCAGCAAGACTTAACAACACAGTGAGCTCATTCTGCGTAAATACGAACACCAATAATTCACCATGATTCGGGTATTTTGAGATAACTTATACTTCAAACTATGTGACAACTACCATCGTGAGTCACACCGCGAAAATGGCTGCTGCAAAGCAGCCGAAACGTCGGGTTTAAAAGTAATAATAACAAATATATCGCGATAGAATCCGTAAAAAGTGGTTTTATTTCAATGAGTGACATTCGCGTAAACTTCAGAAAATATCATGTAGTTCTCTCATGCAAAAGTTACCAACCCTAGTGAAGACTATTGAAACGGGTATAATTTCCCCCGCCAGTGGGGTCTCTTGGTGGGTCCACTGGAAGTACCCTTACTAACCTTAGCTCTAAAACCTTTTATAAAATAATAAACAAAACCTGAAATTTCGTTCGCAAACTTATAAACGTTCAACGACTTTTGCGCACAACTGTACAAATCAGTTCCACTCTTCACCAATAGATGGCGTTAGTAGTAAACAACAAGCTCATAATCGCGACAAACAGTTTGCATGACAATGTGCTGTGATCAAATCAGCCCAGCGGGAACAATGCACTCGCGTGTGGGATATGGCGGCTTCCGAGAAATACACCCATTTCAATTTCTATTCACTATTTGCCTCACGTGACATGTTGTAGAAATATTTGAAAAATGTCATTTGCGTGCACAAATGTACGACAAACTAGCATGGCATTACACTGACATAGTAATAAACCAGCTAGTACAAGGCCCTCCGTTTTTTTTTATTAGTGTTCTGTACATAAAAAATTAAAAAAGAGAACCCTTAGGATTTTTTTATAAAGGACACGTCAATTTGACTTCACCTCGCCTAATGGTAAGCTAAAGGCAAAGTCTCAGAAAGAGGGTCACCATCGTAAACATGTACCATGTTAACAATGGTGGATCATTTTAAAACACATAATACACAACATGATACATCTGTCTGTCAAGAACTTTTTTCGTCACATAATCTTCTAAGTCAACGCGATCAAAATAATTGCAGTTTATGTAGCTTCAGTTTGTCGTGTGTCCAATTTTGTACGGAAACCTTGGTGCGCTAGTCCGGTTCGTACTTGACTGGCTTATATAAACAGCCTGTAAATTGACTACACCCTGCTGGATGGTAAGAAGCTAAAGTTAATTCTAAGTAGGAGTAACAAAAACCCAAAATCCTTACTTTGACGGCCCTCACACTCCGTTTGAAAAAACTAAGACTATAAGGAGAAGGAAACACTTCACAATAGAAATAAGGCGAATCATCACCCTCCAAGCCTTTTTCCTGACTCAGTTCCTACAGGCAGAACGTCATTGATTTTATTTCGGTTTATCATCGGCAAATATGGTACCCGTGTGCCTGTTATTAAACTTATGTCAATGTTTTAGACAGCAGTTGGATTTTTTTTATAAGTACAAAAAGAAATCCTTTCTATTTACTACAGCTATTTCGTAATCTTCCCAAACGTACAAAACTGTACATACTAGGTACATGTAGTACAATCAATGTAGAGGAACAGGGCCTGCACAGTTAGACGTGACGTCACGCGTCAGCGGGTCAACGACCGCGATTACCTCGCAGGAACGGGTTATACTAGGCCGCGAAGGAAAAAATCTATGAGGTGCGCACGAGTGACATGCTATGTGGAAAACTACTACTTATTTTAGAGTTGGAAATGTAATTATTACTTGAACTTTGCGCGCAAATTCGATTTTTTTTTTTAATTTTTGTGGTAATTTTATGATGACCTAATTGGGTTTTATAATTAATCTCGTTAAATTTGCTATTTTCCTCTGGTGCAAGCTTTTATCTATTAAACGAGATCAGTGGGCAGTAGCTCCCACAAACGCCGTCAATGCCTCAGATGCACCTACGAACTACGCTAAAATGAAAGTACTGAGTTTTACATCGAAAAATAATAACCCCAAATAACTCGCGACAAAATCAGTATCAATATAAAATAATGTTCACTCCAAAAAATCCTTAAGACAAACTTTTAATCTGTATACTTAATATCAATATCACCCCTTTCTACTACAGCAAAAATCGCTAACTGACCCCTTCATTTTCATCTCGAGACATTAAAAAGATAAAAGAGTACTGGCAGTTAAAAGTTCTTACAAAATAACAAACACGTTCGCAAACCATAAATACTGAATGTCCCGAAACTCACTCGACCGGTTCGGAAACTGTCTACGAGTATACATTATCTAAATAAAAGAATTAAAAAAGTATAAGAAGATTAGTGGGTAGACGGTAGACGGAGACCTTAGGACGTGTACAGACGAGCAATTCTTTTACATATATTGTAAACGATATTTCGATGCCTGTCCCAACTCTATGCCGCAGCGCTATCGATTGAGTGAAATGATCGATAAATCAATGGGAGCATATATTCGGGAGTTGATGGGAGCGTGATGTATCGCCCCTTTATTTTTCAATATATTTATGTTACTGTGTCAGTAGTTTAATTTATATCAATATGATTTAAGTAATCTGATGCTAAGACAAAGGCCAGGCTCAGGAATGAGGGTACACTTCCATAATGCTAAAATGGTGGTCCTTACGCCCCGGTTACTGGGTCCAAGGCTGTAGAAAGAAGGAAACATATGTTCTGGTAAGGATTTCGTCTTTATGACGCGGCAAATAGGATAAATTTTCGCATCTTATGAGGGAGACACCTCAGCCCTGCACGTGTTGTCCTGTACAGGAATGTAAATTGGAAGAGTTCATCAGAACACTGTCCATGGTAATCTATACGCTTAGATCTTTCTGAACTACACAACGAATTTCAAACAATGAAAACCAACTCCTTAAACAAATAAATAAATAAATTGACTTAAACACAATTGTATACTCATCAGTTAAACCCATCCTAAGAAGATTAGTCGGCAGACAGTAGATGCAGACGTTAGGCCGGGTGCAGACGACCAACTTTTGTACAAACGAAAATTAATCTTTGAACGTAGGCGTCGATAAATCTCGCTAAGTAGTTTTTTTTTTTTTTTTTTTTTTTTTTTATACAGGACACGTCAATTTGACTTCACCTCGCCTGATGTTAAGCTAAAGGCAAAGTCTCGGAAAGAGGGTCACCATCGTAAACATTTACCATGTTAACAGTGGTGGCACTCAGCTTGACGGCCTCATTAGATGCCTTTTCACGCCCCGCTTAAAGGACCCAGGACTGTAGGAAGAAGGAAACACGTGAACTGGCAGGGAATTCCAGGCCTTAGTGGTGCGGCATAGGAATGAATCACTGAAACGCTTGGTTCTAGCAGGTATACTCTGCACCGTAAATGGATGACATCTTAGCCCTGCACGTGTCGTCCTGTGAAGGAAAGGGGAGGGTGGGACTAATTGGAAGAGCTCGTCAGAACATTCACCATGGTAGAGACGGTAGAAAACTGCCAAAGACGCAACATCTCTACGCATCTGCAAAGGCTCGAGGGTGTTCGTGACCTCAGGATCCCCAATAATGCGGACCGCACGTCGCTGCAACCTGTCGAGAGCATCTAATAAGTACTTTGCGGAGCCGTCCCAGAGATGTGAGCAGTATTCCACGCAGGAACGAATTTGGGTCTTATATAGAAGACACCGCTGCTCCGGCGTGAAAAAACGTCTCACTCTGTTCAGGACTCCGAGTTTACGCGAGGCTGATTTGATGATACTCTCGATATAGTTTTTGTTATTCAGTTTGCAGCGAACATCCATACCGAGGATAGTGAGGTGATCCTGCAGTGGCAGTGGTGTGCTCTGAAGAGTGGGAAGGGGAAGGAAAGGAGATACCTTTGCTGTAAACGCACATGCCTGGGTCTTCTTGGCATTGAACTCGACCAGGTTCCTAGCGCCCCATTGAGAAATGTGGTCCAGGATCCGGTCCAGCTCAGTGACAAGAAGCTGCCTTTTTTCCGCGATATCAGACTGCTTGGCCGCAGGATGTGCGTAATAACTCCCGTGTAAGGTGCTGTCGTCTGCATAGCAGTGAATGTTTCCGTTACAGAGCATGTCATTGATATGCAGAAGAAAGAGAGTGGGAGATAAGACGGAACCCTGCGGCACGCCAGCATTTACCTGCAAGAACTCCGAAGCTCGTCCATCACAAAGGACGCGAATACGGCGCCCCTGCAGGAAGCTTGCAACCCAGTTACACAGTCTAGGAGGCAGGCCGAAGGCTGGTAGCTTGGAAAGAAGCGATTTGTGCCATACCCTATCGAAAGCTTTGGCGATGTCAAGACTAATTGCCAGTGACTCACCGTGCTTCTCCATAGCCTCACCCCAAAGGTGGGTCATGTACGCCAGAAGATCACCCGTTGACCGTTTCGGTCTGAAACCGTATTGCCGGTCACTAAGCAAGGAGTGATCCTCTAGGTGGCGCATGAGCTGTGTGTTAATTATGTGCTCGAACACCTTGCACAGCACTGAGGTGACGGCTATGGGTCGATAGTTGGCTGGGTCCGAGCGATCCCCCTTCTTGGGGATCGGCTGGACATTCGCCTCCTTCCAAGCCGAAGGCACTGTACCCGAACTGTAGGACAGTCGGTACAGTCGCGTTAGCATAGGAGATAACTCCGCTGCACATTTTTTAAGTACGACCGCTGGAATACCATCAGGACCACTGGCTTTCCGGACATCGAGTGATTGCAGTACTGCACGGACATCGCGTTGCCTGATACGTATATCAGGCATTGCGTGGTCACCAGTGGGCATTGTCCGTGGTTGCATACCACAATCATCGACTCGGGAGTTGGCCGCGAAGAGATTGACCAGCAAATTTGCTTTCTCTTGCGGCTCATGGGCCAGAGATCCATCGGGATTGCTCAGCGGGGGCAGCGAGGGCTGGCAGAAGTTGGCTTGCACGGCTTTGGCCAGTTGCCAGTAGCCACGGCTACCCGTGGGATGCGCCACTAGCTCTTGGCCCAGCCGTGCTATGCGCTGGGCATCCGCTCTGACGCATGCCCTCTTGCAGACCTTTGTGGCTCTGTTGTACGCTGCCTTGAAGTGACCCACGTTGGGATCGCGCGTGGCGCGCGCCCGCACCCAGGCGCGGTACGCAAACTGTTTATGCTCAACAGCCTCCGCGCACTCGCGCCCGAACCACGGACGCGCTCCGCGGACTCCGGTGACATCGGTGTATGGGATATAGTATTCCATACTTAGACCGATCTCACCGGCGACGGCAGTAGCGCTCTCAGATGGGTTCTTACCCTCAAAGCAGCGTTCAACCCACGGGATGGACGCATAATAGTCGCGCAATCCATCCCAGTCCGCTGACGAGTAGTGCCATAGACGCCTCTTCCCCTGCACGGGTCGTGGGGGCGCTACAATGGGCACGGTGGAGCGGACCAGACAGTGGTCGGAGTTACCTAAAGCAGCACTCACCGAGACACTGTACTGGTCCGGGCGACTCGTCAACAGAAGGTCTAGCAGAGAGGGCTCTAGGCCGGACTCTCTTGGTATCCTCGTGACCTTGTGCACCAATTGAGTCAAGTCATGCGCCAGGGCAAATGCGTGAGTGGCTCTTCCCGCATGGTTTGTTATGGCGGAGCCCAACCAGATCTTGTGGTGGGCGTTAAAGTCCCCCAAAAACACCAATTCGGCGTTCGGAAACCGCTCCTGCGCGTCATCTGCCGCCTGACTCAGGTATTCAAAGAGTCGAGTTACCTCTGCATCTCCCGTATGGGAGCGGTAAAGGCACACATAGATCTGACTCGCGGAGCCATGGTCTACGTGTACCCACAGGATGGATGGAGAAGTTTTGACATTGATAAAGTTTTGTTCTTTCAGTTAATAGTGTTATATATTAGCTGTGGTATTTAGATACACAGTAGCGAAACAGCTCTTTGGAGTTGTATCACAAACAATGTCTTCCGCTTGGGTTAACGTCAATGAGGTTGTTATAAGAAATAAATCTTATTAATTAAAAGTATTGAATAAACGTGATGGATAATATGGTGTGACATATATGTGGTGAATGGTGGGGCTCTAGAATACGGATAAACTTTATTTTATGTCACTTAGGTGGCAGACAAGCACGCGGCCTATCTCATGGAAATTGGTTAACGAGCCCTATGGAAGTGTGCAACACCAGGGGGGGGACACTCGTATGCCCTTCTTAATTAACCCCATATTGTAGTCGCTTGGGAAGCAAGTAATGCTCGAGAAGGAGGCGGCCGGTCGGGTCCGGACTAGACTCCGGGCCCGCGAAGCCCGCGCAGAGCGAAGGCGAACCGGACGTCGGAGGTCGCAGAACGACCTCCGTCCTCCACGAGCGCTGGCCAGGGGGTGACCGGTGGAGCTGCCTGTCACCCTAGCAGAAGCAGGCCGCGGCGGCGGCGCAAAGTGCGCCTCCCCGTAACCGGGGCTAGATGGGGACCCTGCGGTCCCCACAACCCGAAGGGGGCCATCTCGAAAGAGATGGTCCTGGGTCTGCCGGGGTGCGAGAGATATGCTTTTGGCAAATCTCACCTCCGGCAACCAAGGACCCAAGACGGCGTGCGTTTTAGTCGGTTCGAGTCCGACATAACCACCTCCACCGGCTCCGTGGGGGTGGTATCCGTGGGGATTTCTCGCACGATAAAAAAAACACCTTGTTTGCCTGCTTTCTGCTCATAAATTATATAATTAAAAAAAAAAAGAGAAAAATAAGGTGACCACAACAGGAAGGTCATTCCACAGCTTGAGGGTGTGTGTTCCAGTAATTAGTTTCTAGAATCTCATCTACTTACCAAGTGTAGGTAATTGTGATATAGAAGATGTGGTAATCTTACCTACTCAATGGGTAGGTACATAAACATAAGTCAGGAATGCCTTAATGCCAGAAACAATTAGTGACCGATAGGTTCAACGATACTTTTCTCCACTATCTCGTAGTATCCAATATAAACAATGAACATACAATATAGATGTCTTTTTTACCCACGACGGAACGGAGACGGTATATGCGTTTGGGGAGAGAGGATGTTTGTGTGTTTGTTTGTGCAAATCCATGTTGCCATTTTCTCCGAAACTACCAATCCAATTTTGATGCAGTTTTCAGTTTTGGTCTCGGCTTTCATTGGAGCATGTTCTTAGATAGGTGTTGCAATAACAACTCAACAGGGGGCGCTACAGCAAGCATTTTTTATGCAAATCAATGTTGCCAATTTTCTCCAAAAATACTAGTCCAATTTTGATGCAGTTTTCAATTATTGGTTTGGGTTTGATTGGTGCATGTTTTTAGATAGTAATTATGGTGACAACTCACTAGGGGGCGCTGCAGTAAACATTTTCTGAATTATTTTTTATACGACGTGGGTTTTTCAAAATTTTTAATTTTATTACTTGTGTATAAACCAAAGCGCATCTTGTAGTTTGAGAACGTTCATATCTTACCAATCACCGATTAACTATCTATTGCGAATTGCGGTTACGAAGAGGTTTGCAATACAATTTATTTATTATACACCAGACTTATGTATTGCAAGATGATGGGGCCCCTAGCTAGTGACCTCAACCTTGTTTTATTTGTCGACCCTGTTCTCCTTCCCATGGAGTTCTGGCGACCATTCTCACTAGTTAAAACAATAAACACCTAGTTGTGTTCAATTGCCGTTTTGTGTAGCAACGCCTTTTTTAACGGCAATTCAAGTTACGCCCTATCTCCTAGCCAAAGACTCGCACTAGGCCTCTAACTAGTCAATGTAAACTCTTGTTATAAATGCAAAAGCAACTATGTCTGTCTGTTTCGTCTCGCGCCTAATACATTGAAACAAATTTGATGAAATTATGCACTGGGGTAAATTAAATCTAGAGAAAGAATATAGATTTATGTTTGGTCGCGATAACCGACATCCATGTGGAGTCACGGGCAACAACTAGTCTATGATATAAAAATGAATCGCTCAATGTGTTGGTAAGCGCATAACTCAACAACGCCTGGACCATTTTGGCCAATTCCTTTTTTTTTTAATGTTCGTTGAAGTTCAAGGATGGTTTTTACGGCGAGAAAAAATCGAATAATGTCCGGTAACCGACATATGTTTGTTTTTTTTTTCATTTGTTTATAGTTCACTTACACAGCAATTCACACTCGAGAAATCCTCACATTATCTTTCACCCAACTTAGCAACCGACATGCTTGTCAGCCGAGTGCAAGCCGCCTAAATAAATTGGTCCCATACCGGCTTAAACATCCATCCACACCAGTACAGATGACATTGAGGCAGACCTTATACCGCCAAGTTTCCCCACATTACCACACAATGGACGCGGCGGTACCTCGCGTGTTATCTACTCATTGTTTACCCGTCGAACGTGCTACCATACATACTTATGTTAGATTTTATTGAATACTAGTCGACCCGTCACGGCGTCGCCCGCACTCCCGCAGCACTAGTAAACCCCGTATCACATTCTTATTTTTCTGCCGGATTTATTGATAACTATTATTGCTATCTTATTTACTATTGCGTGAAGTCCCGAACTATTATAAAATATTGATCCGCTCCGTAGTAGCGTGATGCTGATGATTTATAGCCTAACCTTCTTGGAAAAACAAACTATTCAACGCAACAAGAATAATTTCGTTCTTAGCTGGCTTTGATATCGCGTAACAAACATATATTCGAATATGTTTGTTACGCGAAATGTAAAGGTCGAATTGAGAACCTCTTCCTTTTTTGAAGTTAGTTGAAAACACTTTTCAATTCGAACGAACGGACGGAACTGAGATTCGTTCAAACAAACACAAATTCTTCAGCTTTGTAATATAGATTCGAGTTATTGGTGGTATTGAGTGGTGGAAATTGTAAGTCAGGTTGTAGAGTGTTTTGTTAGAGAAAGGAGACAAAGGCTGGGAGTGTGAACCGATTGATGAGCGAAACAGTTAATTAATTTATTGTTTCAAGCTTCATTGAACTTGTGGCTGACTTAACGTTTGCCGTGGTTTCAGTTCTCCGTTCAGACAAAGTGTTACAAGAAGAAATTCTTGATAGTACTTTCCTCACTTACACATTCTATGCTCCTTGACTATTCAAAATCAATACTCAGTCAGGTGAGCCTATCCATACTAATCCATACTAATATTAGCGAAAGTAAATCTGTCTGTCTGTCTGTATGTAACGCTTTCACGCCTAAACGACGGAACCGATTTTGATGAAATTTTGTATAAGGGTAGATTAGACCTTGAAAACGGACATAGGCTATGTTTGGTCGCGATAACCGACATCCACGCTGGCGGAGCCGCGGGCAGAAGCTAGTTCCTAATAAAAACAACGCTCTATCACCGGCTAGCAAGTGACGACAGCTAGGGCCCCGTAAAAATTTATCTCAGGATCCTCATAACAAAATTGCAATAAAGTAGAATAAAAAAATTGCTGAACATTTATATCAACACAATCATCCGTATCAAATGATTTCATCGTTAAAAAACTACATTAAAATCGGTTCATTCGTTCGTAAGCCATAAAGCAGTAGACAGAGAGCCGTCATCCTCCCCTCGCTTTCGACATTGGGGTTCAAAAACACCATGAAACAAACAAGAAACTTTGATCCCCTCATAATTCACCTCAAATCAGGGCGTCTACAGGAAACGCACGGAGTTGTCACGCGAACCTTTCATGGAGATATCCTAATAGAGGAAATCGATCAAACACGAGTATTCGAGCATTCCGTGCATATGTATGTCGCTGTGTCGAAATGCATGATCCACAAATTAGGACGAGTTCTGTTGACTCAACTGGCTACAGAGATGTTTACTGGAAATATTTCGATCGAATGGGATGTCTCATAAGTTTTATGGCTCTAAGTAGCCCGAGAAGAACTAAATGGTTACCGGTACCTAAATATAAGGCGATTATTGATGAATTTCACTAGGTAGTGTAAAACTATGGGTCTTGACGGAGTTTTCATGTTTTACCTGTAGCAATTGAAAACATGTAGACTCTGTCTACCCTCATGACTGTATAGTATTTATATCTGTGGTGTCGTGGTAGTGAACGTGACTGCTACGCAGGAGGACCGGGTTCGACCCGAGGGTGCAAATATTTGTATGCATGAGTATGGTTATTTACAAAAAAGTATCAAAGTATGTTTATGCCCATTCTAGATTGCATAACACAAGTTAGTTAAACTTATCATGGGCTTAGATAGCGTTGTGTAAAATGTTGTGGAATATTTATTTATTTATATTTATTATCGATTTGTTCCACATTGGCCCCATTTTTTCGTCCTACATTCCAAAGGATACTTCTTTTGCCCCATATTAAATTTGATTCCTGTTTCGTCCTACTTCATAGTACCAACCAAAGCAAATTTAGTAGGTGAAATCTAGCCTAAGATAGAATTTTATTCTCTACCCGGCAAAAAACATACAGCCCTCGAAAAAATTAAAGAATCTCTGTTCAAAGGCAATTTTCCCCCTTATAACTTGGAATAATTGGTGTAACGTGGGTGTTACTTGTAAAATGTTCGTAAAACAAGTATGTATTTATGTAGCAGCTCTTAGTTTACACATTAACTACGAGTTATTTCGTTTCTGGAGCGTAAAGCGCGAGCAGTAACAACCATTGTGTATACAAAGTATCTAGAATGTTTGGCGCCTCACGCGGCATTGTTTTCTTTTCACAATTGTGTGCTATACGAACAACAAATTATTATTTATTATTCTTATGGTAATACATAGTTTCATGAATATTTCATTTGTTTTCATAACATTTCATCAGATAACTAAATTACGAGCATTTCTTTTTTTTTTGTTACAGTAGGAATATGCACAGTAGAAATATGCGGACAAATAAAGGAGACTTATTTAGTCTATCATTATTCATTACAGTAATAACAATAACTCCGTTGATTACCATGATTACCATAATGTCAGAATGGTTAGGTCGTTGGAACCGCATAATAGTGACATCTAAAGCAGCTATAATAATAAAGAGCTTTATTTAGCATAGCATAAAGAAACATACAAATTAAGATACATTATAATTTGGTACAAACAATAGCAGTGTATAAATCTTAATGGCATAAATTAAAAATTTAAAAGACCCCCGACACTCCCCATCCCCACTTTAACCCCCCTAACTTTTAAACGACTCAACCGATTTACATAAAACATGTCTAAGAACACTCGCTCATAAGTCACCTTTAATTCAAAAACAACTAAATTGAAATCGCTAAATTGGTGGGCTAATTGATTGATTGATTGATTGATTCTCACTCCAGGGAACAGCCACGTCATTCCACTATTAGCTTTTTTAGACAAAATGGTTTGATTTTAGCACAGCTTCAAGACGTTATAGACCTGAGTATGTGGTATGAATGTCAACTTGATACCTCCACGCATTCCTGATAAAAAGTTCTTGACAGACAGACAGACAGACAATGAAGTGATCCCATAAGGGGCCCGTTTTTTATTTTTTCATTTTGAGGTACGGAACCTTAAAAAACGGCAGTTTGTGTTACCGCCGTTCCCAATACCATACTGACAGTTAAAGATAGATCGCATCTACGGATAAAGTGCTCGGCTGTTTAATTTCAAAACATAGTAACTCCTATTTCACACCAATTTCGGAAAATAAAATTACACCGCGAAGCGCTTTCCCGCAAAAAATCTGTTACCATTCGAATACATAGGGAAAAAGAATCTTCTCGGGCGGGACTCGAACCCGCAGTCTTTCCCTTACAGGGGGAAGACCAATTCGGCTACCGAGACACGCCCGATATGATTCAAATTTCCCACCTTATACGTCTTTGAGGCGACGTGGCGTCATCTACCGATTTTCTTACGAACTATCGGAATCAATGTATGATGTTACAATCATTTTTAAACATTGATTTTTTGATAACTGCGCCCAAACAATTGAAGGAATTTTTATAGCATTAAGTATGCTAACTATACAAATCGAATACATAGGGAATGTTTAAAAATGATTGTAACATCATACATTGATTCCGATAGTTCGTAAGAAAATCGGTAGATGACGCCACGTCGCCTCAAAGACGTATAAGGTGGGAAATTTGAATCATATCGGGCGTGTCTCGGTAGCCGAATTGGTCTTCCCCCTGTAAGGGAAAGACTGCGGGTTCGAGTCCCGCCCGAGAAGATTCTTTTTCCCTATGTATTCGATTTGTATAGTTAGCATACTTAATGCTATAAAAATTCCTTCAATCTGTTACCATGTTTTCAATTCAACAGCCGATACGTCAAATTTGACTGCTGCGATCTATCTTCAACTGTAAGTATGTTATTGGGAACGGCCGTTAGTGTTTTTGCTCAAAACATATAATTAGGGTTGTACAACATCAGTCGGAAATAACATATTATCACTGGGAACAACTAATTCGCGACTTAGCCGAAAACGCTCCGTAATGGACGCATGCATAATTACAAATTCCGGGTCCGGAAATTAAAATCTCCGTCACGATTCCCCACTATAATTAAAACAGTGTTCCCCTAACTACGTTCACACCCAACTCTTCAGTTAGGGGGTCAGCTGAGCGTTACGTACAGAGGTTGAAATTGAATACAGAATCGTACCTGATACGATCGATGCGTAATCGTACGTTGTACCTACAATGAAACAAGTTGAGCCGTTCTTTGGAGTACTTCGAGGAACTAACCAGAAACTAAATAAATAAGCTTCTTTATTTTATTTGTTTAAGATCATTCACTGTGAAGTTTATACCTCGGGACGCGAATCTTGGACCTAAATAGCGAGTCAAACAAGGCCCTGACGAGCGCAGATTGTTTTCAAATTTGATGAAATTTGATTTTTGTCAAAGTTCATTCTCAAAAGACACCCAAGAAACGTGTACTGTGCGTATAGTACCTATTATGGTATTAGGTCCAAGATACATGTCCCGAGCAAAAATTCATTAAGGAATTTTATGTACTTGGCATACTTGGCGTACAAGCGTCATTAGCTTAGTGGTTAAGGAGTCGGCCTTACGATCGAGAGGTCCCGGGCTCGATCCTAGCCATTACACTACCGACGTGAACCCACTCCTAGCACAAGCAATTTAGCTTAGTTGGAGAGGTTAGAGGGAATATTAGTAACTTCGGTTCTAATATTCTTTAAAAAAACTTATTCATCCTAGCGTTAATCCACGTTCCACCGAAGGTTTCACCTCGAACCCTGACATTAACAACCCATTGGCAAGGCTAAGTATCGCAGTTAGACCAGTTGTTGGACTTTTTAGGGCTCTATCTACTTGTAGCGGCTGCCACATTTTTTTTTTTTTATACAGGACACGTCAATTTGACTTCACCTCGCCTGATGTTAAGCTAAAGGCAAAGTCTCGGAAAGAGGGTCACCATCGTAAACATTTACCATGTTAACAGTGGTGGCACTCAGCTTGACGGCCTCATTAGATGCCTTTTCACGGGACAGACGGCTTAGCGTGCTTACCTCTGTTAACTCCCCCGCCGGAACCGGAAGGGGAGAATATGTCGGACTCGAACCGACTAAAACCGCACGCCGACTGAGAGTCGTGGTGCTAGGCCGGAGATGAGGTTGTCTTCGACATATCCCTCGACCCCAACTGACCCAGGGCCATCCCTTGCGGTCTGGCCCTCCTCGGGGGTCTGGCCATCTTCGAGCCGAGGCACCACCAAACCAATGCAAATATCCATATTCATGCATACAAATATTTGCACTGTAATCAAACCCCGCGCGTCTCAGTGGCGTTAACAACCGCCACGCTACAGAGGCTGTGTGATCTTCTTACATAAAATCTTCCTTTCTTTCTGCATAAATAGCGTATGATCCTGTTTATTACCTAACTATCCCACGATATCACAACGGGTAAGCAGACTTTAGAGAATTACCCTAAGCAATCACGAACCCGCAACATAACAGTAAATCATGGACGTGTACACAACTCTCGCCCTATTTATACCATGCGAATATAAAGTGGATTAACTTGGGATAAACGAGGCTGGATAGTAGACTTTGAACGAGTTTCATGGACCGATATATGTTAATGAAAACATTATATGGGTAAATCGTCGTGTATGGGAACAAAAACGGTTGGAATGTTTTACACTTGGGTTTTCGTGCTTTTGATTGTCTATGTTTCGACTTGGTTATGTGGACTGCAACGTCATAAGCGCAAAATGATAAATTGTTGAAAAAGCGTATGATCTTCAAAGCTTATAGGACATATGCTTGGAGCTTGATTTATATATATTTGTTGAGTTTAATAGAATTTTCAATTTGTATGATTTGAGATAGACATGGTTATTCACAATAATAATGTAACACTCACCGTTATACCGTGACCAATTGATCATGGCGCTTGAAACTGCGCCGAAATATCGGTTACTCAAAATAAACAATCAACCGAAGTAAGGATTTGTAAATAGTAGAGTAATATTCAGAGTTCTAACTCTTCGATCGTAAAACTCTCAATCGCACTAGCTCATAGAGAGTGAGTTAGAACTCTCAAATCTCAATCGCTCTAACGTATTGAGAGTTCTAGATCGCTAGTAGTATTGAGAGTTCAACGAACGAAGTGAGTTAGAACTCTCAATATTACTTACTCTATTTTCAATCTATAGATCTGTTGTTCTAATTTATTCCTTTCCTTTCCTATACAGGACAGGACAGGACAACACGAGCAGGGTGCCCTCCACGGTGTTGTCCTATCCGCCACTGTGTTGTATTCAGAGCAAACAATTCCATCACGAACCAAGCAGTTCCGTGACTTTTTTTTACCGCATCATAAAGAATTAGAATTCTATATACGCATACTTGTTTACTTCTTCCTACAATCCCTTGTCCTTTAAACGGGGTCTGCAAAAAGCATCTGACTGCCTTCAGCTTACCATTAAGTGAATATGACATTCCCTATGTAAAATAAGTCTAATCTAAAATAGGAATCGAGTACCATCCCAGCCCATTCATGCAGCAAACCTACCACCATGTTTCACAAACTATTTCCATTTCACTACGATGGGCGGTAGTAGCGGCCGGTAGCCTGGCAGTCTGCCAACTCGGCTGGTGAATCAATTACCGAGTTCACTGCCACTTTATCACATACCTGTTCTATATTATGTATGGTACAGAAGTTTGTTCGGTCTGGCTGAATTTTGTAATGACTAGTTGATGTTGTAGAAAGTTTCACGCGAATATTTCATTGGTCTGATGTTTTGGTTGCTTTTCAACAGCCATCATGAAGAAGAGACCTAAACAGATGGTTTTTCATGTATCTTCGATTAGTCGAAACGTCAGAAATGGTACAAAAGACTTGAAAACACCGTAAAGACTAAAAACACATAAGAATTAACGGTGTAGTCCACTGCACCCAGCTGAATAGTACCTGTACGAATAGCACCGAGCCATGTCCACGAATAGCACTTATCAAGATTTTTGACAGGTGCCATTCGTGGATACTAATTACGACAGAATCCCCGTTGGCTGTCATAGGCCTCTTATTAAGGCCAAATAAGATCAGATTGTAATCTTCAACCTCCTGCCCTTATCCCAAGTTTATATGAGGTCGGCGCAACATGAGTGTTTCTTCCATTCATCTCTTAATTGCAGTCATTTCAACCTTCACACCCCTCTTAATCATATCATCCTTCACAGAGTCCATCCACTCCTTAGGTCTTCGTCTCCCCTTACAGCCTTCCACTTCCATAGTTAGTACCTTCCTTACGACATTACTTTCATCCCTGCGCATTATCAGATCAGGTTGTAATGTGGATTTTAAAAACACACCTATCTACGAGTACCTATTATGTCTGTGGTACAGACCTGAGTGAGTATGTACGAATCAATGAGCTTCTTGCAAATCACGGTTGTTCACAACAAGGCGGTTTTCACAACAAGGTTGCCTTTTTTTATCGTGCGAAAAATCCCCACGAATACCACCCCCACGGAGCCGGTGGAGGTGGTTATGTCGGACTCGAACCGACTAAAAGGCACGCCGTCTTAATCGCTTCCAGCGATAACGCCGCCCATTGTACATTAAACTGTATACATGCCACCTACCTACTTGCTCTAATGTAAATCTATTGTACAACATAAATAATTATCTGCTTATCCATCTATCACGAACAGCTGGTCAGCAGGTAAAAGCGCCAGTTAACAAAGTCAAACTTCCCAAACAATACCATCCACATCCAAGATAACCCGAGTCCCGACGGCATAGATAAGTAAGGCCAAATAGTGAAACCTGTAGAATGTTGGCATTCCCACAGATGATTTGTCATACGTAAGTAGTGATAACTCAATTTTGAACTTGGCAGAATGTCAAAATATTTGCACACCTTGTCCAGAGCATCGTAAAACTGTTTCAGCGAACATTCGCTTCTATCATCAATCAGCCAATAGAGCTATGGAAATCTGAGTAGACATAATAAGTCCACATCTGTAAATCCCCGAAGGGGTAAACAGATGTATGCACCCATGTTTCGCCAATTATGATTTTCGATCCCATGATGTAATAGGGGGCGAGCATATTGCCGTCTAGCTATTTGTCTTGGGCTGTATGTTTACATTGTTTACGATGAAGAACAGTCCTATCCCTTAGTCGCATTTTACGACACACACTGGAAGAGGTAGGGCGGTCCTATTCTACTCCACCGTTAACCAACACGGCATAGTTGTATGATTTAATTTTAGTATATTTATGTAAACTGCTATGATTTCCATCATCTGAGTGCCAAACTCGGTTGAATTCTCCATTATTGGTTTATCTTGTCTTTTGGGAGCGACTTACTGCCGTTTGAATTCCAACTCTGTCAACAGTTTAACTGGCTTGCAGTTAAGAATAACTTGGAGCCTTAGTCCCAGCGCCCATTATCGGCATCGGCGAGCTTCAGGATTTTTTTTTGACAAGCATATTAGATGTTATCACTATCATCATAAAATTGAAATTTCAATGACGATCGTCGACGATCGTCGGCATCGATCGGCATTCTGCAGCGGTATGGTTAATAATTAAAGTTCAATCTTATTTCTATAACAATAAGCTCTATTGTTACACGACAAATACAAATCCTCATGCTTGCCGATGCCGGCACTGGGCGCCGGCCCTTAAGGTCTAAGTGAGGCCCTATGCACAGTTGTACATTAAACATTAAAGTTATTAATACTAAGAGGATACAGTTTTCCAGTTAAGCAATGGCGAAACATTTGTCATTTTCCAAATATTCACGTTATCTCACTGTGATTAGGTTCACATTAGTGATGACGGCACATATGGACTCTGGCAGTTCAAAGTTATACCGTAAACATAATTGTATAGCAATAACTATAATAACGCAACCAATTCGTAAAATAAATTCAATCAATAATGTTCTTGGTCACTAAGAACGTTAATGTATACTTAAAGAAAAGATAATAATTGGCGAAAGAGGAGAACCGTAGAGCACTTACTATCGTTAGGTTTAAATTATAAAGAAAAGGCATAAGGCATAATCAAAACAAAATCGTACGTATCGACGCAATTTGCTCTGCATAAAAATCTTTCGGTGAAAGGAGTACCTACATAAAAATAATGAATTCCCGCAATTAGTTTTTAGTTTTTCAACAGTCCAAAGCTTGGTAATTGGTTATTTAACAGTGTAGTGACTCAAAAAATCATACAACAAATAAAACATATCGTTTCGTGTATCGGGAGCACACCGAGCTTCTAAGAAATTTCTCAAGAGTGCAGTGCCGAATTAGTTACCGTCATCGACTGAAACGTAAAGGTTTTTAAACAAAACTTCTAGTGAAATATGTTTGAAAAGATATTACTGGTCTTTTGCCGCCCATTACACTACAGTAACACCAACACCTGGGTCCAAATATGTTTCTTTTTCTTCGTTTCGCTCAAGAAGTGTACCAAGGACACATCGCGTAGACACTCAGGACACAATTCAGAAGTTAGAAATATAATGATATACTGAAACGGTAACTGAAAAGATATCCTGAAACTGTGCTGACGTGCTGAATATAGGTCACAAAACGTATGTAAATATATTATTTGTAAAGCCTTAATAACTTATTCTCGGTAACTGCATCGATCGCATCCGGGCACATGGCCGGGATCCGGCGTAATATAGTAAGGTTCACCCGGTCGTCAACCTGGCTGGATCCGGGTTATCCAGGTCACGCAGCCGCGGCCACCTCTCCCGGCTTATTGGAGAGGTAAATGAAGTTAATACAAGCCACAGTGTAAACACAAGACAGAAATGTATTTAGATGTTTTTTTTTCGTAGTTTTCGACTATATAATAATTATTTCAATAATTTTTAGTTACTAGAATACACTGATAATAAGCATCTGTTTCTGATACTTTTCTGGTTCTTTATCATTATCGTGTAAGCAAAATTTAAGTTTTGCCTTTGGAAATAATGAAAACTGGGATCTTCCCGATTTCCCTGTTCCCTGTTCGCTCAGCTATGCTACTCAAGCAAAGCATTATATCTAGACCATAAGTTTTAGGCTACGTAAATGTTTAGTAAAAAGACCAACAATAAATGCCCGCTGAGTTTCTTGCCGGAGTCTTCTCAGGTCTGGGCCGCGTTTCGAACCGGTGTGGCCCATTTGCTAAACTAATATTTAATATATACTTTATGTTGACGTTTTGTAAGTTCCGATTTAATGGTCTGTGCAGAATAAACTATTTTTGTTTTTCTTTTCTTTTCTTTCCTTTCTGTCACTACACTGCTATCTAAGCTTGCCGATTTTTATAACTGACCAATGACCACATTTTTATTTAACTTATTTTCGCTATGGTGAGAGTGACTGCCGTATGACCTGCCTTCTCCGAGAGGAACTTCCAATTAATTGAGCTTGACTTGGGCCAGGAAAATTCGGTGGGCCCATAACCTTATATGTGTATACCGGAATATTATTGTTAATTTTTATAGTACTACTGGTTTATAATTCGTACACTGTGTCAATTTAAGCTACGTACAGCCGCTGGGCCAATTTTTGGAGGATGTAAACAAAAGATTACCAATTCAATGAACACGTTAATTGAAACTGATATTTTGGGACACTTTTATGTAGACGGAGGGTAGTTTCACCGAAAAGTATCCTTATCGTTAGAAAGGGTTGTATACCTTCATTTAAAAGAGACATAATATCAAGGGCGCCACTAGGGTCACCGAGGCAAGCGTATGTATTTTCTGGAATATTTCTAACAAAATTACTAAATGTTCTCGTTAACTCTTCCAGCAGCTTTAAAATAGGCAGAACTCACGATCTCTTAGTCAGAAGTCGGAAAGCTAAGCCACTAAACCGCTGCTTGCATATTTTGGTGATTCGACAGGCATGTAATTGCAACAAGAAGAATTGGTTTTTATTATGCCTCTGGTTTCACTGCCAGGCTGAACAATTTTATCCTGTTTTAGTAGCAGCACAGAATCTATTGAAAGTGGACAGTAGAATTGGAGAATTTACCTCTAAATAACCTGAAAGGGGGAGAGAAGATAACTATAAACAGTAAAGAGCAAGGAATTAAATGTTTTATCAATACCGAAAATTCACTTAGCAGAAGAGAAGGGTGGCCGGGTGTTGTCTCACAGGGGAATTATTAAAATGCCATAACATGTTGTGTGTAGGGGTAGAAAAGGTCGTATTTTAACGAAGTAAGGTTCCAAATAAACATATTAGAACCATGGTGGCAACCTAGACAAGTGCCAAGAGTAATTTTCGAGATAGAGGATAAATCCTAGAATTATACTGTACATACATATCTCTTAATTGATCATATCTAGCAATATAAAGAAAGTCTCATTCGAAAGAGAAAGGTGCGTCTGTCGATGGTGTTTCAAGTAAAATCAAACCCACAAGCTGAAATTACAAGAGCCATTGTTCTTTGTACAAATTAGAGCAGATATGCATCCGTACAAGTAATTGCTGAGCGCGATAATACTGCAAATACGACTGTTGTTATCCCGAAGTTTCGTTCAGATTGCGTCGAACGTGGTCACGGGTAGACTGTTCTGCTATCATGCTATCAATGTTTTTGGTGTTTTAAAACATTCTTTGTATTATATTGTTGCAATATAATACCCGCTGTCAGGCATCAATTTAAGTATAGCTCATAGTAATTTTGAGGATCATATAACAAGAAGCATATAAAGGTCTGTTGTATGGAGCATGTTCTGAGAATCTTGAACAGTTAGCACATAGTCTACAACAAAGTAAGATGCAGATTCAACCGGTCATAAGTAATTTTGACTGAAATTTCGATGACCAGAGACAGCAGTAAAAAATACTTTTGATAGCTATTTTAGTCTAAGTGCTTTTGCTAACTCTTGGGAGTTTTGATGATAACATGTACCTATATCTAAATAACGGCCAAAATTCAAAGCTTCCAAACCAGTTTCATAAGGAAAACCATATCTATCAAGTCCCCTCGTAATAGCTGACGCCGACGCCACAAAGGCGACATTTCGACTGAATCTACAAAATGCCTTGAAGTAGGATTAGATGCGACCATCGGCCCGTGTTTACCTTGCAAATTTATTAGGGTAGGGGAACTCCTGATGCCCGAGGGAATGTACACATTTGGAGGGCAAAATATGAGGCATTTGAAGCAGAAGAATTATGTTTAGGGACAGTTGTCAACGTGATGAAATAGCAGACAAGAAGAGAAATTCAAGAATGTTGTCTTCCAGGTACCTTCAACCCTCTTCGGGCAAAATATTTAACAATTATTATCGCACGCGAAAATACATCAAACAAAACCTTTAAGCTCATGATCACCATCATCTTGGAATTTCATCTACAGCTTACCATCACCGCAAGCAACAGCCCTCGGCGGCAGTTCAAATTTTTTTCTAGCAATAGTTGCAAGGAGAGTGCAATGTGCGGTTCCTTCGTTGCTTTCAAAAGATTATGAACTTTTACTCCCATAGATAAGATTCAAAATGTTTCGTAATTTTTGCCTCTTTCAATGAATACGTACCTAGATGTTAGCTAGCTATATTCTTAAGTTCTACTACACAGAATGTTAGAATCACTAGCATAAATTGAAAGATATCAGTCCTGCGATCTCATTCACCCTGCGCACAACAGCTCGATCTCAATTGAATAACTCTCAATTAGCGCTTCGAAACTAGGTCAGATTCGCATACTGGGACTCAAGATATATCTACTTGGAGACTAGAATAAAAATATTATCTACAATTGGGAGTTTCAACTTGGTATACTTGGTACTTTTAAGCGTAGTCGTTGTAAGTAATATTGGTTCGTTCCACATTCCAATAATTTGCTTATCCACTGCGTGTACCTATACTTTACACTTATAAAGCCTTTCGTAAAAGCGGTAAGCATTATTTAAATTTTGCTTGAGAAGAGAAAGAAGATAGACGGAGTGTCTAAAGTTGTTACGATGCCTTCAAGCAGGAATTAATTTAAAAAAACACACAGTTTTTGTCAGAACCAATTTCTTTTTTGCGCAGAACTGATTTATTTTGAACGTTAAAATTATAGCAGGATTTAACACGGGTTCTGCATTATGTATCATCTTAGACCTTTAGTCAGTTATTCTGTACTGTTCAACAATAACCAGTCAAATGCGAGTGAGACTCACGCAATGAATGAAAGGTACATTACCTGACAATATATCTAATCAAGTACTTAGCTAATCATATCTATACAAAATTTAATATCAATTACTGAAGCAGTGACATCAGTTTAAAAGCCCCCGACACTCCCTATTCCCAATATAACCCCAATAACTTTTAAACGGCTCAACCGATTTACATCAAACATGTCTAAGAACACTTGCACATAAGTCACCTTTAATACAAAAAAAATTGAAATCGCTTCATCCGTTTGGGAGCTATGATGCCACAGACAGACAGACACGTCAAACTTACAACAAGAGCTGAAGAGGGGCTCTTTGCGTCGGGGATTAATAAAAAGAGATGCCACAACATCGAAGCAATTACATTTCTTTCCTTGTAGATATTCTTTCATTTCCCTATAGAGGAATTCAAGTCCCCCTTGAATATCTCTCGAACATCGAACTCAATCAGAGCCCCTCATTCGTGAATTATATCACTTAGTATGATGTCACGATTATTGATAACGCAGTTGAGGTTGCTTTATATATTTTGGCATGAAATCTGAAGAGGGGTGATACTTTGAGGTGTAACTTTGTTTTAGGAATAATAGGCACTACAAACACTATTCTATAGGTGGTAAGTGACACTTGTGTTGTTGGAAGTGTTTCACAGTCGTTACCGCTTTCCGTCAGGTAGTTTTTTTTTTAAATCATCATCGTTCTTTGAGCCTTTTCCCAACTCAGTCGGTCGTCTTTCAGTCTAACAGTGACACGGCTGAACTTCGATATTTTCCTTGAATCGTCTGCTACCTGACCTCCACAACCCTAGTAACGCCATAACGAGTAAGTGAATGAGTGATTGGGACTATTTTATAATTATGCCTGTCTTGTCCAATGTCCACTCTGCTCCTCCTCCACTCCTTCTCCACATGTACAACCGAGGAATTATGTTGGGCAACGCAAATAGCCGTGTCTGTAGCCAATTTCTGGGTTCAGAAAAGATAGGCAAGTAGTGACTCGAAGAAGAAGACGTCCACAACCTTAATAGTATTTACTTGTATATACCTACCTAAGCGGATTTTATCAAAATCGGTTCAGTTCTTTATGCGTAAAAGCATAACAGACACACATTTAGAAGAGGGTTATTCTCGCATTTATAATATTACTAGCTGAATTCAAATACAATGTAAATTGATCTAGAATAAATAAACGAAACAAAACAAAAAAATCGGCGAACTTCGTAGCGCCAATTTTTCTCTGCTCACGTGGCGTCCGAACCCGTTCCCGCTGCATCCTCTACTATATTAAGCATGTATTATACATATAAACCTTCTTCTTGAATTACTCTATCTATTGAAAGAAACCGCATCAAAATCTGTAGCGTAGTTTTGAAAATATAAGCATACATAGAGACGAACAGACGCGGAAAACGACTTTGTTTTACTATGTAGTATGATAGTACGGACTTAAATTTCCCACTCGTCATAGAACCAGCCCCTTAAAAGCCAAAGTACACCATACCTACATAAGACAGTCCCCTCCGAGGGTAAAGAACAAGTCAGCTCCGTGATTGTTTACCTAATGGGGCGGCAGATACGCACGATCGGAGATCGATCCAACTGTCAAAAGAATTCCGTTTCTTTGGCGACGAAGCGCTTGTTTTTGTTAATTCGCTACGTGTAGTACAGAAACGATGTTTTGTTGTTCGCGACGTATACTAGCAAAAATAATGTTCGTTTTATAAAATAATAGGGGTCATTGGCATGATTTGATTCATGTCATTGAATGTAAAAAATTTTTTACATCGATAGTCAACTTTGAGATACAACATTTTAGAAATTCAACATCGTAGTCCAGATGGAAGCATTTCACCAGTGTCTTACAAACACAGAACACGCTTGCCTAAAAGCAACCTATTAACTCGTCAATGCATTCCATCCATGCCTACAGGTTTTGGGTGCATCGGGCTTGACTTGTTTTTCAACAGTTCGTTCCCTCCTTTTTTATTATTATTCAGTTCGCATCAAACATCTAGGTATACCGAATTATTGAGATTGTCCTTTAGTTGCTGGGGCGTGTCACGAAGATCATTCTTCTGCAATATCAAAGTGCTTGGCCGCAGGATATCCGTTATAATATAGCTCCCATGTAAGGTGCTGTCATCTGCATCGTCTTCGTGGACAAGCCTAAGGCTAACCTATCCACTAAGTTCTATCATATTCAGTTCTTTGAGCAAGTTCGGAGAGACCTATAAGCACAATTTCGCCAAGTCATGAAGCATTGCCGTTTGTGCATGCTACCCCTACCTATTGTTCGGGTGCTTTTGTGGCCACGCCAATCTTCCTTAGTTCTTAATCAAAATTAATGATTGAAAAACATAGGGTCCCAACGTTCATATCAATCACGAAAAAACTATTTAAACCCAATGGTTTGATTATAAATTCAAAATAGCCACAAGGGTCAGTTACTGTATTATTCAACTTACTTATTCATCTACTTAAGGGCCTTTATGCAAAGCTCCTACATTTATTTTTCAAAATAATTCTAACCTCATTTTGAAGCATTCATCAAAAAAGTGAAAAGAACCGTGAACCTGTGCAAAATATTAGCGGGAATTATCTACATAAACAATTTTCCCATCAAATACATACATACATCTTAAAGATCTGAAAGTATACTTAAAATTCAAACAGAAATCCTTCTCAAAGGATCTGCTCCTTCCAAATAGCAACACAAGCTCAAGCGTTCGTAAATCATTAATTAAAAGTGCTCCACTTAACACTGTCAATACAAACCGATTCGTGACGATGCAAAAATAAATAAAATCTCCGTATATTTTAATTCTGAAGCTTCGTTATGTTTCCAGTTCAACCTATTCAAAACCAGCCCTTATTGGAAGTCCTTTAGAGTAGATCCTTCCTAGTGGTTACCCTATAGCATAGCCCCATGGCTAAATAGACCACAACGTGGCTGCCCGAGCCTTCTCGTCTCGGTAATTAAAATTTGGTTGGTTTTCCATTGTGGTTTCATGTTGCGTACCTTCTTGAACTGTAATAGTTTACAATTTTGTTTTTTCTTACATCAGTTTGTTTTAGAATATATCTTCTTTTTTTTTTTCATGCGGAAATCCCCTCGGATACCCCCCCTGCCGGAGCCGGAAGGGGAGGTTATGTCGGACTCGAACCGACTAAAACCGCACGCCGACTGTGGGTCTTGGTGCTAGGCCGGAGGTGAGGTTGTCATAGACATATCCCTCGCACCCCGGCTGACCCAGGGCCATCCCTTACGGTCTGGCCCTCCTACTACACTGTCCAAAATCTTGAAAAATTCTGAACTCTGACAAGGACAGACTAGAGTAGTACGAGTCTAACGCCTCTGGTGTTGCACACGTCTATAGGCCATGGTAACCACCTTCCATCACGTAGGCCGTGAGCTGGTCTGCCACTTTAATGGTATTAAAAGACTTCTCATGTATAAAATAGAACATAAGGACTTTTAATTGCCATAAACCTTGGCAGAATTGAACGACAAACCGCCATATATCAAAAGAAACGAGTGTCCAAGTACGCGGCAGTCACGACATCCCACATGGCCGGCGCGGTTCCCATTTAATTAATTAATTATCGTGTGACGTCACTTCAGCAAACTGGGTCAGTGGTGTTAAAAAATTAATTAAGAACCAAGGATGGACATAATTTTAGCAGTGATAGTAACTACACAAGTACCGAGTCCACGTACCGTTTTGGATAATGCTTTTTTATAACAAAATAGTGGATTTTGTATACAGAAATATTTTCGGGGGAATAGGGACTAACCCAATACAGCATACCTAGTTTGTCACTCTCTTAAAGGAAGTTAAATAGAAGGAATCTGGGTAGTGTGGAAAGGGTGCAGTAATGGGTTAAATAGATTTTAATAATGAAATCTTAGGTGCAATGTCAATATGAATATTGCAGTTTAGTTAGCGGATCTCGATTCTTATCAAAGGTGAATTCTATTACGTGATAACTTAATTTAGTTGAACCAATTTTCCGTGTGGAGCCAATTTGTGACGGCCTGACATTTTACTACTACCATAATAATCGTAAACTAGGACACAATACTTCTGATAGTAACCGGTCACCGCAGCTTATATACTTATCTAATACAAATCGCATCTGTTTTTTTATACCGCTTAGGTGGCAGACAAGCACACGGCCCACCTGATGGAAAGTGGTTACCGCGGCCTATGGACGTGTGCAACACCAGAGGCGTTACACTCGTACTGCCTACCCTGAAGAAACCTTCTAATGCCCCTTTTGAAGAACCCCATATTGTAGTCGCTTGGGAAAACCACGGCAGGGAGTTCATTCGACAGCTTGAGCGTGCATGGGGTGAAGTTCCTTTCATACCGCACGGTGCGCACTGTTTTCGGATGCAATATGTGGGGATGAATTCCCTGCCCATGGTGAGCGGGCATCTTAATTTAGTCACATGCTCTCCATAATTACAATTCCTTCACTATTTTTTCCCTTTTAATTACCTGTTAAGTACTCAGTAGGATGACATCACCCCTAGCGGTGATTAAGCAAGGTGATCAGTCGTAACGATAAGTCAGCTTACCTGCAACAAAAGTAATGAAGTTATTAGCATTATAATTGTCATTGAATAACACTTAAGTCACGGATTGCACTCACGCGATTTAGTTATAGGAGATTTTCAAGTTTAATAATTAGTCTTCAAAGTGAACCATCAGATGGCCGAGCGGGCCAAAGCGCCAGATACAACGGTAGTCTATAGTGTCTTGCAAGTAAAACCCTGCTGGGGAATAGTTACCCTAATACCTATCTAAGAACATGCACCAATCAAACCCAAACCAACAATTGAAAACTGCATCAAAAGCGGACTTTGGACCTTGGAGGAAATTGGCAACTTTGATTTGCAATAAAAATGCTTACTGTAGCGCCCCCTGTTGAGTTCTCATTGTAACACCTATCTTAGAACATGCTCCAATTAAAGCCGAACCCATAACTGAAAAGTACATCAAAATTGGATTGGTAGTGTCATAGAAAATGGCAACATGGATTTGCACAAACAAACACACAAACATTCTCTCACCCTAAACGCTCTCCTCCCTCACTCTCCGTTCCGTCGTGTGTAAAAAATCAATGAACTTAACATGAGAATGCTTGCAAGAACTCCCAAGACAAATTGATGTAAAAAGGAATTCAGCTGTAAGACAGCAGTAGTACTGGAGGAAGATACAATTAGAGTAAAAAAAAAAGAAATGTGACTATCTTCCGACCTTCCAACACCTAGAGGAAAGTCTACACTAAAGAGGCTCTAGCCTCTTTCTACAATCAGTAGTTGTAGTGGCTTGTAGGTAAGTTTGAAGTGACCCCTAGTATCTAAGTGAGGCCCTTGCATGAGTGTCGCGTTAATAGACTCAGACCAGTATTCCAGAAAAACGCTCCCTTATGAATAGACTCTCACAATAGCGTCGAAACGAAGCGTCCGTAGCTTAGTGGTTTAGTCAGCCTTAACGATCGAGAGGTCCCAGATTCGAATTCTAGCCATTACACTACTGACATGAACCCACTCCTAACACAAGCAATTTGGCTTAGCTGGTGGGGTTAGAGGGAATATTATAATATTTTTTATTAAAAAAACCGATTGACATATTTGATAGATTGTCTACCTATACAATCTATCCTTAGATAAATCAAGATTCAGAACCTACAATATTAGCGCTGTCATCTTGAATATAATCTGTCCTCAGATCTAGTTATAAATCGATATTCAAGACTGAGTATACTGAAATACGGGTTTTAGTACGTACATTTACATTACACTAGCTTGGAGTTCCTCTTGAAATTCCACAATAATGAACATATTAGTGCAAGCACGAAACTGATAAGTTCCTTATCGTCAGGCGCAACCGCTTGTAATACCTAGTGCCACTATCATAGCATGACTGATATAGTTCAGTAGCTGTATTATAAATATATCTGTTACAAATAATATATGGACGAAAAGCAGATGACATAAACAAAACATACCTAGTTATACTCGTATAGAGTTTCATTTTGCCTCATTCTTCTTCACTACCGTTAACCCCAGTCGCATCCAAAGCTTTTTCAGCTTGGAGTCTGGGTTCCGCTTTACCGGTCTAACTGCGTATTTGGCTAAACTTCGATATTTTCTGTGAAGCAATTGCCATCTGACTTCCACAACCCAAAGGCGATATCGAAGCATTGCAGCTAGGCCAGTTGTTGAACTTTTGAGGGCTTCCACTACCCGTAACAACTGCCATAGATGTTCGTATGGTAACCGGGACCGACGGCTTAACGTGCTTCAAGGCACGACGTACTGAGCGGGGATCGAACCCGCGCCTCCTGCGTAGCGGCCGTATTGACTATGCCTCGAAGGCTGTTTATTTGCCCCAATATGGTTAGAGAAAGACCACTTTCTTATCGACAATTTAAAGAATCTATTTGTCATTTCAGAGATACATATATTCAAGCTTGTAACTTCCCGAAGGAATAGGCAGAGGCGTTCTAACAGTTAACTTCTACATCGCCAAAATGGTATTCGGTCTGACATGATAGGGGCAAGCATATTGCCATCAAACGGGTACTTTGTCGTACGGGCTGTATGTTTTCTGTCTGATGAAGAACAGTCCTACCCTTAGTCGCCTTTTACGATACCCACGGGAAGAAGAAGATTAAAAGTTACCAGGTTACCAAGAGACGGAGAACTAAGCGTCATATACCTGCTAGAACCAAGCGTTTGTTAACTCATTCCTATGCCGCACCACTAAGACCTGGAACTCCCTGCCAGCTCACGTGTTTCCTTCTTCCTACAGTCACGGGTCCTTTAAGCGGAACGTGAAAAGGCATCTGATGAGGCCGTCAAGCTGAGTGCCACCACTGTTAACATGGTACATGTTTACGATGGTGACCCTCTTTCCGAGACTTTGCCTTTAGCTTAACATCAGGCAAGGTGAAGTCAAATGCTGTGTATTAAAAAAAGCTCGTAAAAGTGAACTCACAGTCAACTATCTTAATTTTTTCCATATGTTATTACCTCCATTATGTGGGTGCTAGCACCTCTGCCTACCCCTTTGGGGAATACAGGCGTGAGTTTATGTTATGTTATGTTATGTTTATTACCTCCATCACGATCATTATCTATAACAGTAGTTACACAGAATACAATAGTCATCACATGACCTTGAAAACGATGATGGCACCGAATGACAAATGCAACTGAAGTCATACCAGCATTACGGCACACGGCTCAATTGGTTCCTTTGTGCAACTAGTTTAGATTCATTGCGGCCGGAGGTCAGTGGTCAAAGATCACAATTTTATCGGATTTATCGGTTTCATTGAGAATGTATCTTATTGTGTACACTGTGATGCTATTGAATAACGGGTGGAGTCATGCAAAACTGACCTATAAAAGCCAGTACACCTGTTTATGGGCGGATGAGACTCGGCGCATGGTTTCCACTTGAGATTGGAAGCTTAGGCAGTAGTTGTTCCCTTAGCTACGTAAGCCAATTCAAAGGGACAAGAATGAGAAGTAATTGGATGCTTGTCTCTTGATCGAAAACGGAATTAGATACTTAATTAGAAATCTTGTTTAAGCATTACATGGATGAGTATAAAAATATATATATTCCCATACGGCAATACAGTATTATTGCAGAATGTCCAGTCGTGTCGTGCCTTTTCACTATAACGATAATGTGTTTTTTTATAAAATTTCGGGACTTAACGCGATACAACTTTGGAAAACTTACTTTTGCCGACGTTTCGGGTGCGTTTGAAGAAGAAGTCCCGAAATTTTATAAAAAAAACTATGATTTTACACCGCCATAGTTTAAAAATAAAGATACTGTGTATCCGTTGTTTCGTCTGCTCTATCCAACTGCTAGCTAAGAGTACAGGATGCAGTTCCATAACACACAAGTTATACACAGAGAAGTTCTGCTAAACACGCGAACAATGCCGGGATCATTTTGTATATTTAGTGCTGTTGTTGCCAAACTCGCGACACCGGTGCACATATTTGTTACATGACGTCATACGTTAGTGAGGACCCGCTGATTTGGTATTCAGATAGGATCGGTAGATACCTATTGGAATCCGTTATATCTGTCTGGAAGATGTTTTTCTGAAGATAATACATGTATAGTTAACCAACGCATATGTTTTAATTTTCCTACAATCCAAGGTTCTTTAAACGGGACTTGAAAAACTATCGAAAGAATTCTGTGGGTTTCCTCGAAACAGTAACGTAGAACATATATTTGAACACATAATTAAAATTGCGTGCGTGAAAAGCAAATGTGGCATGTCTCACAATGTCTTTGTCCAAACTTATTAACTTATGTCTTAGTTGGTTGAAAAGAGGCAGATCTACCTTAGGGAGAAGGTAGAACATTGTTTTTTTACAACCTTAGTAGGTACCCCATTAGTCCCAAGCAGCATACATAGTTCATCGATCAATCATTCACCCCAACACGTACGTAAGCAAACTGAATGTGCTGTAATAGTACCACAGACGTGAACCCATTCTTAACACAAGGAATTTAGCATAGCTGTTTTAAGAAAATACTAGTACCGCGGCCCATATAACTAGTAGTTCATAAACAAGTACATGAAACTATTATAAACACTCAATGACCTACCTACAAACTGTTACAACCGAAGTACTCCCCAGTCTAAGCGTAACTATCACCACGATTCTCTGTAAATGGCGGAACGAATCGTGCAAATAACCTCGTACGGACTCGTACTTCACACAGTAATACGAGTATACACACTAGTGTGTGGATCAACGGCTAAATGTTTAGAGAAAGGGTGTTGATATTGACTGACCTAGTATTTGTGGTAAGAAAAAGTTAGTGCTTAAATATTATAGGTATTTGCGATTGAGAGTTGTAAAAGTTATGTTGAGGCGGTTAGGACACGTGGAACGAGTGAGTACGGAACGCGTAGTGCGAGGTTTTTTCTCATATTCACCATTTGTGAGTTGGAATGAAGGAGTAGTGAACGAATGACAAAATTAAGTATTTACTGCTATTTAGGACTAATGTAGGGAGAATGGGAAGAGTGCCTCCTAATCGGTGGAGGCTTTCTCTCTTAGCAATAATTATTTTTATGAAATAAAATGAACAATTGTTACAATGATTACTTAACTGCGCCAACCGTTCCAATGCATGCACCAAGTATTATGTTTACAATTGACATTTGAATAATTACAGACTAGCATAAATACATCGTTGTTATAACAAAATACATAGCAAAACATACTTTTATATAAAGTATTTATTGACTAATTCCGATTAATTTCGTAATTTAGAGAACATCCTAAGATAGAAAATTTGGACCCTTTTAGTCAAATACGTAACTATGAGTTTTAGGCTTTTGGCATAGATAAATTAAGTATATTATTAAAGAGCGAAGAAAACAAAAAAGACCTTCCAGAAAATGACAAACCTTAGTCACATCTCTTTTCTATGAAGGTCGCCAAATACCTTATTCTTCATCTTACAACGATATTAGACATAGACCTAGATTCTAGCCTTACTATAAAGTCCTGAAAATCTTTTGCATAATTTCTCAGCGAATTTTTAATCATTCCTATATTACTTCTTTTTATATACCGGCCATTAGCGATAGCCCACGCTATCCGTTTCACAATGCAAGATGACGTAACATCCCTATAGCGGTATATATTTATATCGGGCGCGCCCTGCGGCTGCGGCCGCGGCGAGGTACCGGAATGTGCCATCTGGCGCTCTGTTTGTGGGCCAACATCAGTTTTATAGTGTTACTGATCATCGTTTATGAGAAAGAATGTTGAGAAAACCACTTGTGCAGATTTGGCGCGTATAGACTAATCGAATATTGCGATCCTATACCGTGATTAGGGATCTCTCGCGTTTTATGTACATCAATACTAAACAAACATGATTTATCCAAAAATATTGGGCCACAACATTTAATTTACCTGGGCTGTTCTGCACTTAGCCTCTTGATTGGGCCATTGTGCGTACCATCTTACCTCTCATTCCAACCATCCCAGATCCTCCCAAAAAGCCAGCAGCCTTTTCAGGTTTCCCCATGCTTCCCGGAGCGACGCTGGTGACTGGAGGAATTTAGCCCGTTGTTTGGCCACACTCATGCACTCTGTAAGCTTTGTTTGCCTGCATCCTGCAGTGTTTGCCAATTCTTTTTGATGGGTTTCTTCCGTGTTTTACGCAGCCATGTTTTGACCTGTGCTTGGAGTATGGGTAGTATTGGTTCCGGTCCATATACTGTCACCCCTGATCCTCTTTTGGCCAATTCACCGGCTGCGTTGTTGCCGACAGCCACAACATTTATTGGCTGCCTATAATTACTCATACATACATAATATAATTACTATGAATAGTCAGGCATTTCTCTCTCTGAGGTAGGCTGAGGGAGAAAAGCCGCAGAATAATAGCGCGTCGTATTCATCTATCCTTATCTTAGACAATAGAATATACCTTCTAGAACCAAGCAGTTCGGTGAATCATTCCTATGCCGCACCATTAAGACCTGGAACTCCATGCTAGCTCACGTATTTCCTTCTTCCTACAGTCCCGGGTCCTTTAAGCGGGGCGTGAAAAGGCATCTGATGAGGCCGTCAAGCCGAGTGCCACCATTCTTAACATGGCACATGTTTACGATGGTGACCCTCTTTCCGAGACTTTACCTTTAGCTTACTATCAAGCGAGTTGAAGTCAAATTGACGTGTCCTTTTTAAAGAAAAAAATATATACCACTAGCTTTTGCCCGCCGCTCCGAACGCATGAATATCGGTTATGGAAACCCATCGGTTATCGCGAATAAACATAGCCTATGTCCTTTCTCAAGGTCTAATCTACCCTTATTCCAAATTTCATAAAAATCGGTTGTGGTTTAGGCGTGGAAGCGTAACATACAGACAGACAGAGTTACTTTCACGTTTATAATATTAAGTATGGATAAGTTTGTTTTCATGACTAGTTGATACCTAAGCATTGTCATCACAAGACATTAACAGATAGTATTCCCTTTACTGCACAAATTAAAACCTTACACCTTGCATAGTAATAAATTTTGATAAGGGTAATAAAATCTTATCTTCTTTTATCAACGAATTCCATACAACCAAATACTACTCGCAAAAGTTTGATAAGATAGTAAACACTCCCAATTTACACTTAATCTCGGTTACTGGTTCGATTCTGATAATGCAATTTGTCCGTAATGGACGTGGATTGTATTTTAAACTTTTGAATTCCACTCGTATACAATTTATAGCTTGATTTTATATATTTTGGAGTTAAATCGCAAGATATAAAGTCCCTGTCGCGCGCAGATTGTTTTGTAATAATCTATGCTTGGTGAATTTGAGCTCGTCCACCGTAGTGCTATCTTTAAAATACATCCAAGAAACGTGGACTGCGTATATAGCACATATTAGGTCCAAGATGTATGTGAATCAAGCTATACATAATCTAGGACTGTGATATAAAATTGTCTTTTTTTTGTTTCTGTATCTCGTAGGTTCATGTTTGAATAAATAAATATTTTCTTTCTTTCTACTCGCATTTGGGTTTCAGTTTCTTCAAAAACTAAGGTATTGTAGGGACAGGAATGCTGACGCCGCAAATATAAGTCATACGACCAAGTGCCCGGCGCGGTCGGGCAGTCGCATTCGATCTGGGCAGCGCATAACTTTAAGTAATAATAACTCTGTAACCATTTGGTATCCAAGTCAGTTTCGGTAAACGTTTAATCATCCTTCACTGTTTGCTTTACGTAGTTCAGAGAGAGAGAGAGAGAGAGAGAGAGAGAGAGACGTTTATTTTACATTCTAATTTTTATGTGAATTAAGCACCGTTTAACAATACGATATTATATATAAATTGATTTTATAAAACGTTACTGTTGATGCAGCACTAACGAGCAGTGACCTCACAGACGACAGCAGAGTGACGTGACCGACGACAGCAGCGTGATGTCACAGACGACAGCAGCGTGACGTCACCGACGATAGCAGTGTGACGTCACTACTACGTACTAAAGAGTACTGGGAAACAGGTGCATATGCACCAAGTAGTCAAGTGTATGTCCCCAAAGATACCCCAACAGTATTATTTGTCTATGGTCCAGGTGTCAGTTTCATAGATTACAAGAAGAAACTTAGTTTAAGTTTGTGGTAAGTATGTTGAAAACGTAGGCACCCGATACATAAAAGGATCCTGAGGAGGGCCAGACCTGAGGAGGGCCAGACCGTAAGCCCTGGGTCAGCCGGGGTGCGAGGGATATGTTTATGACAACCTCACCTCTGGCCTAGCACCAAGACCCACAGTCGGCGTGCGGTTTTAGTCGGTTCGAGTCTGACATAACCTCCCCTTCCGGCTCCGGCAGGGGGGGTATCCGAGGGGATTTCGGCACGAAAAAAAAAAAAAAAAGATACATAAAAGGATAGACCGCTGCTGCCTATGATCAAGTAGCTTCTAATTATACCTACATATCGCTTTTAATAGTACCGAAATGGCGGTAACAAATATCTAAACATGGTTAATATCTTGATTATAATCAGTTCAGTCGTGATATACCTAAACGACTACATCACTCTAAAATCAACTATTATTCCATATAAACCATATCTAATATCTAACCATATCCCTATTAAATATTAAAATGATAACCACACATGTCGTTCGTCTATATATAGGCTCCGTGTGTAGAATCCATATCACCTATTAACTCGTTCAAAAATTATTCTTCATCATTTGACAGCAGTCGTGCGAACTGTCATTAGCGTGATATTATTCAGGAATGCCAACATTGCCGTGTTGACAGGATGTGACGTCACTGTCACACGTCAGTTAGCTCGTATTCAATTTTTACTATTATTGATATGCGGTAGCCTAGTGGTATGGGTAATGGACTGCTGAGACGAGGTCTCGGGTTCGATCCTAGGTTTACCATGGCACACACCAATGTCTTTTCGATGTTTTTCAAAGTTATGTGTGCCTTTATCGTAGGTTTATAAGTGCCCGGTTAATGGCAATAGGCTCGCCACCTATTACATTGGGACCTAAACATAAACTGGCGAAATGTGGGTGCTAGCATCTCTGCCTACCCCTTCGGGGAATACAGGCGTTAGTTTATGTTATGTATGTATGATGATTATAATATTCTGTGGTATAATACTTAATGATGCCTAGTAAGATCATTTTAGTACTTTTTCGACTGCGTGACAGTTTGACCTCAAAATTTGAAACTCATGTAGACAGGAGTCTCAAAATTAGATCGTAGGTGTTTTTGTGATAGGGTTCTTTTATCGCTTTTTTCTCTTTCTTCTTTTATTGCTTTTTATTTTATGTGAGACAGTTAAGGTGGAGTGTCATGTATTTAGAATATCGGGCTCGAGCAAAGCCATTATAAGTAATAAAAAAGTGCACGGAGTTTCCCGATTTTTCCCGGTACTGGCTTAGTGTGGTACCGGAAATTATGTATCTTTAACTATACTAATATTATAAAGTTTTATTTCTCATATATAATCGTCATTTATTTAAATATAAAAGTATAGATTATGTCAAATAAAATAACACAGGGCACAGTTAACCTGTGCTAATCAAACAACCCGCCCCTGATCGTTCCCGGTGCAAAAGTGCCCATCAGGCTTGATTTGGTATTATTGTATGTAACGAATAAACTCAACAACTACTTAACCGATTTCGGAAATTATTTTGCCATTAAAAAGCTACATTATCAGGTACACTGATATCCATGCTTAATACTTATTATAATTCTGTCTGTCTGTCTATAAGTTACACTTTCACGCCTAAACCACTAAACCGATTATTTGGTATAGGGGTAGATTAGACCATGAGAAAGGACATAGTCTATGTTTGGTTGCGATAACCGACATCCACGCGGGCGGAGCCGCGGGCAAAAGCCAGTAGGCTATATATCATCACGCTATTATCAGCGATGAACTAGATCATAATTGCAAGCGGGTGGAGCCGTGTACAACAGCTAAGTATATGGCTACGTACCCACTGGACCCTCAAAATTCGACCTCATGAATAAATATGATCCACTGGACCTCTGCAATGCCTAGTATGGATATAATAGGGAAGGATAAAGCTAACAGGAAATATAATTTATTATTAAACTAACTATTTATATACGACCTACGTTTGTATATGGTGTCATTGTTTTATCATTGCCATGTACGAATATATTTAACGTTGCGGTCACTGATCAGTCGTATTTTCGTTCAGAAATAAATGCTACAGTCATTTGTCCTTCGTTGTTTATTTGTTATTAGCATTATACAGTTAGCACTGCCACCAAAATTGGAAGAAAAAATATCTAATATATAAAATTCTCGTGTCACAGTTTTTGTTGCCATACTCCTCCGAAACGGCTTGACCGATTTTGATGAAATTTTGTGAGCATATTGAGTAGATCTGAGAATCGGCCAACATCTATTTTTCATCCCCCTAAATGTTAGGGGTAGTCCACCCCAAAATTTTTATTTTTTATTTTGTAGACAAAATTTTTAATTCCTTTTTTTTATGATACAACTTACAAAAATACATACAATCCTCAATTTTCACCCTTCTACGATCAACCCTTATTTTTTAATAGCCATTTTAGTAATTTAATCATTTTTTCTATCCGGTAGAAAAATGATCAATCGTCATTTAATTATTATCTATTTTTCATCCCCATAAATGGTGCAGCGGGAACGGGATCTGACGCCACGAGGGTAGGAAAAAATTGGCGGTACGAAGTTCGCCGGGACAGCTAGTTGTAACAATAAAAATAAAATTTAATGAATGTATACGAATGTGAGAGGGAAAGACGCAGTGCATTTTTTGAAATATTTGTCCATTTTTCGAAATACATCGGGAAAAAGAAGCGCTCAAATGGGACTTGAAAGACGGATATAAAGAGAAGGGAAATGTGAAGTGATTCAGGTGTGGCTCAATAGCTCAGTTGGAAGAGCATTCCCCCTGTTAGGGAAAGGTCGTGGGTTCAAGTCCCACTTGAGCGCTTATTTTCCCCGATGTATTTCGAATTCAAAAAGTTAGCATGACAAATGCTATAAAAATTTCAAAAAAAAAAGTTAATCCATCTGTTTGTTTGTAACGGGCAATCTCTGAAGTGGTTTAGCCGATTTCGAGGAGCTTTTTACTGTTGATAGCTCATCTTATAAGGCGTAACTTAGGCTAGTTTTATTTTAGATAAAAAAATAAAAACCAGATCGATATTCACGCGGACGAAGGGTGCTCCCATTTGAGATGAGGAACTATTTTCTCCGTATTTTCACAATTTCGGAAATTAACCTGATACAATACAATGCAATGCCCCCATTAAAAATAGGGGTATAAGTCCCGCTTCAAATATGAAGAGACGCTGTATTCCACTTAGAGTACCCAGCTGAATAGCACCTAGCCATGTCCACGAAGAGCACCTATCAAGATTTTTGGCAGGTGCTATTCGTGGATACTAATTTATTTACGAGTGGGCGCAGTGTACGAACTTTAGGGGACCAGGTGGTTCATACCGGTCCATTCATCTCTCTATAATATCTTTGTACACATATGCCAAAGATCAATAACTTCAACACAATACAATAAAACACCATAATTCATGATACCATAACAGCACTCACCTCAGCACGATAGTGCACGTACATTCATTACCCATTGTTGGGGACGCATGCGTTGAATTTGAATATCGTTATGTGGTTGAGTCAACGGATAACATGTCGTTAGGGTAGCCACTGACTGTTAGCGTGCCATTCACACGTGTTTTATTAGGAGAACTGCATTTAGGCACAGTTCGATAGCAGGCGGTTATAAATCATAAACCGGATAAAATTAATGGGTACAGTCTGTGTATCAGCCGGGTTTCTTATTTTTAATATTTTTATGCTTTTCAATTGTAATTTTTTACTTTGCAGTCGGGTTTTTTTTATTTGAACAACTATCACTGAATTGTAGATATAACATACCTACAAACTTGTTACTTTTTATGTCAGACTGTCTAGGAAATTAAATAAAGCTAACTTTACTCACAGTAGAACTCCAACCAAACTATTGCTTGCGAAAAGACATCTTATTTACTGACCTGAAACAAATAAAATTATCCATTTTATTCGTTAAGATAACAAAAATACTCAATAAGATTAAAGTGCATTTAGTTTAAATGCGAAGACTCTCATACCAAGCAAAAACTGCAAAAATTGATACCAAAATATTATTTGTAAACGAACTCAGACTAGTTATGCAGCGAAACGAGTATGAACGAAATGTTACTAAGTACGTTAGTATTACGTTACGCGGCTTCACACGCAAGTTATATGTGATACGTCTGTTATTATTTTAGTCTGAGGTAACGAAGCAGTGACATCAGACCTTAAGTATACCGGGCATGGATGAATTGGCAGAAACCGGTTGAACTTGTTGCGAGGACGACTCATGATAAGCCGTTCGGTACAAAATATTAAATGAATTTTATGAAATTCTCTTTCATTTCTGTTAAATAACCAGCAGGTTTTCAATATATTAATAGATTAAATATATTCACAACTTGAACCGACATCCTTGCATAATGATCAGACGCATGGTCTCTTGTTTGTATGAATGGTGAATAATCATAATCTGTGTGAATATATCGAGATTCTAGTTAGTCTGTCTATATTATGATATTTCACTATACCTTTTAGATTTGAATGAATTTTTTATAGAATTTATTATGCTAACTTTCAAATTTGAAATACATCGGGAAAAAGATGAAGGGAAATTTGAAGTGATTCAGATGTGGCTCAACAGCTAACTTAGAAGAGCATTCAAGGGGGTGGGTTCAAGTCGCACTTGAGCGCTTCTTTTTCCCCATGTATTTCGATTACTTTTTAGATTTAGACGGTTGAAGCAAAAAGGGTCCACCGTGCAAGTATCATCGCATATTCACAGGGAAAATACCCCAAACGACATTATAAACGCTTTACTAAAAAGTCATTTTCTTCTGAACTGTCATTGTCACTTACAACGTTTATCAACCGTCCGTGGATTTTAAGGGAATGGATTGCGTGAAAGAGGAAATGACAAGGGAAAGAAAGACTTATGAGATGACGTCTGACAAGAATGTATGATAGTAGCGCCTTTCCAAATAATTGGTACAATGGTAGGTGAATGATAATGACTTTCTTGTTAAAGAAACATAGAAACTAGTAAGTCCACCACGTGTTGCCACGTATAGAATGACACGTTATCTCATACATATATCACAGGTAAAAATCTGTGGGCAGGTTTTTCAAGTTGTGCCTGACTAAATTTGACCTCTGTAGAGTGGCGGTAAAGCATTCGGCTACTACGTGGAAGATCGTGAGTTCGATTTTAACTTAAAGCAAAAATATGCATCAGTACAATATGTATGTTTTGGTCTGGGTGTATCTATATCCAAATGTGTTTACAAAAAATACTATCTATACTCCATTTGTTTAGGTACTTAAAAAAAGGTAAACAAGAAAAATGGTGGATTTCAAAGATAGTCAACCGTCAATGACAATTATATTTTTGTGCATGGTTATGGGCAACATAAAGACTACATTTACCTTATTAAATAATTTTAAAATTTATAATATTAAACTCACACGTTCAACACATTCACAAAATTATAATAACAATCAAAGTGATTTCGAATTCAATCCCTGAATAAAATTTTAGTCTCAGTCCGAAGAACTATCACCAACACTAATTACAAAGGGATCATGGGTTTCGTCAATTATCTTATCTAGGGATGACATCTTCTGCACTTCTTTCAGTACATGCTCTTCGCAGCTCTTTAAGGTACTGAATAATAACAATAAATACAAACTACAAACTGCGAATTGACTTCGACAGTCACGCATGGCGCGATCTGGAAAAAACTGTTTTGAATATCTGTATTTTTAGTTTCTTTATGGTAGGCACAGTGCAATAGTTTTTAAAATCATTCTAAATAATATAGTTATTATAGTTTTTCAGTTTAGGAAATAATAATTGCAACTTAATAACAAAGTAGTTTAATATAGAAAAATATAAGATAGAAATGGATTTTAAATTCTAAAATGATTTTATTTTGGTTTCTTTTTATTTCGGAACGAAAAATGCCCCTATAGAAGAACCCTTTTTACGATTTGTTTACCTTTTTTTAAGTACCTAAACAAATGGAGTATAAGTTTGTTCTTTGTGTTCGATTATAAAGGACACGTCAATTTGACTTCACCTCGCCACCTCGATGGTAAGCTAAAGGCAAAGTCTCGGAAAGAGGGTCACGATCGTAAACATGTACCATGTAAACAGAGGTGGCACTCAACTTGACGGCCTCATCAGATGCCTTTTCACGCCCCGCTTAAAGGACCCGGGACTGTAAGAAGAAGGAAACGTGATGCTTAGTTTGGCGCACAAAATACTTTCTATTCGTGAGGTTCCAGTCTAGATAGCGATGGATATGTCTTCTATAATATTTATTATGACTGTATTTCTGAATATTAAAATTTTACATGATAAGTAAGTAATCAAATTAAGTATGTATTTACTCTACAGCTTGTTTTAACGTATATTTATAGTTTAAAATTCTGTACGATGTGGTTTTGCGGTAAAATAATCAAACATATTTCCTTTCCTCCTATTAGCACATAGGCTAGGCAGAGACATATTACATCCTTGTTTCACAAGCTATATTTATAGTCATATATCATATTCATATAGGAAGCGAGCCTGCAGCCTAGCAGTAATGACCTCATCATATTAGCAACAAGAAGTCATCAAATAATTATGGATTAATGATTCACTGATGACAGAATTATTTATCATTTCATTATCGACCATTGGACCTAACAGTGAATTAAATTATCATTGTAGAAATTTAATTATCTTGCAGAAATGAATGTGAAACCTTTTTGGCGATTTTTGTCTTTCCTAGTACTCCAAGCTAAAATGGTCCAGTAGAGTCTTTTGATCCCCATATTAAATAGGATCGATCGGTACAAAAAAAATTTTTGTCTTTTAGCATTTTCCTTGCGACTGTACGATTTTTCCAAAATCTGTGAATGCAGTTCAAGATCTCTCAAAAAGTTAGGAAAGGTCTCCAAGAACATTTTGTTACAAAAGTTAAGGTCTGCCTTCCCCGTTTCTTTTCAAAAATACACCCTGTATATTTTTTTTTGAGACTCGTTTGCTGGAAGAGAACTCATAATGAGTTAAGCTCGCCTTTGTACATGTTCTTGCAATTATCTTTTATATAAACCTCTGTATTTTGTGTGCAATAAAGATATAAGAATTAAGAAGAAGAAGTCTACTTAATGTGTTTTCAGTACTTTTTTTATAACATCCATCTGAAGGGAAGCAGTTATCGTGGAATAGTGACGTGTGCAACAGGGATGTCACACTCGAGCTGCTGCCGACCCTGTAAGGGCCTTCCGATGCCCTTCTTGAAGAACCCCATATTGTAATCGCTTGGGAAAATCACTGCAGGGATTCTAAAATGCTAATTAATAAATTCCAATCTATTTGTATTAAAACTATAATTACCATATTTGTTACATAAACTGTTTTAACATAATTTCGTTTGTTTAATAAATTCAAACAACCGGAAAAACCACTCTCCAAGGTCAAGGTCTAATATTTAAAAAGACTTATTTATAGGTACTATGCCTACTTAGTTATGTAATTTGGTAATCTGTGGTTAGGTCAACTGTACGTGTAGTTACACTTTAAGTTGCTAGTTGCTAGCAGTATGTTACAATTTTTGTAATGCTGGCACTACACCTAGAGACGGATACATCTGCCGACGTCTTCCCGATGAACACTGATGCGTCGACAGACGTGTGCACACACCGCACTCGCTCGCGCTGAAACCCTTTGCTCTGTGCTACAAAAATCAACAACCACGAATGAGTGTTGGACGCATCTGCGGACGTTAAATACCTACAACAGATAAGCAAATCACACGATCTACACGTCGGCAGACGCCTCCGCCGATGACGTCCGCAGGTGCATCTGTCTAGCTGTAGTGCCAGCTTAAGAGTGCCAGAGACGTATCCTCCTTCCTTTCCTATTTTCAACATAACCACCCTTTTTCAAGCAGGAGTTCCCACGGACACCATCACCGTCGCTCAGCGGACAGTATCTATAGTAGGTATGTCAAACTTGGACCGACTAAAATCACACGCACACTCGTGTTTCAATACATGCCCACGTAACACTAATCCTTATCCCTCTAAGAGTGACCGACCGCGATAAGTGATCCCGCGATCACTTATCGCGAATTTGGATTGTGTAGTTAAGAGGCAGTCGGACGTTAGGACCTTATTTATTCTGTGGTATGAATAAATGTATCCAAGGGTCATATCATATCAGGATCAAGGGTTCTATGATCCAGACTCACTGTGAATGTTAAACTACAAAAACCAATTTAGCCCACTTGTACCGTTTAAGACAGGAGAAGAAAGAGAAGAGAAGAAATTTTGCCGAAGAAAGAAGATTAGGCTAACCCCAGCCTCTGAGGTAAACGCATGCAGCCGGGAAAAACGCTAAAATGATGAGGGCAGACGAGCCATCCATCTCTTTGATCATTCCATCGACCAGTTCTTACTGTCTGTATATCTAGCCACGACAGTGTGGTATTCAACAGTATATTACATTATGTCAAAAATACCAACAACATGCAATATAATATCAAAACACGCGCGTCCAATCGCTAACGGTCCCAGCTTTCAGCTCGACGCTAAATTGCCATTAGAAAGTTTGGAATCTGAATTGATTTACGATACTCTAGCGATGGTCCTGCTACACGCTCTAAACAATCTAGCTATAGGCTTGGAGATAGATAACATCAATAAGAGCTTTGCCTTTTCAAGCACGAATGAGCTGGTTCAACTAATTCTATAAGTTGCGAATCACGATTAGCCGCATTTCTTTTAGGTTGTAAGGCTATCAGAGGCAGCCACCATAGAAAGAAATAAGCTGTTCCTCCTCTCTCTCTCTCTCTGAAGCTTGCAACAGGGAGGAGCTATATTCAAAGCATTATGCAGAAACCTCCTTTAAAAAAATGGTACTGATATCTCATCGTGAGATCATATTATATCAGTACCATTGCCAACGTGAGACTCCAACATCAAACCGATAGATGCCTATCGACCCACTAATAAGTGGGTCTAGCTACTAATCAGACGACTCTCTTAAAATTCTTAAAATAAGCTCAAAGTATGATAAGTCACTCCGGAACATTTCTTCTTTGCAGCCCAAAAAACTCCTGGTTCATTCTATTGTCAGTCAGGGTTTTTGGGTCTACGTGTAGGTCAACCACGGTTCCATAAGCACCGTTACTATTGCCAGGATGTAGCCGCAACAAACCATAAAATTCAACCAGTCGGAGTGCTTTGACCTCTGTGAACACGTGTAAGAAGTAATCTGTCACATGGCCTGCCTGTCACAATCTACCGACATGGCCGTAAGGGGTCAACCGTGCGTATTCATGTGAATTACTATAGAGCAAGAAAGGGTAATGTGCCCTTAATATAGAGCAAGAAAGGGTAATTTCCAGTGTGCACCTGAGCAAAGTAGAATTGAAAACGCTTTTATTTCACCGCACTTATCATCTAAGTCATCACGAAAATGATTCGACAAAATCTTATGTGAACTTTTTTTTTATTCAATAACTCTCAAATTGCTAACGGATTTGGCTGAAATTTTGAACAGGGATAGTAATTTTAAATCGGTTTTCGATAATGATGGATGGATCAGTCTGAAATAGTATTTTATCCCTGTTATAGGTTCCCAGGGTCCATGGATCAGAATTCCACTCGCGAGGAGCCGCGGGAACAGCTCAGAACAGAAATGTATCTGCACCGCTTTACTTCTATTCATAATATGAGTTGTTCAAGAATTCTGCAAGAATATTATCAAAATGAAGTAAAATTGTGGTCACATAATATCGAAAAGTTCATTTCTCATTACCAAGATACAGGTCAAATGACTTGTTTACATTACCGGTTATCGCGAGCGTATCAATAATTATAATGTCAAACGCTCATTTAAAATTGTGTAAAACGATTAATTTTAAATCGAGTGTGTGTCACTTGGCACTAAGCTATATTGGTGTTAACAGCATATCTTTAGAACTATTGGCAGATGCCACTGAACTTCGCAGTATGTTTTTTTTTTTTGCAATAAAATACTGTTTCGTGAAATAAAAGTAAACTATTATCTACCCCTGTGCCATATTCAGTTCATTACTGTTCAGCCGTTCTTGCATGATTGAGTTAATCCATCTATCCATCTATCCAAATTTGGCATTTAAAATAGAGGACCTGATGTATCTAAGCACATTCAAAAAGTAATCTATAACAATCTATAACCATTCTCGCAAGCATTCAACCGTATGCCATAACACTAGCAACAGAACTTGTGTCCCTACATAGCAAAACGATTACAACGTAATTACTAAGCACAGGTGATCACAGGTCGTTGAACCTCGTCGATAAGAGCCCGGATCCGGCCACGACCGGTAGCCAACCTTATACGGCGCTATAACCTATGATTTTGTTGGCCACTCCTGACTCCGCCTTCGGTTGATGGGAATTAAGTGATATATCGATAATCGTTATTGCCTGGTTTTCTAGTGCCGGCATTTTGTGTTGGTGTTTTTTATGCGTCTGTTGTAGTGATAGACTGGTTAGCTACACATAGAAGAGTTGCATTGCCTGTCTAATTTAAAGTAATAATGTAGAGGAACGATTTGTTTGTTTGTAACGCATAAAATAAAAAACTACTGGACTAATTTTAAAATTTTATGTCACTATTAGAATGCTACGTTTACCTACCTTAAAATATCGGGAAAAAGACTAATCTTTTACTTTTTTCCGCGATATGTTTACGGGATCAGATCCAGGCCCGTTCTAGTCTTTAATAAAATAAAAATGGTCTTCAAAATAGGTTGATTAGCCTGTTGTAATGACTAATGAGGTGATATGATAAAGAACTATGTTTCTAACGTAGAACACACCTTGTAGAATACACAAGCTGAAGTGGCAATGGGCTAGCCAATGGGTACTTCCACTTTCCCCACAGGTGGGGCAAAGTGGAATGTGAAAAAAATGTGTGTCCATTTTTCCTCCAGTTTTATACCCATTTAAAATTCCTGGTGCAATCATCCCCACTAGGTTTGGTAACTTTGAATGGGAGAGGTGTTTTATATAGTCATATCTGCCAAACGACCGATGATGGCCGATGGAGCAACACATATTTTATTTGAACTTTTTCCTCACTTCCGCACTAATTATAATTTAAGGGCAATATTATTATCATCAGCTATAACTAATATTGTTTTCATTTCTAGCCATGGATACTTAGAGATCATAAAATTAATGGCTGTTTATATGTTCGGGACGTGTTTTACTTACTGCTGACGTCATAAAGCACTTAACTACTAAACCCTTTCATGTTTCGTAAGTTATTGACCATAAACATTGGACCCATGGAGCGTTAGCCACGTAGCTATGGTTACAGCTGTGTATGATCTCGAAATTTCCAGGTAACAATAGGGTCTTTCATTATTATGTATATGGGAAGGAAAAACAGTGTTGGCGAAAATGTGAATGTTGTTTCATTGTATATGCTCACGCTCTTTTCAATATGCAGTAGGAAAAGTTAGCTATCTGATTCTATCCTTACATACATCACGAGCTTAATCTACTTTCATGCAAGTCAGTGCAAAATCTAATATATAAAATTATCGTGTCGCGGTGTTTGTAGTTAAACTCCTCCGAAACGGCTTGACCGATTCTCATGAAATTTTGTGTGTATATTGGGTAGGTCTGAGAATCGAACAACATTTATTTTTCATCCCCCTAAATGTTAAATAAAGGGAACGGGATCTGACGCCACGAGGGCAGGAAAAAATTGGCGGTACGAATTCGCCGGGACAGCTAGTATTAGAGATATTATGTTACGTCTTAAGAAAGGAGTACAAAGTGCTAGCTTTGAATGCAATCTGGTGGAGCCGCCTGTCACCCAAGCAGAAGCAGGCTACTGCGGAGGCGCAAAGTGCGCCTCCCCGTACTCGGGGCTAGATGGGGACCCTGTGGTCCCCACTACCCGAAGGGGGTCATCTCGAAGGAGTTGGTCCTGGGTCTGCCGGGGTGCGAGAGATATGCTTTCGGCAATCTCACCTCCGGCAACCAAAGACGGATTTTAGTCGGTTCGAGTCCGACATAACCGCCTCCGTGGGGGTGGTATCCGTGGGGATTTTTCGCACGATAAAAAAAAAAGCTTTGAATGCAATCACAACAAAGGCTGTGATGATGATGAGCTTTCAGTCCGTCACCAAGTTAAACTTTCCATATAAATATAGCTAGTAAACGCAGTTTCATTGAGTAGTACCTACCATGGTATTTGCATAAATCGACCTCGGTGCAAGGTCTCACTGCATTTCGAAGAAGTAACGACGACCAGTTATATTGCAGCAATGACCTCACACTTCTACGAGCATGAGGTAATCGTGAGGTCATTACCTCACCCAGTACCGTAGAAGACGTCATGGATTATTTTAGTATGCAATAGTTGTGCGCGTGGCCAATAAAAATTGTAGGTTGATCATGGAAGGTGAAATAATGTTTTATAGAAAACTAGCTTTTGCCCGCGACTTCGTCCGCATTAAGTTCCGAATAGAAAAGTATAGGACACACTGCTCCTGTTCCCCCGACCCAGATAAAATGTCTTAAAGTCTCTGTAAGCCTGATACTTTATGCAAATGAACTAAGGTCAAGGAAATACTGATCCCGTGACCGCAACCAACAGGAACATATACCCGGGATAAAATAAAGGTCAAAAACGGGATGAAAAGGATCCGTCTCCTGGTTCTAAGCTACATCCCCACAAGTTTTCAGCCGAATCGGTACAGCCATTCTTGAGTTATAAATAGTGTAACTAACACAACTTTCTTTTATATTATAGACTAGCTGACCCAGCGAACTTCATACCGCCATTTTTTTTCCACCCGCGTGGCGTCAGATCCCATTCCCGCTGCACTTTCTACTATATTAAGCATGTATTATACATATAAACCTTCCTCTTGATTCAATCTACCTATTTAACAAAACCGCATCAAAACCCTTGGCGTAGTTTTAAAGCATACATAGGGACGGACAGACACAGACGCGGAAAGCGACTTTGCTTTATACTATGTAGTGACTATCTGTTGCCCGCGGCTTCGTGTGCTTGCAATTCCGTTCCTGCAATCCAGGGCAACATATTCCAAGGATAAAAGTAGCATATAACATAACATAAACTCACGCCTGTATTCCCCGAAGGGGTAGGCAGAGATGCTAGCACCCACATTTCGCCAGTTTATGTTTAGGTCCCAATGTAATAGGTGGCGAGCCTATTGCCATTAACCGGGCACTTATAAACCTGCGACAAATACACACATAACTTCGAAAAGCATCGAAAAGTCATTGGTGTGTGCCATGGTAAACCTGGGATCGGACCCGAGACCTCGTCTCAGCAGTCCATTACCCGTACCACTAGGCTACCGCACACACGCAGAGGATAAAAGTAGCCTATGAGTTATACAATGGAACGCAAGAGTTTAAAAGTTAAATAAGCCTATGTGTTTATTCTAAACAGGACTTATATTTGGCTACTTGTGCCTCCAGCTCCGAAAACCCTGTAAAAACTTAATACATGCAAATAACTGTGAGAAAGTCTGTGGATGCAGACAAGCTGGGATCCCATTAAAAGTTGCAGCTATGCAAAGGAAGGAATGTATATTGGGGAAAGCATTGGTTACTTTTATAGTTTACTAGCTTTTAGCCCGCGGCTTCGCCTGCTTGGATGTCGGTCGGTTCATTTATTTCTTAAAAGACACAGGTTTATGGGCATCTAGCTCTAAAAATGACGGACTTTCATAGTAGTAGGAGAATTTACAAAAATCCTTTCTTAGTGGATGCTTATATCATAAAATTCATCTACTGTCAAAATTTCAAGTTTGTAGGTCCAGCGGTTTAGGCTCGGCGTTGATGAACCAGTCAGTCAGTCTGGACAAGTAATTTTATATATACATATAGATATATAGACAACCCGATTGCGTAAGTTGTTACCCAATCGGCCCGTCTCTAATTACTTAGAAGCCATCCATTTTATTGCACTTCAGTCTCTGTTTAAACGTACTAAAAACCGTGTCAACCGTTCAAATAAAGCTCATAAGGCAACTGTATAAATCTTACATTGTCAGACATTACTCATGTCATTAGCTCACAGGTGTCACTAAACAAATACGCACAGAAGGCCAGTTTTAAACAACTAGAAAATGCACTTATCAGCCTGCTATATGACTCGACAACCCGGAGAGGAAAGCCAGCACCAGAGCCTCGTCCATCAATCAGCAGATGTACCGGTTTACATAAGAGGCTTTGTCTCTGAAGATTTTGGTGCACCAATCACTCAATGTGTCAGTGTCTTTATGTTAATCATTTTACTAAAATAAGATCCATGTGGAAGTGATAATTTTAGAATTCTGTTTGTTGTGCTGTCTATACATTTGTTTACAGTGGCGAAGGGTGAGAATTTTCAAGAGAGAAACCGGTGAAATGAAAACTTACTACGATCTAGTTAGTAGTTTTTCATGTGTCATACGACCTACTACGAAGGCGGCAGTAATCGTGTTATAGGGTGTTGCTTGTTTAGGGTAGTTTACACTACGATACGATCTAGTGTTTTCGATCCCCTGGGGGATTGTAATAGGAGATCCTAGTAGAACAACCGCGTTTTCGTTCATAGAATCAAGTGGGTCTTCTGTATGTATTTATTTTGTGGGACAGGTGTGCACAGTTCGTGTATTTGAGGCCAAGCTTCGATTACCTGTTAAGTAAGAAGTTGACCCTCATTCGCTTGAGAAATGATTACCGTAGGGTTATGGGCATGAAAGGTGTATTCCTAAATTTATACTAGTTTTTATTTAAGGAATGTAATAAGTATGATGCTGGCAATGCTTGCGTTTAAGTTATCACTTCACCACTTGTGGCGTGATGTTATTCAACGAAGAAATATCGCTTCTTGGAGATAAATATAATTTTAGTAAGTAAATGTCCTTAGGTAGCTGGAGACAGAATTGATGCAAAGGGCAAAGCCGATCGGGTGCTATGGTACATAATTAGGAACAATGAACTGTATTTTACGAATTGAGTGATTGAAGTTAATAAAAGCGTCGGTAGCTTAGTGGTTAAGGAGTCGGCCTTACGATCGAGAGGTCCCGGGTTCGTTCCTGGCCATTACACTACCGACGTGAACCTACTCCTATCACAAGCTACTTAGGGGTTAGAGGGAATATTAGTAACTTCGGTTCTAATATTCTTCACAAAAAAGCTTCAAGTAATTCTAATTGTATAGTACAAACTATTTTTCTAAATCTTAATCGAAATATTATAATTAACTTAAATTCTTATGTCAGCAGAACATTACTTCTTGTTGTGTGTGTGTGTTTTTTTTCTTTTGTTTCTGTATCTCGTAGGTTAATGTATTGTTTGAATAAATAAATATTGTCTTTCTTTCTCTTTCTTTCTTTCAAATTCCAAAAACTAAAATATCAAGAAACAAAAGGACACAAGTGATATGTGGTAGGACGTATAAATAGTCCTACCAATTGGTGTGTTTGCACACAGAGCGTATAAGAACCTATGACCTGGCGTTTGGTTGTAATAGAAAGGAAATACACATGTGACCGCTTCTATGAATGAAAACGCAAGAGAACCGGCACTGACCTGTGTTCCACCTCGTGAGGATTCAGCTGCAGACAGGCGTGGTTCCTGGCACGTGCTGGTGGGTAGGTAATTTTCGACCGGCCGGTGATTTTCTTGAATTTGTCGTTTTCTTCCGATACACTTCACTTATACTGACTTGAGAATGTGGCCAAAGGAACTTATAGAATTACACAGAAAAAGAAACGAGGAGTTGAATTACTCAAACTTCCGTTTGGTGCGTTAGCGGAGTCAAAAGACACCTTTCGGTGCTGCTGCGGGTTAGTGACTGATTAAAAATGAACGGGTTGAACGTCAGCCGTGAAGCTTGAGAGTCCCGCTCATAGAAAACTTCATTCTCAAAATATAGTTCGAAAAGATCCGTGCACAGCGCCATTCATTGGCCTTCTTCAACACTAAGTATTCAACAAATGAGCGCCAATATTCAAACATTATTCCCTCACAGAAGCGGTTCTTTTAAATTACAAAAATTGAAATACAATTAAATTATGTGGGAAACAATTAAGAAAGTACATAAGCGCTCCACCATGCACCCGGCTTTGGAACGTCGCAAGACGTTACGAAACAAACAAGCGAACACTGGCTGATTAGAGCCCATAGTGAATTTGTACAACATAATAATAGACATAGCTAAAATAACAACTTAGACTAACAATATTCTATCTAAAGTATGTTTAAAGCTTGAGTTAAAAATCAAAGTTTAAGATTCTATTTAGCGTTGCAAGTCATTGCGTTGGGATAGGATACAATTTGGTTACAGCGCGTTTGTAAGTACCAGTACGCGTTTATATATTATGATAGACATGAGGAGTCTAGGTCCAGTATGACAATTGACAACGTGAAAATGCTGAATTATTAGATCAACAACGTGATCGCGTTTAGGGAGAAGGACAGGATGTAATCCTGATACAGAATGAGGTTCGATCTTAAATTTAAATCGTGCGAATTTTAAAACGTATGTAATGATACGTAGTAGTTTCTGCCAAGAAGAAACACGTTGTGCTAATGTACATAATAATGGCGACTCTGTGTGTTTTGTTGTCACACTCAACACATTTGCCTTATGCTCAGGTAAGTCAGAACAGTTGGCGGGAGAGAATAACTTAATAGGCCATTCATCAGGGGGGACGCGGATCCATGCTGGACCGTTCCACCACAAATCATAAGTCAAAAGTTGCGAGGGGAGCATGCCGCGTGATAGACAATCACTCGGGTTAATGTCTCCGGCGACGTGATGAAAATGTTCAGCGTTCAAGTTTTCTTGACACTGAGCGACCCGGTTGCTAACAAAAATCGACCACCGATGTGGTGACGAGTGAACCCATGATAAGGCGATCGTGGAATCAGAAAAGGCGTAAATGTCAGTAATGGGAATGCGTAATGCATAAGAATCACGTACAGTTCTTATTAACTTTGACATAAGCAAAATAGCACATAACTCTAATCGAGCAAGCGTAGTAATCTTTGTCGGAGTGACCTTTGATTTCGCACACAAAATGCGAGTTTGAATGCCAGATGGGTAGGTACAATGTGCATAAATAACACATCCCATGCCATTCAGGCTGGCATCACAAAATGCGACAAGACGTAATTCGCAATCAACTTCGACACCTATATGTCGCGGAATTTTTAAAGTGTCAAGCAATTTTAATTCTTGAACGAGAGCGGAAAAGCGTGAGCGTATATGCTCTGGAGCAGGGTCATCCCAATCACTCTTATTAAGCCAAAGTTCCTTAATTAACAACTTGGCGTAGAGTATCACAGGTGCCACCAACCCGAGCACGTCAAATAGTCGCGCAACTATAGAGAGTATATTTCTCTTAGTGCACTTCTCATCTACCAAGGTGGATGTGAAATAAAAATTATCTCCCACGAGAGACCTAAAACCTTTGCGACATGACTGCCAACATCAAACTCAAGCGATTTGCGGTGAGTATTTATGTCAGCGTTCATTGCGATAGGAAATAGCCTAAAATTTAATAATAATAAAAACAGGTCTGCCTGTAAATTGGGACCAATATGTAAAATATCATTGAGCGAAAGACAAGTGTGGGTTTTAGCGCTCGCGTCTAACACAATACGCGGCATCGGTTTGTCATGTCGAACTACTGCGTGATGTGGTATGTAATAACCATCCATAGACAAATTAGAGTCATCAACGAGACCAAGACAACCGTTATCCAAACAATCCCGAATAACCTTATTGTAATTTTCGCGTACGGTTGGTGATTGACGAAGTTTACGCTCGAGCGACAAAAACCGGCGGTGAGCGACGCCGCGCGAGTTCCCTAGTTCAGAGGGATCCTTGCAGAACGGCAGCGCAACAGAATAACGACCTACGTCATCGCGAGTCACAGTAGATGTGAAAATATTCTCGCACTCGGTTTCTTCTGGAGACAATAGGCGCTTCACAGGAACTTCCTCAAGTTCCCAAAAATTTTGCACTAAATCATTTAGTGCTAGCGCAGAAAAGGATGCGGTTGTAGGCACAACAACTTTACGTGGGTAATCACCCATAAGTACATACCCAAACGCGGTTGATAGTACACAAGGGGCACTGGGACCACACTCGACTCTATTTCCTAAGTAGATATACGGGAAGAGCTGTGCACCTAATACTATATCAATGTTTCCTGGAATGTTCCAGCTTAAGTCAGCAAGCGGTAAATCGCGAAGATTTAACTCGCGATCACACTTAATTAATTGCGAGGGCAATTGATCCGTAAGGCTATTCATAACTAACGCATGTATAGTATACTTATGATCTGCATAAATACGAGATTCAATGTCCAAATACACATAGCCTATTATCGTGTGCGAAGTGGAGCCAACACCTTTGACAACAGAATTACTCATTGGTATTATTGGTAAATTTAATAAACGACAACAGGACAATGTTATTAAGTTATTCTGTGAGCCATTATCAATTAGACATCTGACTACAGATTTATTTCCAGTGCTACCTTTAGGGCGAGCATACACCTGAGCGGTTGCCAAGAGAATATCACCCTTATGGCTAGAGGCATACGAATGCACAGTGCTTGAAGCGAGCGGTGACTCAGGAATGAGACTAACTTTGTCGCACTGGGGCGGCGAGAGAGGGACAGCACTCGTCGCATGCGAGTGCGAATTATTAACATTATTATCAAAATGCAATAATTTATGATGTTTTTTCTGACAGAAACAAACTGACGTACTTTTACATTGCGGGAGATTATGTAATGTGCTTAGACAATTCACGCAACCACGCTTAGATTTAATAAACTCATATCTAGCCTTTGCATTTTGCATATTTTTAAACTGAGCGCAGTTATACAGGTGTCGGTGGTCGCGGCCGCCACATAAACAACATGACGCGTCAACTGCGGCGGGCGCATTCGACTTATTATTAATCGGCACACTGACAACAAACGACTTAGAATTACGCTGTACACGCCTATCATTAGACTGTGGCGTCCCAGCAGTGGACGACTTCGCATATGACGAAGACCGCGGGCTTGACCGTTCAATCATCTTAGCATAATCTTGTACAAAGTCGATCAGCTGTTGCGTCGTAGGTATATCGACACCTCGAACAGAAAGTTCGAAGGCTTGGATGGTTAGAGTGTCCATTTTCCTCAAGGCACATTGTAGAAACAAGAAGTCCGTTAAATCATTTATACCTAACTCTTTAAGCGCGGCGATAGAGGAGGAATATATACCTATAAATGAATCAAGTGAGTTCACACTAGGTGAACAATTCTTTAAGTCTAATATATTATTAAGATAATATGAACCTAATGAGCGTTTATCTTGGTATTTCTTGACCAAGGCGTCCCAAACTATACTGTAGGTCTCACTTGACGGAACAATACCGGCAGTGAACTTTAGTGCTTCATTGGTTAGTTTTGAGAATAGGTATTGCACACGTTGCGAATCAGACAATTGTTTGTTCGAATGAATATTGGCCTTAAAGGACTGATAAAATGTATTCCAGTTTTCAGGGCGTCCGTCAAAACTCGGAATAACAAGCATTTCCAATTTCACTACAGACGCGTTCGAATTACTCGCCCCGTGTGAGGCGACCTCCCTGACCTTGGGCGTAGATAATTTATTTCTAATGCGTTTTATTCTCAAATACAATTCATCAAATGAGTCAAGGCAAGAATAGTCGGACTCCACAGGGGGTTCCAATGACAAATTTAAGCTATTTATTTGATCTACAATCGACTCGAACTTATCGCGAACGACATCGATGTTCTCGGTCTCAGACAGAAAATCCTCATTCGCTCGCGTCGTTATGTCAAAGCAAACAATGGATTTCGAAGATTTATACCAACGGGTAATACGTGCAAACAATAATTCCTTTTTTTGATTCAACAGAATAAGCTTCGTCTCGAGATCTGACGACATGTTTGCAAATTAACGATTAGGAACTACCTATTGAAATATAACAAGACGATTATCTAACACAAACAGTTTAGATATACTTTTTATTGAAAATTGTACTACGGCTTATTATATAATAGCGCAAGTAGCACGGCGGCGGCGAAGCGGGTATGTAACTACGTACCTAGATAGGTAGGTACCTACAAGGTTACGCGTATGTGAATAGAATGATGAGTATTTACCAATTAATACGTAAATAACCAACTATTATAAATATCTACCAATTATTACGTAGATTTAGCGTTTTAAATGCAGAATTTACCAAATATTTTACGTAAATCTGTTAGCGAATGATAGTAATGAAACTAAGATGGCGGAAAGAATTCACCAAAATTACGTGAATCTTTTAATTAAATGAATAGGAAAGAAATATTTTTCACCAATAATTACGTGAATATGTTATTTACTGGCCTATCCGACTCGTAAGGACCATAAATTATGGTAGGACGTGTAAAATAGTCCTACCAAACTGGTGTGTTTGCACACAGAGCGTATAAGAACCTATGACCTGGCGTTTGGTTGTAATAGAAAGGAAATACACATGTGACCGCTTCTATGAATGAAAACGCAAGAGAACCGGCACTGACCTGTGTTCCACCTCGTGAGGATTCAGCTGCAGACAGGCGTGGTTCCTGGCACGTGCTGGTGGGTAGGTAATTTTCGACCGGCCGGTGATTTTCTTGAATTTGTCGTTTTCTTCCGATACACTTCACTTATACTGACTTGAGAATGTGGCCAAAGGAACTTATAGAATTACACAGAAAAAGAAACGAGGAGTTGAATTACTCAAACTTCCGTTTGGTGCGTTAGCGGAGTCAAAAGACACCTTTCGGTGCTGCTGCGGGTTAGTGACTGATTAAAAATGAACGGGTTGAACGTCAGCCGTGAAGCTTGAGAGTCCCGCTCATAGAAAACTTCATTCTCAAAATATAGTTCGAAAAGATCCGTGCACAGCGCCATTCATTGGCCTTCTTCAACACTAAGTATTCAACAAATGAGCGCCAATATTCAAACATTATTCCCTCACAGAAGCGGTTCTTTTAAATTACAAAAATTAAAATACAATTAAATTATGTGGGAAACAATTAAGAAAGTACATAAGCGCTCCACCAATATGAACGAAATGTATTTAAAAAAAAAGATGAAACATTTGGTTTAGCGGCTAGACCAGCGCCCACACAGGTTAAGCTAACGAAGCATGCGTGGGCGCCTCGAAGCTAGGGATGACAATGCTATTATCATTTTGAGACTGACTATAATAAAAATATTAAATCAATTATCTAGCTATGATCTGAGTTGGATATATCTAAAGTTCTTAATTTTTTTTTGTACACATAAAAATGATACAGTAACGAGCTTACTTAAAATATTTTGATGTAGAAAAGAGAGCGTTTCTCCCAGCAAACTTAAAAAGTTATTAGAATTTGATTTGATTTGATAGTTTAACTTAGTCGAGGCTTCGGAGTTGCTATCATGAAATCGTGGATTCGAACCCCAAGCTACTAATCTATCGACATGAACCACTCCACACTAATTCAAGCCATCCTAATTTAGCTTAACTTGAAGATTTGGCACGCAAAATGGACATGGACCATGAAGGTAAGCCAATAAGTCCTGTGGACTGCGGTTGGCTAATTGATTGATTGATTGAAGTCCTTATTTCAATGTGCTATTCTAAGCTGCTTGCTTTTCATCTCGACAGATGGTATACACAAGTAGTTCTCAGCTACATAAAGAGGTTAGTCCTAATTGCATCCAAGGCCACGATGCCCTCGGAGCTCAGGGTCTGACTTCATGTTCTTCCTCCTCTACTTCGCACGATATTGGACGCTCAAGATAGTGAGACCGTTTGCACGCATTTCACCAGTTCAAGCAGTAATGGGCCCTTATATGTGACCAATGTAACCATAGGCGTTCCTATTAATCTTATGCCAGTTCTATCTTTTATGTTTATTGAAATACGTCCACTGCCGTTACCACTGCGTTTAGAACTCATTGTCGAGTAAAATAACTCGCCTGAGCGTCCACTAGTCTCTGTGAGTACGTCTGTTTGCTCACTTTTAATGGTTTTCGTGGATTTTACAACCCTCCAAGTTGGCCATCCTCCAACCAATACAGTTCGCTGCCAGATGTTCCCACGCTTCAAGCAGTCTTTGAACTGAGATGGGGACGTTCTATATTACCTTTTGCGAATGCAATTTGACTCAGCGATGTCTAGTTGTACAAATGAGTACTGTTTATTGATATGCATGTCCATTCTCCAAATAACCAGAGAATATTTTTTGCCCGCCAACTCAGGCAGGCGCGGCGACCATATGGTCAGAAAAAAAAACGGTATTTTTATTTATTTTTGGGCATTCTTTATATGTATTCCTTTGTGTGTTAATATTATTTCTAAAAATGTGCGCTGTTTTTTCTAAATAAAACATATTTTCTTTCTTTCGTTCTTTCTTTCTATCTAAGCTTTAATAGAGCACCGGTCAAGTACTTCTATTAATATTGAGACATGAAAATTGATTACACAATCTTTATTTCTTCTAAGTTATTACACGGTGGAGCCCTCAAAAGTCCGACTAATCTAAAGAACTTCAATCAAATAGCCCACCGCAGCCCACTGCTGGACATAGGCATCTCCCAGCTACAGAACTTCGAAATCGCCAATTGTTGAGGAGGTCAGGTGGCAGTCGTTTCAAAAAGGTACAGAGAATGATGAGGAACCACGCTCAAATCTAACTATAGATTTCTTTGAGCGTATCGCAAAACAAGTCTGATCTCATAAAGCTTTTTTGCAGAGTATAGGTATTCCTTGCGAGTTCATACAGTTCATAAAACAGTAGAAGTTTTCCAGGATGTAGTATTCCTACAGTTCCTAACAGTACTGATACACAGGCACTGATACAGGTAATGATAGGAAATTCAACTTTTTAGAAATTCAACATTGATAATTCAACCTTTTGCAAGTTCAACACAGTAGTCCAGAAAGGTTGATACGCATACATTATGAACAAGATACAAGATACATTCAACAGCCATCCAGTGCCAGCCCTACACATCAGTCAGCTTTATTGTCCAACATTTTGAGCACGGAACTACTCAGTTTGTTTCAATTTGTAAGACATCCAGGATGCCCACGTCAAACCTGACGGCTTTCATACAACCACGCACTTTGCATAATGACAAGATGTGATTTATTTACATGGTAATGAACTTATTATAATATGAGCGAATCAAGCAGAGAAATTAATCATACGAAATCAATATTCATACATATACTCACGCCTGTAAATTCCTGAAGAGGTAGGCAGAGATACATCCACATTTTGCCATTAATGATTTTTATTCCCACGTAATAGGGGGTGAATCCAGTGTCTTTAAGCCGTCAGGTAATCCAAAATTTCAATTACATTCATCCTTCTACCAGAAAAGAGCAAACCCTCATGTCGTAAGGTGATTTTCAATATGTACGTAGTTGGGAAAGCCAGAATGGGAAGCTAAAATGATGATCATATTCACAAACAGGAATATTATTGTTCTAAAAACCCCCGTCACAAAAATCCAAAATGTTGAAAAATAATTAAACACACACACAGACACGTCAAACTTATAACTCCCCGTCGTTTTTGCGTCGGGGGTTAAAAATAGGATGTTACAAATTTGGTTTATTTTCAAAAACGACTCTAAAATGGCCGATCATCCAAGCACACCAGAAACATATTATGTTAAATAGCAAAAACAACAGTAAACGTATTCATTGACCTCTCTTTAATCAAACGAAGACGCAAACAGCATATTGGAAAATGTAAAACTATCATAAATCTTGGAACACTGAAATTTGACTTTGTGATGAAGTGTATTGACCTTTTAAATGTGAATTCGCTTCTTCAGACCAATAAGTGTCTAGCTTTGAAAGAAACATCGAGAATAGATCAAATTCTCACAAACCCATTACGATAGAAATTAAAGAACGTTACATTGAATAACATAATTTTCGATGTTCGATGTTCGTAAGCTTGTATGGACATTATAATGTATCAAGTCCAAAACTATATCACATCTATTCAAAATTATGTAAATGTCATTAATAAAATCTTGATTGAAATATATAAAATTGATTAAGAATTAAATGTTTAACACACTTATCATCATCACAAATGTTAATCTTAAACCGTTCTATTCCCAACATTTATTACTGTTTCTGACAAACAGTGTGTAAAAAAGGGAGACTGTTATGCCCGACTATAATCCCAATATCAAATTATTTATTTATTAAATTTGGAACATAGGTATAACAGAGATCTTAAAATAATAGATATTATGTGCTTTAAGTCCTACCACATAAATGGCGTACAAATTTTAGTTAAATCTGTATTCACTCTTTAGAGCGTGAAGAAGAAACATCTAGACATCTTCACAAACTTTAACGTCTGATAGGATAGCAGGATTTGATATTCCCGTACTTTAAGTTCATTTCCTACTTCTTAAGGGGCCAGATCGTGAAAATCACCGAAAAGAGTGTTACAATTTTTCATATTTAACCTATTTAGATATGATGGATATCAATGATACTTTGTATATATTACAATCAAAGACCAAAAATTATGGTATGCTTATATTAAACTCTTAAAACCTAATAGTTGTTATATAATAAAAGTCAACAAACGCACAAAATTGAGAAAAAATGCAAAAACATGCCTTCGTATTTTTCAGATTTAACCCAATAAATCAACACAAATTGATAAAAAGAAACACTTTTTGAACACTGAAGAAACCAATAAAATATAGTGTGTACGTTTTTTGTACCTTTACAAACAAGGACTTCCTCTTTAAAAGCCCTAAATGTAGATATGTTTTACGTAAATTCTCCATACAGGCTAAGTGAAATAGGCTCCAGTTTTTGAGTAAATTCATATTGAAAATGAGTGATTTTAGCAATGAACCGGTATACATTTGAAAGTCAAAGACTTCTTGATAGGGAAGACAAAACTTATTTGATGATACATTTAGTAATCAATCTAAAAAATCAATTCAAAGTTACTGAAAAACGCGTAAAATAGTGTCTTTTTGCTGCCATATTTATTCTCATCGCCCGTCAGTCGCCCACGGGCCTTCGAAGCAGGAGCACGTCTCTTTGGCGCGTGATGACAGTTCATGCATACACAAATAGGCCTACCAAGAAATATATGAAATGAAAAATGGCGCCACCGTCTTCATAATCATTTGGACGGCAATAAAATAGTATGCATTTTACAGTGACAACTATAGTTCCGATTTTAGCCATTTCACACTTTCGTTGGTACATTTATAGCATAATGTATCAGATTTTGACATACTTGCTTTAAGGTTTGAACTGTAAAGTTGGGGATATACCTAGTTAAAATATTGTTTGTAGAAACAATATTTTTAGGTTCTGTTGTAATGAAATTATAATTAGATACTAACTTCATGGTCTATTTTATATGATTGTATAGGTAAGTAGGTATATATGTATATTGTAAAGTAGATGTTTCCGTACATATTAGTAATAAAAATAGTTTCGTTGGCTTATGTTATATTAAAGATACTGATTCATATTTAGCAGCATCACTAGAGTCGCAGGAGTCGCGGGTATCAGTTAGTGCGACCACCAGTAGACCTGGTGCACTGGATTAGAAGCCTTATGTATCGCAATGTCGCAGATACGCAAGAGAGCCGCCTTCGTTGGTACGATCACGTCAATCTGCGTCTGATCGATAAGGAGCGAACGTCCGAGTGCCATCATTGCGACGCGAGCGACGTCACGGGACTGCACACGCTCACCGAGTGGCCGGCAAGGTGGGAGCTCGTGGCGGCCCTGGGAGTGAGAGATCTCATCCTCGCCACCTCGCTCACGGCGATGGTCCGCTGTGCGGACGCGTGGGTGGCCAGCGTCTCCTTCTGCCTCCTTTTTTTTCTTTCTAATGGTCGTGAAGGAGACGGCGGAACGGGAGTGGCGGCGTGAGAGAGAGAGAGACTTACAGATCACACCACCCGCGTGCGCAGGCAACTCTGACGGATAGAGCCGCCTGCCCAGCAGAAGCAGGCCACGGCGGCGGCGTGCTAAGAATCGCGCCTCCCCACTCTAGGGCGAGTCCTGGTTTTCCTCCTATCGAAGAGGGCCAGACCGCAAGGGATGGCCCTGATGGTTTGCCAGGGTGCGAGGGATATGCCAAAGACAACCTCACCTCTGGCCTAGCACCACGACCCTCAGTCAGCGTGTGGTTTTAGTCGGTTCAAGTCCGACATAACCTCCCCACCCGGCTCCAGCCGGGGAGGAAATGTAGGAAGAAGAGCTGCAAGACGGACCCTGAAACTGTGCAATTGGGTTGCTAGGTGCCTGCAGGATCGCCGTATTCGTGTCCTCTCTCCCCATCACTCTCTTTCTTCAGCTTTCATTGCTATGCAGATGATAGCACCTTACACGAGAGTTATCACGGAAATCCTGCGGCTACACAGTCTGATATCGATGAAAAAGGGTAGCTTCTTGTCACTGAGATTGTCCGGATCGTGGATCACATTTTGCAATGGCGCTCTGAGAACTTGGTGGAGTTCAATGCTAAAAAGACGCAGGCACAGCAAAGGTAAATGCAGGCGTGCCGCAGGGTTCCGTCTTATCTCCCACTCTCTTTCTTCTGCATATCAATGACATGCTCTGTAACGGAAACATTCACTGCTATGCAGACGACAGCACCTTACGCATCCTGCGGCCAAGCAGTCTGATATCGCGGAAAAAAGGCAGCTTCTTGTCACTGAGTTGGACCGGATCCTGGACCACATTTCTCAATGGGGCGCTAGGAACCTGGTCGAGTTCAATGCCAAGATGACCCAGGCATGTGCGTTTACAGCAAAGGTATCTCCTTTCCTTTCCCTTCCCACTCTTCAGAGCACACCACTGCCACTGCAGGATCACCTCACTATCCTCGGTATGGATGTTCGCTGCAAACTGAATAACAAAAACTATATCGAGAGTATCATCAAATCAGCCTCGCGTAAACTCGGAGTCCTGAACAGAGTGAGACGTTTTTTCACGCCGGAGCAGTGGTGTCTTCTATACAAGACCCAAATTTGTTCCTGCGTGGAATACTGCTCACATCTCTGGGACGGCTCCGCAAAGTACTTATTAGATGCTCTTGACAGGTTGCAGCGACGTGCGGTCCGCATTATTGGGAATCCTGAGGTCACGAACACCCTCGCGCCTTTGCAGATGCGTAGAGATGTTGCGTCTTTGGCAGTTTTCTACCGTCTCTACCATGTTCTGACGAGCTCTTCCAATTAGTCCCACCCTCCCCTTTCCTTCACAGGACGACACGTGCAGGGCTAAGATGCCATCCATTTACGGTGCAGAGTATACCTGCTAGAACCAAGCGTTTCAGTGATTCATTCCTCTGCCGCACCACTAAGACCTGGAATTCCCTGCCAGCTCACGTGTTTCCTTCTTCCTACAGTCCCGGGTCCTTTAAGCGGGGCGTGAAAAGGCATCTAATGAGGCCGTCAAGCTGAGTGCCACCACTGTTAACATTGTAAATGTTTACGATGATGACCCTCTTTCCGAGACTTTGCCTTTAGCTTAACATCAGGCGAGGTGAAGTCAAACTGACGTGTCCTGTATAAAAAAAAAAGCTATTTTCTTTTCTTACACCATTCCACTCTTCAGAGCACGCCACTACCACTAAACGACAATCGGATCGGCATCTAGTAAGGTCGTCAAGCTGAGTGCCACCATTGTTAAATAAGTACGTGTTTGTAATGGTGGCCCTTTCTTAACACTTTGCCCTTATCTTACCGTCAGGCGACGAGAAGTCAAATTGTCGTGCTCGGCTCCTATACATTTAGATTAATATGCGCGCTCTATACATTTAATATAAACTAATGTGATCTTCGGTATCTCGTAGTTTGATATTTCGTACAGGTTTGAACTTCGGAATTTTGTAATTCGGGCTTTTAAATATCGTTTCTTTTGTACATAACTGGCAGGTATGGTCTGTCTACGCGGTGGGCATTTTAATTTTATGAGTATTTTCAGTATCCTCAGATATCAACAATTAGGTGTAGGTGTAGGTATGTCCCCAGCCTTATTTAGTTCGAAATCTCATAATCTCTGTGAAAAGTTGAACATGCTATGTATGACACTGAAACAAAAGACATGCCAATGACGTCACGTAACATAATATGACAGGGATGAATGTATAAGAAGAAAAGAGATACGAAATGTAATTGACAGACGTATTACGTCACAATAAATCATATTACTCAAAAATGCACTCTAACCACAAGGCTTAAAATAGTTTTTTCATCATTGGTAAGACAATTTTCACCATTATTTTGACTGGTAAAGAGCGTCTTGCAGCCCACTGTGCATCTCGGTGATGTGTGCGTGCACGGCTGCGTCTGTATTTTGACAGATTTTGAGTCGTGCGCTCCATGGACCCGGTCCTTAAAGTAATATTAACGTATCCTACGCACAAAAAATACCTATCTAATAATTAAATCTTCAACAAAATTCTCAATTTCCAGTCCAAGACATGCAATTCCTAACAGTAGATAGCCGTAATATTTCTCCAAACCTGTCAATGAACAGTTACCGAGTTGCCCACAACGCCTTGTAGACATTCAATTAGTTCAACGGGTTGAGAAGGAAACGTCATTCGTCCATGACAGCCATATGGACGATGGTTCATCTAGAATTTGTTATAAGGGCTCAATTATAGGCAGGGGTACAACTGTAGTGGCCCTCAACGCGAGTCACTGACGATAATTGAAGTCAGTAACTGATTGAGTGTCTTTGATGTTGATTAAGGAGATTCAATGGGTTTAGTGAAGCTGTTTGTCTCGTTAGCTGTTTTTAACGAGCCTTTGTTTAGCCTTTTTTTTCCAACCAAGAAGTATCTCTCGATAGACAGAGTTATGGTATTTAACACCTCTCTCTTAAAAAGTAGTGCTCTTGCGAGTGAATTAATTGCTATTGTTCTTTCAGTAAATCCTTTCACCTTTTACGTTTTAATGTGTACACTTTCAGCTTTCCTTCACGTTAGTACATTCAAGTTCTTCAACTAATACTGGAAAAGGTAATTTGTAAGGCCAAGAACGATCTAGAAAATAGAAAAGTAATTCTCGTGCGACTCCAGACATGGCTTCAGGCATATTTAATAGAAGCTCTGCCTAGCTGTGTCTAAAAAAACTGTATTACCATTTCTGCTCGTTATAGTAAAGTCTTTACCATCTGTCTCTCCCTCTCTCTCATTGATGTGCGTCGCCATTGTAACATTAAAGGCAAGAGGAATCAAATGCTAGCAGCCATACTTATATATTTTTTTATCGTGCAAAAAATCCCCACGGATACCACCACCCCAAGAGCCGGTGGAGTTGGTTGTGTTGGACTCGAACCGACTAAAACGCACGCCGTCTTCGGGTCTTTGGTTGCCGGAATGCAGGAAACATATCTCGCGGGGACCACAGTGTCCCCATCTAGCCTCGGGTATGGGGAGACGCACTGTGCGCCGCCGCCGTGGCCTGCTTCTGCTAGGGAGACAGGCGGCTCCACCAATCACCCCAGCGGCCGTCTATAGTAGTGGATATTGTCGCGAACTCGTTGGTTATCCTTTTCCCAAGTAGGTTAAGTAACGCGTGAGTAACGTCTCTGATTCTGTAAGCGTTTGTGGATCGATAACTGCTAACCTAGGCTTATTTCTCAACACAGTACTATAAAACGGTACCTAATTCACTATTATTGCGTTGTTCACTCACTAGAACGTTATTTCAAGGCATAGTACTATCGCCTACACATTGCGTTGTACTATGCAATATAAAGAAACTCTTCAAATAAGATTACATACGTAGCATGCCTAATAACATCTCGCGGAAGCCCGCGAGTTTGCCGCCCGGGAGTTGATGAATGAGCCATAATAAACATAGCTACAAGTGATAGGCAGATCCATACTCTCATTTCACTATACTTTTCAGTACCTTATAACTGGGGCCGACTCTATTGCCGTCAACAGGTCACCTTTTATGGAGTGCGTGTGTGTTTACTGTCAAATGACAAATCGAACGATAGTGCTATCCCTAATCACCTTCTAAAATATCCACGAAAAGAGATCTAACTCAATTAGATACGATAGAGAAGCATCTAACGCAGGCGACATAAATGAACGATTTTCATGAATTTTGTAAGGTGTGTAAACACAAAAACAAATGTCGAGCATTAGTCTCTATTCTACCTTTCTAGACAAGGTCTCTCTGGTAAAGCGGATCTTGGTGTCTCCGAGGTGCAAGCTTCGGATACGACTGGGACTTAAGGAAGAAGACAAGTTCTCCCCGGAGAGATGAGTGAATTATATAGCAACATTTTACGAGTTATGTCATATTTTGGTCTAAGACGACATTAGAAGGTGGAGCCTTTATTTAAAACCCAAATAATATTCTGGTCAGTTGACATATTGAGTTTGCATAAAAAAAGTTTGAAGTGAGGACGAAAGAATGTTGCCCGATAACATTGCAATGCGCGCGACACCGAATTCGGATTTCGTTCACAAAAACAGATCATGCCCTTTTAAAGTTGAACAAATATTCTTAACAGGTTTACGAAGCAGTATTGCTTATAGTCTTTTATTTTTTAACTGCCAAATATTTTTTGGAAATATACTGTGGAAGGTTGTTGGATGCTTTTTACTCAATCACGCAAAAACTGTTTAACGGATTCAAATGGCACACGGCTGGACTATAGATCCGTGGCGATTGGCGAGGGGACCCTATAACCCAATTCCTGCCCGCTTGCTCTGCACAGGGAAACCGCGGTCGAAATTTTCAATTTATACTAACTTAGTAACTGAGTTTAGTAGGGACGTATATGAAATTCAGTAAACGAAATTAGAACACTCAGAATTCCTTACAACATTGCTATGGTTGTTCCAATTTAGTTTTACAAGATTTCTTTTAGACCGGCTTCTCTTTTGAAAATTTTTACTGTTCGCCACTGCTATACACATAGATGCTTTGACATCGATTGATACTTTGTTCATTTCTCTCTAGTCTCTATGATAGATTCTAGCTAGAGCCTCGGCCTTCAATCACGAGGTACACACATCAAAATAAGTTTGCGATCACTTTGAAAAACTGAAATCTTTTTTGTTACTGTAGATTATATTATGATTTTTTCTTCTTTTTAGATTCTTTATTTAAAAATAAAGAATTAGAACACAAAACAATGACACCGTTCAATTGTTTTTTCTTACAAAAAGGCTTTCAGTCCTAGCTTACGCTCATTCAGAAATCTGATTTAGTGAATTATAACCGATTCAAGATATTTTTCGCGGAAAGTAGTGATTGAAAAAATGCCAAGAGGATTATCAGAGGTTTTACGAGCTAAAATAGTAACTTTGAGGGAAGAAGGATACACCACGAGAGTAATAGCACGCAGACTTGCTATATCCCAATCCTGTGTCGTGGCTACGTTGCAGAGGTACCACGGAATGGAGAATTTAGCTGACCGACCCCGCAGCGGTCGCCCAACTGTTTTGACAGCTGCCCGAAAGCGCTATATTAGATTGCTGGCAGCCTGTGATCCCACAATCAACGCCACTAAAATAAAAGCAGAAGTCAGGGTCGCCTCTGGGCTTGAAGTTAGCACGCAGACCGTTCGCAATTGCTTGCACCAGGCTGGATTACGAGCACGGAGGTCATGGCGAGCTCCGCTCAATTCCCGGCAACGTCAACAACGAAGATTGCAATGGGCTAGACTTCGGCAAAATGAAGAAGGTGAGGAAGAAAACATTTGGCAAAACTGTCTCTTCGTTGACGAATCCCGAATCTTCACTCATCTAGATAACCGACGTGTCCGTGTCTAGAGAAGACCAGGCGACCGTGAAAGACAAAGAACTACCACTGGAACAGTTCAGCAAGGCGGAAAATCGGTGTCTTTTTGGGGTGGCATTATGATTGGAGCTAGAAAGCCTTTGATCCCGTATCGGGGCTTCATGACAGCAGACATGTACAAAGCAGTTGCTATTGATGATATCGTCAAACCATTCCGAGTAAACCATGGGCACCAATTTGTACTGGTCGATGATAATGCGCCCGCACATCGAGCTCAACGAGTCAATGCTGCTCTTCAAGAATACGATATCACACGATTAGACTGGCCTGCCGGCTCGCCCGACTTAAACCCAATAGAGCACGCGTGGGATGCTCTTAAACGAGCTGTATGGAACCGTGAGCCACATCCCCAGACAGTTCCAGAGCTCAGGGAAGCCGCTATTGAAGAATGGGATAGGTTACCCCAGGAAATGCTGGATAACATGATCCTCAGCATGCCCAGGAGGATCTCCGCATGTGTTCGAGCCAGGAGAGGAGTTATTTTATGTTGAATTTACACCTTTTAATAATAAATTGTAGTTTAAGTTTAATTAAACAGTCTTTTTCTTTCTATGAAATTTCTATCACAATTGCATTATGATTAATGGCTCAATTTTTTAAAATAAATAATAAAAAATAGTTTTATATTTTAATTTCAAACAGGGTATTCCTATTGAAGGAATTTTTACAGCATTAAGTATGCTAACTATACAAATCAAATTAAAAAATTAAACTTAATGCTGTAAAAATTCCTTCAATTGTTTGGGCGCAGTTATCAAAAATCAATGTTTAAAAATGATTGTAACATCATTCATTGATTCCGATAGTTCGAAAGAAAATCGGTAGATGACGCCACGTCGCCTTAAAGACGTATAAGATGGGAAATTTGAATCATATCGGGCGTGTCTCGGTAACCGAATTGGTCAGGCATTCTCCCTGTAAGGGAAAGACTGCGGGTTCGAGTCCCGCCCGAGGGTATTCCTATTTAAAGAAAGCATACAACATAGATTTTTTCTTGATAAAGTTAAATTTAAAGAATTCTAGGAGCTTATGCCATTGATCGCAAACTTTTTTTGATGTGTGTATACCAGCTTACTAGTGAAGTTGGATTGGCCCTAAATATCTCAGTGGAACCCTGTATACTATCCAGCGCACTAGCTGTACCTACACTATGTAATCGACAGAATCTTTTTTCACAGACCCAACTTACTGCACAGATTAGATATTAGTTATGTGCAATGTAGAAGCATTGATCTTGCCGTTCATAAGTGTAAGTGACAATAGCGACTTACATGAAATGATCTTGATTTGATTTGATTAGTGAGCTCATAATGCAGCACTCGAGCATATTATTAAACACGACTACACGAGCATCCATGAATCACGAATGCGTTAACGACTCATTTATTATAGTTACAAAAATGCATTGCAGAATGCACATAAATAATAATTCTACGAGCTTTTCGTTGAATTTTCGTTGTGACACTTCGTTACTGGACGACATCCAAATGCATTCTGCGAATATGAATTAATTCGGAGTACTACTTAAGAAAAGTCTTAATGTATTACAAGGACTTATATTACTAGGTACAGTCGATTTCAAAATTCCATCTGATTTCGGGGTATTTTGGTCACAAAGTATGCTCAAAATGTGCTCAAAAGTACAATACCTTTTGTGGGTGTATTTTGAGGATAGCATGGGGTGTCACGGCGGTAGACGAGCTAAATTCATATATAATAGATTATATAGGTACCAATAGAGAGGTGAGTTGAGAGACGAATAGAGGTTGAGAGACGATGAGTGTCAACATAGCGTTCAATCCTCGTCTCTCAGCGCTAAAATTTACAACACTACGCAATAAGCGACATCCACGTGAGCGAAGCCGCGGGCAACAGCTAGTAGATTATATAAAAACAATCATCGAGCGCCAGGGCCTCGTTTCATTCACAACTTAGGTGATTTTGCATAATTGGGTATTAAACATACAAACTCACTTTCGTATTATGATATTAGTTAGCTTGTGATGGATCTCTGAACTTGAACACTTGTACTCAAGTCAATAAGATGACGTCATAGTACGATGTAATCATTGGACCCACGTTGACCTTATTAATAGGAGCGTGTCAGGGTCCGGGATATGATGATGTGCTCATAAAATCCTAGTAGGTATTAACTTGTAATAGAATGACCCAATTACTTTATTTTTTATGAAGGAAACTATAAAATCGTTATGGATACGCATGAAACGAAATCATATAAACCCGATAAATTTTATAAATGCCAAAGTATGTGCGTGTCTGATTTCTTGTATTCAGATACAAACAATGAAATACACACACACACACACACGCGCACATTGCGAAATTTTAGCCACCTAGAAGTATATTACTGCCCTTTAAACATCAGAGTGCGGCGTGAAAAGGCATCTGATGAGGCCGTCAAGTTGAGTGGTACATGTTTACGATGGTGACCCTCTTTCCGAGACTTTGCCTTTAGCTTACCATCAGGCGAGGTGAAGTCGAATTGTCGTGTCCTTTATAAAAAAAAGATAACAGTGGCAGGAGTGCAAGAGTATCGAGGTTCGATTCGCGAGTCGAATCTAACCAAACGATAGCAATAAGCTCACACTGACATGTCTGCCTACCCCTTCAGGGACACAAAGCCGTGCGAAAACAATAACAAAAATAAGGCCAGCCGCACGCTTGTCTGCCAAGATAAAAATAAAGCAAAAGACCTTGTACAAATTAATCTCAATCTGTTAACATTTGTGTTTCGTTATCTTATCTGTGGGAGCAAAAAAAACTGTGTCACTGATAACGCACAGCTGACGTAGAGGGAGTGAGCCAACTGGTACAGTTTCTTTTATAAAGATTACTAGTAATACCCTTTTATACGTGCAGAAATCCCCTCGGATACCTCCCCCGCCGAAGTCTGAGGGGGAGGTTATGGCAGATTAATATCGCACGCTGTCTTTGGTTCGTCGTGCCGAAAGGTGAGGTTGTCTTCTACATATACCTCGCACCCCGGCTGACCCAGGGCCATCGGGAGTGGGGCCAGACCCCTCCAGGAGGGGCCAGATTGCTCGTATGAAGTCCTTCATCAGCTAAATTTGTGGGTCACCTAGTAGTTCAGCTAAATATTCCATGGTAGCTTTCTTGGATACGTAGTGCACCTTGGTGTTCCACGGTAATTTTCTTGGACCCGTAGTTCACCTGGTTCAGCTGTGAACATTTTGTTGTATCTATAAAGTTACTGTGGAACTTTACAGATACCACAAAATGTTCACAGCTATGTCGACGAAAAACATTCTACCGAAATTATTTATCTACGTGTGAATATCCTTGCCAGTTACACTGGTGCCGCTAAAGTGCACATTCCACGACACTTCACACACGCGCGGCACATTGTTCTGTACCGATAATATCAACAGGATCTAGTACTAAGATAGCCGACGCGACGCCATTACGAGATCGTTTGTATGAGCTGGCTGTGAGTGTGCTGCGTTTTTTTATTCTATATAAAAAATACACGTCAATTTGATTTCACCTCGCTTGATGTTAAGCAAAGGCAAAGTCTCGGAAAGAGGGTCACCATCGCAAACATGTACCATGTTAACAGTGGTGGCACTCAGCTTGACGGCCTCATTAGATGCCTCCTCACGCCCCGCTTAAAGGACCCGGGACTGTAGGAAGAAGGAAACACGTGAGCTGGCAGGGAGTTTCAGGTCTTAGTGGTGCGGCATAGGAATGAGTCACTGAAACACTTGGTTCTAGCATGTACACTCTGCACCGTATATGGATGGCATCTTAGCCCTGCACGTGTCGTCCTGTGAAGGAAAGGAGAGGGTGGATCCGACTTCAGAACCCAAATGTGGAGACACCATTATTAATTAGATAATCGTAAATACGAGTTTGTTTATTTTTAAGTAAGTAGCTGGAGTGAGAAAGGTCTCTACTCGAAGGTCGTTCTGTGATGAGAACTGACTCAATTTTCAACACACAATTGTTTAGGTGCCTACTAGTCGACTGTTTGTTTCCTGAAGAGAAAATAAAAAGCTTAACTTCGACGTACTTATTCGCTTTCCTAACAAAATGTAAACTACAACTTAACAAATCCCTGTAAGCGAAAGATCGTGAGTTCGAGTCTCACTTGAGCGTTTCATTTTTTCCAATGTTTTTCGAACTTAACAGTTAGCATAATATATGCTATAAAAAATTCATTCAAATAACTTTGAAATGAAATCAACAGGAGGCAATAAAACATGATAAGACGACGTGGAAGTCTTATCAATGGCTGACAGCACAGAAACGGCCATTAATTATTATCCTCTTCTATATGTAAAACTATGTTAAAAATACTTACAGCTCATTTTAAGTAGTAGTAATAGTATCTCTTAGCTAAACTTCACAGCAAGCAATAATTAAAAAAAACTGATTACGAAACTACACATACTTTTACTTCTTTATTCTTTATTACTACACGCCCTTAAAGACGGATATAAAGAGAAGGGAAATTTGTAGTGATTCAGGTGTGGCTCAATAGCTCAGTTGGAAGAGCATTCCCCCTGTAAGGGAAAGGTCGTGGGTTCAAGTCCTACTTGAGCGCTTCTTTTCCCGATGTATTTCGTACTTATAAATATTTACACACCTACACGTCCACATAATATAATCTAAGCTAAGAGCTGCGTTTTGGGTTAGGAGTCCCCAAATAAAAATGGATCGTGCAGAGAAACTGTTAAAAAAAATAATCGGTTTGCTACGTCGGATGCAGAATACTCTACCTACTCCTGCTGCAGTACTGTACTGAATCTCTTCCTCTAATTATGATGAATAATATTAATAACACAAATACGTACACATTTTATCTGCCAGTCTACAATAAAGTAGCCGATTCATCACAAGCAAATTTGCACCTTACACAAACTAATTACGTATACAATGCCAAATTTAATGATACAAGTTCAACTTCAATGTACCTAATTACATTTTTGATAAAGATGGTTTATGTAAACAAAGTCAAATGAGTCATTTTTTAAATATACACAACGTGAACGTGTGTGTAGGGAAGATTAATTCACTCACACACGCAAATACCGGCGTTGGCGCATTGAATGAAAAGTGTAGTTGTGATTGTGAATCAGACATTAAATAATAGTCCACTGTGTAACGTGGGCCTCTCTGAAGGCTTGCAATTATTGTATGTAATAATATCGTTCAGTACATGGAATGTTAATGTGTTTGATGTTAGTATAACGCTGGTGAGCTCCAAATTAATGGACAGAACCAGATGCCACAGTCCTACTTATAAAACCCTAGCTCCTTATTTGAAGTAGTTGCAAGATACTTTTGGATTCCATTTGTCAATACAATGTAAATATTTACGATGGCATTTGCTACCCATTGTATACAAGGTTAAAAGTATCCTATCGGGAATAGGTTGTTGAATAATGTGGCATTCTTATTTTGGACTCGTATCTTTATCAAATCTCAATAACACTCCGTAAGACCTATAAGATATGATGATCCTCTTTATCTCAAATTATTTCTTCCCTCACATCAACACGAAGTAATCAAGACTCAAATTACAGTCCTATTTGACCTCTACATAGTAGTAAAACAAAAAGAAACAACTTATCCGACAAATATTTTAATCCGATATTCCCGTCACATTGAAATACACGCGCAAAAAGTATCGACCTAGGTTTAACGAGCCATTTAGGGACGTTTGACCCGACAAAACCGTCATAATGCAGTCTTTCCACGTCGCTAGCTCCCACACGAATCCCGCTTGTCGTAAACTTTTTATAAGCCGTAATAGGAGATTCAAATGATTAGGAAACGTCACCACATACTTCTTACTTAATGTCAGTTTATTAGGAAAGCTTACGTTGAGAGAATGCCAGTATGACAGAAAATACTATAGTTCCTTTTTTAACAGATAAAAGTGAATCCTGCGCTTTGCAAATGTCAGAAACCTTATTCACTATAAGATACTTGTCTAGTCCAGGGGCTGCAGTAGAACAGGTTTTGTAACCGAGTACCGTGACCTAATTCTCCATATTTAGAGTTGACACAACAAAATTCATTATTAAGGACACAAAAGAAGCCATAGTAAGGCTTCTTCCTATACCTGTTTTCACCTACGATCGAGAGGAAAATTCCCACAGGTATCGCCAAAGTGCCATATGGTTGCAGGTAACCATATTCAACATCTTCAACACGTGATTGGCAACTAACGGACAAGGTTTTTACTCCGTTGACGATTATAATCAATCATGTCCTTGTTTAATATATAGTGATTGGCCGATAGGAAAGGTATAGTTCAGTTAGAGTACTCAACTGAATAGCACCTGCGCGAATAGCACCTAGTGAATTTGGCGACGCTAGTTTCGATACTGGCGAGATAAGGGCATTTCCTCGATACTTAATTAACATGCCTCGTTTATAACTATGAGTAATTTGCGATGTTACAATAATTAATTATAGAGTTGATTGTATATAACATCCTATCGCTTACATCACCCGCAATCAACAGTAGGATTTATTCACCGGCCACTAAGATTTTTATCGAAACAGAAATAGGTATGAGCAACGTTGTTAATTGGAGTTGACATTGTGGACTAATTGTCACAATGTTTTGAACAAACGTTGAGATGAATTCTCTTGTTATAGATAAAACGATTGTCTATGTGATGCAATACCTAAATTCAGTTATAAGACTGCCTATTTGAGTGTTGAGTAGGTACTTAGTGTAACATTTCAATGCACTTGATTAGGTACATCTCCCAAAATATTAGGGTTGTTATCTTTAAAAGACAATATAAAAGTGAGTATTGTACATTTGGGTCCTGTTGGAGGAATGCGAAACGTCAAAAATCATCGGAAGGTACACTAACAATACAGGGCTTTAAAAAATCTGTCAGTTAATGCCTCCAATCCCAGCTGTTAGAGAACAGCTGCCAGGTTTCGACCTAATCTTGAAGCCTTACATCAGCGAGTTATAGTTTACCTTATTGACAAATTGATATTAAACTGACCAAGCTAATAAACAAACGTCTCAGATGGAAACAGATACCGTGTCCAAAAATGATTGGTCAATCGTTATCAGATATGCCATCCAAACAATTCTGTGATGTTCAGACATTTCGAAATGGATACAGAAATAAGCGACGTGTTCTGAAATTTGTAAAATGAGAACGTTTGATGCATACTTTAGCTTTGTATTTCGTCCCACTGAATATTTGGCTCCAGACGAATGCCGTCGGATTAATTTTGCGCCAGCAAAATCAATATAACAATAATTCCAAAAGAAACACGAAGACGTGCTCAATCTCAAATTCGGATCTGGCGAAATCCCCCAACTGGAGCCAAAACAGTTTCAAACAAGGTTTCTCTTGAAGGGGATTATACGCCTGTTGATTGTAGGGGCTGCACGATGAAATTTATTAAATGTGGGCGGTATAATAGTAAATAATAGTATTGGGTAGTAAGACCAAGAAGTTAACAAGAATATCGGGCGTTTTCGTTTTGCCCTTAGTGACAGTTTATTTACAAGAAAGATTTTCACATCTGGACATGATAAAATATAGAAATCGATCAGAAATCAGAATTTAGATTGAAATTGAGCAGGTCAGCGTAACACATCATTCTACCCCGTGCAGTCACACTTCTTCTCTTCAGACACTTCCTTACCGTGTCCTCTCTATCACGCATTCCATCCATTTTTTTTTTAAATATTTGCTCCGTCAATTGACTGCACCTGGCACGATGGCAAAAAAGCTGACGTGCAGTCCAGAAAATACAGACCACCATTCTCGATGCCATTGGACGTAAAATGGTGGTCATCAAGTCGTCAAGGTCATCAAGGGAACTTGACGGCCTTGATAGATGCCTTTTCACGCCACGCTTGAAGAAACCGGCACTATAAGAGGGGGGAAACACGTATGCGGGCAGAGCATTCCAGCTCTTTATCGTGCGGCAGAGGTAAGGGCCCTTTTTTTAGGCTTTAAGCTTTATTAGGTCTATATTATACGCATAGTTAGTTTAGAAAGCCCTTCGCCTTTTTCTTAGAGGTAGTTATGTGAAGCCAAACTTTGAGTAATCCTGTTTACAATATAAAAGATTTTTCTCAATCTCTGTTGATACAGACTACATTAACCGCCATTAACTAAGTAAATAAAAAACTTAATTATTAAGAAAACAAAAAACCCGACTGCAAAGTAAAATACAACTTAAAAGCAAAAAAACAAGCTCTACATTTCTTTTGTGACTTTATTTAGCTACTTACTGTTTTACTTTCTCTTCTTTAGCATTACATAAATATGTGAATAAACATGACTATGAATGTTGGAAAAGTATTGCAAGCGGGAACAAGCGTTTTTCTCACATTTTGCTACTTTGTAAACCACCACTGACTTGGCACAGCTTGTTCCCGCCTGCAATACTTTTCCAACATTCATAGTCATGTTTATTCACATATTTATGTAATGCTAAAGAAGAGAAAGTAAAACAGTAAGTAGCTAAATAAAGTCACAAAAGAAATGTAGAGCTTGTTTTTTTGCTTTTAAGTTGTATTTTACTTTGCAGTCGGGTTTTTTGTTTTCTTAATAATTAAGTTTATTTAAAACTTTTTAGTTACTAAAATTTTGTGAAATGACATCACAATGGCTACTTAGAAATGAAATAAAAATTTATTCAAAGTCAAAGTCTTTATTCGTTGAATATGGTACAAAATGGTCTTCACGTATGTAGTTCGAAATAGAATGTCATCAATTTTATTTTATGATATTTTTGTTATATAAAATTTAAACAATTTCCGGTTTTGTAGAATCTGACACATGGAACGGCAAGTTAATATTTATTTCTGAAATAGTTCTACGTACCTACTCATAATTTAACTTTTGGAGGCTACTCCGACATAACTGTCATGAAGATACCTTACAAGGGGAAGTTTAGATTAGCTTGATATGCTAAACTTAGGCTAGTGGAGGCATTTGACGTAGACGTCATCTGCTCAAGTCGCTCAGAGTGAGAAGTCGATGACTCAAGCTCTCTAACGTTCTCAGCATGCTTGCGTATCTGCTCAAGTCGCTCAGAGTGAGAAGTCGATGACTCAAGCTCTCTAACGTTCTCAGCATGCTTGCGCATCTGCTCAAGTCACTCAGAGTGAGAAGTCGATGACTCAAGCTCTCTAACGTTCTCAGCATGCTTACGCATCTGCTCAAGTCGCTCAGAGTGAGAAGTCGATGACTCAAGCTCTCTTACGTTCTCAGCATGCTCCCGCATTTTATCCAATCGTTGTATGCGTATGGATGATGATTCCTTGGCACGTACTTCCAAAGCATCTTCTCGCATCTGAGTCAACCTTCGTAGACGAGATGAGAGCGTCTCTTTTGATCTTGTTTGAGATCAAGACTAGTTCAGACACCAAACAACACAAGATAGTAAACGTTGAAGTGAAGGATTAATCGAGTTGAAACGCATAGAAAACTTCAACAGTTCAGACAGACGAAGCGATTTTAAGCAATACAGCATTAATCCTTTGTAGCTTAATAAATTGCGCATTGATTATGGATCAACTAGCGACCCGCCAAGGCTTAATCATTTTTGCATAGTGAAGGGACGTCACCGAAATTGCTCATATCTCCGGTTCCACTCAAGTGATTGCAATGAAACAAACGTCAGATTTTAAGTTTGACCAAGACCTTTTAAACAAATGAAACCGCATTGAAATTTGTTCAGTAGTATTTGCGACCAACGAGGTCAAACAATTTTTGCGCCAAAAATCCGTCATTTTGATTTTCTCGAAATTTTAATATACCGAGTATTACTCACACAATAACGACAAATCAAATGACACCTCACATGTCAAAATCCGTCAAACCGTTCAGACTATAGAGCGTGCAAGAACTATTTTCAAGGTTTTCATTTTAGTGCCAAAACTTCGCCATTTTCATTTTCTATAAATTTTAATATACCCAGTGTCACTCACGCAATCACGACGAATCAAATGACACCTCACATGTTCAAATCCGTCAAGCCGTTCAGGCTGTAGGCCGTGCCAAATAAATGGACATACATACATACATACATACATACATACATAGTCTCGAAAAACATTACCCTCCTTCCTACGGCAGTCGGGTAACAAGCCATAGACTAGCGTAACCCGCGTTTGATATAGTATTCAGAACAGTGACCGTAACGGAAGTTTACACAGGACTGTACCGCGTTGATGGATTCTTAGCTAATAATGGTGGCACAACATTCGAGCTTATTTACAGTTCGAAAGTGGCTGATGACTGAAATCTATCGTGAATCTTTGAATTAACTATTGTCGGACGACCTGATAAAGGTTATTGGCATAAACTGGATGCTCAAGGAGATCGGGTACAGTGGTGCACATTGGCAGAAGCCGATCTCGATGAGGTGGATTGTGATGACCTAAATAATTGATATTCACTGTTTTCACCATGGATTCTGGAGATATTCCTAAGACCTAAGTTCGCGCCTCAATGCCACACTCAGTTTATACTAATTGTTTTACACAATGTATCATTGCGCGGTTCACATATCGCGGTTAAGAACGCGGGATTGAACAGAAACGAAACCAGTATTGCAATTTTCTCGTCTTGACCGTCGTTGGATGAAACTATGAAAGTAGTCATGTGTGGTATCGTGGGAAAGTTAATACCGCAAGAATGGCAAGAAATTATAAAAATCGCAGATTGTCTCGCTCAGTTCATCTCTTCTGCGTTAAAAATGTATTCGTAGGCAAAGGAAATTTTGTCTAAAATTGCGAAAGGATAAAATATGTGGGTTTTTGCCTGGTTTGTCATTTTCCATGTTGAGGCAGTAGTAGTGTTATATCTATAGAGGAATCGGCTGGATACCAGCTGGAATACCAGAGAATTACTTTCAATTCAAAGATCTGGAGAATTGAGGAGTGTTTTCATATATCTAGAATTTTAGATAATTGAACTGATAAGTTCACGTGTAATGCACCTAATCCATAAATCAGCCAGTGTGTGTACTAAGTTGTACTGAACTACAGTTACACCTAGTGACCAGTATTACATTACAGAAATTATATAAAATATTCATATTTTCCTGCACAAAAATGTTCTGGAAATATCTGCTGCGTTGTCCTTAATCGAAGAAACCGAACCACACTTACGAGTTTACGTCACAACCATTATTATACCTTCTGATATGCAACCGGAAGCGACAAAATTATACGGACTACGTTTTTTGTTGAAACATGGACGATTGTAATATAGTATGAATCAGTCTGCACTAATTCTAGCAACGAATGTGATGGCGACCAAAAATATTATGTCATTAATTGACCTAGTGTTATCGAGCTTATCATCAGACTACCTATCACAATGTTATTTCTGTGGGATAATAACAGCTTACGTCATTCACTTGTTTTGTAGATTTTTTGTAAATTCGCCGATTGGTAGACTGTGTTTTTTGACTTTGTACAATTTACCTACGGTTTTTAATGATTCCACATTCCACTCAGAAATGTAGTTTTATTGCCATTAGCAGTGAAGTGGATAAGCTTCTACTGTAGTACATACGGTTTTTTTTTCATCTTCACGCGTTCAGGCGCAGCCCTCATATACATACAAGCACAAACTTTTTCCTCATCTAAAACAATTTGTTTTAGAATTATTTTCGTACTTTTTGTAATGCTTTTTTTATATTCGTCAGCTAATGGTAACTTAAGATCGGAAGTAAAAAGTTAATGGTACAAATACATAATGTCTAAGTTCAATTGGCTGGTTGATGGTAAACCTACCATTCTTTCCAAATGGCCAGGACTCTTGAGATTGCATTATATTTTCGTGAATAGAAATAGCAATTATAATACAGTAAATTAATAACGCAAAGTGGGGAAAGTGAAGAATTACGAATTGCAGAAATTAACTGGCTGGAATAGATTGGACACAAAGGTCAGGGACCAGTAGCCGGAAGGACTATGGTACACCTGATTAGAAGAGACACATATTCGGCAGTAGCCTGCAATGGGTTAACTGATGGACTGATTGGTCTGCTATTACATAACCGTGACTACCATGAGACTGAGATGCCATGCCATCAAATAATAATCAAGTATAACATATTTTTATTATGTGATATACCTAATAATATTTTCCTTTTGTTCCAAGTCTGACCACAATATAACCGGCACACTTATTACAATTGTGCGATAACACGTCGCTATGTGTAGTAAAAATAGCACTAGCTACGAGTAGTGAAGTGTACCGTGCAATGGCACCATGCATGCTGGTATGTGGCATACTAAGTAGAACTAATAAATTCGTGTTAGTACGTTACTAGTATTCTTCAAAGAATGTAGAAAATGTTAGTTTTTATTACCTTTTATTACCCTGCATGGGGTAACATTAGTTGATAAATTAGTAAATAGTATTTAGTTACCGTTTTGAACACACTGAACATGTATTTCCAAAGTATTGCAGGAGAAATTTTAGATGCATGCGATGCATAATTCTCCATTACTACTTAATAGTATTCCGTTTATTTAGCAAAATATATTTGTGGAGAGATTCGGGATCCGGGATCCTGATTCGGCAGATTCCCAACTCGACAGATTAATAAATTGGACAGCATATCGTAATACTCCATTCTTGTTCTAGGACCATCTAAATTAAGAACTGTTCGGACTATTTTAAGCACAGCTTAATTTGAATCTAGATAGCGCCTTGAAAAAATACCAGCACAACATCTTACTAATTTATAAGAGCAATCTCTTCTGTCCGCGTGAACCGAATACAGTCGCATTAAATTCTACGCGACTATAACCACAAAAAGCGTAGTACCTACCTACAGAGCATTAGAGCACGAGATTCGTCTCACACATGCAACACAAATGGTATATACCTATTAGGCAATCGTTTAAAGTGATGTCATCGGAGAGGCAGTCACGAACGCGACCAGTGTTCGTATCTGTCTGATGTCACCCAAATAAAGGTCGAGGCTGTATGAACTTGATACAAGGTTCGAATATAAACATTGATTTAGGGTTATTGACTGTGGAAGAGATAAGAAAGGTGGTTATTGTCTCTTGCAGCTATACTTTCATATACTCCTCGTGAAAGTTAATGAACGGTCATTGGGCGTCCTAGAGGCGTCCGTTATCTGAGTAAAATAGGGGAATGGAGTTATATGTATAGGACTATAAAATACGGGTACTACTGAATTTCGTCGACCCAGAATTGGTGATATATAGAAAAAAAAAAGTACGGTACGGTCGCTTCGTAGTTAGACTGAAGGTCGATTCCAACTAAGTTGGGAATAAGCTCGGAGCATGAGTCCAGTAGTACAAAAAACGTACATTCGGGTTTCTAGCAACAGGTAAGCATCATGCAAGGCATTCCGGTGTCGGGCTCGAAGTTGGCATAATGTGTGTTGTTTCGACCGAATTCCTGCAGAAAGAAATCCGATAATCTTTCAATCATAATACCAAAATGTTCCCATCCGTTCCGTTTCCTGGAAGATTCGAATGATGCCTGATGCTGTGATGCACGCTAAAAGCGGCAGAAAAATAACGGGAGAGCTCTAGCACTTTCTTGCACCGCCGACTGCACATCGGGCGCATAGAACGACCTCCGAACTCGTATTTGATCGGACCTGGGGGTAACGGTTCTGGCAGTACCAGAACCAAGGAGGCAGCGCATCGTATTTCCGCGCACGCTTGCCTTTAGGGAGGGGGATCAAATCCCAGCAAACGCATCAGGGTCGCAATCTCCGAGGACCGGGTCTAGTCAGTGTCTTTGGAATATACTTTTTAAGGTCCATAAAGTTCCCCGTACCACATGACTGACGTGAGAGACACCGTGATATTTTCACAGGTTCGAGTCCGACATCCGACAGCGACATTACATATGAAACCTTCAGGCTATCTATAACCCCGAGGGAGACTTCGCATGTAAAAAAATCAAGTCCCCAGGTGTTAAAAACACATAGTTTGTGAATACAAATGATGCATTCTAGCAAGTAATTAAACAATACACATCAGTTAATACAGTGTAACAATATTACAGAACATACTAACCTCTGGCAAGCATAATAGTGTATTTTAACTACAATACAACTATATAATATTTAGCATTGTTTTATGGTAAGTAGCTGATTGTTTGTATATCATTATAATATATTGTTCATATTATGTACTTACCTATTGTATTAATGCATACTTAATTAGGTGTGGTAATGGATATAAATACAGATATTGTAAATGCAAATAGTTCACTTTTTGCAAATTTAAATCGCACTACAACTAAGTAGTCACTGGTTCAAGTCCTGTCCTGGGAGTTCAACATTTTCTTTTCATTTATGTGATAAAACGGACTGTTCGCTCAGCTATACTCAAGCAAATCACTGTATCTAGACTATGAGTATTAGACTAAGTGAATGTTTGTAATAGACCCAAAAAATGCCCTCTGAGTTTCTTGCTGGAGGCTTCTCAGATCTGGGCCGCGTTTCGAACCAGTGGTCCATTTGCTAAACTAGTCTTTATTATTTATTTTTTACTAGTTTTTGCCCGCGGCTCCGCAAGCGTGGATGTCGGTTATCGCGACCAAACATAGCCTATCTTGTGGTCTAATCTACCCTTATACAAAATTTCGTCAAAATCGGTTCAGTGGTTTAGGCGTGAAAGCGTAACATACAGACAGACAGTTACTTTCGCATTTATAATATGAGTATGGGATTAGTATGGATATTGACGTTTTGTAAGTTACGATTTAATGGTCTTTGCAGAATAAATTATTTCGAATTTAAAGTTGTTTGTCAGCGTTTCATGCCTAGATACTGAACCAATTAATATTGGGGTTTCTAAGTAGGTAGAGTTCAAGATGGCAGTGTTAGTCATTATTACCTGTTTGTCTATTTTTTTTATTCTAAATTGTAGCAGATTTTAGTCCAGTTTATTATATTATATAGTCATTTATTTCAATATTTTTTTTTATCATTTATCTACATAATTAAGCCTCAACTTTGAAAAACAAGACAGCACATTGAACGCACAAGAAGTCAAGTCAGGTCACTTATATTTTAAAAGTGTAAAAATAAAAGAAATGGACTACCTCATGGAATTACAATGGAATTACCTCAATTATATGCAAGAAATATGGAGTACTCTTACCATTATGTAATTGGGTATTCTACTGACCAGTCAAATAAGTTACTTTTTACTAAACATCAAAACAATAAGTTATAAGGTAAATTGTATTTAAAAAAATTTAGAGACCTCATAATCAGTTACTATTATAGGTTGGGTGGATGATTAAAAATAAATAAAAACGATTTAATAAGAACTGACACAATTTTTCACCACTCTTTTAACTTTCATAATTTAATAAGCTCAGTTATACTCCGTCCATTATATTATTGTATTTTAGACAGCTCACTGACAGTTGTCGGTATAACTTTGTTCTAGCGTCAACACCTGAAAATCCTAACAAAAATTAGGCGCCAATACGTCATTATCCATTGTCATCGTCACGTCAGCCAAAAGCAATTTTAGGGATGTAGTTAGTCAATCGACAGCGTTTTTATTATAATAACTTGAAATTGTCACAATTGATATCGACTACAGAAAATATTTTTTTTTAATATTACATAACTGGCGATTTTTAACCGATTTCTAAACAACAATTCGGATGTTTATAATTATTTATATTTGTATGATTTTTAGGGAAAAATGTTTTTTGTAACTCCGTCATTTGTAGACGGATTGTCAAAATTCTTTTTTTGTTTGTAAGAGGTTTATTCCAAAATGGTCCCATTTAAATTTTATAAAGATCTGATAATGGATTTCAGAGACAGGCCACGGAACTCTTCAATAAATACCAGGAAATCAGCATGTTGGAATATTCTTCTAGAAGTCAGTTGTTTTGTTTTGGAGATTAGCGTATGCGTTATGGCCCACAATCGTTTTCTATTACATTTGTAAACTGTACACACACGAAATATTTAAGTACTACTTTATTATTATGTTTAGAAAGATAACAGATTATAGTTCAACATGAAATCATTTATAACATTTATCATAATATTTTCATAATATCGATTTTTTTATCGAGGTTTTTAACTTTGTCGATATTTTAAATTTTCATGCAATCACTACTTTCATCTGTCTAAAATACAATAATATGATGGACGGGGTATAGATAATTTATTTTAACTATAGGATGATACACAATTATACAGGAAGCATAAACTTTAAATATATTAATCATATATATTATCCTCAAATGAGACCTTGAACTATCAGCCACATAATAAGTGGAGCAACTACTTTATAAATAGCACTTTCCTGCATATTTGCATACATAGGGAAATCCCTATTAGTAATATAAAGAGTTCTAATTAGAAAAATATATTTTTTCCTAAATATTGAGTTGAAGGTACTGTATATTTATTTATGTACACACAAATTTATATCCATACTAATATTATTAATGTAAAAGTAACCTTGTCTGTCAGTATGTATGTTTTCACGCTTCCACACCTAAACCACTGAACCGATTTTGATGAAATTTGGTATAAGGGTAGATTAGACCTTGAGAAAGGATATGGCTATGTTTGGTTGCGATAACCGACATCCACGCGGGCGGAGCCGTGAGCAAAAGCTAGTATTAATACGAATGAAGTAGAGAATTAAATCAATCATAGAGGTTCCTTTTTTTCTTACGTTTATAAAGTGCCATGGAATGCATAAAAAGAATATCACACAAACAAATTCAATAATAGGGTTCGAGAGCATGCTCAGCTCATGTTTAAACATATGGTTGTACTTAAGCCTACCATTTTATTTACATAAATATTTATTTGGTATTACACTCCTCCTCGGGGTACAGCAACCATTTCCCATTAGGTGGGCAATGTGCTTGTCTCCCATTTAAGTGGTATATTAAAAACCTATTGTTTATGTATTCTTCTCTTATTAATGTATCTAAAAATTAAGTGGAATGCAACTTCACAGATACTTAGATACTCTAAAAACTATGTAAAGTTTCCATATAAATTAAAAAAAATATAAATAATATGAACGCACAACATGGTTCGCTAACATGCACGATAAAAATACTTATCAGTCAATCAAGGCTCTAATTAATTTCATTCACATTGCCCGGCCTATTAGATTCTAATTAGCAATTATTTGGTTATGAACTTATAATGAAACAATTTATTCCAATTAATCGGACGATGTATGTCAAACGGTTTAAAGCTATAGAAATTATGTCTTAAAATTAAGTATGTAGAGAACTTATTAAAATAAAGTTTGTTTGACAGTTTAGTAACTTCGTATGTTCACTAATAACTTTAGTTCTGTGGTAACCAAAACATTCCTAGAACTAAAACTGTCTTATATTGCCTATAAAGTGCAGCAACTCATTAAAACGTGCCAAAGTTGTAAACAGTTGCGACTCGCTAACTGGGCAAAAGTGGGACGACCGGCGCCGCGCCCTAGCTGCCCCACCCGCTCTCTGTACTACATTCCAATAAGAAAAAATCGTCTTTTTACACAACAAACTATACTAAAACATACACAAACTTCTTCAAGGCTCTTGTAACAACACTTTTGAAGTTTTCAAGAACTTCACAACATCGACGTAGCGACAGGAAACGCAAAAACAGGACGTTACTACCCCTCAATGTTATTGTACAACGGTAAACTAGTTTTCAATGATAATTGCACAAAAATTACCTGTTGATCAACAAGATCCCATTAAACAGTGCACCGACGACTCCGGAGACCTGTAGATTTTCACAAGATGATTTTTCAGCACGTAAACACAACGGTCTCACAAAAGGAAGAACTGGTAATAAACACAACCACGAATCCACCTTTAGACGCACTGTATCACAATACACCTTTTGTGTCCGACGAAGAGTTTATTATGTGAATAATTCGTACTCGGACTGTCTACAACAATTTTCATTCATCGCAAGGCGAAATCATTCGAGACGAGTGGCAGTTCGTGAAGAAACTACGAGCGCGGGCGGCAGGGAGCGCGCGCGTCATTCGCCATATTGGAAGATTACGTCATTTTGTCAGTTACTTTTTTATAGAAATGAGTAAGCTTCGGAAACCAGTTTTTCTACCAAGTAACGGCTTAATTGACAATTTCGCTGTACAAAAGTTACGTTTATGAATGTATCCGAACAAACAAACTCCATAATCAATTCATTCGTTCTTTTTGTTCATTCAATGTCAAACCGAACGTCAACAACAATTGACAACAAACGTCAAAATGTCAAATTGATAAGATTATTGCAGGATTTGTCATCGTTTACGTTTTCAGATTTTAGTGATTTTATCGAATTTCAAAGCTAATTTTATAATTTGCTATTAAACTAGGTGTAAAATTAAAAGCCTATACACGGGTCCAAAAGTTGCTCCAAGTACTCGTTAGAAATATGTCAGGTAAGACACCTCGTAAGATCATGAAACCATGTCTTTGTTTTTATAATTTTATTGTGAATTTTATGTTGTACTTTTACGCATTTGCAGACTCAAGACCAGAATTATACGAGGAAATTAAACTATACAGAAATGCCAGAGAACGGGAAAAGTAAGTAATACAAATAAGTCCTTTAGCACAGGATAGAGACGATTTAAAGTACATTTTTTCACAATTCACAAGCTAATTTTCAAATTGGGAGTTAGAAATCAGTTTAGAAATTAACTATTCTCCTGATCAAAACATTTAATTTGTCTGGAACTGAAAATTTAGAAAATTATTATAAGTATGTAAGACATATTATTCTCTGTTGCCTCTATCTTATAGAGCCTTGCTAGCATTATGTATAAGTTGCTGCATACTGCTAATTGTGAGAAACATTAAAACTCTTGTCAATTATAGGCATGACAACATGGCTGAGCTCTACGCAGTTGTCAGTACTTTACAACATCTAGAGAAAGCCTACATGAGGGACTGTGTCCGCGCCCAGGAGTACACAGCTGCATGTAGTAGACTTCTAGTTCAATACAAGGTGGCGTTCAAACAAGTACAGGGTGATGACTTCCCTAACATTGAAGCCTTTGTTGCTAAATATCGGGTAAGTGGATAAGATGTGATATTTATGATAGTAGATAAAGAAATAGAAAAGTTAGAGATGAAAGTGGATTAGATTTTATTAGATTTTTGATAGCAAGAAGGTCAGTAACAATCTTTTATATATATACAATAACAAACATATATTATACTAGCTTTTGCCCATGGCTACGCCCGCGTGGATGTCGGTTATCGTGACCAAACATAGCCTATGTCCTGTCTTGATGTCTAATCTATCCTTATTCCAAATTTCATCAAAATAGGTTCAGTCGTTTAGGCGTGAAAGCGTTACATAGAGACAGACAGACAGACAGAGTTACTTTCGCCTTTATAATATTAGTAAGGATAAAAATCTAACTAACATAATTTATACATTAAGAATCATGAAATGTAAAAAAAAAATAATATAATAAACAACAGGTGGTAGAAATTTGATGGCACAAATTTGACACTTATTTCGACCGGGTTGGTACCACGGTGCACAAGTGCGAAAAACCCTCCATAGTAATCCAATCTCGGTTGGATTGCGTTCAGGGATCAGCAAGTGCATAGCCGGGCCGAGGTGATGGTAGTCGCAGCACTAGTGGGACCGGTGGGTGTTGGCGTAGTCTAGTGGGGTGTGACGCGGGGCGCCGCGCCGGGCAGGAGACCTGTAAAAACGGTGGTGCCGCCCGCGGCATAGTACAGGGGCCCAACTGGGACTAACCACCCTGGGAGGCTGCCCCACCAGGTCGCGCATAATCCCGATATGGCTCGTCGTGCCGGATGGCGACCGGACGGGAGCCCGGCGACCATATTCGGGGGGGTACGGGGGCCCTTCTGTTCGGCGCGTCGGCTCTCGTCACGCCTCACATTCATAGATAAAACCAATCTCCCATGTTTTGTCACGCGGTGCTGCGGCGACAATCACCTCTTTTTCACCTCTTTTTCACGCCTTCCCTTACCCTTCACCTCATGGCAGCGCACAATACAGTAACTGTTGAAACAGCGGCTAGGGACTCTCCCACAAAAACTCTATTTGAGGTGGAGTCCACGAACATCTGTGGGCTCCATATAAACCTCAACGCCGTCCACCAACACCTGGAGACGGCGAAACCAGGTATGCTGTTTCTAACGGAGACACAAATACGCCGCCCTGACGACACGACCTACCTGCTTTACCCCGGCTATGTTATCGAGGAAAATTTCCGAGCAAAAGCCGGGGTGTGCGTGTTTGTTAGGGCGGATATTTGCTGTCGCCGTTTGCGCTGTCTAGAGGACCCATCCTTTTCCATCCTGTGGGTACACGTAGACCATGGCTCCACGAGTCAGATCTATGTGTGCCTTTACCGTTCCCATACAGGAGATGCAGAGATAACTCGACTATTCGAATACCTGAGTCAGGCGGCAGATGATGCGCAGGAGCGGTTTCCGAACGCCGAATTGGTGTTTTTGGGGGACTTTAACGCCCACCACAAGATCTGGTTGGGCTCCGCCAAAACAGACCATGCGGGAAGAGCCGCTCACGCATTTGCCCTGTCGCATGACTTGACTCAATTGGTGCACAAGGTCATGAGGATACCAAGAGAGTCCGGCCTAGAGCCCTCTCTGCTAGACCTTCTGCTGACGAGTCGCCCGGACCTGTACCGTGTCTCGGTGAGTGCTGCTTTAGGTAACTCCGACCACTGTCTGGTCCGCTCCACCGTGCCCATTGTAGCGCCCCCACGACCCGTGCAGGGGAAGAGGCGTCTTTGGCAATACTCGTCAGCGGACTGGGATGGATTGCGCGACTATTATGCGTCCTTCCCGTGGGTTGAACGCTGCTTTGAGGGTAAGAGCAAGATCTGAGAGCGCTACTGCCGTCGCCGGTGAGATAGGTCTAGGTATGGAATACTATATCCCATACACTGATGTCACCGGAGTCCGCGGAGCGCGTCCGTGGTTCAGGCGCGAGTGCGCGGAGGCTGTTGAGCATAAACAGTCTGCGTACTGCGCTTGGGTGCGGGCGCGCGCCACACGCGATCCCAACGTGGGTCACTTCAAGGCGGCGTACAACAGAGCCACAAAAGTCTGCAAGAGGGCATGCGTCAGGGCGGATGCCCAGCGCATAGCACGGCTGGGCCAAGAGCTAGTGGCGCATCCCACGGGTAGCCGTGGTTACTGGCAACTGGCCAAAGCCGTGCAAGCCAACTTCTGCCAGCCCTCGCTGCCCCCGCTGAGCAATCCCGATGGATCTCTGGCCCATGAGTCGCAAGAGAAAGCTAATTTGCTGGTCAATCTCTTCGCGGCTAACTCCCGAGTCGATGATTGTGGTATGCAACCACGGACAATGCCCACTGGTGACCACGCAATGCCTGATATACGTATCAGGCAACGCGATGTCCGTGCAGTACTGCAATCGCTCGATGTCCGGAAAGCCAGTGGTCCTGATGGTATTCCAACGGTTGTACTTAAAAAATGTGCAGCGGAGTTATCTCCTATGCTAACGCGGCTGTACCGACTGTCCTACAGTTCGGGTACAGTGCCTTCGGCTTGGAAGGAGGCGAATGTCCAGCCGGTCCCCAAGAAGGGGGATCGCTCGGACCCAGCCAACTATCGACCCATAGCCGTCACCTCAGTGCTGTGCAAGGTGTTCGAGCACATAATTAACACACAGCTCATGCGCCACCTAGAGGATCACTTCTTGCTTAGTGACCGGCAATACGGTTTCAGACCGAAACGGTCAACGGGTGATCTTCTAGCGTACATGACCCACCTTTGGGGTGAGGCTATGGAGAAGCACGGTGAGTCACTGGCAATAAGTCTTGACATCGCCAAAGCTTTCGATAGGGTATGGCACAAATCGCTTCTTTCCAAGCTACCAGCCTTTGGCCTGCCTCCTAGACTGTGTAACTGGGTTGCAAGCTTCCTGCAGGGGCGCCGTATTCGCGTCCTTTGTGATGGACGAGCTTCGGAGTTCTTGCAGGTAAATGCTGGCGTGCCGCAGGGTTCCGTCTTATCTCCCACTCTCTTTCTTCTGCATATCAATGTCATGCTCTGTAACGGAAACATTCACTGCTATGCAGACGACAGCACCTTACACGGGAGTTATTACGCACATCCTGCGGCCAAGCAGTCTGATATCGCGGAAAAAGGCAGCTTCTTGTCACTGAGCTGGACCGAATCCTGGACCACATTTCTCAATGGGGCGCTAGGAACCTGGTCGAGTTCAATGCCAAGAAGACCCAGGCATGTGCGTTTACAGCAAAGGTATCCCCTTTCCTTCCCCTTCCCACTCTTCAGAGCACACCACTGCCACTGCAGGATCACCTCACTATCCTCCGTATGGATGTTCGCTGCAAACTGAATAACAAAAACTATATCGAGAGTATCATCAAATCAGCCTCGCGTAAACTCGGAGTCCTGAACAGAGTGAGACGTTTTTTCACGCCGGAGCAGCGGTGTCATCTATACAAGACCCAAATTCGTTCCTGCGTGGAATACTGCTCACATCTCTGGGACGGCTCCGCAAAGTACTTATTAGATGCTCTCGACAGATTGCAGCGACGTGCGGTCCGCATTATTGGGAATCCTGAGGTCACGAACACCCTCGAGCCTTTGCAGATGCGTAGAGATGTTGCGTCTTTGGCAGTTTTCTACCGTCTCTACCATGGTGAATGTTCGGACGAGCTCTTCCAATTAGTCCCACCCTCCCCTTTCCTTCACAGGACGACACGTGCAGGGCTAAGATGCCATCCATTTACGGTGCAGAGTATACCTGCTAGAACCAAGCGTTTCAGTGATTCATTCCTATGCCGCACCACTAAGACCTGGAATTCCCTGCCAGCTCACGTGTTTCCTTCTTCCTACAGTCCCGGGTCCTTTAAGCGGGGCGTGAAAAGGCATCTAATGAGGCCGTCAAGCTGAGTGCCACCACTGTTAACATGGTAAATGTTTACGATGGTGACCCTCTTTCCGAGACTTTGCCTTTAGCTTAACATCAGGCGAGGTGAAGTCAAATTGACGTGTCCTGTATAAAAAAAAAAAAAATCTATCCCTTTCTACATTTTATGTAAGTAAGCGAGAGGAAGTGCAACAATTGTTATGATATCGGTGAGCATGGTCTTCTGATACACGTGTATTTCACTTAATAGAAGGTCACAATGACAAAATTATTGTTAAAAGTACCATTGTGTTACAGAAATACATGATTTAAATTTTTTTCTCTATTTGTTTTACTAACCCAACCATTAAATATTATTTGCATTTAATAGGTTTTACACATTTTCAGCTAGGGTATGGAATGACAACACAGATATAAAATTTACAAGAAATAAATTGCTTACCAGTGGTTATAATTGATTAATTTTCCTTATCACTTTTATTTTATTTGTGATTTCCAGCTGGACTGCCCTGCTGCCCTTGAGAGGATAAGAGAGAACAAACCCAACTTGATCAAGGATGACAAGGGCAACTCAAACAAATATATTGCTGAAATCGTCTCTGTAAGTTCAAATTTTTTCACTATTATTGCTTTCCAAGTCAACCACTCATTTAAAATTATAATTAAATTTCATTATGTGTTTGTAATTAAAATAGACAATAATGTATAATTATTTTAAAATAAGTTTTTCTACACAAACCCTATCTGGGTTTACAGGATAACACTGAATTTACATAAACATCGGTGTGCAGTTTTATATCATTTTCATAATATCTTTAACAAGTTGAACTACCTAATTGACAGCCTCTGTGGCGTGGCGGTAGTGCACGCGACTGTCACGCAGAAGGCGCGGGTTCGATTCCTGCTCAGTGCAAATATTTGTATGCATGAATATGGGTATTTGCATTGGTCTGGGTGTTTCTATGTATAATATGTATGTATTTACATTGAAAAAAAAAGTTTATAAGTATGTTTATCTGCATTCTAGATTCCATAACACAAGCTATAAAAGCTTACCATGGGTGTAGATAGTGTTGTGTAAAATGTTGTGGAATATTTATTTATTTATAAATGAAAAAATTGACATTTTCCATGCTGATAGGCATTAAGTAACATCACTTTTATCATCACGGTGTGAGTCCCGAATGCATCCAAAATCTTTCTGAGGAACATTACAATGGTTCCTCTACAAGCTAAATGACTTGAAAATTACAGGTGTTCATCACATTGATGGACAAATTGCGACTGGAGTTCCATGCTATGGACATGATCCAACCAGAGTTGCGTGATCTCGCAGACACCATGGACCGCCTCACTATGCTGCCTGATGACTTTGAAGGGAAAATCAAGGTGAAATATTTTTCGTCAAATAGAATTGCCACATAAATAAATGTGTCAAAAATATATTAGCATAAAAACCTTAGCTTAGATATACAACCCCGCCCCCCTCTCTATAAGCTCTGCTCTTATAGTAATATAAAAATGTAACTCTATCTCTTTCTATTTTCACTAAATCTTCTCCCCCCCCCCCTCTCTCTCTCTCTCTTTCTCTCATCTTCCGTTCGCCTCGCCTGATGACACTTTTCGTAACGCTTTTGTATCAAGTTGTGGAAGATGACTCCTAACAACCCTTACCATGCGTCATCGTCAATGCCAGCGTACAGTAGTCTTCTAATCCCTTTTGTGACCGTTTATTTTTTTTTCTCAGGTTAAAGAATGGGTAGATACACTATCAGAAATGTCGGCATCAGACGAGCTGTCTGAGACCCAGGTGCGACAGTTGCTGTTCGATCTGGAGACTTCATATGGAGCATTCAACAAGTTCCTGCATAAGGATTAAATGTCATTGACAGCGGTAAGAAACTCTGAATAGTAAATTGTCGTATATGGCTTTAACGAAAACCCCCATAAGTCTATAAATTTAGGGGTTTTCATTAAATATCCGAAACTTCGGTCCCACACAAAATATGAACGGAAGATGTAGTATTTAGCCATTTAGGTACCATGAAGTCTCTTCGCGTGGTTACAGTAGGGTTTCAGCTGAGCCGAAATGTCGCATACTTTCTGATACTGCCTGAAACCTCGATCTCTGACTGCGGGTGTTTCTTGGTATGGTAGGACGAAAACTGAAATAATATGCTTCAAACCGTTATGAACGACGAATTTCATTCGTTTGCGTTCGTTCTCGTTCGTTCGACTGGAGGGTAGTCAGCACAGAAATATTCCCGGAGAGTTGGGTAGAGGTGAATTAACACCCACATTTCACCAATCATTGGATTCAGTCGCACGTAATAGGGGGTGAGCCTGTAGCCGCATTTAAGGTACTATGGTTGACTCAAGCCATGCATCTGAGGCTGAGTCTGGGCTGTATATATCTGTCTGATGTTAAACAGCAACAGCAAAAAAAGCAGCAGATGAAAATGACTATCAATAATTATATTTCAATCACATTTTTAAAAAATTACTGCCAATAAGTTGAGATTTCATAATAATATATATAAAGGACCAAGATTGGAATAAGCGTAATAATATTTCTAAAGCCTGACGCTGTCGAAAATTCGGCAATATACAAAAATAGAAATCATGGTCTTCGTGTATCGTAAAATTTAAATTACAAAATTTTATATTTCAGATGTAACCTACAGCTCAAGCATGTTGTGTCACCTAGCGCGAGTTTCTACGTAACTATACTATTACTATATGTAAATTATTCATTATATTATTCTGTAGCGCGTTAATGATATTTTTGTCTCCCGCATATCAGTTATTTATGTGAATGTATGTAGCATTTATAATATAAAATATGTATACTCGTAAATCTTCACAAAATCGCGTAGAATATAAAAGAAATCGTTATGTAAAAAAGGGGCTTTAAATGGACCATTCATTAACTGATTTGTTCAAAGAAAATGTAAAGCGGTTGTGCAGTAAAAGTAACCATGAAGTACGTACAATGTGCAATGAGCAGTTTTCCAGTAAGTACATAATCAGTTGGTTTTTAAAATCATCAAGAGATGGCGCTAGCATAGCTTTTGGTAGTTTTTTTAATTTGCATTGTAGAGGCCAATTTAGTCTGTGGCAAGAAAGAACTGAACGAATGTCTCAATTTGATTATTTGCTGCTTCTGAAGCGTTCAAGTTTGTTTGTATGTAATATTGCAACTTCAAAAAGTTGATACCTACATAATTTTAGATAAGTAATAAAATAATACATTGTAGTAAATACAATAATCTTTGTTTTCAGTAATACGAAACTAATATTCAATATGCGGTGTGCTGTTCATAGGTACATACAGAAAACATTTGATTCCACAAGAAATTACATTACGAAATCAATGGATTAGGGCACACTCTTCTTACCAAAAGTGCCGACTGCGCCATCTAGCCCGTCTTTAGGAAAGCTTTAATTACCTACTAGAAAACTGCTCATTGCGTATCATTTATGCATTTAAAATTATTAATTCATTGAATGTATATGAATGATTATAATATCATTCATTCATTCGTAGTTCGTAAGAATTCCGGTAGATGGCTTACATTGTAATGCAAACGTATGCAGAATATAATTTTGGTTATTCAAAAAAGATTCAGGTAGATCAAATTATTTCTCCTACAAAGAGACTGGCCATGGATTCAAATTCATTACTGGATAGTGTTTTTTTTTTTATAATAGCATAGCAAATGTCAATAAAGAAAATAAACATTAATTTTACGTTTTAAACTAGTCTCGATATTTTATTTTAAGAGATGTGCCGATGTTATTGGTAGAAAGATCGATATCGATATCGCCAGACAACAAGAAATACTATAATATTGTGTTACAATAAAATGTGTTGTAATGTGTTGATTACTATATTGATCTGTTGCTTTTTATTAAGTACTGCTATTTTTACTTTGAAGCTTAAACCGTAATGTGAAATTTGCTTTATAAGTACGTAGGTATCTATCTAAAGTTGTTAAAATACTTAAAGTAACATTTTTTTTTAAATTATAACTGTCCATTTTCTTTTCTAAATAATAAATCATAATAAGTATTATAGAGAACGTTAATAGAAAAACCTGAATTGTTTTAAAAGTGCTATGATCTTTGTTATCGAGATTGATTTTTATTTTATTTTGTAACTCAGTATGTTATTAATAATAGACATGATATCATAATATTAAGCGAATTTATTGCAAATATATTTTATATTCCACTGAAATTGCTTGTTTTTTATCATTTATGATAATGCAGTGCGAAACGCCATTATAGGTATTGCATATACATTATGTATATGAGATGACTACACTGTCGGCGCGCAATGATGGCCGTTAATATACAGTTTGCTTTTATGATACATTACAGTAATAATAATCACATAATAATAATAATGTAATAATCATCATTATTATTATTAACTTTTAAACTCGCGTTACATGATATATTATACAATAATAATAACGGGAATTAACGCGACCATGTTATAGGTACATACGTACCTTTGATTTGCCTGACGTGACGATCAGGTTACACCGGCCGTAGTCACAGGCTGACTAGCTCAGTAGTGCACACCCACCGTCTTCACTACCTCGCGGACTCGAAGACGGCGGGCGTGCACCACTGAGCCAGTCTGCCTGTGACCACAGCCTGTGTAAATTATTATTATTATTGTACATTCTGTTGTTTATGTTTTTGTTGTATTCAAAACGGCCATCATAGCTTGCCGCAACTATAGAACAAGTGAGCCAATGGCCACTGCGCGGCAGATGCGAGTATTCGACGCGCTGACGCGCGCGCGGCCCTATTTTTTTTGTTTTATTCTATATTTTGATTTATTTATGTCTACGCATTAACATGACGTACTGTAGCGCAAGATCTGTGGAGGAATTTCCGTGTAGCGTAGCATGTAACATAGGCCTGTGTTTCCTATAAGATGCACGTACACACATACACTAATACGTCATCATACGTACTCGTAAATCTTAAATAATTGTACTCGTCAGTGTAATCACATTTTTTTTTTATATTTGGTCCGTCAATTGACTGCACTCCGCTAGATGGCAATAAGGCTGACGTGCAGTCCAGAAGATACAGACCACCATTACCGGTGCCATTGGACGTAAAATGGGGGTCCCTAACTTGACGGCCTTGCTAGATGCCTTTTCACGCCCCGCTTAAGAACCCGGGACTATAAGAGGAGGGAAACACGTATGCGGGTAGAGCATTCCAGCTCTTTATCGTGCGGCAGAAGGAAGAGCCCCCAAACTGTTTAATGCGAGATGGTATGGATTCCACCGTGTGTGGATGGCACCGCAGACCAGCACGTGTTGTTCTGAATAGGAAGAGAGAGGGTGGGATCAGTTGAAATAACTCCTCAGAACACTCGCCGTGGTAGAGGCGTTAGAAAACGGCCAGAGAGGCAACGTCTCCACGCAACTGCAGAGGTTCCAAGTTCCAAGGTGTTGGTAACCTCAGGATCACCTATGGTACGAACTGCACGTCGCTCAAGAGCGTCTAACAGGTATTGCGCGGAACTATCCCAGAGATGAGAACAGTATTCCACACAAGAGCGAATCTGTGTCTTGTACAAAAGACACCGCTGCTCCGGCGTGAAAAACCGCTTCGCCCTGTTCAAGATTATACTTTCTCCAAAAACTAATCAAGAAAAGTAAATTAATTTTAACCATTTGATTTGTGCGTTAAAATTTTATTGCAATTATTCATACATAGCATATTAATTTCAACTCAAGAATCATTTTCCTTTCACCAAAAACTGAAATAAAAGCATACTATTTTATTTTTGTTTAAAATATTTATACTGACATTTTTATAACTACTTAAAATAAATTAAATCATTAAGTTCTTAATATAAGAAGATACAAAGTATTTCTAACGAATAATATTATGTTAGCATGTTAACATAATAAATGCTATAAAAAAATCATTCGAATAATATCAATATATTTATTTCTACTAGTCCTCAAGAATGAGGCTGAGGTCTGGACTACTTGATGTGGCATTATTGTTGTGTGTCGTTTTAACAGTATTGGAGGTGAGTTGGTGACAATATATTTCTTATAAACACTTTCACTACGGTGCTACACCACAGTAATGGAAAAAAGCAACTTCCACCGGGCCCCGGTAGTTGTTTACGTCATAAAAAATGACCTCATTTTCAGAAAATACCGTGCAAAGTGGAGGAATAAAAGCCAAAAAACGGGCCCAAAAGTCTCACAAACAGAAGAAATAAATATAGTATTTTATATATACATGACAAATTTAGGTTGAAACAGTAATTGAGCTAACTCTTTCCAAGGACAGCGGCTCTAAAAAGACCTCATTGAGCGAATCCGCTAAATACGAGTGTCTTTATGAATTTCCAGTGGACCTCAATAGATCCCTATAAAATTCGTATAATAGTCACTCATATGAGCAGAATCACAACAATTCATTTACGTAGATTCTAATTTCGTGCAAATATCGCATGACAAAAAATATTATCCCAATTCGATGTTAATAAAGTGGTATTTTTAGACCTACATTACAGTACAGGTTTCATAATTCATGTGGTAATATTGATTTATTCTTGTCTATCCCTTAAACGACAATTAATTAAAAATTCCCTGTCCAGTGCTCAGAAGATGCTTTTAAAAAGCTAGACAAAAAGTATTACTTAGTCGCAGAAGCGTACAACATTGCAAAAAGCTTGTTCGACCAAGGCCGTGCTAACTACGTCACACTGAAGAATAAATCGCTCAAAACCATAGAGACATTCTTGGATCTGGTGCATATAATGAACGAGGAGATGGCCAAGGAACTGAGGAGTGCAGTGCTCAAGTTCTATAAAGTTAAATATCTGCACGATTTTACTAATTACATGATAAGTTTGGAAGAAGTAAGTATCTACAGATTCTGATCAATCTCATACTCCACTTTTTTGTTCCCGGGAAATGTTCAACCATAAATGTGAAGTTTAAATGAATGAATGGTAGAATGATTGTCACTCACTCATAAACTCACAAATCATTGCACAAATCACTCCATGATGACTTGATGACTGAACCTGAAAGGCACAGAGATGGATAAGGAACAGGGTCCTAAGGGTTTGATTAAGCAATATGGACAACAGCTATAGCATATACAATACAATCTATAGTTTGATCAATTTTTATCGTGAAAGATGAGAACTACCTTCAGAATTTCGAAAATTTTAAAACGGCTGTCAAAATATGATAGCCAACAAAAAAAAGCTTTTTTAGATTTTAACTGTGCCTATAAATTTTAATTTCTTTATTCAGATGATAGAGATAGTAGAACACTGCCTACTGGATCCTGTAGAGAAACTGCAACAAATTCGGACGCAGTTCCATGACGTGATTAAGAATTTCCAGGATGTTAGGAACTTTGAATCAGTGAACAAATGCCACAAAGAGATACCCGATGAAGTCGCTGCTGCACACTGCTTATTACACCAGGCCGTTCTGTAAGTGTGACTCTAAATGATCTCTTCAGGCAAGGCAATTTACTACGTGGCTATTATATTTTTACGAAGAAAACAACAGGTTGTGTATTAAGAACGTGGTTGAGTGTCATCTAAACTAGCGTTGGCAACACAATTGAGATTTTATGGTACACTACCTTTTGCCCGCGGGTCCGCCCGCATGGATGTCGGTTATCGCGACCAAACATAGCCTATGTCCTTTCTCATAGTCTAATCTACCCCTATAACAAATTTCATCACAATCGGTTCAGTGGTTTAGGCGCGAAAGTGTAACATACAGACAAACAGAGTTACTTTCGCATTTATAATAATTACTAGCTTTTGCCCGCGGCTCCGCCCGCGTGGATGTCGGTTATCGCGACCAAACATAGCCTGTCCTTTCTCATGGTCCAATCTACCCCTATACCAAATTTCATCAAAATCGGTTCAGTGGTTGAGGCGTGAAAGCGTAACATACAGACAGACAGACAGACAGAGTTACTTTCGCATTTATAATATTAGTATGGATTAGTATGGATATGGATACGTACTACATAATTTCAGCTGTGTTGCTAATGTGAATTTTACTGAACTGAAAATTAAGATCAAGTAGGGAGGGGGGGGGGGGTTGGTAGTCTCTTGTACGAGTAGAAGCAGGCTATAAGGATATTGAATCTCCTTTCGCGGATGGTTGGTATCTTATGCCAGGTACCTTGTACTTGTATATAAGTACGTGGCCTGACGGATCCAGAGTCAGTAGATCTGTTAGGGAAAGATAGAAGTGGGTAGTTCTATTTTTCCCCAACACATCTATTGGCTCCCTAACAGTTCTGTTGGCGCGTATGAACTATCTGGTTAAATTTAAGCTCTTACGATTTGATAAATCATATCATTTCCAACAGTTTCAACGAAACAATGCAGGAAAGCTTAGTAACAATAGTTGAGATCAAAACACGACAGCACGCACAAGACATGAACACAACAATATACGATGTCCAAAAGTGCTTAACCAACTTTGTGCCAAAATTCTTTGAGCAATTAATGCTTGACGCTTACACGGCGAAATGTGGCTACCTCCGAGTGGTTAATGCCTCTATTGCTGATCTATTAAAGGACAAATGGAGAGGGAACGAGACGGTGTTTCCAGGGAAATGGACGCCGCTAGTTCGACTTTTGAAGGCAAAGTAAGTTTTACTTGAATGACAACACCCATTTTTCTGAATCATGGTATTCTATGGACGTTTATAGTAGATCAGATATATTTTAATAGGTGTATCATAGATAAATATATATAAATAAGGTACTTCTATGACTAAGGACATCCATCATAATGCACCTATTTCAATATTCTTCGAGTCAATGACTCATAAAATTCCCTAAATTTTGTAGACTCAATACTTGGCCTTTGGCCCCAACATTGTCCATTGCCTTACACAGGTCCTCGATAGTAAAGTTAGAGGAGCATAATGGGCAAGAGAGCTAATGAAGTGTGGACTGGGAGTCGCAGGGCATTTGCGACTGGTTTACATAACCCAATTTGCAATATTTTGCTAAAATTGGGTGTACCCCACTATGCCAATGAGATCTTCATGCTTGCAGTGCACGTGAGGTTGCCTTCGGCCACTAAGATTTTTGTAAGGATCCCGTACACCCTATAAAGGCGAAAATTTGTAAGTATGGATGGATAGATAGATGCTCGTTACTCTTTCACGTCTGAACGGCTGGAGTGATTTAAATAAAATTTTTGGTCGCGATAACCGACATCCACGCGGGCGGAGCCGTGGGCAAAAGCTAATATCTATTTAACTATAGTCATTGCTCTACTGTATAATATTTCTTATTTTATATTATTATTATTTCAGAACTAGGGAGCCGGCTACACTTATAGAAGAACCATTATTTTTAACCCTATTGTCAGCGAATTTGTCTTCGCAAGATGTAGTTAAAACTTTATATTAAAATAACTAATTTTAGGTATAGGTAGAATGTACATATGTATAGCTTGTTCTAGGAAGGATGTTAGTTTATTTTTAAGGCGTTATGTTAGTATGTAATGTATCTATGTTCTTAGTAGGTAAGATATTACACTTTTAGGTATTTATTTGCAGAATAGCTGTTTAAATTCGTTTATAGAATTTTGCAACGATATATTACCTACCTATCCTTAATATTTAGTAGTAACTGCTCCCCTGTACTGTATAAGCATATTGTGACAAAAAAGGATACAAGAATACTTAATATGTAGTTTGTTTGTGTGACCAAAAACAATAAAAAATATTTCGAGAGTTAAAAAAAAACATTTTTTTAATTTATTGATAAAATCAAATAAAGTATTGCTGGACTCCCTTAATGGATCTCTGACCCGAGGTGTATGTCTCTGAAGTCGAATGTGACCAGACCGGTGACCTCTTCCTCATTGACCGTGAATGAATGAAGAAATCTATATTTCGATTGTGTTGTCTGTGACGCTGCCGATGACTTTGACGCTTTGACGTCTTGGTCATAGTGTTTGACAGCTGACAGCTGTTAGAAAATCTGTCATTTCTGTTTTTGTCCCCGTCCGTTGTCGTAGAAGCGCGTATGGTTTGCGTTTGTTGTTGTGTATTGTTTGAAAACAAGTATTGTTTTTGTTCAATTTAATTAGCAATAGTATTTTACTTTATGTCCAAATACTATTCAAAATGAATGAAACAATCATAAAACCGTTACAAAATGGGCGTTCGTACGACGAAACCGATAGAATGCCGGACAAAATAACGATAACTAACCTCGACATTATAATGTATGTGGTGGCTATTGTGGGCCATTTCGCGGATTTAGGAGTGGATATCAATATAGCTGTGAGATATTTCTTAGCAAGGAACATGGCTGAGTTCGGATGGACGCTGGCGTTCATACTTGTGCCTGCTTTTGTCAACACCGCTGTCTCAATAAGAATGTAAGTTTTTGATAACAAGTTCATAACTTTTTTCCCGCGTAAATAGTTGCGAATATTAAAAAAAATATCGAATTCGATGACTGCTTTTTTTTCTACCCGAGGAGTACAAGAAAGTTAAGTTTTATTGTTAAATATTAAGTAAGTAACAATAATAAAATACATATATTTTTAACTAATATTTAGGTCACGCTATATCATCGGTGATAATAATATTAAGATGATTATCATGTCAGGCGATAATCAGACGTTAGCAGTCTGTGCCTGAGTTCATCACACAAAGGACAATATTAGGAACATTAAGTTATTATTATCATCAATCTTGTTAAGTGTCATCTCAACTGACTAATATGTTATGAGATGGAGAGACAGAGCATAGCTTGTGTGGTATTTGGTTGAATATAGAATATACTAAGACACTATTCTTTTACTAAATATACACCATCGATAGGCCACAGCAGCCATTTCCGAGTAAGTGGGCCACATGTGCGTCTGCTAATAAAAAAGTAATGGTATGAAAAAACAGACCAAGATTAATACTACCATACTAAGGTATAATAAAATGGTTCAACTTAAACAATATTAAAATGCTTAAACATGCAGGGCATGTTTTCAAAATTCTTTTGAAAACAAATTTAAAAAAATAAAATAAAAATAAAATCTGAATAAAGTGACCAAACTCTAGAACTTAACGCTGCAACCAAGCCTGTGCTTAATCCATTTTTTTTATGACATTGACATTAGGTGCACTTATAAGTTTCCATATAGATTATTCTGTTATTGCCTATTGTGTTACAAATCTCACTGAGAATATAAATACATTGAGCATTATGTGTGATGTTGGTTCTCACGACCAATCATAGCATGTGGCCTTTCCGAAGGTTTAATCTATTGCTGTATCAAAATTGATTCAGTCGTTTAAATTAAATATGGATAATGTTCATGAAACAATTGTGTTTTTAATGTGTGAATATGTCAGGGGAATATTTTTTTTATTTTTCTAACTACGCATCACAAAAAAATAAGCTATATAGACAAGGTATACTTCTTCATTTTAGCGTTAATCCCATTCACATGCAAACATGAATTTGGCTGAAGTTTAATATTTCTATGAATTTTTTATAGCATTTATTATGGCATATTATAAAATTAATTTAAAAGTTCGCATAATAAATGCAATAAAAATCATTTAAATATTTGACCAGCATCGTCAAAAATTAATGTTTAAAAATGGTTGAAAAATCATTCATAAGTTCCAACAGTTCGTAAGAAAGTTAGTAGATGGCTCTACCGTCGCACTTAAACGGATGTTGACGATGGAGTTATGGTCCGCCCGTCTAACGATAATTAATTTAAGAATATTGTGTTTTTTCTTGTAAAATATAATTTGTGTACATTTTTTGAACAAAAATGGCGGGCGCAGAGGTCAGCGGGGGTGAAGGCGTTCCGCATCAGCCAATCAAAGCGCTTGTTCGCAGTCCGTTCGTGGCAGTCGTTATTTATTAGAAAAAAAGGTACACAAATTATATTTTACATGAAATAACACAATGTCTGAATGAATTTTTTATAGCATTTATTATGCTAACTGTTAAGTTCGAAAAACATTGGAAAAAATGAAATGCTCAAGTGAGACTCGAAACTTTTTACAGCATTTATTATGCTAACTGTTAAGTTAAGTTAAGAAGTAAAAAATTCATTCAAATATTTGGGCGCAGTCATCAAAATTCAATGTTTAAAAATGGTTGAAAAATCATTCATTGTTTCCAACAGCTCGTAAGAATGTTGGTAGATGGCTGCACCGTCGCCCTTATAGACGGATATAAAGAGAAGGAAAATTTGGAATGATTCAGGTGGTGCTCAATGGCTCAGTTGGCAGAGCAGTCGCCCTGTAAGCGAAAGGTCGTGAGCTCGAGTCTCACTTGAGCATTTCATTTTTCCAATGTTTTTCGAACTTAACACAATGTCCCTAAATTAAATATCGTTTGACGGGCGGACCATAACTCCATCGTCAACAACGGATATAAAGAAAAGAGAAATATGAAGTGACTCAGGTGTGGCTCAATAGCTCAGTTGGAAGAGCATTCCCCCTGTAAGGAACGGGTCGTGGGTTCAAGTTTAGCATCAAAAAAGGCATCTATCAAGGCCGTCAAGTTAGGGACCACCATTTTACGTCCAATGGCACCGGGAATGGTGGTCTGTATCTTCTGGACTGCACTTCAGCTTTGTTGCCATCTAGCGGGGTGCAGTCAATTGACGGACCAAATATAAAAAAAAAAAAAATACATTTTAGCAAAGCATTACATTTTTCCCGATGTATTGGAATTTGATATTTTAGGCAAATCTGCAGTTAGACTGGTTAGACAAATTAATGTAACCTAAATAAAGAATATGACATAATATCTGTACTAATTTGGCAGGTATTCCCAAGACAAGCAGCAGGACTCCTTATCAAATGAGTTCACAAAACGTAAGTGGCTCCGGATCTTCATACTAGTGCTGCAGATGGCTCCCATACTGCGGTTTACTGATGCGCTTATGTAAGATTTTATTTGCAATTTTTTTTATTACTTCGTGTCTCAATCTCACTACATTGAGTTGCTATTGCTGTTTTTTATTGCTTTTTTACCGTAACAGATTTTGGCAGACAAATGGTACGGAAGGTACCTACCAAGGGTTAAAAAAAGGTCAGTTCTTAAGGGGTCAGTGTTACGATCAAGAGATTCATAGACATGAACCCAGTTTTAACACAAGCAATACTACCGACAAGTAGCACCTAGTCGGAGGAGTTATAGGGAAGTCTAGTAATTTTGGTTACCAAGTCTTATAAAAAAATGAAATTGGGATAAGAGGAACCCGAGGAAAGCCAGACCTTAAGGGAAAGCCCTGGGTCAGCCGGGGAGCAAGGGATAATATGTCGAAAACAACCTCACCTCCGACCGGTTTTAGTCGGTACGAGTCCGACATAACCTCCCCTTCTGGCTCCGGCGGGGGAGGTAGCCGTGGGAATTTCCACACCAAAAAAAAACAAGAGGGAATAACCTCTAAATAAGTATCTTTCTCTTCTCTCTCTTCTGTATAAATGGTGATGGAGTCTGCCTTTCTTGCTTTTCTCTTCCACTGCACTCTCTCATCAACTTTATTTTCAGATCCTTTGCACTCCCTTATGCCCTTCGACCCTCATCATCATCCCAGCTTCGTGTCCTGGCATCCGAGCCCTTTATTTCAAACTTCAAAGTTGGATTTCCACCTTTTCTTAATCCAATTTGCATAGTGTTGACCATTGCTATTAGATCACTTCGTGTCCTTCTGCACTACACCCTTCCTATCTTACTTGAGACAAGTAGAACTGATGATCAATATGTCACTCTCTAGTTACGCAATCAAATCGCGACGCGCTGAACGCAAGAAGGATCCAGCATCACAACAGATGTACTACAAGCTAATGCTAAAAGAAGACTCAGACGCTGCTCTGCTCAGGATATTCGAGTGTTTCCTTGAAGCGGCTCCTCAGCAGGTGCTCCAGACCAGTCTACTGTTGAGGGTCAATCAGGAGTTTGCTGGTGAGCCTGATTTATTTTTGGACAGTTACAACTTAATAAACCAGAATCTTCTCACGTATAACAAAACTTTTTTTTTCGGACTGGGCGACTGGCGGAGTTTCAGTATTATTCCCTGGGTCCTCAACTTGGGGGCGTTTGAATCACACCCACATTACTGCACCAATTATGTTTTTCGACCACGGGCCTCTTAGGGGGCAAGCTAATTGCCACCAGATACTTGTTCATGACGTATCTTTATTATCGGAAACAAAACAGCCATATCTCTTAGGGCTGGCGCTTGCTACCGGCATCGGCAAGCATCAGGAGTCGGCGTGCGGTTTTAGTCGGTTCGAGTCCGATATAACCTCCCCTTCCGGCTCCGGCAGGGGGGTATCCGAGGGGATTTCAGCAAGAAAAAAAAAATAAACAAAAAAGGATTTGTATCTATTTGTCGAATAAGAATAGAACTTTTTTTAAAGAATTTTATAGTATTATATAATTATGCTAATATACTACCTACAATTCGTAAGAACATCGGTGGATGACTCCACCGTCGCGTCGCCTTAAAGACGGATAAAATAGAAGGCAAATTTGAATCACAACAGTACACCTAGTTGGTCAAGGCATTCCCGTAAGGGAAAGATCGCGGGTTCGAGTCCCGCCCGAAAGATTCATTTTTCTCCACATATTCGAAGAATAGATCTTATTGTTATTGAATCAAGATTGAACTTTAAATGATAACCACACCGCTGCCGAATGCCGATCGATGCCGACGATAGTCAACGATCGTCATTAAAATTTCAATTTTATTGTGATTATGATAGGTCTTCTTGAAGGAATTTTTACAGCATTAAGTTTGCTAACTATACAAATCGAATACATAGGGAAAAAGAATCTTCTCGGGCGGGACTCGAACCCGCAGTCTTTCCCTTATAGTGGGAATGCCTGACCAATTCGGCTACCGAGACACGCCCGATATGATTCAAATTTCCCATCTTATACATCCTAAGGCGACGTGGCGTCTACAGATTTTCTTACGAACTATCGGAATCAATGAATGATGTTACTATCATTTTTAAACATTGATTTTTGATAACTGCGCCCAAACAATTGAAGGAATTTTTACAGCATTAAGTATGCTAACTATACAAATCGAATACATAGGGAAAAAGAGCGACGTGGCGTCATCTACCGATTTTCTTACGAACTATCGCCACGCCACGTCGCCTTAAAGACGTATAAGATGGGAAATTTGAATCATATCGGGCGAATCGTGTCTCGGTAGCCGAATTGGTCAGGCATTCCCCCTCTAAGGGAAAGACTGCGGGTTCGAGTCCCGCCCGAGAAGATTCTTTTTCCTTATGTATTCGAAGGTCTTCTTGGCTGAAAAATAATCCTGATTCTCGCTGATGCCGATAATGGGCGCCTGCCCAGACCTCTTCTACGACATCTCTAGGCAGAGATACTATTCTTCTACAGTGTCTTCTTAACCATTGATCCACCTTGCCCTCGGCAGTCCACCAGACCCTCTCCATCATATCCTCAATCATCGGCATGGGCTGGTGCCTGGCGGCGTACCAGCGCGCCGTGCGGTTCGCGCAGCAGGACAAGAACAACATGAGCTGGATCGGAACTGCCCTGCAGACCACTTGCCACTTCCTTATTACGCGTAAGTAGAGAACTTGTCGATTTTTAGAGTATGACTTATGATGCGAAAATGTGGACACTGTGAGCTTTAAATAGCGCGTAAGTCATTCAACTCCGGCGCAGTGTGTTCTTCGTAATTTATGTGCACTGGATAATTTCTCGTTTGATGCACTTTTAACGAGCCCTATTTAAAATGAGCATTTCACAAAATAAGCACCTACATTATATTATACTAGCTTTTGCCCGCGGCTCCGCCCGCGTGGATGTCGGTTATCGCGACCAAACATAGCCTATGTCCTTTCTCAAGGTTTAATCCATATAAAAATCGGTTCAGTGGTATAGACGTGAAAGCGTAACATACAGACAGACAGACAGAGTTACTTTCGCATTTATAATATTAGTATGGATTCAAAATGATTTTAAATTATTGATGGTTCTCGTCTTCATAACTATTTTATTGTCCGCGGTTCCGACCGCATGGTTGTCAGTTATCGCCATCAAACCATCAAGCCTTTGTCCTTTTCAATGTCTATTCTACCACTATTCCAAATTTCATCAAAAGCAGTTCAGGGGTTTACGCAAGAAAGCGTAACATACAGACAGAGATTTACTTTTAGCATTTATAATATTAGTATAGATATGGATTTACTAAATAATTTACCTATTGAAATAAAACCACTTTTTACGGGTTCTATCGCGATATATTTGTTATTATTTACTTTTTAAACCGACGTTTTTTTTTATTTTTACCTATCTTTTAATATGAAAATGAAAAATGAAAATGAAAATGAAAAATATGTTATTGTCAATAAGGCTTCTTAACAAAGTGTCCGTTGGGCCCACACTAGGCAAGCCTGTCCTGTGGGTACCTTACCCATATTGAATAGACACTTTACTATTCCATAGAATTTTTTAACCTGACTGATTTTTCCTCACGACATTCTCCAAGTTTTGTAAGAACGGTTTTGAACACACTGTTAGACCAAGACCGCCTTTGTACATTTCATCTCACTATTGTATATAAATGTGATTTATGTGTACACAAATAAAAAATAAATAAATATTCCACAACATTGAAATAAAACCACTTTTTACGGATTCTATCGCGATATATTTGTTATTATTACTTTTTAACCCGAGGTTTCGGCTGCTTTGCAGCAGCCATGTTCGCGGTGTGACTCACGAGTCACGATGGTAGTTGTCACATAGTTTGAAGTATAAGTTATCTCAAAATACCCGAATCATGGTGAATTATTGGTGTTCGTATTTACGCAGAATGAGCTCACTGTGTTGTTGTCTTGCTGGATTTTGCTGCTTACTGGGTTTGATTAAGTGGATGACTGGTCCCAAGCTGGTGGTACGGTCCATCCATCCTCTCTATTAAAATTTGGGTGTTTTTTAATTTCAATAGCCTCGCGGATCATTCTAGGACATTCGCGTAAACTTCAGAAAATATCATATTCCACAACATTCTACACAACGCTATCTAGACCCATGGTAAGCTTTTATGACTTGTGTTATGGAATCTAGAATGCGGATAAACATACATATATCCTTTTTTTTGTAAATACATACATATTATACATAGAAACACCCAGACTAATGCAAATAGCCATGCAAACATCCATAGGTACTAATAATATAAATGCGTAACTAACTCTGTCTGTCTGTGTCTTTATGTTACACTTTCACGCCTAAACCACTGGACCGATTTTGATGAAATTTGGTATAGAGATAGATAGGTTAGACCTTGAGAAAGGACATAGGCTTTGTTTGGCCGCGATAACTGACATCCAAACGGGCGGAACCGCGGGCAAAAGCTAGTAAAGAATAAAATAAATAAAATGAAGTGCCATTGATCAACATTATAAACAAAAAACTACTTCTTAAGTAGAAGTATTTAACTTACTTGAAATTGATTTAAGTAGAATTACTATCCATACTAATATTATAAATGCGAAAGTAACTCTGTCTGTCTGTCTGTCTGTCTGTATGTCACGCTTTCACGCCTAAACCACTGAACCGATTTTGATGAAATTTGGTATAGGGGTAAATTAGACCATGAGAAAGGACATAGGCTATGTTTGGTCGCGATAACCGACATCCACGCGGGCGGAGCCGCGGGCAAAAGCTAGTTGACTATAAATCAAGATTAAAAATAAATTTTTCGTTTGTCGACAATAAAAACCATCCATAATTTAACAACACTTATTCAAAACAGATTTATTCATTTCAGTAAGCCGCATAGTATCGATATCGATAATCGCATTCCTGTTCCCGCACTGGACGATCCTCGCTTGCGGGATCCATATCCTCATCACAGCAGTTCTCCTACAGACCTTCGACCGTTCTCCGTTCTGCTCTCACAACACCATCGGCAGTATCTCCTTCTCTGTCGCACTTGGAGCCGTATACCTCTTCACCTATATCATACCAACCGAAGGCAAAACCAGATATCGGTTTGCTTTCTACTATAGTGTTTGTTTCTTAGAAAATATCGCCTGTGGAGTGGTATGGTACCTTTATGGGCAAAACGAAGTGTATTTCTACTTACTGTTGTGTTTCACTGTGGCTCCGTATGTTGTAGGATTGTTGATAATGGTGATTTATTATAGATTCTTTCATCCTAAGATTAGTAAAATTGATATTTCTTTTTCATTGAAGAGTGATGACAATGAAATGAGTTAGTAATTATGTAGATAATAAAAAAAAACCCGGATAATTGCGATTCGGAGTCACGCATGAAGAGTTCCGTACAATTATCTTTGTTGAGGTTTGATCCCAGGTTTACCATGGCGCACACCAATGACTTTTCGATGCTTTTCGAAGTTATGTGAGTATTTATCGCAGGTTTATATGTGCCCGGTTAATGGCAATAGGCTCGCAACCTATTATATGGGGACCTAACCATAAACTGGCTAAATGTGGGTGCTAGCACCTCTGCCTACCCCTTCGGGGAATACAGGCGCGAGTTTATGTTATGTTATCTTTGTTGTAGCAGCAACAGAAATACATCATCAGGGAACATTTTGACTGTCTAGCTATCACGGTTCATGAGATATAGCCCGGTGACAGATAGGTAGACAGCTGGGTCTTAATAATAAAGCTCCATTTTTACCCTCTGGATACGGAACTCGAAAAATGGTCTGATGTTTTTAAAAGTAATGCTAGTATTAATCAAGCATAGTTCCCACCTGATGGGAGGTAGCATTGAGCAAGAAATTTTAGCCCTGGTATAATAATTCCCACCTGATGGTAGGTGGTTACCATTGAGTAAGAAATTATAGCGCTTCTGGGGCGTCCATTACACGGTAGGTTTTTCTGTCAGTTTTACCACAAACACGGCCTTTCGTCTAATGCGGTGGTTGACGTATTTTTATTCTAACCATCAGTCACCGTAATTCATGACTGATGGCATGAGCGATGCTTGTAGCGCGATAGTCCAAAAGTTATAAATACTATTATGTTATTTAAATCCACAATGTCATAAGCCCGAGTCTAATGTAACCGCAGTTGCTTAGACAAATCCATGGGTTTTTTGTCTACCATCTACTTACATCATAATATCGTCGCTTATATTACAACAGCGCGAATATGCATTTTCTGAACTTTACAGGAGAAGCAAAAAACTTAATCTGTAAACACCGCGAATATGAATAAAAGTTGCAATGGAACACCGCGAATAAGAAAGCGTGACTTAAGCAGTAATTTACTAATATAATACAACACTTTTTGATTAATTTTAGGTTCAATTGCTACTAACCAATTTATGATGGATCACATTATATAATTTTACTGTTAATTAAATACATTAAAAATTACGCTTACCCAAACGTCCGCTGCTAAGAATGTATGGCGACTGATGCACATTCGCGGTGTTTTGCCAAACTGGCCAATCACCGGTATTCGCGGTGATACAAATTTTGAATTCTAGCTTGTGTTTGGCGAGTACTTTTAAACGCGATTGGTGCAAAAAACGCGGGTTTTTTTTCTCTATCCAATGACATCAAAATTTCAATAACGGAAAAAATGCACATTCGCGGTGTTGTAATATAAGCGACGATATGCCTTATGGGATCCCTCCTCTTGGCATAAAATTTTAAGGCTAAAATGTTTTGGCACAATGAATTTGGCATACTTTTTTTGGCATAATAATAGTACTGCATAATAATCCTTTGACATAAAACAAATGTTACCATAACTATTATTTAGTATAGGTACATAATATGTTTTGCCATGAGAAGGAGTTGCATAAATGTGAAAGGCTGTTTTTAGGACAGCGCTACACAACCTGACTTTTTTATTTTATTTTACCACCTTATTTATGCTTATAAATTTTATGCTTAAATATGATTATGCTAATTTTATTTATGATTAAGACAAATATGCTGAATTTGTTATGGATAAAAAAATTATGCAAAATATCATTAGTCCAAATTACCATAATACCAAAATATTTTATGGTTATTTTTTTATGCAAATTGATAGTGAACCATGCCTTATTGTTTATATGTTTGTGAATACTAATAAATTAAAAATGAATGTGTAATGGACTCCTAAGGAAAGGTGGAATTACGGAAATCAGTATAAAATCGCAAAGGGAGGTAATGTCTCCTATACTCAGTTATGTTATCATCAGACAGATGATATTGGCTCAAATGGCAGGGTGATAGTACTGTGGTGAAATGACCACCCGCACCATCTAATAACATTATAAGGTTTTTTATTACCAAATTGAGGATCAATTATTATTTTTTACATATTACGATAGTATAGGTAGTTAATTATTATTTAAATAAAATAAGTTCTTATGTTACCTCATAATATGTCGTACAAAAATGGACGTATTAGTGACTTATGGGTTGAGATTACTTAATTTTAGTGTTATTTATTTATATACTCACGCTTGTAGTAAATTCTCAAAGAGGTAGGCAGTGATGTGTGACATTTTTGCCTGCTATATTAGACTAGCTTTTGCCCGCGGCTCCGCCCGCGTGGATGTCGGTTATCGCGACCAAATATAGCCTATGTCCTCCCTCAAGGTCTACTCTACCTCTATACCAAATTTCATCAAAATCGGTTCAGTAGTTCATGCGTGAAAGCGTAACATACAGACATATAGACAGAGTTACTTTCGCATTTATAATATTAAGTATGGATTTAAAACACAATTGGTGAAAAAGAGGATAATTTTTAACACATTTCCACTTGGACTGTCACTTAGGGGGCAAGGCATGAGTAGTTAAAAAAATTACGTGTTGTGGTGGAGTTTATATTAAATCAACGATGTCATTGTTAAACTAACCTTCATCCCGTGAGTTTTAGGTTTAAATTTTCTAGCCATATCTCCGGTTCTACTTAACCTATTGCTATCAACTGTACGTGATATTTTAAGGATGACCAAGACCTTTCAAACCAAAAAAAGGCTTCAAAATTAGTCCAGTAGTTTTTGCGTCCATCGCGGACTATACAGACAAGAATTAAAAAAAAAAAAAGATTGTTATATTATCGTGAATATAACATGACCCAATTATTTATCCTACTAATATTATAAACGCGATAGTTGTGAGTATGGATAGATGTCTGTAACTCTTCCACGTAAATACTACTGAATGGATTTTCATGAAAGTTTACATATAGCTTATACATCAGAATAACACTGATAGGCTACGCTTTTATCATCACGCTACTACTCAAGGGAACAGAGCAATGATCATTAATGTCAACAAAGTCGGCCGGCATCCGCATATACGCAGAAGTGACAGTGTGGTTATTTCTTTTGCTGTTTATTGTTTATGGGTGTAGCGGGAACGGAATCGGACGCCATGCGGGTGGGAAAGAATTGGCGGGTCAGATAGTTATTAAATATGTATCTTCAATGTACAGATACGACCACTTTACAATTATATTTTAGTTTAGAAGAAAAATAATATGTTAATAACGGAAGCAAATCTGTAAATGCCTATTTCCTTTGTGGCAATTGGCGTGATTATATCAATTTTGTAGCCATTATTATCTCGTATATGTATGCTTCAGAGAGGAAGTTATTTGTCAATATTATGTAGGTATTAATAATATGTATATTGTACCTCATGTTTGAGTGAATTTTATATCATTATGTACGCTAACTATACAAATCGACATAGGGAAAGATGAATCTTCTCGGTCGCAGTTTTTCCCTATGTATTCGATTTATATTGTAATGATTCGTTGACCTCTGGCGTGGTGGTCAAAGTCAAAAATTACTTATTCTGTATAGAGTCTATACTATAGACCACTAGCTTTTGCCCGCGGCTCCGCTCGCGTGGATGTCGGTTCCCGGCAATTATTCGAAGTTTTCTCAACGTACAAACCTTCCCTGGACTTCCACAAATAATTCAAGACCAAAATTAGCCAAATCGGTTCGTGCGTTCTGGAGTTATAGCGTCAGGAAGGAAAACCCGACTTATTTTTATATAGTAGATTAACCATTTTAATGATAAATCTTACAAATTCAAATTCATTTATTCTTCAAGTAACAAATACTCAATTAATTAAATTATTACAAAAAATTCATTATTATTATACACTATCATTAATATCAAATACACAGAACACATATCGACATTTGATAGCTTGTTCCGAGGTTGCGTATTCGATGAGTCGCTTAGGTTTTCATAGTGTGATGTGATTTGTTTTTTTATTATACAATTGACTTTTGGTGGTTAGGTACACCAATTATATTGCTTAATTATTTTGTACTGATGATATTTTACGTAATAGGTATAAAATGATGTCAAAGAACCAAAACTGCCACGAGATCAGAATTCAGAAAGCCTAGTGCGAGCTTTTACCACATTCACTGGTGTCGAGTAAACTGTTATTTGCTGTTTTTTAATTTTAATTAGCAATGAAAATGCCACAGTGCCATAATCTGTCTGTCTGTCTACCCCTTGTAGAATGTACAAGTGTGGGTATATAATAATAGGAAAACATTTTAATTTTAACTTTTAAACTTATGATATTAACATGTGTTATCTGTATAATAATGTACACATAGCAAAGAAAATAAGTATACACCAAGTGTATACTTATCTCCTTGGCTGTGTGTACATACATTTAACCTGCCTGGTTTATATCAGGTTACAGATGTTTTATTTCTATAACTGCTGAGAAAAGACTGTCTATTATTAAGTAAAATACCATATTTTTGATGTGGTATGTTAGGAACAAGCGTAATACTTCTGTCTAACTGCGCATGCATATATACTTTATAGCTTGATATCTTTTAAGAGTAGTTAAAACCGAAGTAATATCTTTAATATTTTATGAACAAACCGGTTTTATCTACTCTATTAAAGTAACTGTTAGTCCATTGTATATCTCAGGACACATATCGTACGTAACTAAATCGACAAACGACGCCCTAGCGTGCTGCGGAGTTTTTTGTAATAATCTATGCTTGATGAATTTTTTTTTTTTCCACAACATTCCACACAACGCTATCTAGACCCATGGTAAGCTTTTATAGCTTGTGTTACGGAATCTAGAATTCGGATAAACATACTTATATACTTTTTTTTTTTGTAAATACATACATAATATACATAGAAACACCCAGACCAATGCAAATAGCCATATTCATGCATACAAATATTTGCACTGAGCGGGAATCGAACCCGCGCCTCCTGCGTGGCAGTCGCGTGCACTACCGCCACGCCACAGAGGCTGTCAATTGGAGCTCGTCCACCGCAGTGGTACCCGTGCTATTCCCAAAATACATCTAAAATACGTGTACTGCGCGTATAGAGCACATTTTAAGTCAAAGATATATGTTCCGAGCAATACAATCGATAGAATACTCCAGTTAACCGAAGCATGTTAATCCTAAAGGTCTAAGCGAAAAAGGTCGAACTAAGCGTCACAGACGCAGCGTCTATAGCGTTACCGTCTGACAAGGCTGTAACAGCGGCACTGTGACGTCATTGACGCCGCGTTTGTGTCGCTGAGCTCGAAAGTCATACCTTAGAGTTACATACATTTGTATGGAACATCTATCTGTCGCTCTGTCGCGGCGCCTCTGACGCTACAGACACTCGCTTCGAAAGTCTACCTTAACGGATGTCTTTTTTTCCCAACGTGACAGATCAAAATCTAGCCTACCATAAGGTCCGTTCACACAGACCGGCTCGGACAGGAGAGCAGATTTTTTATCATGTTGGAAACAGAGTTTTGAGTAATTGTGGTACTTAAAGTTTATTTTTGCATGTGCACTTTTCTTGTCATTAAGAATGCTTGGACGCGCTGTGTGTGAAATAATAAGAGGAGCCGACCGCCTCGCTCGCTCAGCCGATCGGCTCCGATTATGCGCTCTCTCTTCCAGCTAGTCTATGTGAAATGGTTGGCGGCTCGCTCGCGACCAAACGTATACGATCCGGTCTGTGTGAAAAGATTATAACGGGCCGATGCTCTCCGAGCCGGTCTGTGTGAACGGACCCTTAGTGTTATGTGTTATTCACATAGAGATTATAATATATTACCAGCATTTAATTGATTTATGGATCAACATAATGTTTATATTATGTTCCTTCCAGAAAGACAGTGTTATATTGAAGAAGCTGTCTGTGATTTTTCCTTAATTTAGTAAGAATATCGTTAAAAGCTTACCTTTTTTAATCTGTCTTTCGATTTTAGTTACCTTCATCACCACAGAGGGCGCTGTTGCTTACTCCCAGCGACGGAAGCGCCCATTTCTTCATAGCGTCTTGTGATTTTTTACCGCGAAGTCGTTAAAATTTTTCTCGAGTTAGAAAACAAGTTAAAAGTGAATTACATAGTGATTACGTATCGTAATATCGTTGTTTATGTCGTATTTATGTGCACAGTGCAATAATACTTAAGTGCCGAACGTGTAATCTTCGTGGCTTTGCTAAGAGCTGCGGTAAGTACCTAGATATAACAATGAATACGGCGGAAGAAGGCGAGGGTGCTAATGTCGCCGCTTCGGATGGAGGGCGAAGCACTAGCGTCCCACAAAGCAGCTCTTCATCCTCGGAGGATGAAGATGGCTTTGCCTCGCCACCGCCAAATAAGCGGTCCAAGAGGTCAAAACACGTTGGCACGTGTTCGGACTCGCGAATAGAATCTCTATTCAATCAAGTCAGCTACCTTACTGACTGTATTTCCCAAATTCCGCAATATATTAACGCGTGCGCGAATAATCAAAATGTGGGAACGGACAATAATATGTTAGTCCCAGCCTCCACTTCATTCATTAATTACCCATCGAGTTCAAACATATCGCTGGGCGATATCAAAACTACAGTGAACGAAAATAATGTCGTTCCTATTGCAAACCCTTCAAGGTTAAAGGAGATCGTGTCTCTCCAACGATTTAATTCACCGGCCTGGAAGGGCATTCGATATAAAAAAGATCTACATTCGTCACTAGCTTCACCAGGCTTTAACAAACTAAAACTAAACGAAGAATTATGTCATCTTAATAAAGGGAATGACTATGTTGCCGGTACCGAGCAATTAATGGCAGGCTTATCCAACATCGTGTTAGAAGGTAGGGAAATTCTAAAAGCCGGCTTACAAGATATTGTAGATTGGTCTTATAACAATAAATCAGATCTTAACCCTAGCACTCTTTATGATAAACTCTTAACTACATTTGGACCATCTTCTCCGTCTTTTAAAAATTCAGAAACTCACATGCAAATAATCTGTGGTAAGAGATCAGAATGTATTGAAATTAGACGTGACCGCATTCTTAAAGAAGTTAATAATGTAAACATTAAGATGGCACTACAAAATATTCCCCCAAGTACGGAATATTTATTTGACCGTAAAGAACTTATACCACTGGTAGACTCCTTAGGAGGCTCGCAGACTTGGCTTAATACACCCAAATTTTTGAACAATCACAAAAATGTTATAAATAAAAAGTTTAATAATAATAGATATACTGTTAAATCTCATAAGAAGCCAGAGCAAAGGAAACAGCAGAAGTCCTATAAAAATAAAACCCAAACTAAAAAACAGCCCTTTCGCCGCAATGACTCCCAAAATACTAAAGAACAGTGACAACCACAGTTCGGGCTTCCGAGGGGGGTGTTTGAAAAATCATATTCAGGCATGGCAGAACTTGGGGGCCAGTCCCAACATTTTAAACCTCATAAGCAATGGTTACATACCCTTCAAGGACAAACCACCACTTCATTATCCTTGCCAGAAAATTCTGCAAAAGTTTGCAACAAAAACTTCCCCAGTAATGTCCCAAATAATAAAAGACCTAGTAGAGACAGGAATTTTGGAAAAACCAATGAATATTACTCCAGGTTTTCATTCAAAAATGTTTTTAGTAAAAAAATCAGATGGGGGCGTCCGCCCCATTTTCAACCTAAAGAGTCTAAATTTACATATTTCAACCCAACATTTTCAGTTGATTTCCCGAACAGATGTGATTCAATTCTTACAACAGGGGGACTGGATGACAAAAATAGACCTACACCAAGCATATTTTCATCTGCGCATGAAGGAATCTCACAGAAGGTTCCTGCGAGTGATATATGGAAAAGACATTTATCAGTTGACAACCCTCCCTTTTGGCCTATCATCGGCTCCACATTCCTTTGCAACAGTGACCAACTGGGTCGCAGAGGTCCTTCGAAGGAAAGGCATAAGAGTTTTGGTATACTTGGACGATTTCTTACTGGCAAATCAAAACAAATCAAATCTTTCAACTCAAACCAATCAGACCATAGACATTTTGATAAAACTGGGTTGGCAGGTGAATTATCAAAAATCTGTTTGTTTCCCAACTCAGGAGTTAGATTATCTGGGAATCACTTGGAACACAAATTCAAACATGATGTCCTTACCCTTAAAAAAAGTAATCAAAATCAAACAAATAATTACCAACATATTACAAAAAAATATGACTTGTCTCCGAGAAGCACAACAATTGCTAGGCACATTAAATTTTGCAAACCTGACAGTTCCGAACGGTCGACTCCATTGTCGCAGGACACAAATTTTTCTCAAATGCTTCAAACAAGGCAGACCGAGAGAAAAGAAAGTTCTGCAACCTCTTGTGAAGCGCGAGTTACAGTGGTGGCTCAGGAATGTGCACCACAGCGCGCAAGTAATTCACAAGAAGAAAGTTACTCATTTTCTCACCACAGACGCGGCGGACGCGGGCTGGGGAGCGCAATTAAACAACTTTATGTTGTCAGGCAAGTGGAGTCAGAGTCAGCAAAAATGGCACTCCAACATAAAGGAACTGTTTGCAGTGTATGCAGCATTATCCGAGAAAATTGCTTATGTTCAAAACGCACACATTCTGGTTCAGTCAGACAACCAGACGCTAATTTCATACATAAGGAACGAGGGGGGCACTCGATCCTTAGCCCTTCTAGGGCTGACAAGCAAGCTCTTTCAACTAACCGAGCAGTTCAACATAACACTGTCGGCATGTTACCTCCCCGGGAGATTAAACGGAATTGCAGACCGCCTCTCAAGAGGCAAGTCTGTCCCAGAGTGGCACCTTCTACCAAAAGCCACAAGAGCTATCTTCGAAGTTTGGGGCGTACCCAACATCGACCTGTTCGCGTCAAGGCACTCAGCCGTCGTACCCCAATACGTAACCTGGGATTCGAAAGATGGTTCAGCAATATTTTGCGACGCCTTCAGTCAAAACTGGAACTATCAGTTGGGATGGGTGTTCCCCCCTCCGAATTTAATACCACAAGTGCTAGCCCATCTGAACAATGCCAAGGGGACATACATACTAATAGCCCCACTGTGGGATCAATGTTATTGGCTCGTCGATCTCAGATTGAGAGCCCTATCGGACCCCCTGCCGATAAAGGGTCTGCGGAAGACCCTAATAGACCTCTCAACAGGGAGGTGTCCTCCACAGGTGGACAGTCTGTCCCTTCATGCTTGGAAAATTGGGGGTGGGCAGAACAAGTAAAAAACTGGAGTAGAGAGGAAATAGAATTATTGAATAGTGGTTGGCGGACAACCACTCTCAATACATACAGGGCTCCCATAAAACGATGGGTTGCATTTTGCACTTCCAATGCTATTAACAGTAAAAACCCAGACGGCAGAGATGTTGCTAGGTTTCTTGCACATCTTTATTTCAAACATAATTTAGCTTATAATACAATTTTACTACATAAATCTGCAGTCTCTACATATTGTGCATCAAATGTAGAAAATTTTTCAAAAAACTTTTTTGTTCAACAAATCTTAAAAGCCATTGCTTTAGCCAAACCACAGCCTATTAAATCTCCTATATGGGACACCCAAATAATATTCAACTGGCTAGATTCAGTGCCGTGTAACAACACTCTATTTGACATTTCTAGAAGAACTGCAGTTATTCTACTTCTAGCTTCAGGCAGGCGAGTACATGATCTCACCTTACTAGATTTATCTCAAAAGAACTTTATACAAGAGGAAGATAGAATTATACTATGGCCGAAATTCGGCTCTAAAACTGACTGTAGTAAGCATAGACAATCTGGGTGGTCATTGACAAGACACGAAAATGCTAATTTATGTCCTTTAGAACACATCAATCAGCTTATACAAGTTTCTCAACCTCGTCGTTCAGGTACCGACGCCACTAGTCTTTTTATATCTATTAAAGGTGTTGTTAGATCCGCTACCAGAACACTAATTGGAGGATGGATTAGATCCATATTCAAAGAAGTGCATATTAAGGCAGCTCCAGGTAGTGTACGATCAGCAGTGGCTTCCAAAGGCTGGTTTGAAAATGTACCTATTGAGGACATCTTAAGTAGAGGAAACTGGAAGAGTGACAAAACTTTCAAAAAATTTTACTGCAAGGAAATTTCAAGGCAGGAGAGTAATGAAAATAAAGACCTCTTACGAACCAATTTTTCTAGTGTTTAGCTATTGGCTACTTTGATGTTTGTTTTGTGATTATTTTGATCTCATTGATTTAGTACTACTTTTAATAATTATTGTTTTAATCAATAATGTGTGTTTAAATCTGGTAAAATTAAAAATTGTCTTATGATCATTTAAGACAGATTATCTTTAATTATTGCTTGTTTAAACATTATATTATGTTTTTAGTTTTATTGATTTTTAAGAAAACAAAGTGTTTCAATTAAGTCAAAAGTTATGTTTATTTCCTACTATAACAATTTATCTTGTGTTTTGTTTAAATATTCTATCATGACTAATAAATATTATAGTCAGACATCCTGTTTCATTCAAAAACTAATTTTTACCGTTTTGAATGCTTTTCACATAGCGTTGATTTATAGTAACCATCACCAGCAGAAACCAAACAGGTCTTCAATATAACACTGTCTTTCTGGAAGGAACATAATAGAGCTGTTTTACATAAAATAAAACAGTTATTATGTACCGAAAGAAAGACAGTGTTAGAGCAAGGTCCTTGCTGGCGAGAAGACACTATGAAGAAATGGGCGCTTCCGTCGCTGGGAGTAAGCAACAGCGCCCTCTGTGGTGATGAAGGTAACTAAAATCGAAAGACAGATTAAAAAAGGTAAGCTTTTAACGATATTCTTACTAAATTAAGGAAAAATCACAGACAGCTTCTTCAATATAACACTGTCTTTCTTTCGGTACATAATAACTGTTTTATTTTATGTAAAACAGCTCTATTTTATTGTCAGTCTCAAAAATTTACATCTTGATACCCACATTTTTTATATAAAATATTTTGACATTTTTGTGTCGGTGAATCTCTAAAAAAACAATACTCGCCAAATTTTAGTACTTTTTTACTGTAAATAGGTAATAAATAATATTTTTATAGTAAGTCTTTTATTGAATAGACAAAACAGAAATGAATCCCTGAATATAGTACGTGTATTTTAGTTATACTACTAAGGTAGCCAGTAAGTATCATCATCATCTACATAAAGATGTTAGTCCTGATTGCATCCGAGGCCATAGTGCCCTCGGAGCTCAGGGTCCGCCGTCCAAGGTAGTGAGACCGTTTGCACGCATGTCACTCCACGACGCCAAGCCAGCACTTCTTGAGCCTACCCCTTCTACCTGGACCCGGTGAGGCCGCCATTGCCAAGCATTTGTTATCCACGTAGCCAATAAGTATACAGCTTGCTTAACAGTAAATGGTTAGTCTTAAAGAAAAAGGCAATATATTAATTTCATACATATTTATTACCTAATTACCAAATAAACGGAGCTCGTTCCCTCAATATCCTCAAACCGTACCTATTCCATTCGCTCTGATTAATCCACAGCTCTATTGCGGACTCTAAACATGACATCACCGCAGCCCCCTTCCACACGGTACTAGCTGGATCAATATCCTTTGGAGACGTGACTATTTCTAACTGCTCAGTCTTGTATGTGTAAGGAATCTGTAAAGCCAAGCGGTTTTGGAGCCAGAGATTGAGTCCATGGATCTTCACACCACCTCCAACTATTAGAATATTGCTGTACATCTTCCGTTTTAGTTCTTCATTCGGACATCTGTCTATACTCTGGAGAATAGCAGCGTCTAATGCTAATACTTGACCAGGTGCTAGAGCAACAACATCTCCGGGACCACCTTCTAATGTATCAACTACAATATCTTCATCGGGATTGGTTGCGGGCTGAGCCTCGTTTGTTGTCTCAAACTGCTGACTTTCGTTTGCCGTTGGATCTGCTGTTTCACGTTTTCTACCTGTTTCCCTTAGAAACTCTGCATCAAAAGGATCTTCAGGGTCACTAGGTTGACGGTTTTGGATTTTCGTAGATTTCAAACCTGTTATTTTGAATAAGTCTGTGTAAAACATTGATAGAGGTGATATAATGCATTCATCACCTACTTGTAATGTGTATTTATTAATAACATCACCTGGATGATCTACAAGGAAACTCTTCTCTTGAGGACCGCAAACATCAAGATTTACGTGGCAAAAGTTCTCATACAAATTCCTCATTAAAATCACATCTCTGGGAATATTTTCATTCCAATCTTTGTATGGGAATGCACTTTTGTGGAACATCCACGACAACGCTTGGCACACATCACCAGCACCATAATCCATTCTCAACCTGGTTGTTTTATGTGAAATCCCATCTTCAACACATGATATAGCTGTCTTTTGATCACCTATGTCGACTACACATGCAGAACCGATACCGGCCCCAAAAGTAGCTCCAACACTCTCTTGGACTAGAAAACAGTGTCCGAAACCCAGATCCCTTAGTAATAATGACATTAAATACTTCAGATGGCCCCGAGAGTACAAATCTGGGATAAGCAATACACATCTGTACTTAATTAGTTCTATTAAAGGTATTCCTAACTTGTATTCAATGATAGAACTCCAAATAGTATACAAATCATTTAGAACTGATGAAATAGAACCACCAACTTCAGTGTGTATGTTGAAATCGCCTCTGCGATAAGGGAAATGAATGTTGTATGGTAATTCTGGGTCTACATCTAGTACTAAATCACCTATTACTATGTCACATTCGACCTGGGGCCATGGTTCTCCGTCATTCACACACTCTGGCAGAGAGCGACGGTTAAACGCTGCAATTTGCTGAGGCGGCGTGGCGTACCTCCTCGCCCCGTTCGACTGAACACATGATTGTAACGTATGAGATATTTGCAGCCGACATTCTTCTAATTCTTCGATTAAGTCTTTTGTTTTTGGTACACTTGGTGGGATAAAAGAATCGCGATAGATTTTTCCTCCATGGCGACGTTTTCTTGCAATGCAGTGTAGTTGTTTCACTGGTAACAAGTCTGAAGCCCTTCCTATACGTACGTAGAGAGATCCAGGGTGGATAACAATAATCCTATTGGAAGGAAATTGTTGGAAATGCTCCGGACCCGGTTCGTATACTGGCATACTCATTTTTTCTGTTTCTTAAATAGAAATATCACATAAAATTAATACATCATTCGACACTGGTTTGTGAGTTCAAATTGCGTTTTTCTCTCGTTCTTTACTGGAGTAGAAAATCGAGAAAATATTAATTATTGGGAGTGTAAATATAACCTTTTTCGTACGATTTGACAAGATGAGATGAAGTGAAGATGATTTTTGAACGAAACGAAAAATAAAGGAATATTTCAATTTTATTATTTTCGAATCTGAAACGAGACTGAAAAACAATGTAGGTATTTTTTTGCATTACTTACATTATAAACCTTTAAAAAATGTCATTCTCATTATATACATATTGCTTTTTTACATTAAATTTGCAATTTTGTATTCGAACAAACTGAATGAACTAGATTATCGAAAAAAAAAAGAAATGACATTTCTCAGATTGTCATAAAATGTCAACCATTGTCGTGTCATTTGAGAGGAGAAAATAAACAGTTTTTTCTAATTTTTATCAGAAAATTACTAGAAATCGATTGCAAAAATGGTGTCTAGAAGTTTAACGGAGGTGTTTGTATTGATGCGGAACAATGCTATACACAGCCGACACATATTTGCTGAACAGGCAAGGACTTTTACTTGTTATTGATTTATGGTTCTGTCGTCTGCATTTGGCTAATAAATGATTTAATTTTAATTAATGAATGGGTTTTAACAGGACCTAATTATAGTTATATGTTTGTAAATCGTCCTGCTTTTAAATTTAACGAGACTGTGAATGATATCCTATAAATTTTTGATATCAAAGTTACCCATTTATTTTTACTGTTTAAAACTATTAAGTTGTGATAATTATTATTGACTTTTTAATACAAGTCCATAATTATATACACTAACAACTTTATTTTTAGTCCTAGATAACAAAGCTGTGCCTATAACAAGATAGTATTTTTTTGATTTTTTAACTTTTATTGTGAATATTTACAAGATTTTTGAACTATTTTTCCTCTTTGTTTTAGCGTTCTCATATGGGACAGGTATGAATTGCTAATTAAATACAAATTGTTTTCTTTTCTTATACAAACCACTTTGGAATGCACCAATTTAAACATGCTTACTGCAAAATATTTCCTAAGTCAGTAGAGTCACACTTTTTTTTTTTTTTTTTTTTTTCTTTATTTAAGGACTTTATACAATAAGTATATGTCGCCCTGCTAGTACATATTGTATTATCTCTACAAAACAAGTAAGTATTAAAAACTAAAACATTAAGTAGGTACTATAGAAAGCATTCTATATAAATAGAATGCTTCTTCCGAATTAGGAGTGGTCAGTATTCTGTGGAAGGCACCTATGTCTGACTTATTCACCTCTAAGTCTACCATCAGTTGGTCTCTTCCAGTCTGGTAGCGCGCGCATTCCATGAGGATGTGTTGTACGTCGTCCATTACTCCACAAGTTTCGCAATTTGGAGAGGTTGTTATACGCATTAAATATCTAAATTTATTTGATAAAACATGACCACTTCTAATTCTATGTGCTATGACTATATATTTCCTAGGTAACTTATTATTAACAAACCAGGGAAGAGTCACACTTCTGTGCAACTATAGAATCTCCAACCTCTCACCTAATTGCCACGGACTTGTACTTCCTCTATTGCTTTTATTTCTTACTGTATGGTACCTCTATACTTTGCATTAGTAACTGACAATGGGTATGAAGTGTTTATACCCTATGTAAGTAAGTAAGTGCTCACTATTGTTACCTTAACTGCAAGTTTAAAGGTTTAATGTTGCTGAACCTGGCAGCCGAAATTGTAGCAGCTCAAATCGGGAGTAAAATTGCCAACCAACTTTTATAGCAGTTAAAATCAAAGAGTCCAAATTGGTTACCAAATTGTTTAGCAGCCGAAATTGGGAAATTAAATTGGTAAATTGGTAAATAAACTGTATAGTAGCCGAAATTTCCGCTCCCAATTTGGGCTGCGATACAGTTCATTTACCAATTTTGTCACCCGATTTCAGCTGATAAACAATTTGATTGACCATTTTACTCCCGATTTTAATTGCTACAATTTCAGCTGCCAGTTTCAGCTTCATTTTAAAGGTAAATAAATTATTCTTATTCTTAACAAATGCTTGACCCACACAATGCGGTAGTGCACGCGACTGCCACGCAGGAGGTGCGGGTTCGATTCCCGCATAGTGCAAATATTTGTATGCATGAATATGGCTATTTGCATTGGTCTGGGTGTTTCTATGTATAATATGTATGTATTTACAAAAAAAAAAAAGTATATAAGTAGATATGTTTATCCGCATTGTAGATTCCATAACACAAGCTATAAAAGCTTACCATGGGTCTAGATAGCGTTGTGTAAAAAAAAAAAATGCTGGACATGAATGCTGATGTCGGTGAACAACATAGATATTTAAACTGTTATGATCAATACAGGCACTCAACAAAAAGACACATGGTTAATATCCCACTAATTGAAACACTAAGGCGATTGGCACACAGCAACGTGCGACGCGGCGTCGGGCGCGTTTATTTTAATTCGTCTCAAACACCTACACAGAAATTTCTAACAGCTCTCGGACCTAAATCCCCCTAAAATCACGCGCGTAATAGCTGATTTCAGTGTGCCATACCTCGCGTTTTACACACAATCACGCCCGTTTTCTGCTTGTACGCGCGTATTCTGCATTAACGCGCGTGATTGCGTTTTCAGTGTGTGGGACCCCGCGTCTTTTCTATACAAAATGAGCTCTGTAGAGGCGACGCGAGCGACGCAATAACGCTCGACGCAGTGTCAAGGGTTGCAGTGTGCCAATCGCCTAAGGTGTAACATTGATTAACCCCCAACGCAAAGAGAGGGGTGTTATGAGTTTGACATGTCTGTCTATCTGTCACATCATTGCTCCCGAATGGATGAAGCGATTTCAATTTAGTTTTTTTTTGTATGAAAGTTGACTTATGTGCGAGTTTTGTTAGACATGTTTGATGAAAATCGGTTGAGCTGTTTAAAAGTTATGGGGTTTTAAGTGGGGGATTAGGAGAGTCAGGAGTTTTTAAATTTTCATTTTATAGTTATTATACCTGCCTACTAGAAAATCGTAGTGGCCTTTGCTGATCAGGAAATACAATATTTAAATCAAAGTTCTCAAAGCAAATCCTTCAAACAGGTAGTCAGTGGTTGATATTCAAGAATATGCTTGTGGATGAACACATGCAGAACTGACTCTTAGGGAATGCTACTAACAGCTGCATGTTCTGCTTCTCACAAAACTTCATTTTAAATTTCTTAAATAAAGCTAACAATATTTTCATTCACTTTAGAGCAATGATTCAGAACGAGTTCGGTTAATGAGAAGTGATTCTCGAGACATGGAGGCTGGTGTAGAGCTACGCTCAGAGTCACACGCGCCTCCGCCCTGGACGGACGCTCTGGAGGAAGCACATTATGTCATCACCAGGTTGGTAGTCTTCTGAAGCCAAGTGCCAAGTTCAACTTGACACAAATTAGTATGCAGCTAGTATTTTATAAGCTCATTTGAATTCTAAGTAAGGAAATTAACGGTTAAGAATGCTACTTTACAGCCTCTGTGGCGTGACGGTATTGCATTTGATTGCTATGCAGGAAAACAGGTTTGATTCCGGCTCAGATATGCATGAATATGTCTTAGCCTGAGTCAAGAATTTCAAGAATCAAAAATCAGTTTCATATTTTATTCAATTCATTGAAATTTTTTGGTGTGACGATTTTATTTATTCAGTTTAGGCACATGAAGAGCACATTATGGATGTCTAAACTTTTACAATCATGTCAATAAATAATATAAAAATATTAAATAAGTAGAGTTTTTCTTGGTCTCGGAGAGCCGTCGGTCCTAGTTTCTCGAACATCTATGTCGGTCATTATATAGGAGAAATATATACATACACACACACATACTGCGCAGCGTCCCCTGCTGGCAGTAAGTATTTATATTATATATGCACAGTCACGCCTTTTTCCCAGTGGGGTAGGCAGAGACTACAGTTTTCCATTTGCTACGATCCTGGCATAGATCTAAATAAGTGAAATTAATAGAAGGGCTGAACAACCGCCCAGTAAAGGTGTCCCCACTAGCACTAATAACGTGTCATATAACATTACAGATTAAGAACAAAACTCTCGGAGCTGCAGTCCCGCCACGAGAAACAGATTCGGCGGCCCGCGCTCGACGACACCACGGAGCAGCAGCACATACAGCGGCTCACCACCGAGATCGGCAGGCACTTCACACATGCGCACACGCACCTCACTGCCATTAAAGCGCAGATACGACACGGTAAGACTTCATAAACAGCACCCTTACTAGGCTTGATCAACCGCAACGCAACTACGCGTCTTCGTATCAATTAGCCCACCGCAGTCCACTTCTGCCTGGATAGGCCTCTCCCAATGTGCGCCATTTCAGCCGATCCTCCACCTTCCGCGTCTAGTCTGTCCCAGCGACCTTTTACAGGTCGTCAGTCCATCTGGCTCTAGTCGCCAGATCGATCGCATCGGTCCTTCGACAGACGTGGCCAGCCCGTTGCCACTTGAGCTTACTTATTCTGCGAGCTATGTCGGTAACTTTGGTTCTGTGGCGCCTTCGTATTAACCGACACATTTCAATTGGTTCAATTGGCCAATTCTATATTTTACTTTCACCGATTCAAATCCACCGTCTACTTGCTTTACGAATACTTTTGAAACTCATTGTCAAGTAGAATAGTGCGCCAAGTGACCTATTTCGCGTTATTATTGTGGATCCATACTTTAATATTATAAATCTGTCTGTATGTTACGCTTTCACGCCTAAACCACTGAACCGATTTTGATGAAATTTGGTATAGGGATAGATAAGACCTTGAGAAAGGACATAGGCTATGTTTGGTCGCGATAACTAGTAGAATATAATTTTAGGAGGAAGTTATGTTATAGCTCATACGGATTAGGAGTATTATGTGAATATGTTCACGACGCGTACCTACTCAATTGCACAGATACAAATAAGTACAAAAAAACAGTAATCGAATCCGCTATTGCAACGTTAGGCGCTGCACAAATGAAAGCGCAAGTCGAGCATTCCTGTGAAGTCATTATAATCCACATAAAGACGTTAGTCCTGATTGCACTCGAGGTCACGGTGCCCTCGGAGCTCAGGGTCCGCCTTCCGGCTCTTCCTCCTCCACTTCGCACGATCTTGGGCGTCCAAGGTAGTGAGACCGTTTGCACGCATGTCACCCTCCACGACGCCCGGCCAGCACTTCTTGGGCCTGTGTCCTGAGAAGTCCTGTGGAGTATAAAGACTAAATTATGCCTGTATAATATATATCAGGCGTATAGAAACAATAATGGAAACGACAGCCTCTGTGGTGTGGCGGTAGTGCACGCGACTGCCACGCAGGAGGCGCGAGTTCGATTCCCGCTCAGTGCAAATATTTGTATGCATGAATATAGCTATTTGCATTTGGTGTTTCTATGTATAATAAGTATGTATTTACAAAAAAAAGTATATAAGTATATTTATCCACATACTAGATTCCATAACACAAGCTATAAAAGCTTACCATGTGTCTAGATAACGTTGAAAACGTTCTTATCTGTGTTGTTTTAAATATATATTTTATACTAATTAGGTGGCAGATAAGCACAAGACTTACCTGATGGAAAGTGGTTACCGTGGCCTATGGACTTCTGCAACATCAGGGGAGTTACACTCGTGATACCGACTCTGTAAGAACAGAGAGTTTCTGTGCCATCAAGACAGAGCAGGGCAAGGCTTTGGTCCTTCCACTGACAGCACAAAAACTCTCCAGGGAGTTCTGGTTACCCTACTCACGGCCGGGAACACAACGCGAGGTTATTATGGCAGTCGTCGCCTTAAAGACGGATAAATATAGAAGGGGAATTTGAATCACATCGGGCGTGTCTCGGTCGCCTAGTTGGTTAAGGCATTCCCCCTGTAATGGAAAGATCGCGGGTTCGAGTCCCGTCCGAGAGATTCATTTTCCTGATGCATTCGACTCGAATATCTTGATGAGATCCGAAACCCATACACTTATTTTATATAATTTCAACACCTTTGGGGATGAAACCTACCTACTTCACCTACAAATACACCGACCTGCTAAATAATGGACGAGGCTCTGGCGTACGCTTTCTTCTCAGCGTTGCGCTGTCATCAGTCGCTCTCAGAAAAAACAATATACTAATCTAACCAGTAAAAGCAGAACCCGGTCTCATCAAATTTTGGAAAAATTGGGAAATCACCAAGGATGATGATGATTAAGACAGTTTATTCCCCATTTCAGGAAACAAAACCGAACAAAAACTAGCTACAAACGTAGTGCTAGCCCTGGTCACCATCCTCCAGGACCTCAGCGTGACTTTCCGGACCGCACAGTCCACCTACTTGAAATCCCTTACATCCAGAGAAGAGCGATCCAACGCCTACTTCGAATTACCAAACTTCGAAGAACTAAGCCTAGACGACAACGAACTACTACCAGGTTTGTCAAACAACCAAACAGATTTATTATTCTCCCTACCCAGTACTTCAGGAACGCAGAAATTCGACCACAATGGAGATGAGTTCCAAAGACCTGCATTAAGTCAAAAGCAGTTACTCCTAATACAAGAAGAGAATACTAGAGATGTCGCAGAAAGGGAAGAGGAAGTCAACAAAATCGTTCGGTCTATTGTAGATTTGAATGATATCTTTAAGGATTTAGGTCAGATGGTGAGTGAACAGGGAACGATTTTAGACAGAATAGATTATAATATTGAGCAAACACAGGTGCAGGTTCACGAAGGGTATAAACAGCTACAAAAAGCGGAAAGATATCAGAAAAAGAATAGGAAAATGCATTGTATACTTATGTTAGCGATAACGATAATAGTTCTAGTAATATTGTTGATTATTGTAAAGAGTTAGTTGGTGTATACACTGATTGCCTTATTTTGTGTAGATATTTCGCTAATCGCGCGAAAAGATCTAGATTTGACAAAGATAAACAAACTTCCTTTATTTATAGTATTGTAACTATGTTTATTAGATCTCAAACCTTTTCAAATGATTTTTTATTAGAAGTATTATTATTATTATTATTATTTAATTTATGGACGAGCAGCAACTTGCTGATATGTCCACTTCATAGTGTTGGAGTATAGTTCAGTCCAGTACATTTCACTTTTATTGTTCATTGTTCATTAGCCATTTATCTAAGCGACACTTGAAGGTGGTTAGCGTTGTGGCTGACACCACTTCCTCAGGCAATTTGTTCCACATTTGTACAATACGGTTGTTTAGGGAGTGGTAAGCTGTCAAGGTATGTGCATGTGAGCGTGAGAGAGTGAGGCTGTGTCCACGGGATGAGTAAGTCTTGCGCTGCCGCACAAATATATCACCAATATTAGGTAAGTTGTATTTATTTGTTAGAATTTTATAGCATTCAATGAGGTCACCCCTTGTTCTTCTATCTTTGAGTGTTGGTAGCTTTAGTAGTTTCAGCCGTTCTTCATATGTTTTCCGCCGGAAACCATAAGGTATTTTTGTTGCTTTTCTTTGTACACTTTCCAGTAAGTCAATGTCTTTAGTAAAGTATGGGTTCCATATTTGGTAACCGTATTCCAGGAGCGGTCGTATGTATGTTTTATATATTTTTATGAAGACATCTGGTGACAAGTATTGAAACGACTTGCGTATGACATATATGAAGGAGTTCGCTTTTTTTACTATATTGTTTATGTGATCTGCCCATTTTAGGTCATTAGTCATTGTTATTCCCAGGTCCTTTTGTGTAATCCCAGTAGCAATTGTTATGGTTCCTATGGTATAGTGTATGTTAGGATTGTTTTTGCCCAGGCGTAGAACTGTACATTTTTCAGCATTCAGTTTGGCAATCCAATCTATGGTCCAGGCTTGTAGTCTATTCAGATCTGATTGTAGCTGCCCTGACTGAGTCAGAGGGTCACCGAAGATCTTGCCATCATCAGCAAAGAAGCATGCTTCTGACTTTATCAACGCTATAAGGTCAGTGGTATATATATTGAACAGAGTCGGAGAGAGGACCGAACCCTGAGGAACACCACTCAGTACATCTCGTTTGTCTGACAGTGCACACCCCACCCTAACCTGATAGGTTCTGTTTAGTAGGTAGCTTTCAAGCCACTTTAGTAATTTGCCACGAATACCAAAGTGTTCTAGTTTCAGTAGAAGGCGACCATGTGGGACTTTATCAAAAGCTCGCTCAAAATCCAGGTAAATAATGTCTACAGGTTTTTTGTTGTCCAGTTGCTTTGACCACTCAGGCACAGAAGACAGCAAGTTTGTGACCGTTGATCTTTTCTCAACGAATCCATGTTGTTTTACAGAGATAATGTGATGCCGATTCAGAAACTGCTTGATATGCTGACAAATAATTTTCTCCATACATTTTCCTATAGTACTAGTGAGGCTGATTGGCCGAAATCTGGATGGGTCCGTCTTATCGCCACTTTTGTAGACCGGTGTCACAATAGCATGTTTCCAATCATGGGGAAGCAGACAGTTCGTAAATGACAATTGCATAATATAAGCCAACACAGGTGCCAGAGTATCAGTGCTGTTCTTTAGTACTATATTGGGTATGTCATCTGGCCCAGCTGATGAGTTCACATTAAGATTCTTGAGGATTTTGGTTATGTCTGATATGGAGAAATTTACATCACATAAGGATTCATCAACGCGAGGACTACAGATATGTGGTAAGTGGTTTAAAGGTGGCTCCATGGAATAGGCTTTATGAAACTCCTCTGCAAATGCATTAGCAATATCAGTTGGGTCTGTTATAAGGTCACCTCTTGAGTTCCTAACAGCTGGTGGAATTGTCACCTTAGATGATATACAGCTACGGATATAAGAGTAGAATGATTTATCCCCACCATTTAATATGTTACACTCATATTGTCTTCTTAGTCTTCTGGATTCATCCACACATTTGTTACTAATTACCCTGTAACTCTGGTATGCATCATCCGTTTTACTAGATTTGTAAAGATCCCATAGTTTCCTTTTCTCCAAGGAAAGTTTTTTCAGATTTTCATTTATCCAGGCTTTATTTTTAATATTCCTCTTCATGTTCTTGTAGGGTGCATGCTTGTCAATAACTCCGCTCATTAAGCCTTTAAATTCATCCCAAAAAGGTACAATATCTAGAGTACAGCTTAGTTTGTCTAGGGCACTGTTAAGATCTATGTTGAAGGTACTGTAGTCAATGTGCCGATAGTGCCTTTTCAGTTGTGGTTGAGAAGTGGAGTTTGTTGTAGTGCATTGCATTTGAAACTGAAGAACACAGTGATCACTTTTACCTATGGGAGACCGATGTTCAATAGCTGATATAGGAGCAGTGTCATTAACCATTATTAGGTCTAGTAATGATGGTATTTGGTTTTTACGAAATCTGGTTGGGTTTGATACTAGTTGGAAAAGATTGCTTTGTAAGAACATATTTTTAAATAGTTCAGAAGTATCACTCAGCTTCTGTTCAGCTCTGAGAGGCCATGAGATATCAGGGTAGTTAAAATCACCTAGTATAATGACATTGTTGCCCTCCGAGGCCAATAACAACTTACTCAACAAGATATTGTCAGTTTCTGTGTTTGTATCAGTCCGATAGACACCAATAAGAAGAAAGTGGTGGATGCCAAATTGAATATCAAGGTAAAGCGATTCAATGTTGTCGTGCATGTAATGCTTGTTTCTTTTTGCAGTGATAGGTATACCATTGAGAGAATTTTTGACATATATAGCAACCCCTCCCCCACCAGATTTCCCCCCTTCTGCCTTTGGACCTATCTTACGGTCTTTGTTCCTAATTAAAACTTACTATTCGGCTATTTCGGTTTTAGAGTGGCAACACCACGTTTAGTACATCAACTAACGCCATCTATCTAAAATAATCTCAAATAATTCCGAATCACGCCAATGAAAATTCAACTTAAATATCATAAAAATTTAATTGGCTATTGATATAAAAATACGTTTAGATTATTATTTAATAGTCAAGATGTTTAGAGAAATGCCTTAACATTATACAATGCCCGAGATAGAAGCATAATTTCTACATTAAAATAGTCGGGTAACTATGAGTAGATTTCACCAATGAAAAACCATTTGATTAAACTGAGTTCACACGTTTTATTAAATGGAACTTATGGTGTAAAATATGGCCGGAGATTGAAGCATGAGAACCATTATTGCCTTGATTGCGATTCTTATCATTGGTGAAATCCACTCTTAACTACTCTAATAATATGAGCCTAAATACGATACGACTATATAAATTAATAATAGTAATGTTACAAACTAGATCTTCACAATCCCGAATAAAATATAGGCCCCAGCATTAGATCGTAAAATAATTTATTCTAGAATAGTCTGTATATATCGCAAGAGACCACTTATTTAGTTCCTAAGATGTAGCTTAGATATAAGGTTGGTATACTTTTGACCCCTACATACAATATTTAAATAAATAATGACTTTCCAGCTTTGTTATAAGGTGCTATTTCAAACGCAGAACAGTCGACCAGTAATATAGAAATTGCCACGCACAGTGTACTTATTAATTGACTTATTACAAGTTATTAGGATCTTATTTTGGTTTGGCTATCAACAGAAGGTTAGCCTTATGTGTATAATGATATTGTTGCCCAAAAATTGTAGAACAAAATGGCTTAACATTGTTATTTATTTTTTAAGTATTTATTTGTCATAAATCCTTTGATTCACAAGGTTTGCCGAGTTTCAATATTGGTTAGTTTTCAAAATTGCCAATATTAAAAAAGAGAACACCAATATTGCCATATAAATAAATAATAAATTATTGATTGTCTACTGAATATAGCTATGCTAGCTATTGCTCTGTCTGTCTCTGAATTAGTACTTAGGGGTCGAAGCATAATGAAATTATAATTGTTGTATAAATAATGTACATATTCTAGTCGCTATATCTAGTAGCGTATTATATTATAAGACGTATTTATTGCGAACTTTTGAATTTATTGAGTGTTTCTATGTTGTTGCCAGAGCAGAAAAAATATTACATTATATTTTTAATCTAGTAATTAAAATTTAGTTATTAAAATACTATTTTTTTATTTAGAAAGGAAGCCTTTGCTATTGATGACTAATGAGATATACAATTTATACTAAAGTAAAGCGAACGAAGCGAGAGAAAAAAGGTAAACAAAGGTTCAGCGGTTCCAAACATTTATCACATAAAAGCGCATTCCAGACAAGAATGAAATTGCTCATAAGATGGCGGATCTACCAGTTTAGAACCGATTTGCTGACAGCTTTCCTGTACAGTTGTTGCTCGGCCATTTTCGCGTATGTGTGATATGTGCGACAAGCACAGAGACAATAATCGCTAGTTATTGCAACGTAACTCAGTAATGGTCGCTTTGTTTACCATTTTTATCTCGTCTCGTTGGCTTTACTTTAAAAATTAACGCCTAGCACAAAACCTTTATACGATTTCCAGATGCTGCACTGATCGAAGTAAAAAAGCTATTGGTTGTAGCTTAGATAAAGATGACAGTAGACTAGATACAACATTTATGCATCAAATGTTATGAAATCTAAGTACTACAAAATAACGTCACGCGATTTTTATATTAGTGAAATTAATTTGAATAAAAAAATGGTAGTCTTCTACTTTTCTGCTCTAGCAACACTATTGTTGTTGTATGTGTGAGTGCCAATGTTGCCAATCTTTTCCTTACGTACCTAATCAACAAGTAAATTATACTGTCATAAATTATTTATTGGATAGTAAGTTGTTGCCTAATATATGCAATAAGAATATGAATGATTGATACCTATATGTTTGTGAATAGTCACAAAGTTTGAGTAGTCGTGAGTTGGAAGTCATCGTTTTTATCTTGATTATCTTGCTTTTACGGGCACGACTACCTGTCTACCTGACTACCTTCATATCAGATACACCATTCATCTTATAGTCTCTCATGGCGTAAATTCCATTTTTTCTGGCCTTTATAAATTGGGATATTTCGGCTTTAAAATTATACAAAAACCATCAGTAGCATAGTAAAGGAGGGTTCACGGACAGTTAAGTTTAGCTGGAGGGGGTTAGCAGAAATACTAGGAATTTCGTTTGCTAGTACTCTTTAAAACCTAATATTTATAACTTACTTGTGCAATAATACATGTATAATCTCTTTATCCATATATTTATGAATTGGAGGTATAGTTACCGGCATATATTATGACCACAATGACGTCACAAAATGTACTCTGTGCAAAGTACACGTTTTTATGTATCTTTTGAGGTTAGCACGGGGTACTACGGCGGATTATAAGCAACCAATTGGCGTGGTCGTCTCTCGTTTCTCTCGCGACTTGGTCAAGATAATATGCCGGTAACTATGTTTAGTGTTATTTAGCAGAGAGAGGATATTCGAGACGTGTAGGTAGATGGTATAAGATATAAACTTTTTATATTATGTGTAACGTTTTATTTACAATGTAAATATTGTTAACTTATAAATGACATCAAAGTGATAATAAAAATAAACATTCAGATTATTTGGGATTTCATTTTTGATATATTGCTCGAGCCATATATTTTGGACGTAAATCGCAAGATATAAAAGGTCCTGGCGCGCGCAGATTGTTTTGTAATCTAATATATAAAATTCTCGTGTCACAGTTTTCGTTGCCATACTCCTCCGAAACGGCTTGACCGATTTTGATGAAATTTGTTGTGCTTATCCGGAATCTGTGAGAATCGGCCAACATCTATTTTTCATCCCCCTAAATGGTGCAGCGGGAACGGGATCTGACGCGGATCGCGGGGCGGGAAAAAATTGGCGGTACGAAGTTCGCCGGGACAGCTAGTAATCTATAATGGTTGAATTTGAGGTCGCCCACCGCAGTAGCACTCCGTGATATCTTCAAAATACATCCAAGTAACGTATACTACGCATATAGAGCACAATAATCTATATTTATATCTTAGAATGAAAATTTGTGTTCATATAAAGAAAACAAAATAAATTTTAATTTTTAAAACATCAATGTGAACCTTTGAGAATGCCGTAAGGCGAAACCGGTCAGGTCTAGAAATAAAGTCAGTGGAAAAGTACAAGTGTGTTATTCAATATGTGTAGCAGATTCCACCAAGCGCCATCAATCTACACTCTACAGTATAAAAATAAATTTTAAAATTTATCGATTACTTATACTTATTTCGGTACACATTCGCATGGTGGGTGGAGGGGTAATCGTGAATAATTACCCCTCTACCCACCAGTGGGAAACTCCAGTAGGTGGACGGGTCGGGACCCATTTTGAGTAGGTACATAGGTCCAAGATATATGAATTGAGCAATACATAACCTTTAGATGCATATTTTTATTTCAAGCTAGCAAATCTTATATAGATAAGTTGTACGAGAGGTGCTTAGTCCAGAAACTCTTAACGGTGCACCCTAGACAACGGAGTCAGCATCGCATGTCTCACACAGAGACGATGCCGAAGGAGGAAGCGGCTGTCTGTAGAGGGCTGATTCGGAGGCTCATCATGTGTCCCTATCCCGCCTCCCTAGCAGAAGGGACAGAGGAGAGCACCGTAGAAGGCCCAGGGCCAAGTCAGCCCAGCACGTAAATGCTTTATTGGGCCACTGTACACTGGGATTTAAGACCCGAGATGGCTGCAGGTTTTAATTGGTTATCCGTCCGTCCGGAGTCCGGTATCATCGCAGGTAGAGGGGGGAACACGACTGACGGTGGAGGTGAGCGCTGATGCATCACAAGGTGGCCACCCTAAACCTACACCTGGGTCGCAAGTCCCAGGCGCCGTCACAGTGTTCCTCTCTGTACCACGCCATGGACCCGGCGACCGCACGGTGAATCCATGGAATGCTAAGAACCGGATCTCTCCCTGCCACCCGAAGGGGTTAGTATTCGTGCGAAAAAGTACTATTTGTAACATCTGGGGTTCATACCTAGCACCCACAATCCGTTATTCCACTGTACTTTTGCGGCCTGGGGTCCGCTGTCCACTTTTGAATCTGTTGCTCCCCAACATGGAAAAGGAAATGCTTCAATTTCATTTAAAAAAGTGGTTCAACAATTTATAAGGCGCAATCCCCACTGAAACAGGCCGGCGCGCGGCCGATTTTGTACTAGAAATGACCGGAAGATGGCGCGCGCGTTCAATTGACTATGATATTTTTATCGCGTGGCACCAAGGGTGAATAAATTTGCCTGTAGTCCACCTGGGTGAACCAATGGTAAAGAATAATTCCCGTGGACCACGGAGTGGTAGTGAATAAGATTCAAAATGGTGGTCATTTTGTCCTCAAAAACCGGCTGCTCTTTTAGTGGGGATTGACCCTAAGATCAGTAAGTGATCACAGCACAGCTAATGCAATGTTAAATGAGATTATTAATTTCTAATTGGGATGCCATTATTATTTTCTGGACAACTTTAACCAGATGGATGAATGATTCCTATAGTAGGAGGACCATTTTCAACAATTTCTTTAGAGATATCAATAGTAAGCCTGCCTCATTGCAGGCTAACTCAACCTCGTGGAAGAGTGAATGTTTGGCACCCTGTAAAATCACTTTTCAATATTTTCTAACTATTCCTAACATGTGCTGTTGATTTTATACTCCTCTGTAGATACTATTTTATTACCATTTCAATGATTTAGGCTTTCCAGAACATATCTGGATAGCTCAGGGTTCTAGGAAGAGGCAATACTAACACTTTTGTTCTGTTTTATACCATATGCTGGGCTCGGAGGATATTAAAATAAACAAAATGTTCAATTGCACTAAAGAATTATAATTGTCAGTGATTTTAAATTCCACACAGACACTGCACCATCACGAGATTCAATGAGACGAGTCACTCGAGTATGGAAAGAAAACTTAAGAAATACATTAATCTAGAAGGTTCTACCAGTAGCATAAGTTAAATAGAAATATAGTGAGCACATTCAGAACTTATAATTCAAGAAAATATAACTTTATCATTAGAATTGTACCTTATTAGCTATGAATAATTTTGATATTATGCTTTCAGGTAATCTATCACAGTCATATAGCCCCTATTTAACTACATAAAAATAGCAAAATATCATGAAATTGAACTATATTTAAAAGAACTCGTCTCACAAACCTCGCCAGAATCATGCATCAAACATACAACACAAGATACAACGCAAAAATCAAAAATATTTTCTTTAATTTTGACAAACAATAACACAATGCCACTATGAGTCTCTATGTTTATTGTAAAATTCGTCTAGGTACTTCTTATAGGCGGGCTGGTTAGACCACAGGTACGATGCTTGTTGATTTAACGGGCTGTGCGTATTTGGTTCTGCTAACAAACTCTGGATAGACAATAGAACTGTACGAACATCATACAATGCCGTCCATTTATCCTTCAGTATATCTAAACATATTAGTCCACAGGTGTCTACGTTAGGATGAAAGCATGGTGTTATAAATTTAACCATTGGTGGAGCATACGGGTAAGAGTTGGGGAACTCTAGGGATAGTTTGTACTTGTGGCCTGCATACACTGTTTCTTGGGGTCCATTTATAGTGCCAATCCATTTGAATAGATTCTCACTCTCAGGGAAGGCAGATATGCCTTTGTCAGCGCATCTCATTAACTCCATTAACTCCTTTTGAAGTCTGCCAACAAAGTAAAAAAAAGTTATTGACAGTTGGAACCTGTTCCTATTTTAATTTCAACTGACCAACGGTTTTAAAACGAACAGATAGTTAATTTATACGGTAAATGTAACAAAGGCAAGCAATTTAGAGGTCAAAACACGGGCAGAAGGTCTGCTTTTGTAAAGATACACGTCACTGAACACAGAATACAATGATAGTAAAATCAACGTTATTGTGCGATGCAATGAAACAGTAAGAGCCGTTAGAAGACCAGACTGCATCAGTTCTAACTATGGAATACTTTGGATGTTATACAAATAACAGTTTGTATCGATTACTGCAAATATTGGAAACAATATACATGTCAGTGTAATTTCACTCACCGTTTGCTAACAGCATGATTATCTTTTAATTTTATCGTATCTTCATTTTGTTTAGCTGGATTTGACGACGAAGCGTAATGTGGGTTAATATTTTGAGCCATAATAAATTGGACGAACAAATTCAGATGCCTCTCCAAGGCTCCAATTCTAGCAATTTTCTGTTATACGGGACAACTTCCTGTTAATTTGAAAAAGCTCAATTTTTATTGGATATTTTCACACACATTTGACAGCTGTATGTAATGGCGGCAATCTACGTAGGTAACAACGCCATCTACAAATCAAAGAAAAGCTTTGATACTATTCTATAGTCTACTACCATTCTACTACCAAATTGTTTATGATTTTTGAGTGAAACCCATACCATACCACCCCCATACAGATTCAGCCGTACTCTATGACCTCTACCCCGACCGAAAATGAAAGTTTTCTTGCAAAGTACTTTTATTACTTATATTTTTTTTTTATAAATATAAAATACTAGTGACCGATATTGCTAATATTCCACCACAACAGTCCTCCATCTCCAACCCGGAACCTCTCAATCGTTAGGCCAACTTCTTGACCACTACCTACATACTCAAACTATGCTATTGCTACCGTCCATGCATGTGTGACTAAGTCTATATTCGAAGCAAGTTCAAAAGTTCAATCTTATCCTCAAGCTCTTTTTAAAAGGATGAAGTAGGTACTTATATTGTCCACCAGATTCACCAGCTGGATCGCTAGACGAATCGACCATTTTGATAGTTGGTCGTCGCATAGCGTTGATGAACCGCAGACCAAAGGGTAAAGATAAATAGGAGACCGCTGACTTCATTAATTTTAATTTGACAAAATAATTTATCGATGGAGCCTAGTTCTAGCGTCTTGGATAATATACGCGTAGGTATAAATTAGTACTCGTATCTCTTTGTTGTACTTGTAAGCTTTATGTATAGGTACATAAACTTGCTATAAAAACTTACAGGTAAATATATAGACTATATTATGCGAAATGTATAAAAACATTCTTAACACATTATTACATTATTATTTGCGCAAAGGATTGGCATTGCCATTCAGCGTGGCAATGCCGCCAGCCTTCTGGCCACCCTCCCGGTTGACGTCGATGGGGAGGAATTCTTTGACGCCTGAACCTGCAGTTTTGCACATATCTTGTTCTAGATTTTTATTTATAATTATTATTGATTATTATTCTGTAACGACTAATTAAATTAGATAAATATGTAAATATAACTGATTCCTAAATAAATAATAAGACACTATAACTGCTTAACTTTATAATTTGATGCAATAGTTTAAGCTGGCATTAATTTCAAACTTAAAACGATTAACTTTCTCAACAGTAAGAGCAAAATAATAAAGTTGACCGCTTTGAAACATAAACTTTCACTTTCTTTGTTCACTTAAGCGTGAAATTGAATATCAGTGACGGGATAATTTAAAGAAAACGAAAAGTAGATTATAGTAGTCTATTTAAGAGGTTGATACCAATAATTATGGTTAGTTTCGAAAAGAATTTGTGTAGAAGTCGTACAGACCAAAGTATCATTACAGTTAAAATGACCTCTAAGGTGAGTAATCATAACGTTAACTAACTATAATATAAGTAATTCTTTGTACCTATATCACTTATTCAACGGCTAAATTCAACAGTAACTATTGCAATAAGCAATTATATATTTTTAGTTATTATAGTGCATTGAGCGTTCATAATTTTTATGTTTTCATTTGAGTTTCCAAAGTAAGTTTCCTTTCCCCGAAAGGAAAACTGTGGACATATCATGCAACAAAATCACTTTAATGTTGACTGTAATGTTTTTAGAAACACAAGCATCTAAACTACACAATACATTGAAGCAATTTACTACTATGTTTATGTTATGTTATATTATGATAATAATATAATAATATTTTTATTTGAATAATAATAATGATTAAAAGATTCAACTGTCGTTTCACAGTTTTAGTTCTTTTCATTTCATTCGTTCATTTCCTTATTTCTTCTCTGTGGTTCAACAGCAATGAGCTAATTTGAGTCCATAGATTATATATACTAGTTTGAGTCCATAGATCTACTCTTTGGATCTACTAGGATGAAGAATTCTCATAGATTGAGTCTATATAGACATAGTAAAATATTCTCTAAGGTTAGATGATTTACTCTTGTCGTGATATTAAATTATCATCTCTCTTCTCTCCATTTATCTCTTTATCTCATTATATATAATATCTTCTGTCTTTGCGTTATATGAGTTGTCACGTCAACGTCAATGTCAATTCAATTGAGTTTTTTATCTGTGACCTGTGTGCAGTTGTTTGAGTTGGTGTGAGTTACGTGACGTCGAAAAGATAACACTCTCTTGTCCCATCTTTCTTCGACGTATTTGAACAACTTTGTGTACATTATTGCATATCAGTTGTTGGATTTAGTTACTACAAGTGATCAGTTATAAAAAACCTTCAAAATGCCGTGTGTGGTTTACTTTGAAAACATTCCCATCGTGGGATTGGAATGCACAGATGTGTCATCTTTGAAACGCGAAATATCGCTAAAACATGGAGTACAAACAGAAGATTTGTTTGCTACGCTCAACGGCAAGTGTGTATCCGACGATTATAACATAACAACAACTAACAATGTCGTCAGATTATCAGTGAGGCTTCTTGGTGGGAAAGGTGGCTTTGGTTCGATGTTACGAGCCATTGGCGCACAAATTGAGAAGACCACGAATCGTGAAGCGTGTAGAGATCTTTCTGGCCGTCGTTTAAGGGATATTAACGAAGAAAAGAGGCTTAGAAAATGGCTCGAGGGCCAAGAAGAGCGGGAGAAAGAAGCGTCAGACAGGAAAAAGAGGAAACTTGAGAGATTGGTGGCTGGGCCAAAAATTGACGTGGATTTGAACCCCGCTTACGAGAAAGAGCGTCAAGACCTGCCTGAGCGCGTGAGCTCGGCTGTAGAAGCTGGTTGGCAGGCAGCAGGGTCATCAAATACCCTTAAAAGGAAGAGTGAGGTTGATGCCAAGAAGCCTAAGAAGGCTAAAATGTGGATTGACGCAGATTTGTCTGATTGTTCCTCATCATTGAGCGAGGATGAAGAAGATGGCCCGTCAACCAGTCCGGGACTTCCAGTTTCCACCGACAGTGGTAACGAGTCTGATCTAGCAGTGGCTGGTGCTTCAAAATAACATTGGGCAGTGTTCTTATTGGTTAACTCGTAAAATAATGACTTTCTTTAATTAAGTGCTAATTTCTATTATTCTGTAGTATTGTCAAACTATAATTAATATCTAATGAAGGAATCATACTTCATTAGACTTAATTACTAGGTCTGATTAAGTAGTGATACTTCATTAGGTATAATATTACCATACAAATTGAATACATAGGGAAAAAGAATCTTCTTGGGTGGGACTTGAACACGCATTCATTTCTTTACAGGGGGAATGCCTTGACCGACTCTGCTACCGAGACACTCCCGATGTGATTCAAATTTACCTTCTTCCGATAGTTCGTAAGATGGGATGGGGAACTTCACCGTCATCTTAAAGATGGGAAGGGAAATTTGAGAAAGATTTGTATAGTTAGCATACATAATGCTGTAAAATTCATTCAAATATTACCATACTTGCTAATATATAATGTTGAATTCAAAAGATATATTAATATTATATATTGACAACTAAAGTAATATATCTAATATTGTAATTCATGTTGTAGTTGAGGCTATAATATAATATAATTTAGATAAAAGAATTTCTGTCTATTGTATACATCAAACCTGAACCGAACCTCGGAAGTTCGTTATACGAGTTCAGACTGATGGCATTTGAGAAAAGATAGTGAGTCAAATGCCTGAATCTGCATTCATATCAACTTCCGAACCACCATGAAGTTTGTTTCAAGGTACTGCAATTACCTTATTGTAAGATTTAGTAGGTTTTACATATGAATATATTGTTGCTTAAGCTCTAATATCACGATGATAAATCTTCATTATCTTACATAGGTACTGTTAATAATTATAGTACTATTGGTATGTGCGGTATTAGAACTTACAAAACAATAAACTCATATTAAATACTAGCTTTTGCCCGTGGCTCCGCCAGCGTTTATGTCAGTTCTCCGCAATTATTCGAATTTTCTCACCGTTAAAACCATCCTTGAACTTCAACGACCATTTAAAAAAAGAATTGGCCAAATTGGTCCAGGCGTTGTTGAGTTATGTGCTTACCAACACATTTAGCGATTCATTTTTATATTATAGATTATGTCTTGTATCTGTATGATAGTAGACCATCTTCTCCTGGTCTTTTTCCATTAATTTGTAAAAATAATTTGTATATTATTAAATGCAATCGTTTTATAGTATTCATAAGCTGCGTCGTTGATCTGTTGATGACATACAATTTTAAATTAGAATATTTTAAATTCGAAATACATCAGGAAAAAAAAAAGCGCTCAAGTGGGACTTCAACCCACGACTTTTCCCTTACAGCGGGAATGCTCTTCCAACTGAGCTTTGAGCCACACCTGAATTATTTCAAATTTCCCTTCTCTTTATATCCGTCTTGAAGGGCGATAGTGGACCCATCTACGAACTGTGTTCATCGGGAACATCGGTATTTCGAATTTAAAAGTTAGCATAATAAAAATTTCATTCAAATAGAATCTTTTACTTGTAAACTATTAAGACTGTAAGATAGGTACCTCTGGTGACGATATGCATGCGTAGAAAGACTGTTGTAGTGTTAATTATTATCTGTTGAAAGGCAAAATATTCTAAATAACAACACTAATTGAACACAACACAAACAATACTGTTTGTGTTGTTGTTTAGTGCCTTTAGCCTTTGGAAAGGTTATGAAATATTACTCTCTGTTACTAGTTAAGTTTAAAAAAAAATACAAAAAAAAAAACAAAAAAAGAATTATTTAAGGACTGTCATACTGAATTTCGAAGTTTAAAATAGCGATGAACTGTAGCCCTAAAGTACCGCAACTTTCGCACTAACGTGCATCGCGCTGGAATACATTCGACCATGTGTGAATCGATGTGGAATACTTTCGCACTGCCGTGCTTCGCGGTGGGAAACATTCGAAATTATGATTATCGTTATGGCGCACTTTCACACTACCGTGAGTCGAGTTTCGGTGCTTTAGGGCTACAGTTCATCGCTATTTTGAACTTCGAAATTCAGTATGACAGTCTTATTTATGGAATGTAAATATTGAAAAATATTAAAAAAATGTGTATGTTTGCTAACAAAAGTTGCAAATAATGATGTAATTTTTAAATTTTTTATGTGATAACTTCTGCTTCACTTTGTATAATTATTCTTGTAGATTTTTTGGCGCCTAATGCCAAAGGAAATATTGTGTATATAAAATAAACAAAATGATATATGAACATCTTTGTTTTTTTTTAAACTACCTAAAAGAAGAAAGAGTGTATAGAGTTTGTGATAGTGGATAACAGAATGAAGATAAAAGTGGTGGACACTTGAGCCTACTGTGGGCCGCCTAGAGTCGATACGAATCACAGTTTAGTAGTTGGGCGAGTAAGTGGTCTCTTCAGAGGCTGGTGGCATAGGGCTAAAGTATCTACCACAGAGTTCGAACATATAAAAGTCAGAACGAGCCTGATCTGAAAGAAATGTACAAAGGGAAATTGAATGACAGGTTAGAACAAAAGTGGAGTGCCATGAATGAGATGGATGTAGATGCAGCGTGGGCTATAATAAAAAAGAATGTACCTAGTAGAGTGCCATTGATGAGTGTCACTAAAATCAGTAAAAAATGTATGAACGCTAATTAGAGGGATGGTGAAACAAGAAGAATGGTAGAGGACAAGAAGAAAGCTTGGCAAGATGTATTATTAGTGATGGAAGCTATTGCTAGAGTAAGTGGAGGTATGGAGAAAGATGATAAAAAGAAAAGAAGTACCAAAAGGTATGAAAGTAAATGCGATAAAGAAGAAGGATATCATTTTTGAAAGGAACAGTGAAATGACTGAATGCGATGTAAAGATTGAAAGTGAATGTATAGAACAAGGGTCAGAGATGTGTCGAGTTTATATACCTACTTGGGTAGTTTGTTTACAAGGGAGGGACGAGGGAAAGTACCTACGATGGACATACTGAAAGGAGAGTGACTGCGGGAAATAGCGTGATAATATTCTTAAAAAAAAAGAAAAAATAAGTGAAGGTTATGAAAATTTCAGAGCACCGTGTGGACTGTGGTGTTGCTGTTGGCACTAGTGGTGCTTTCTGCTGCCAGACCCCAGGAGTTTGATGATGACGAGGATTCTCACAACCAGGCAGACGACAGGAAAGGTAATTATTTACAAGCTTTTATTCACTAAAAACAATACACCTAAGTGCTAATCTATAATAAATACTTTATGACCGCTAGAGGGCACCACATTAGATTTAGAGACACGTCAAAAATAATTAGCGGACAATCAAGATGATTCTAACGATAACAGTTCTAATAAGTAGTTGAGGAAATATGAGAGAACCTATTTAAATACAATATGTCACAGCTAATCAATTTCACAACCCTTCTTTAGCTAGTCGGGTGAAAAAGAGAAAATTATGGAGGCGCCACTGTGTGAGTGTGAGATTGGTCATAAAGAGAAAACGGTGATATTAAGCAAAAAATGTTTCATAAATTTAAACCAGGTATGGCACTGTTAGTTTACAGAACTTTTCACGAATTTCATTCCGAACGAAACCGAGCTACTAATTATGTATTTATATAAAAATCATGCATTTCAGGGTTAAATTTAAATGTGCTCTAGAGAGAATTCTTTACAAAATCGAAATAATCCTTGACTTTCGGGTTATCGGTTGTTATCTATGTTAGGTATCGGCTTGACGTGCTTTTTTTTTATCTTGCGAAAAATCCCCACGGATACCACCCACCCGGAGTCGGTGGAGGTGGATATGTCGGACTCGAACCGAGGGGTCGAAGCATTGAAATTAATTCTACATTTCTTGAATGAATTTCACAGCATTAAGTGTGCTAACTACTTATACAAAACATAGGGAAAAATTAAACTTCTCGGGCGGGACTCGAACCCGCGATCTTTCTTTTAAAGGGGGGAATGCCTTGACCAACTCGGCTACCGAGACACGCCCGATGTGATTCAAATTTCCCTTCTATTTTAATCCGTTTTTAAGGCGACGGTGGAGTCATTTACCGATATTCTTACGAACTATCGGAACCTCTCTTCTACATTTCTTTTGACAAATGTTGCGTTTCGTAACCCTCATAATGATTATTTTTATACTTGCAGGTGCAGATCCTGCTCGGGTACAAATCAAAGTGTACCGAGGTCCCACGAACAACGATGGCTCAGCTCCGTGGGGGTTCTGGGTCAAACAACCCTCAGACGAAGAATAGACTATGATTAGTTTAGAATTATTAATTTATTGCAATAAGTACGGTGTGGTATTATGTAAGAGTTTAGTTCGTAGATCAATAGATGTCGCTAGTGAGTATTTAGCTTGTAAAACCAAAGAGTATCGAGTATTTTTTCAGGATTAAGGGAATAACCACAGAAAAAAAACTAGATAACATTTTATTTTCTAACAATTAAGAATAAATTATTATTAAGTAGATAATTAGGTTTTTTATTTCCTATTCTGTATCACCTGATTGATTTATAAAGGACACGACAATACTACTTCACCTCCCTTGAAGAAAAAAGAAAGATGAAAGCTAAGTTTCAGGAAAGCAGTAAAAAATAACCACCTTAACCAGTAAAATAAAATTCACCCTGAAATTCAAGATGGCGGAGAACGCAACGAACCGAATACCACGCAAATCTGAATTTAGATTGCCAGTGACCTCCCTCAACAAATTCCGAAAGAAAATTGCAACTAAGTACTTAGAGTAGTGGCGCAGAAGACATTTGCTGGTATATTGTTTTGTAAGTAATTTACATTTAATTAGAATTACTAAAATAGATTTTAGTAATTATATAGGTGTAGTTTAATAATCATAATCATAATCATAATCATATTTATTCTGTGGATCATAGGTTAGGTATAAAGGTCTTACAAGCTATGTTATGTACGCTATGTCCTACCACATGTGGTTTACAGATTATTGTAATAATTGACACACAATTATAATTTTAATAATATATGACATGCAAGTATTATAAAAAACCCATTAAGCACTACATATTATGTCGGTATATAATATTAGATAATTAAATATTGTGAATCCAGATATAAAACGTGAATTAATATTAAACGTCAGTAAATTTATTATACACAAGATAAATAATTCAAATAAATGTCAATTAATATTAAAAATGTCAATCAATTATACATGTCAATCAAATATAGTAAATCAAGTATAGTGTCAAATAATTGTATTATCATTCAGAAAATTTCCAATAGAGTAGTAAGTTTTATTCACCAAGAATACTGATAATTCTTTTTTAAATAGATTTATATTTGTCTCTAGCCTTATTGATTTTGGTAGCTTATTAAATATTTTGGGCGCCATAGCAAAGATGCTGTTATGATATAGTGCCGTTTTACAGGGAACTAGATGCAATTTATCTGCTCGACGTGCACTAGTAACTACTTCAAACTTTTCTATATTTTGCCTAACAAACATAGCAGTCTCATAGATGTAAAGGCACGGCATAGTTAATATTTTATGTTTCTTAAAATATGGCACACAACTTTCAGTTCTACGTAGATGGCACATTGCTCGTATGCATCGTTTTTGCGCTATGAAAACCCTCTCCTTACCAGTGGCATTACCCCAAAATATAATTCCATACCTTAAAATTGAAGAGACAATACCATGATAGGCTGTAATTAATGTACTTTCATTTACAGTTTTCCTAAGCATATATAAATTGTACGAGTATTGGTGTAATTTAGTGCAGACGTTTTGAATCTGTTCATTCCAATTCAACGAATTATCTATATAGAGGCCAAGAAACTTGGTGATCTCTGTTTTATTAAGTGATTTACCATTATAATGTATATTCATGTCAAGTGATTTATTTTTTCTTTGTCCAAATTGCATTAATGTTGTTTTGTCTAAATTAATTTTCAAATTATTTGTGGCAAGCCAGTTAATTACAGTAACAATATTCTCATTAATGTCATTTTCTAATTTATTTTTATCATTATTATTAAAAACCAGAGTACTGTCATCAGCAAACATTATCATTGGATAGGAAGCAGATTGCGGAAAATCATTTATATATATAATGAAAAGCAGGGGACCCAGGACACTGCCCTGTGGAACACCGTAGGTAACTGTTCTTTGTGAAGATCTAAATGTTACTTCAGATCCTTGGACTATTCTGCTTATGACAGTTATTTGTTGACGGTTGTGGAGATAGGATTCGATCAGTCTAGATATATTTCCTCTGACGCCATAGCAATTAAGTTTGTTTATTAGGGTTTTATGGTCGACATGGTCAAAGGCTTTTGACATGTCCATAAATAGGCCCAACACTGGCGATTTTTGGTCTACTTTATTGATAACGAGGCTCAAGAAGTCATATATTGCCATGTTAATCGACTTATTCCGTCTAAACCCTTTTTGACCATCGTGAAACAAGTTGTTGGTTTCAAAGTACGTATTCAAGTTGTTAGATATTACTTTCTCAATAATCTTCGAGAAAATCGGAATTAGTGCAATGGGTCTGTAGCAGGATAAGTTTTGCCTATCTTGTTTCTTAAAAAGTGGTTTGATCACAGTCATCTTCAGTTGCTCAGGAAAAACACCTTCAACAATGCAATTATTTATAATGTGACTGAGTACGGGGGAAATTATATTTGACACTAATTTAACCACTTTCGCGTTGATATCGTCATATCCAGTGCTATTAGTATTATTAAGTGACATTATAATTTGGTGTATATCCTGTGGAATAGTCGGAGGCATGAACATAGAAGATGATTTTTTGTTTAATATATTTGTATTCCACTGTTCAGAGTTCGTTAAAGGTTGTATTTGGTCAATGTAATGATTATTGAAGGCTTCTGCTATATCTTGGGGATGGGATATTATTTTTTCTTCAATTTTTATGCTATTTATGCCTTCATTTGGATAATTTACTTTAGATTTACGTATCACTTTCCACGTTGCTCTTGCTTTGTTTTTAGAGTTATTTATAAAATATTCATTTTGTGATTTTTTGGTTAGTTGGATTACCGATTTTAGACGTTTTGAAATGATTTTAAAATTTTCTCTATTCTTTTCAGTTGGTTTTGACCTAAACTTCCAAAGTAATTGTCGTTTCCTTTTGCTGCACATTCGAATACCACGACTCAACCACCTTGGTTTTAATTTTGTACGATTCTTTATTTTAATTTTTGGAAAACATGTATCGTAATTTTTTTTGAATAAGTCATAAAATAAAGTAAAGCTTCTGGATGCATCTTTTTCCAAGTACACCTCATTGAAATTAATATCCTGAAGAGTTTTTTTGAATCGGGTCATATTATCATGAGAATAATGTCTTTTGATAGAGAACCAGTGATCATAGCGACAGGTTTTTTTTACAGGACACGTTAGCATTTGTGCTGTATGGTCCGATAATGCAAGCTCCAATATTGTGCCTTTACTCCCATGAACGTTATGAATTAGATTGTCTATGCAAGTACCACTACACAAGCGCGTAGGTTTTTCTATTTCATATCTCAGATTAAAGTTTTGTAAGATTTGTTTAAATCGTTCAGATTCATTGGTTTTTTTTAGAAGATTGATATTGAAATCACCACAGATTACAATTTTCTTTTTTGAGTTGTAGCAGAATTTTTCTAGGATGTCAATAAAATTATTAAAAAATATGTCAAATTTTTTGCTTACGTCTTTATTCTGTGGATTTCTATACATGCATATTACTACTATATTATGGTCAGTTAATTCAATGGCACAGTTTTCAAAAACATTTGGAACACAATATTTCCCTAATTCAACTTCCCTGATTTTGAAACTATCTTTAACCATAATACAGGTGCCGCCATTTCTAGCTAGCCTTGAAGAGAACGTAGTGAGACTGTAGTTAGGCACAGATAGCAAACCAACATCAGCTGCAATCATATTATGTTCAGTGATGCATATAACGTCGATAGTTTTGTATTTGTCATTCAAATCATGCAACGCAACAGTAAAAGCATCCAATTTACTAAGTAAGCCGTCAATATTTTGATGCAATATATTTATTCTATTGTACACGAAAAAAATCTTCTCCTGTTACATTACAACTCGTATTAATAGCAATATCATTTACATTTTGTAATTCCTCAGAAATCAGCTCTTTGTCAGTTTGCGTACTTTTATCTATTGATTGCGACTTAATCTCAGTATTGTACTTGTTACGGTAATTTATAAAGTTTTTGTGGTACTCAATTTTCAGAATTTCTTTCAATAAATAGCGGCATGTAATTTGTGGTCTATTAAATCTATGTGGCGGATACGTGAAGAAGTTCATATTGACAAATGTTACATTAGAATATTTACTACAAATAAATCTGAATTCATAATTAAGTTTTCGCTCATTAAGAGACTTATTATAGGGTATTTCGCCTACCAAGATATTTGGACCACTTACAGACTGAAAAAAATTATGGACATGCTTTTGAAATACGTAAGGATTGGCATCATTAGTACCACCCAGAATGATAACAAAATCATCTTTAGTCAAAGAGTAAATTTCTTTAGAATTTAATACTTCTGAAATACTAGCAGACGGTTTCCAGTAGGAACTAACCGCATATTTACAACCGACCAGAGCCTGCAATATTCCTCGAATGTTTCTACCTAGATGATCACCAACTATGACAATCTTCGATTTTTTCTGGATCTGAGTCCGTATTTGACTTGCAGTGTTAACAGATGAAGGTCTACTCATGGTAGTAGCTTGAGCCTGAGAAAACAGCTGAACACGATTTAGCATCTTCGATTTTTCAATCACCTGAGTCTGTATTTGACCTGCAGTTGTAGCAGATGATTGTCTGCTGGATATTTGTTCATCACTTATGGAAACGCCTTGAACTTGAGAAGTTTGTTGTACTTGTTTTAGACTACTTTTTTTATGATTCTGTCTGTTTCTAGTTTTATTTGGGATCCTTTGCGACATGGGTTCAAATACTACAGATTGTTTTATTGGAGTAGAGGTCAGACTATGAATTCTGTGGCTATTTTTGAGACTACGTTTGGATCCAGGTGAAGTACATGTTAAATCTCTAGTACAAATCTTTTTATATATTTCTATTTCTTTATTACATTTGTCGAGGGCCGCTTTAAGCATACTATTTGCACTATGCATATTATCTATTTCATGGTTTGCACTCATTAATTCATTTGTCAACTTAGCAATTCGTTCCCTCATATTAGTAATTATTTCATCTTCATAGGCAGATGCCTCAGGTACACTCATTGTTGTTGCATCGAACATGGAAGTTTCGGAAAAAGAAAGTGATATTTGTTTTTTTCTAATTGTTATGTTATCGTCCCCCATAGTAAAAAACTTTCTTCTAAGCTCAGATAAAAATTTTCAAGTATGGTATCCCTTTAATAGGCACTTTTATATTTATGATGTCTAAGTTACATTAGTCATGCGTAAAATGTTGATAGTATTGTCTATGGGTTTGACGAGAATGTCAGCCTATTAATCGTCCGTAACTTTTTCAAATATCGAGCATCTCAGTCATTACACAGATTGTTGATGTTGGCAGAACTGTTTGTGTTTCAAGTTCAAATGTGTCAAAATCAGTTGGTCTTGTTTTTTGTTTATTTTTCGGTTTTCACATGTGTGTATTGGATTATATATATGTAACAGCTGGAGAACAGCTGATTGTCGATGTGTGAGTGTAGTTCAAATATTAACTGTTATTTTAAGATATTAATATTGTGATTTTACTCACGGAACGTCCAGCTTTGTTACTATTCTCTTCACACACAAATTATAGGTTAGGTCTTCTAAACTTTTGGCGCTATTTGCACTGATTTAGTGTAGTTTTTTCTTCTTTTACAAATATTTAACGTACAATATCTTTAGGACGTGTTTACTTAGCCGGGGTGTTTACGGCCGCCCTAAATTTTTTTCGTGGGTATCGTAGATGGCGACTTACGGATAGGGCTTTTCTCCATCGCATAGTAAATGTACGTACCTACATCGAAATGAAATGAAATGAAATGAAATGAAGTGCCCAGTTGACGGAATACGCTCTCCTCCTATTACGTGGGACACAAAATCACAATTGGTGAAATGTGGATTAAAGCACCTGTTATGAAAGTTAGTTGAACTGCCCCAAATACTGGAAACACATTTTTTTTTATCTAGGACACGTCAATTTGACTTCACCTAGCCTGATGTTAAGCTAAAGGCAAAGTCTCGGAGAGAGGGTCACCAACTGACCATCGCAAACATGTACCATGATAACAGTGGTGGCACTCAGCTTGACGGCCTCATTAGATGCCCCCTCATGCCCCGCTTAAAGGACCCGGGACTGTACGAAGAAGGTATCATATCTGTGCTATTACTTAACTGACATAAACGACGAAGTAGCGAAGTAACGGCCATTCAAACTGTTGATTGATGACACTTGGTGGATACATTCACATATTGAGAAAACACACTCGTACTTTTTCCACAGTAACTATTTATTATTAAATCTGACCGGTTTCGCCTTACGGCATTCTCAAAGGTTTATTTTGTTTTTTTTTTATTTAGGACACGTCAATTTGACTTCACCTCGCCTGATGTTAAGCTAAAGGCGAAGTCTCGAAGAGAGGGTCACCATCGCAAACATGTACCATGTTAACAGTGGTGGTAACAGAGGTTCAACAAATAAATACTGTTGTAAAAGTACGAGTGTGTTTTCTTAATATGTGTAGCGAAGTATTATCTCTTAAGCAACAAATAAGCTGTGTCGTTTCTTTATCTCTATTTTATTTAATACGATAATAATTCAAAATCCAAGTTTGATTTGAAAAAGTTACATGTTGTGTCATCTTGACCAGAAATATTTTTGATCTTAGACCACGCTGTCAGCATTTGATCAGGCGTAAAGCTATGAATTGAAGCAAGGATCCAATAGGCACAGTCTAGTCCGAACACTCCAAGCCATGGCTTGTAGGGGCTTAATCTTCGATCATGACCAAGAGAAAGCCGCAAAGCTTTAACAGACACTAAATATGTGAAGTAGACATCTTCTATATTGACTAGAGGTACTTCATAGGCAGCCTTCATGATTTTTTCTAGGTATGCGCCTGAAAAGAAAATTAAAAACTCATCAACAGCAGTTTGACAGAGTATTTCTTTCTACAGTAAAAGTATGGGGTCGAGTGTGGTACCTTGAGGTACTCCTGTTTTGAATGATATTTATGTTCATTATAGTGGAATATTAATATGAAAATTTGAGAGATATTTTTCAACACCATTGCTAATAAAGTAGCTTTAATTTCACTGCAATTACTTAACTGTGACTTTTTCATTGTTGAAATAAAACCACTTTTTACGGATTCTATCGCGATATATTTGTTATTATTTACTTTTTAAACCGACGTTTCGGCTGCTTTGCAGCAGCCATGATCGCGGTGTAACTCATGATGGTAGTTGTCACATAGTTTGAAGGATAAGTTATCTCAAAATACCCGAATCATGGTGAATTAATTGGTGTTCCTATTTTTCATTGTTATTATTCACAAACGATTATAATATTATAGATTGAGTTGCTTAATTGCGTTGTTCTTAAAAAGTTTCGGTAAAAAAAGTCGTGTTCTATAGTACATAACTAAATATTAATATACAGTTAGCGTCATAAATACCTTGACGACGAAGTCTCAAAATGATCTTAAAACTCTCGTAAAAAGAGCAAATTAAACTGTTTTATTGATTTATATGGTATTATCGCCCCAACTAAAGGTGTGTATCAAATATCAGAGCAATCGGTCAACTGGAAGGGGTCAAAAAACGAAATTAAGAATATTTTGAGCACTCTATTCGTCAACATCATTCTGATGCTAACTGTACCTACTGCTAGCTCTTTATCTATTTTTTTTCTTATATTTATTAGTTGCGTGAAAAACTTCGTATAATTGATAATTACAACTTGTATGTGTTTAGAAACAAAACTTTCACTCAAGTAATAATATAACATTTTCTGAAGTTTACGCGAATGTCACTCATTGAAATAAAACCACTTTTTACGGATTCTATCGCGATAGAATCCGTAAAAAGTGGTTTTATTTTAATAATATAACTTTTGTTTACTCTGTAAAAAATCCTCATTTTGTTACAACGAGGCTAAATTAAAATTAATTTATTTCAGGTATCACAAAACCCATATTAATACAGAATTATATTGTAACTTGATATTGAAATGTCAGAAAACAATGTTTAGTTTCCAAATGTCAATAATAATTAATTTAAATTTGGATTAACTAGAATACAAATAAGATAATTAGGTTACAAGAATTAATTAATTTTAAATTCAATAAATTTAACAGATATGGTCATAAGATTACAGACAAATGGAATAGACGATCAGTCAGTCATTAAAAATACATTAGATATCAGTCAATACAATATTAGGGATTCTTGTCAACTTACAATTGCCTTTCCACCCGGCACTGCAGGACATGTCTCTGACAGCAGTGCCTGATGTAAGGGCAGTCCAGCCTGTCGGCAATCATTGCCAGGACAATGTTGGAGCTATCCCGTACTCTGCGCACCAGAGAGGCTGCTCTTTTGCGCATACACGCGTGAAAGCAGTCGGTGTTCGCCGCCGCAAACATACCCGATGCGCTGCAGGCTCGAGGTAGCCCCACAATCACCCTAAACGCATTATTAAATTGGACACGGGGGCACTGTATGCCTGTAACCGTAGCTAATGAGATTGGCCTGTAGTTACTTTTATCAGCAATGTCCCCCGTTTTATTTTTCACAATGGGTACAACTACGGTTCTCATAAGATCTGGAGGTAAATAGGAGTGACTCACGCATAAAGAAAGGAGCATCGCCAATACTTTGGGCGCATGTGGACCTGCATGCTGCAGGTGCTCAATGCTTAATCCATCATGACCCGGAGACTTGCCCCTCGTCATCTCCTTAATGATCTTCCGTACTTCTTTGGCTGTAAAACGTATCCCGATCTTGCCTATCAGCTTCCCGATACTACTCTCATTAAGACCCTGTTTCAAAAGCGACTTAACAGAAAAATGGTTTTTAAAACTATCAGCTATTTCTTTATGATCGCTCACTCCATCTACGCTAGCAGGGAGACCAGGCCATAGGTTAGTTTTCTTGGTACTTTGCCAGAAACTACGAAAGTCATCCCGAGCGTGCTTTTCAGCCAAGTCATCCATCCTGATTTGGTCCTGGTGATCCGGACACCACTTAAGCCTCGACTTGAACTTTTGTGTTTACACATTTCCTCGTACCCGAACTCGGTTCTAGGACTACCACTCACAGCCCATTCACTAAAGGACCTCCTAGCCTCCCTATGGGCATCACTGACGTGTTTATTCCAGCCCGGCACACGCCTGCCACCCCCACCAACCCTTACGCTCCCACGATTCGCCTGCGCTGCGTCACTAAAGGCGGCTACAATGTCGGAATACAGCCTATCAAGAATACACTGGTGCTCAGGATCATTACAGTAACAATCCGCACATTCCTCACACTCTCCTGGAAAATTAATACACTTCAGTCACTCATGACACTCTGCGGTAAATATTGCAATCTGGTCTTCATTACGTGTCCCCCACATGACGTTCCTAGTACTGTGACTAACAGAGCTTGCATGAGACAGTTTCGGTGTGAGAAGATTTAGCTCGCATTCTATAATGAGTGGAGAATGGTCAGACCACTTGGTATCATACTGGACAAAGGCATTAACAACGGCTCGCTTTGCCGACTGAGTCTCCACACAGTGATCCAACCAGCTACACGTCCCGGTAATGTCACTCACAAAGGTAAACGTATTCGAATCAATGCGTAATAAATCCACGGCTATGCAAGACCAAGATTGCTCCCCACAGTAATATAAAAGTTCAGGGTAAAACAGACCCGACGGGTCAGCATTAAAGTCACCCAGGATCAAAACAGATTCGATACCATATTCATCAATAGGAGCACTCACCGCACCCAAGCAGTCTATAAAGTACGGTAAGTTGTCACTGGAGTTCGTAGGCATGTACATATTCACAACAATAATCGGGCGGTCACATGTAGTATTTTTTATGGCACATATACACGTATTGTCACATCGCAACACCGACACCTGCCGAAACACGCTGCTCCTCCATAACAAGGCCACTCCTCCATATGGTCTTCCAACGAGCGAACCATCTGATGTATCGACAGCCAACGTGTCTATCTTACTTAGGTATAGTATGTCATCGGGTAGTAACCATGTTTCTTGTAAAGCCACCAGGTTCGACACACAGGTCTCGGACACCATCCACGCACCGCTTGACAGTCTTACAATTGAAAGTGGCAAACCGACATTTATCCATTAATGCCTGCTGTCTGGCCGTCCATACTCACACCTCCATACGTCTGTGTTTATAACTATTGAAACGTCTAAACACAATGCCCTGGGGCCATAGGTTCTCATCTAAGTAGGATGATAATTTAGACTCCGATACAAAAAAATTATAGGCTTTGTGATCCCTTTCTACCTTCATGTTGATTGCTTCTAAGGATACCAGTTCATTCGTTTTACTCTGTATGTATTGCATTATGTCATTCTCCGTCGTATCCTTATGTATGTTTGTGTTGTATATGTGCTATATGTAAGTATGCACCGCGGCTGCGACCCGGTAGAATTACCTGTGCTTTAGAAATAAATCAGTGTGTCAATGACTAGCGTGTTTGACTGTTGTCCCTGTACGGCGCGTATCTAACAGTGGCGACGAGGCGGTTGAACTTTCGGGTGCAAAAATGTCATTTAGCGGTGTTTCTTTCGGATTACTCGCAAATTTTGATCATTTGTCACAAGATTGGACCAGCTACAAATCTCGGTTACAACAATGGTATATCGCAAATGATATAACGGACGAGTCAGACAAGTTGAAGGTCAAACGAAGGGCAATACTTTTGAGTGCCCTTACTGGACCTACCTACATGCTAGCAAGGGATATGGCGTTGCCTCGGAAATTAGAAGAAACAGATTACGAAGAAATTTGGATCCTTCTAGACCGTCACTTTGAGCCAAAGCGGCTCGGATTTGCGGAAAAATCTGTTTTTTATGCTGCGACACAGCGTCCTGACGAGAGCCACACTCAATGGGCGGCCAGAATTAGGGGATTGGCAGCACACTGCGGGTTTAAGACCTTAGAAGAAGCGCTGCTGGACAAATTCATAATGCGGATGCTGCCAGGACGGGAGCGCGATAAACTTTTTGCCCAGGATCCGCTGACCTCACTCAAACGGTAGAACGAAACCAGTGCTTACAGGGTAAATATTTCAAAGGCACAGTTCGGAAGGAGTTCAAAGAGGACGATTTAGTATGGATAAATAAGCATATAAATAACAAGAAGTTTTACTGGGTACAAGGAATTGTAAAAAAAAGGATTGGAAATGTTATGTATGAAGTTTATGTTCCTGATTTGGATTGTTTAGTGAAAAGGCACATGGATCAAATAAGAAGGCGTGACACAATCCAGCCGTCTAATCATGACATCAGCTGGGATTCAGATGTTTTTCCAGACGACCAGCTCGATGTCACTGAGGACCCGTCAACACCTGATGCTGATGCGCACGAGTCATGCACTATCAGTAACGATGAAGTCGAGCGGACCGACCAGAGTACCGAGTCGGATCTGGTCATCATAGGTACCCCTCCTTCAGGAAGAGTGACCGTGTCACCCACCAGTAGCAGCACGCCAACGGGAGAGGGCGAGGAGGATGGACGGAACGCGACCTTTGCCACGCCTGAAGCGGAGACTAACTCGTCACTTGATAAAGTGGAGCTGCCTGTGCCCCTTATCAATCCACGACGTTTAGAGCTGTCGCCCGACAACTTTACTCCTTAGTTTGTATTAGTTAATTAGGTTAGTTTAGTTATAGTTAACAGGGGATTATGTTAAGTAAAGGGGAGGGATTGTTGTATATGTGCTATAAGTAAGTATGCACCGCGGCTGCGACCCGGTAGAATTACCTGTGCTTTAGAAATAAATCAGTGTGTCAATGACTAGCGTGTTTGACTGTTGTCCCTGTACGGCGCGTATCTAACAGTTTGTAATAAACATCTTCGCATTAGCCGCTTTGAAATTAAATTCTGAATCTTTTGCCTTGCCCGACTTTCCCAAATAACGATCATTCTTATGTTGTTTTTTACGATACGTCACTGTTTGCCACTTATCATCTTGTTTGTTTACGTTTTGAGTATGCACTTCTATAGGTTTAATCGGCCTGACCACAGCACTAGAGTGAGATGGTAATACCACTGCACTCGTCACTTCCCCACTGTTATGCTTATTCGGCTCGCAACTCGGTACGATCTCGGTTCGTGTTACATTATCAATGTTATCAGCTGACCGTTGTTGTGCTCTTGAAATTTGATTTAGTTTTTCTTGATGTACCTGCATAATTTCTCGGTATTGAGGTGATTTATTATTTGAGTCACATTCATGTGTATTCTTTGACTCTTCAAAGGATGAATTATGCAAGTGTGAAATACCCATGGGGCCACTGTCCAACATCCAAGCGCCTCTCTTCGCATTCACTTTGAACGCAGATGTGGGTAGCAAGCAACGAATCATGTCGTAACACTCGTAACTGCAGAGACTCGGTTTTTAATTCCTGGATATGATCTATCGTAACATATGAGGACTTAATCTCTTCAACTGTAGTCTTCAACCTCGCTAGATCCTTCATGAGTTTCGCACAATCTAGGGGCGGCTATCTATCGAGTTGTCTAGCCACAAAGGTAGGTATTTCGTCAGGTTCCGCACTTTTAAAAAGGTGAATGATATCGGCCAGGTCCCGTTCTTCTTTACCCTTATTATGCCTGGTACTTTTTCGCAAATCTGTAGACACCGAATCAAACAGTAAAGATTTTGAGGTCTTTATTTATTCACTGGTATACGACGCGGTACAAATTCTCACCAATGTTATTGGTAGGACGTGTAAATAGTCCGACCACTGGTGTGTTTGCACACAGAGCGTATAAGAACCTGTGACCTGCAGTTAGGTTGTAATGAAAAGAAAATACACATGTGACCGCTTCTATGAATGAAAACGCAAGAGAACCGGCACTGACCTGAGTTCCACCTCGTGAGGATTCAGCTGTAGACAGGCGTGGTTCCTGGCACGTGCTGGTGGGTAGGTATGTTTCGACCGGCCGGTGATTTTCTTGAGTTTGTCGTTTTCTTCCGATACACTTCACTTATACTGACTTGAGAATGTGGCCAAAGGAACTTATAGAATTACACAGAAAAAGAAACGAGGAGTTGAAGTTTAGTACTCAACTTCCGTTCGGTGCGGTAGCGGGTGAGAGGCACCGTTCGGTGCAGCGGCGAGTCATAGCCTGATAAAAAATGCGAGCGGGTAGATCGTCGGCCGTGAAGCTTGAGAGTCTCGCTCGTAGGAACTTCATTCTCAGAATATAGTTCGAAAAATCCGTGCACAGCGCCATCTATTGGCCTTCTTCAACACTAAGTGGTCAACAAATGAGCGCCAATACTCAAACATTATTCGTTCACAAAAGCGGTTTTTTAAATTACAAAAATTGAAATACAATTAAATTATGTGGGAAATAATTAAGAAAGTACATAAGCGCTCCACCATGCACCCGGCTTTGTAACATCGCAAGATGTTACGAAACAAACAAGCGAACACTGGCTGATTAGAGCCCATAGTGAATTTGTATAACATAATAATACACATAGCCAAAATAACAACTTAGACTAACAATATTCTATCTAAAGTATGTTTAAAGTTTGAGTTAAAAATTAAAGTTTAAGATTCTATTTAGCGTTGTAAGTTATTGTGTTGGGATAGGATACAATTTGGTTACAGCGCGTTTGTAAGTACCAGTACGCGTTTTAACCATTGCTACGCGAACCACGTCATCAGAGCCTCTGAACACGTCAGTAATGACTCCTAACGGCCAATTCAACGGAGCAGAATTTTCCTGCTCTAGAAGAACAACGGTGCCGATTTCTACTGGTTTGTCGGGAGTAGCCCATTTTTGTCTGACTTGCAACGTGTGCAAATACTCTACGTTTCGATCTACCAAACTAATTCGTTGATCTGATAGATCAGCCGAGGGTAAGTATTGCAACGGTGTAGTCATTAAGAAATGTGCGGGAGAGAATGACTTAATAGGCCATTCATCAGGGGGGCCGCGGATCCATGCTGGACCGTTCCACCACAAATCATAAGTCAAAAGTTGCGAGGGGAGCATGCCGAGTGATAGACAATCACTCGGGTTAATGGCTCCGGCGACGTGATAAAAATGTTTAGCGTTCAAGTTTTCTTGACACTGAGCGACCCGGTTGCTAACAAAAATCGACCACCGATGTGGTGACGAGTGAACCCAAGATAAGGCAATCGTGGAATCAGAAAAGGCGTAAATGTCAGTAATGGGAATGCGTAATGCATAAGAATCACGTACAGTTCTTATTAACTTTGACATAAGCAAAATAGCACATAACTCTAATCGAGCAAGCGTAGTAATCTTTGTCGGAGTGACCTTTGATTTCGCACACAAAATGCGAGTTTGAATGCTGGATGGGTAGGTACAATGTGCATAAATAACACATCCCATGCCATTCAGGCTGGCATCACAAAATGCATCAAGACGTAATTCGCAATCAACTTCGACACCTATATATCGCGGAATTTTTAATGTGTCAAGCAATTTTAATTCCCGAACGAGAGCGGAAAAGCGTGAGCGTATATGCTCCGGAGCAGGGTCATCCCAATCACTCCCACTAAGCCAAAGTTCCTTGAACCTGAATAAAATGCGCAGGCATTCACAATGGTCAACAGGTACGCCAATACGTAAATAATGTTGTTTTATGTCAGCGTTCATTGCGATAGGAAATAGCCTAAAATTTAATAATAATAAAAACAAGTCTGCCTGTAAATTGGGACCAATATGTAAAATATCATTGAGCGAAAGACCAGTGTGGGTTTTAGCGCTCGCGTCTAACACAATACGTGGCATCGGTTTGTCATGTCGAACTACTGCGTGATGTGGTATGTAATAACCATCCATAGACAAATTAGAGTCATCAACGAGACTAAGATAACCGTTATCTAAATAATCCTGAATAACCTTATTGTAACTTTCGCGTACGGTTGGTGATTGAAGAAGTTTACGCTCGAGCGACAAAAACCGGCGGTGAGCGACGCCGCGCGAGTTCCCTAGTTCAGAGGGATCCTTGCAGAACGGCAGCGCAACAGTATAACGACCTACATCATCGCGAGTCACAGTAGATGTGAAAATATTCTCGCACTCGGTTTCTTCTGGAGACAATAGGCGCTTCACAGGAACTTCCTCAAGTTACCAAAATTTTTGCACTAAATCAGTTAGTGCTAGCGCAGAAAAGGATGCGGTTGTAGGCACAACATCTTTACGTGGGTAATCACCCATAAGTACATACCCAAACGCGGTTGACAGTACACAAGGGGCACTGGGGTTACACTCGACTCTATTTCCTAAGTAGATATACGGGAAGAGCACCTAATACTATATCAATGTTTCCTGGAATGTTCCAGCTTAAGTCAGCAAGCGGTAAATCGCGAAGATTTAACTCGCGATCACACTTAATTAATTGCGAGGGCAATTGATCCGTAAGGCTATTCATAACTAACGCATGTATAGTATACTTATGATCTGCATAAATACGAGATTCAATGTCCAAATACACATAGCCTATTATCGGGTGCGAAGTGGAACCAACACCTTTGACAACAGAATTACTCATTGGTATTATTGGTAAATTTAATAAACGACAACAGGACAATGTTATTAAGTTATTCTGTGAGCCATTATCAATTAGACATCTGACTACAGATTTATTTCCAGTGCTACCTTTAGGGCGAGCATACACCTGAGCGGTTGCCAAGAGAATATCACCCTTATGGCTAGAGGCATACGAATGCACAGTGCTTGAAGCGAGCGGTGACTCAGGAGTGGGACTAACATGGTCGCACTGGGGCAGCGGGGATGCTACAACAGTCGTCGCATGCGAGTGCGAATTATTAACATTATTCTCAAAATGCAATAATTTATGATGTTTTTTCTGACAGAAGCAAACTGACGTACTTTTACATTGCGGGAGATTATGTAATGTGCTTAGACAATTAACGCAACCACGCTTAGATTTAATAAACTCATATCTAGCCTTTGCATTTTGCATATTTTTAAACTGAGCGCAGTTATACAGGTGTCGGTGGTCGCTGCCGCCACATAAACAACAGGACGCGTCAACTGCGGCAGGCGCATTCGACTTATTATTAATCGGCTCACTGACAACAAACGACTTAGAATTACGCTGTACACGCCTATTATTAGACTGTGGCGTCCCAGCAGTGGACGACTTCGCATATGACGAAGACCGCGGGTTTGACCGTTCAATCATCTTAGCATAATCTTGTACAAAGTCGATCAGCTGTTGCGTCGTAGGTATATCGACACCTCGAACAGAAAGTTCGAAGGCTTGGATGGTTAGAGTGTCCATTTTCCTCAAGGCACATTGTAGAAACATGAAGTCCGTTAAATCATTTATACCTAACTCTTTAAGCGCGGCGATAGAGGAGGAATATATACCTATAAATGAATCAAGTGAGTTCACACTAGGTGAACAATTCTTTAAGTCTAATATATTATTAAGATAATATGAACCTAATGAACGTTTATCTTGGTATTTCTTGACCAAGGCGTCCCAAACTATACTGTAGGTCTCACTTGACGGAACAATACCGGCAGTGAACTTTAATGCGTCATTGGTTAGTTTTGAGAATAGGTATTGCACACGTTGCGAATCAGACAATTGTTTGTTTGAATGAATATTGGCCTTAAAGGACTGATAAAATGTATTCCAGTTTTCAGGGCGTCCGTCAAAACTCGGAACAACAAGCATTTCCAATTTCACTACAGACGCGTTCGAATTACTCGACCCGTGTGAGGCGACCTCCTTGACCTTGGGCGTAGATAATTTATTTCTAATGCGTTTTATTCTCGAATACAATTCATCGAATGAGTCAAGGCAAGAATAGTCGGGTTCCACAGGGGGTTCTAATGATAAATTTGAGCTATTTATTTGATCTACAATCGACTCGAACTTATCGCGAACGTCATCGATGGTCTCGGTCTCAGCCAGAAAATCCTCATTAGCTCGCGTCGTTATGTCAAAACAAACAATGGATTTCGACGATTTATACCAACGGGTAATGCGTGTGTTAGAATCATGTTAAAATATGGTGTAACCAGTGATCAGGCGAGGTGTAGTTTGATGTATTATAGTGTATAATATTACGATAAAGCATAAATTGTCATCATTTTGTAAAGGAAACTACTTTGTATAATATTTTTATAAGGAGGTAGGTTAAAATCATTCGATGCAATGTGACGTATCAAAGTGTTATAAAAAGACGACATCGAGTGTCGTGGGGACAGTCTATCCCGAGCCGTCGAAGTGTGAGGTACGATATACCTCTGTTATATTTATAATGTTATAATAATCTGTACTTACAGGGTTATAAAAGTGAATGTAGTAATAACTACTGTTATAGTGAATAATATAATAGTGGATTGGTATTTAATAAGTAATTGAATTAGCAATTATAATTAAATACCCTCTTTGGGTGTTCCAAATATTGTGTAACTAAAATATACTTGTAAAGTAACCGAATCAAAGTATTACTTGATGTATTTGCGATAATCCTTGGGGATAATAAACTATCATAATGTCTGTAAAAGTATGGCTATACCAATGATTATAAGGGCTGGTTCGATACCAGTGTGGTATCTAAGTTTTATGTACTACCTATGTATCGTAGTGTCGGCTATTAGTCTGTTTAACTGATATACCAGATGATAGAATATCATTATACCATATTAGTGACTGTGCAAGTATTGTCATACTGATAATTATGAGAAGTGGTTCGACTCCAATGTGGTTCCTATGTGATAAGTATCTGTGTTATAGTTTTAGCTATTATAGTGTTGTAACTGGTCTGCAACCAGGGTTGTCTTATATTGTAATATTTGGCTATAATTATGAGAAGTGGTTCGACTCCAATGTGGTTCCTATGTGATAAGTATCTGTGTTATAGTTTTAGCTATTATATTGTTGTAACTGGTCTGCAACCAGGGTTGTCTTATATTGTAATATTTGGCTACGAGCCTGGTGTAACATGAAGTAAAATATTAATTATGTTGTGGTTAGAAGGCAGACAGGTTTTCTTGTCAGTTCTTTCCTGTCTACAACAGCTTTTGGAACTGACGTAGTATAACAGAATAAAAGAGTGATAAAACAGAATTGTATTTATTGTTTAATTTCCTTGGTTCAAATACATACTTACAAATGGCATCCTGTTTATGGGTATATATAGTAAGTTATAGGCTTATATATATATGGTCACATCTAGTTTTACCCCCCCAAATCTAACATCAGAAGTGGGATACGCAAAAACCGTATTCTAATACATATTGTACAAGTTTCAGATTGTATCTGCATCTGGGAGGCTTGCCAAAAGCCTTCTGTAATATTTGCTACCCACTGGAGTAATGACTGACGGCTCAGCTATCTGCAAGGCAGTGAAATCCAGCATCAGTTTGCAGAGGTACTGCGAAGCAGTGTATTTCCAAACCATCAACAAAAAAAGTGCACAAAAACGGTATTGTAGCTTTTGTGATTAATAAGATTCAAGTTGGATAGTGTTTCGTGATAGTTCTAATTGCAAACCACTCGGGCTGATCACCAATGAATTTTTATTTTTATTTTAAATTTTCTGGCTGGTATCATTGAAATAATACTGATTTCAAATTTAAAGCTACCCTATTTAATAAAAAAAAGAAAGTAATGATCAAACTGTTTATTTTCTTAAATAAAATATGTGGCTTGACTAATACCTATAGCAAGGTTAATCATTGGGGTGAACTGGAATGGTTTTATCAGAATAAATGGTGCTAATATTCCGTACCTATTCTAAAAGTTTGGTGATCAGAATTAGTGGTGTTAATATTTTGTATTTTAGATTAATATACTTATTTTCGGTACCTGATAAGTAACCTATTATTAAGATGTATCAGGTTGGCCGAACAGTTGCTTATTATGATTACTGTGTAAAGTAGATTTACTTATTATGAGAATTACTAAAAGGTATGTTTACACATACACCGAGATAGAAAGATTGAAAGAGCCTCATAATCCATTTGGATTCATTGATACTGATAATATAATCATTAATGTGTGATGGTTACCAGGTCTTTAAAATACGACCCATTTTTTTTATTAGTTGGACACATTTTCAAGTTACCTAAGACTAAGTAAACTATGTAAAGCCAATAAAGTCAAAAGTCATTTAAAGCCAATGAAGTAAAAGTACAGTCGGTCCAATATTAAAGTAAAAGTACAGGCAACCCAATATTAAAGTAAAAGTACATTCAATTCAATATTAAACATAAAAGTACCGTCGATTCAATATTAAATTCAAATTTAAAAAAAAAACATTTATTCTGCATGGACTATTAAATCGGAACTTGCAACACGTCAATGTAAAAATAAATATTAAATACTAGTTTAGCAAATGGACCACCGACCAGTTCGAAACGCGGAGTACAGTCGATGCAATAGTAAAGTTTATTCAAATTAAGCTGCAATAAATACAATAATAAAGTAAATTTCAGTCAAAGTAAAGTCAAGTATAGTTGAAACGAACTAAATTCGAATTATAAAAAAAAGATAATAGCGTTTACACTAAATATGTTCCACAAAGGAGTACAATAGGTATTATTTTATTATGGATTTACAAACACTTTGAGATCAAAGTGCAGTTCAGAATGGCCGTGATAGATTAAAAACATTGCTATTTGTGTTACTATATATATATAGTGTTATTGGCTTTTGGCATTAGTGGTGGTTATAAGTAAAAAGAAAAAGTAAGGACGAGACTAAAGACTAAGACTAAGACTAAGGTTAAAATACGAGACTGTAATACCTCGTGGAGAATACGAGTCTTACATCTCGGGTAAAATACGAGACTTGTATCTCGGGTAAAATAAGACTGTTATGATCAATTGACGTGATGCAGAATTAATTTAATGGTAAATTTATAGATGGTATTTGAAATGATAAAGTTTAGATTATTCCGTTAGATTCGGAGGTAATCAATATTCGTAGATAACTGATCAATGACAAGACATTTTATAAAAGTTCAGATTATTCCGTTGGATTTGGAGGTACTTAATATTCTTGGATAACCGAACAATTACAAAAGACATTTTATAAAAGTTCACATTATTCCGTTGGATTCGGAGGTAATTAATGTTCTTAGATAACTGAATAATAACAGAAGATAATATATACATATATTTTACACACATTTTATAAAATGTTTTTTGCCCTTCTACAATGCTAAGATTTCATAAAGATCGAAGACTAAATAATGTTTAAATCTTAAATTTGAGACAAAGTACCAAAATGTTGTTGAATATCTATATTTTTCTGGTGTTGACGATTCTTTTTGGGGTAATTTTGATACTAAGAAAAAGTGTTTTTTCTTTTATGTATGAATTCTGTTTTGCAAAAAGTGATGTAAAAGAAATATAATTATAACGACTAAGTTTAACTATGTAATATGTGATCGCAATTTGCAATAAAATTCGTTGTATATACTTCGAGAGCGAAGTAATCGTCAGTATGGCCGTGTTAGAATCATGTTAAAATATGGTGTAACCAGTGATCAGGCGAGGTGTAGTTTGATGTATTATAGTGTATAATATTACGATAAAGCATAAATTGTCATCATTTTGTAAAGGAAACTACTTTGTATAATATTTTTATAAGGAGGTAGGTTAAAATCATTCGATGCAATGTGACGTATCAAAGTGTTATAAAAAGACGACATCGAGTGTCGTGGGGACAGTCTATCCCGAGCCGTCGAAGTGTGAGGTACGATATACCTCTGTTATATTTATAATGTTATAATAATCTGTACTTACAGGGTTATAAAAGTGAATGTAGTAATAACTACTGTTATAGTGAATAATATAATAGTGGATTGGTATTTAATAAGTAATTGAATTAGCAATTATAATTAAATACCCTCTTTGGGTGTTCCAAATATTGTGTAACTAAAATATACTTGTAAAGTAACCGAATCAAAGTATTACTTGATGTATTTGCGATAATCCTTGGGGATAATAAACTATCATAATGTCTGTAAAAGTATGGCTATACCAATGATTATAAGGGCTGGTTCGATACCAGTGTGGTATCTAAGTTTTATGTACTACCTATGTATCGTAGTGTCGGCTATTAGTCTGTTTAACTGATATACCAGATGATAGAATATCATTATACCATATTAGTGACTGTGCAAGTATTGTCATACTGATAATTATGAGAAGTGGTTCGACTCCAATGTGGTTCCTATGTGATAAGTATCTGTGTTATAGTTTTAGCTATTATAGTGTTGTAACTGGTCTGCAACCAGGGTTGTCTTATATTGTAATATTTGGCTATAATTATGAGAAGTGGTTCGACTCCAATGTGGTTCCTATGTGATAAGTATCTGTGTTATAGTTTTAGCTATTATATTGTTGTAACTGGTCTGCAACCAGGGTTGTCTTATATTGTAATATTTGGCTACGAGCCTGGTGTAACATGAAGTAAAATATTAATTATGTTGTGGTTAGAAGGCAGACAGGTTTTCTTGTCAGTTCTTTCCTGTCTACAACAGCTTTTGGAACTGACGTAGTATAACAGAATAAAAGAGTGATAAAACAGAATTGTATTTATTGTTTAATTTCCTTGGTTCAAATACATACTTACAAATGGCATCCTGTTTATGGGTATATATAGTAAGTTATAGGCTTATATATATATGGTCACATCTAGTTTTACCCCCCCAAATCTAACACGTGCAAACAATAATTCCTTTTTTTGATTCAACATAGTAAGCTTCGTTTCGAGATCTGACGACATGTTTGCAAATTAACGATAGGTAAGACCTACCTATTGAAATATAACAAGAAGATTATCTAACACAAACAGTTTAGATATACTTTTTATTGAAAATTGTACTACGGCTTATTATATAATAGCGCAAGTAGCACGGACGCGCGGGAATGTAACTAGCTACGTACCTAGATAGGTACCTACAAAGTTACGCGTATGTGAATAGAATGATGAGTATTTACCAATTAATACGTAAATCACCAACTATTATAAATATCTACCAATTATTACGTAGATTTAGCGTTTTAAATACAGAATTTACCAAATAATTTACGTAAATCTGTTAGCGAATGAAAGTAATGAAACTAAGATGGCGGAAAGAATTCACCAAAATTACGTGAATCTTTTAATTAAATGAATAGGAAAGAAATATTATTCACCAATAATTACGTGAATATGTTATTTACTGGCCTATCCGACTCGTAAGGACCATAAATTGTGGTAGGACGTGTAAATAGTCCGACCACTGGTGTGTTTGCACACAGAGCGTATAAGAACCTGTGACCTGCAGTTAGGTTGTAATGAAAAGAAAATACACATGTGACCGCTTCTATGAATGAAAACGCAAGAGAACCGGCACTGACCTGAGTTCCACCTCGTGAGGATTCAGCTGTAGACAGGCGTGGTTCCTGGCACGTGCTGGTGGGTAGGTATGTTTCGACCGGCCGGTGATTTTCTTGAGTTTGTCGTTTTCTTCCGATACACTTCACTTATACTGACTTGAGAATGTGGCCAAAGGAACTTATAGAATTACACAGAAAAAGAAACGAGGAGTTGAAGTTTAGTACTCAACTTCCGTTCGGTGCGGTAGCGGGTGAGAGGCACCGTTCGGTGCAGCGGCGAGTCATAGCCTGATAAAAAATGCGAGCGGGTAGATCGTCGGCCGTGAAGCTTGAGAGTCTCGCTCGTAGGAACTTCATTCTCAGAATATAGTTCGAAAAATCCGTGCACAGCGCCATCTATTGGCCTTCTTCAACACTAAGTGGTCAACAAATGAGCGCCAATACTCAAACATTATTCGTTCACAAAAGCGGTTTTTTAAATTACAAAAATTGAAATACAATTAAATTATGTGGGAAATAATTAAGAAAGTACATAAGCGCTCCACCATGCACCCGGCTTTGTAACATCGCAAGATGTTACGAAACAAACAAGCGAACACTGGCTGATTAGAGCCCATAGTGAATTTGTATAACATAATAATACACATAGCCAAAATAACAACTTAGACTAACAATATTCTATCTAAAGTATGTTTAAAGTTTGAGTTAAAAATTAAAGTTTAAGATTCTATTTAGCGTTGTAAGTTATTGCGTTGGGATAGGATACAATTTGGTTACAGCGCGTTTGTAAGTACCAGTACGCGTTTTAACCATTGCTACGCGAACCACGTCATCAGAGCCTCTGAACACGTCAGTAATGACTCCTAACGGCCAATTCAACGGAGCAGAATTTTCCTGCTCTAGAAGAACAACGGTGCCGATTTCTACTGGTTTGTCGGGAGTAGCCCATTTTTGTCTGACTTGCAACGTGTGCAAATACTCTACGTTTCGATCTACCAAACTAATTCGTTGATCTGATAGATCAGCCGAGGGTAAGTATTGCAACGGTGTAGTCATTAAGAAATGTGCGGGAGAGAATGACTTAATAGGCCATTCATCAGGGGGGCCGCGGATCCATGCTGGACCGTTCCACCACAAATCATAAGTCAAAAGTTGCGAGGGGAGCATGCCGAGTGATAGACAATCACTCGGGTTAATGGCTCCGGCGACGTGATAAAAATGTTTAGCGTTCAAGTTTTCTTGACACTGAGCGACCCGGTTGCTAACAAAAATCGACCACCGATGTGGTGACGAGTGAACCCAAGATAAGGCAATCGTGGAATCAGAAAAGGCGTAAATGTCAGTAATGGGAATGCGTAATGCATAAGAATCACGTACAGTTCTTATTAACTTTGACATAAGCAAAATAGCACATAACTCTAATCGAGCAAGCGTAGTAATCTTTGTCGGAGTGACCTTTGATTTCGCACACAAAATGCGAGTTTGAATGCTGGATGGGTAGGTACAATGTGCATAAATAACACATCCCATGCCATTCAGGCTGGCATCACAAAATGCATCAAGACGTAATTCGCAATCAACTTCGACACCTATATATCGCGGAATTTTTAATGTGTCAAGCAATTTTAATTCCCGAACGAGAGCGGAAAAGCGTGAGCGTATATGCTCCGGAGCAGGGTCATCCCAATCACTCCCACTAAGCCAAAGTTCCTTGAACCTGAATAAAATGCGCAGGCATTCACAATGGTCAACAGGTACGCCAATACGTAAATAATGTTGTTTTATGTCAGCGTTCATTGCGATAGGAAATAGCCTAAAATTTAATAATAATAAAAACAAGTCTGCCTGTAAATTGGGACCAATATGTAAAATATCATTGAGCGAAAGACCAGTGTGGGTTTTAGCGCTCGCGTCTAACACAATACGTGGCATCGGTTTGTCATGTCGAACTACTGCGTGATGTGGTATGTAATAACCATCCATAGACAAATTAGAGTCATCAACGAGACTAAGATAACCGTTATCTAAATAATCCTGAATAACCTTATTGTAACTTTCGCGTACGGTTGGTGATTGAAGAAGTTTACGCTCGAGCGACAAAAACCGGCGGTGAGCGACGCCGCGCGAGTTCCCTAGTTCAGAGGGATCCTTGCAGAACGGCAGCGCAACAGTATAACGACCTACATCATCGCGAGTCACAGTAGATGTGAAAATATTCTCGCACTCGGTTTCTTCTGGAGACAATAGGCGCTTCACAGGAACTTCCTCAAGTTACCAAAATTTTTGCACTAAATCAGTTAGTGCTAGCGCAGAAAAGGATGCGGTTGTAGGCACAACATCTTTACGTGGGTAATCACCCATAAGTACATACCCAAACGCGGTTGACAGTACACAAGGGGCACTGGGGTTACACTCGACTCTATTTCCTAAGTAGATATACGGGAAGAGCACCTAATACTATATCAATGTTTCCTGGAATGTTCCAGCTTAAGTCAGCAAGCGGTAAATCGCGAAGATTTAACTCGCGATCACACTTAATTAATTGCGAGGGCAATTGATCCGTAAGGCTATTCATAACTAACGCATGTATAGTATACTTATGATCTGCATAAATACGAGATTCAATGTCCAAATACACATAGCCTATTATCGGGTGCGAAGTGGAACCAACACCTTTGACAACAGAATTACTCATTGGTATTATTGGTAAATTTAATAAACGACAACAGGACAATGTTATTAAGTTATTCTGTGAGCCATTATCAATTAGACATCTGACTACAGATTTATTTCCAGTGCTACCTTTAGGGCGAGCATACACCTGAGCGGTTGCCAAGAGAATATCACCCTTATGGCTAGAGGCATACGAATGCACAGTGCTTGAAGCGAGCGGTGACTCAGGAGTGGGACTAACATGGTCGCACTGGGGCAGCGGGGATGCTACAACAGTCGTCGCATGCGAGTGCGAATTATTAACATTATTCTCAAAATGCAATAATTTATGATGTTTTTTCTGACAGAAGCAAACTGACGTACTTTTACATTGCGGGAGATTATGTAATGTGCTTAGACAATTAACGCAACCACGCTTAGATTTAATAAACTCATATCTAGCCTTTGCATTTTGCATATTTTTAAACTGAGCGCAGTTATACAGGTGTCGGTGGTCGCTGCCGCCACATAAACAACAGGACGCGTCAACTGCGGCAGGCGCATTCGACTTATTATTAATCGGCTCACTGACAACAAACGACTTAGAATTACGCTGTACACGCCTATTATTAGACTGTGGCGTCCCAGCAGTGGACGACTTCGCATATGACGAAGACCGCGGGTTTGACCGTTCAATCATCTTAGCATAATCTTGTACAAAGTCGATCAGCTGTTGCGTCGTAGGTATATCGACACCTCGAACAGAAAGTTCGAAGGCTTGGATGGTTAGAGTGTCCATTTTCCTCAAGGCACATTGTAGAAACATGAAGTCCGTTAAATCATTTATACCTAACTCTTTAAGCGCGGCGATAGAGGAGGAATATATACCTATAAATGAATCAAGTGAGTTCACACTAGGTGAACAATTCTTTAAGTCTAATATATTATTAAGATAATATGAACCTAATGAACGTTTATCTTGGTATTTCTTGACCAAGGCGTCCCAAACTATACTGTAGGTCTCACTTGACGGAACAATACCGGCAGTGAACTTTAATGCGTCATTGGTTAGTTTTGAGAATAGGTATTGCACACGTTGCGAATCAGACAATTGTTTGTTTGAATGAATATTGGCCTTAAAGGACTGATAAAATGTATTCCAGTTTTCAGGGCGTCCGTCAAAACTCGGAACAACAAGCATTTCCAATTTCACTACAGACGCGTTCGAATTACTCGACCCGTGTGAGGCGACCTCCTTGACCTTGGGCGTAGATAATTTATTTCTAATGCGTTTTATTCTCGAATACAATTCATCGAATGAGTCAAGGCAAGAATAGTCGGGTTCCACAGGGGGTTCTAATGATAAATTTGAGCTATTTATTTGATCTACAATCGACTCGAACTTATCGCGAACGTCATCGATGGTCTCGGTCTCAGCCAGAAAATCCTCATTAGCTCGCGTCGTTATGTCAAAACAAACAATGGATTTCGACGATTTATACCAACGGGTAATGCGTGCAAACAATAATTCCTTTTTTTGATTCAACATAGTAAGCTTCGTTTCGAGATCTGACGACATGTTTGCAAATTAACGATAGGTAAGACCTACCTATTGAAATATAACAAGAAGATTATCTAACACAAACAGTTTAGATATACTTTTTATTGAAAATTGTACTACGGCTTATTATATAATAGCGCAAGTAGCACGGACGCGCGGGAATGTAACTAGCTACGTACCTAGATAGGTACCTACAAAGTTACGCGTATGTGAATAGAATGATGAGTATTTACCAATTAATACGTAAATCACCAACTATTATAAATATCTACCAATTATTACGTAGATTTAGCGTTTTAAATACAGAATTTACCAAATAATTTACGTAAATCTGTTAGCGAATGAAAGTAATGAAACTAAGATGGCGGAAAGAATTCACCAAAATTACGTGAATCTTTTAATTAAATGAATAGGAAAGAAATATTATTCACCAATAATTACGTGAATATGTTATTTACTGGCCTATCCGACTCGTAAGGACCATAAATTGTGGTAGGACGTGTAAATAGTCCGACCACTGGTGTGTTTGCACACAGAGCGTATAAGAACCTGTGACCTGCAGTTAGGTTGTAATGAAAAGAAAATACACATGTGACCGCTTCTATGAATGAAAACGCAAGAGAACCGGCACTGACCTGAGTTCCACCTCGTGAGGATTCAGCTGTAGACAGGCGTGGTTCCTGGCACGTGCTGGTGGGTAGGTATGTTTCGACCGGCCGGTGATTTTCTTGAGTTTGTCGTTTTCTTCCGATACACTTCACTTATACTGACTTGAGAATGTGGCCAAAGGAACTTATAGAATTACACAGAAAAAGAAACGAGGAGTTGAAGTTTAGTACTCAACTTCCGTTCGGTGCGGTAGCGGGTGAGAGGCACCGTTCGGTGCAGCGGCGAGTCATAGCCTGATAAAAAATGCGAGCGGGTAGATCGTCGGCCGTGAAGCTTGAGAGTCTCGCTCGTAGGAACTTCATTCTCAGAATATAGTTCGAAAAATCCGTGCACAGCGCCATCTATTGGCCTTCTTCAACACTAAGTGGTCAACAAATGAGCGCCAATACTCAAACATTATTCGTTCACAAAAGCGGTTTTTTAAATTACAAAAATTGAAATACAATTAAATTATGTGGGAAATAATTAAGAAAGTACATAAGCGCTCCACCATGCACCCGGCTTTGTAACATCGCAAGATGTTACGAAACAAACAAGCGAACACTGGCTGATTAGAGCCCATAGTGAATTTGTATAACATAATAATACACATAGCCAAAATAACAACTTAGACTAACAATATTCTATCTAAAGTATGTTTAAAGTTTGAGTTAAAAATTAAAGTTTAAGATTCTATTTAGCGTTGTAAGTTATTGTGTTGGGATAGGATACAATTTGGTTACAGCGCGTTTGTAAGTACCAGTACGCGTTTTAACCATTGCTACGCGAACCACGTCATCAGAGCCTCTGAACACGTCAGTAATGACTCCTAACGGCCAATTCAACGGAGCAGAATTTTCCTGCTCTAGAAGAACAACGGTGCCGATTTCTACTGGTTTGTCGGGAGTAGCCCATTTTTGTCTGACTTGCAACGTGTGCAAATACTCTACGTTTCGATCTACCAAACTAATTCGTTGATCTGATAGATCAGCCGAGGGTAAGTATTGCAACGGTGTAGTCATTAAGAAATGTGCGGGAGAGAATGACTTAATAGGCCATTCATCAGGGGGGCCGCGGATCCATGCTGGACCGTTCCACCACAAATCATAAGTCAAAAGTTGCGAGGGGAGCATGCCGAGTGATAGACAATCACTCGGGTTAATGGCTCCGGCGACGTGATAAAAATGTTTAGCGTTCAAGTTTTCTTGACACTGAGCGACCCGGTTGCTAACAAAAATCGACCACCGATGTGGTGACGAGTGAACCCAAGATAAGGCAATCGTGGAATCAGAAAAGGCGTAAATGTCAGTAATGGGAATGCGTAATGCATAAGAATCACGTACAGTTCTTATTAACTTTGACATAAGCAAAATAGCACATAACTCTAATCGAGCAAGCGTAGTAATCTTTGTCGGAGTGACCTTTGATTTCGCACACAAAATGCGAGTTTGAATGCTGGATGGGTAGGTACAATGTGCATAAATAACACATCCCATGCCATTCAGGCTGGCATCACAAAATGCATCAAGACGTAATTCGCAATCAACTTCGACACCTATATATCGCGGAATTTTTAATGTGTCAAGCAATTTTAATTCCCGAACGAGAGCGGAAAAGCGTGAGCGTATATGCTCCGGAGCAGGGTCATCCCAATCACTCCCACTAAGCCAAAGTTCCTTGAACCTGAATAAAATGCGCAGGCATTCACAATGGTCAACAGGTACGCCAATACGTAAATAATGTTGTTTTATGTCAGCGTTCATTGCGATAGGAAATAGCCTAAAATTTAATAATAATAAAAACAAGTCTGCCTGTAAATTGGGACCAATATGTAAAATATCATTGAGCGAAAGACCAGTGTGGGTTTTAGCGCTCGCGTCTAACACAATACGTGGCATCGGTTTGTCATGTCGAACTACTGCGTGATGTGGTATGTAATAACCATCCATAGACAAATTAGAGTCATCAACGAGACTAAGATAACCGTTATCTAAATAATCCTGAATAACCTTATTGTAACTTTCGCGTACGGTTGGTGATTGAAGAAGTTTACGCTCGAGCGACAAAAACCGGCGGTGAGCGACGCCGCGCGAGTTCCCTAGTTCAGAGGGATCCTTGCAGAACGGCAGCGCAACAGTATAACGACCTACATCATCGCGAGTCACAGTAGATGTGAAAATATTCTCGCACTCGGTTTCTTCTGGAGACAATAGGCGCTTCACAGGAACTTCCTCAAGTTACCAAAATTTTTGCACTAAATCAGTTAGTGCTAGCGCAGAAAAGGATGCGGTTGTAGGCACAACATCTTTACGTGGGTAATCACCCATAAGTACATACCCAAACGCGGTTGACAGTACACAAGGGGCACTGGGGTTACACTCGACTCTATTTCCTAAGTAGATATACGGGAAGAGCACCTAATACTATATCAATGTTTCCTGGAATGTTCCAGCTTAAGTCAGCAAGCGGTAAATCGCGAAGATTTAACTCGCGATCACACTTAATTAATTGCGAGGGCAATTGATCCGTAAGGCTATTCATAACTAACGCATGTATAGTATACTTATGATCTGCATAAATACGAGATTCAATGTCCAAATACACATAGCCTATTATCGGGTGCGAAGTGGAACCAACACCTTTGACAACAGAATTACTCATTGGTATTATTGGTAAATTTAATAAACGACAACAGGACAATGTTATTAAGTTATTCTGTGAGCCATTATCAATTAGACATCTGACTACAGATTTATTTCCAGTGCTACCTTTAGGGCGAGCATACACCTGAGCGGTTGCCAAGAGAATATCACCCTTATGGCTAGAGGCATACGAATGCACAGTGCTTGAAGCGAGCGGTGACTCAGGAGTGGGACTAACATGGTCGCACTGGGGCAGCGGGGATGCTACAACAGTCGTCGCATGCGAGTGCGAATTATTAACATTATTCTCAAAATGCAATAATTTATGATGTTTTTTCTGACAGAAGCAAACTGACGTACTTTTACATTGCGGGAGATTATGTAATGTGCTTAGACAATTAACGCAACCACGCTTAGATTTAATAAACTCATATCTAGCCTTTGCATTTTGCATATTTTTAAACTGAGCGCAGTTATACAGGTGTCGGTGGTCGCTGCCGCCACATAAACAACAGGACGCGTCAACTGCGGCAGGCGCATTCGACTTATTATTAATCGGCTCACTGACAACAAACGACTTAGAATTACGCTGTACACGCCTATTATTAGACTGTGGCGTCCCAGCAGTGGACGACTTCGCATATGACGAAGACCGCGGGTTTGACCGTTCAATCATCTTAGCATAATCTTGTACAAAGTCGATCAGCTGTTGCGTCGTAGGTATATCGACACCTCGAACAGAAAGTTCGAAGGCTTGGATGGTTAGAGTGTCCATTTTCCTCAAGGCACATTGTAGAAACATGAAGTCCGTTAAATCATTTATACCTAACTCTTTAAGCGCGGCGATAGAGGAGGAATATATACCTATAAATGAATCAAGTGAGTTCACACTAGGTGAACAATTCTTTAAGTCTAATATATTATTAAGATAATATGAACCTAATGAACGTTTATCTTGGTATTTCTTGACCAAGGCGTCCCAAACTATACTGTAGGTCTCACTTGACGGAACAATACCGGCAGTGAACTTTAATGCGTCATTGGTTAGTTTTGAGAATAGGTATTGCACACGTTGCGAATCAGACAATTGTTTGTTTGAATGAATATTGGCCTTAAAGGACTGATAAAATGTATTCCAGTTTTCAGGGCGTCCGTCAAAACTCGGAACAACAAGCATTTCCAATTTCACTACAGACGCGTTCGAATTACTCGACCCGTGTGAGGCGACCTCCTTGACCTTGGGCGTAGATAATTTATTTCTAATGCGTTTTATTCTCGAATACAATTCATCGAATGAGTCAAGGCAAGAATAGTCGGGTTCCACAGGGGGTTCTAATGATAAATTTGAGCTATTTATTTGATCTACAATCGACTCGAACTTATCGCGAACGTCATCGATGGTCTCGGTCTCAGCCAGAAAATCCTCATTAGCTCGCGTCGTTATGTCAAAACAAACAATGGATTTCGACGATTTATACCAACGGGTAATGCGTGCAAACAATAATTCCTTTTTTTGATTCAACATAGTAAGCTTCGTTTCGAGATCTGACGACATGTTTGCAAATTAACGATAGGTAAGACCTACCTATTGAAATATAACAAGAAGATTATCTAACACAAACAGTTTAGATATACTTTTTATTGAAAATTGTACTACGGCTTATTATATAATAGCGCAAGTAGCACGGACGCGCGGGAATGTAACTAGCTACGTACCTAGATAGGTACCTACAAAGTTACGCGTATGTGAATAGAATGATGAGTATTTACCAATTAATACGTAAATCACCAACTATTATAAATATCTACCAATTATTACGTAGATTTAGCGTTTTAAATACAGAATTTACCAAATAATTTACGTAAATCTGTTAGCGAATGAAAGTAATGAAACTAAGATGGCGGAAAGAATTCACCAAAATTACGTGAATCTTTTAATTAAATGAATAGGAAAGAAATATTATTCACCAATAATTACGTGAATATGTTATTTACTGGCCTATCCGACTCGTAAGGACCATAAATTGTGGTAGGACGTGTAAATAGTCCGACCACTGGTGTGTTTGCACACAGAGCGTATAAGAACCTGTGACCTGCAGTTAGGTTGTAATGAAAAGAAAATACACATGTGACCGCTTCTATGAATGAAAACGCAAGAGAACCGGCACTGACCTGAGTTCCACCTCGTGAGGATTCAGCTGTAGACAGGCGTGGTTCCTGGCACGTGCTGGTGGGTAGGTATGTTTCGACCGGCCGGTGATTTTCTTGAGTTTGTCGTTTTCTTCCGATACACTTCACTTATACTGACTTGAGAATGTGGCCAAAGGAACTTATAGAATTACACAGAAAAAGAAACGAGGAGTTGAAGTTTAGTACTCAACTTCCGTTCGGTGCGGTAGCGGGTGAGAGGCACCGTTCGGTGCAGCGGCGAGTCATAGCCTGATAAAAAATGCGAGCGGGTAGATCGTCGGCCGTGAAGCTTGAGAGTCTCGCTCGTAGGAACTTCATTCTCAGAATATAGTTCGAAAAATCCGTGCACAGCGCCATCTATTGGCCTTCTTCAACACTAAGTGGTCAACAAATGAGCGCCAATACTCAAACATTATTCGTTCACAAAAGCGGTTTTTTAAATTACAAAAATTGAAATACAATTAAATTATGTGGGAAATAATTAAGAAAGTACATAAGCGCTCCACCATGCACCCGGCTTTGTAACATCGCAAGATGTTACGAAACAAACAAGCGAACACTGGCTGATTAGAGCCCATAGTGAATTTGTATAACATAATAATACACATAGCCAAAATAACAACTTAGACTAACAATATTCTATCTAAAGTATGTTTAAAGTTTGAGTTAAAAATTAAAGTTTAAGATTCTATTTAGCGTTGTAAGTTATTGCGTTGGGATAGGATACAATTTGGTTACAGCGCGTTTGTAAGTACCAGTACGCGTTTTAACCATTGCTACGCGAACCACGTCATCAGAGCCTCTGAACACGTCAGTAATGACTCCTAACGGCCAATTCAACGGAGCAGAATTTTCCTGCTCTAGAAGAACAACGGTGCCGATTTCTACTGGTTTGTCGGGAGTAGCCCATTTTTGTCTGACTTGCAACGTGTGCAAATACTCTACGTTTCGATCTACCAAACTAATTCGTTGATCTGATAGATCAGCCGAGGGTAAGTATTGCAACGGTGTAGTCATTAAGAAATGTGCGGGAGAGAATGACTTAATAGGCCATTCATCAGGGGGGCCGCGGATCCATGCTGGACCGTTCCACCACAAATCATAAGTCAAAAGTTGCGAGGGGAGCATGCCGAGTGATAGACAATCACTCGGGTTAATGGCTCCGGCGACGTGATAAAAATGTTTAGCGTTCAAGTTTTCTTGACACTGAGCGACCCGGTTGCTAACAAAAATCGACCACCGATGTGGTGACGAGTGAACCCAAGATAAGGCAATCGTGGAATCAGAAAAGGCGTAAATGTCAGTAATGGGAATGCGTAATGCATAAGAATCACGTACAGTTCTTATTAACTTTGACATAAGCAAAATAGCACATAACTCTAATCGAGCAAGCGTAGTAATCTTTGTCGGAGTGACCTTTGATTTCGCACACAAAATGCGAGTTTGAATGCTGGATGGGTAGGTACAATGTGCATAAATAACACATCCCATGCCATTCAGGCTGGCATCACAAAATGCATCAAGACGTAATTCGCAATCAACTTCGACACCTATATATCGCGGAATTTTTAATGTGTCAAGCAATTTTAATTCCCGAACGAGAGCGGAAAAGCGTGAGCGTATATGCTCCGGAGCAGGGTCATCCCAATCACTCCCACTAAGCCAAAGTTCCTTGAACCTGAATAAAATGCGCAGGCATTCACAATGGTCAACAGGTACGCCAATACGTAAATAATGTTGTTTTATGTCAGCGTTCATTGCGATAGGAAATAGCCTAAAATTTAATAATAATAAAAACAAGTCTGCCTGTAAATTGGGACCAATATGTAAAATATCATTGAGCGAAAGACCAGTGTGGGTTTTAGCGCTCGCGTCTAACACAATACGTGGCATCGGTTTGTCATGTCGAACTACTGCGTGATGTGGTATGTAATAACCATCCATAGACAAATTAGAGTCATCAACGAGACTAAGATAACCGTTATCTAAATAATCCTGAATAACCTTATTGTAACTTTCGCGTACGGTTGGTGATTGAAGAAGTTTACGCTCGAGCGACAAAAACCGGCGGTGAGCGACGCCGCGCGAGTTCCCTAGTTCAGAGGGATCCTTGCAGAACGGCAGCGCAACAGTATAACGACCTACATCATCGCGAGTCACAGTAGATGTGAAAATATTCTCGCACTCGGTTTCTTCTGGAGACAATAGGCGCTTCACAGGAACTTCCTCAAGTTACCAAAATTTTTGCACTAAATCAGTTAGTGCTAGCGCAGAAAAGGATGCGGTTGTAGGCACAATATCTTTACGTGGGTAATCACCCATAAGTACATACCCAAACGCGGTTGACAGTACACAAGGGGCACTGGGGTTACACTCGACTCTATTTCCTAAGTAGATATACGGGAAGAGCACCTAATACTATATCAATGTTTCCTGGAATGTTCCAGCTTAAGTCAGCAAGCGGTAAATCGCGAAGATTTAACTCGCGATCACACTTAATTAATTGCGAGGGCAATTGATCCGTAAGGCTATTCATAACTAACGCATGTATAGTATACTTATGATCTGCATAAATACGAGATTCAATGTCCAAATACACATAGCCTATTATCGGGTGCGAAGTGGAACCAACACCTTTGACAACAGAATTACTCATTGGTATTATTGGTAAATTTAATAAACGACAACAGGACAATGTTATTAAGTTATTCTGTGAGCCATTATCAATTAGACATCTGACTACAGATTTATTTCCAGTGCTACCTTTAGGGCGAGCATACACCTGAGCGGTTGCCAAGAGAATATCACCCTTATGGCTAGAGGCATACGAATGCACAGTGCTTGAAGCGAGCGGTGACTCAGGAGTGGGACTAACATGGTCGCACTGGGGCAGCGGGGATGCTACAACAGTCGTCGCATGCGAGTGCGAATTATTAACATTATTCTCAAAATGCAATAATTTATGATGTTTTTTCTGACAGAAGCAAACTGACGTACTTTTACATTGCGGGAGATTATGTAATGTGCTTAGACAATTAACGCAACCACGCTTAGATTTAATAAACTCATATCTAGCCTTTGCATTTTGCATATTTTTAAACTGAGCGCAGTTATACAGGTGTCGGTGGTCGCTGCCGCCACATAAACAACAGGACGCGTCAACTGCGGCAGGCGCATTCGACTTATTATTAATCGGCTCACTGACAACAAACGACTTAGAATTACGCTGTACACGCCTATTATTAGACTGTGGCGTCCCAGCAGTGGACGACTTCGCATATGACGAAGACCGCGGGTTTGACCGTTCAATCATCTTAGCATAATCTTGTACAAAGTCGATCAGCTGTTGCGTCGTAGGTATATCGACACCTCGAACAGAAAGTTCGAAGGCTTGGATGGTTAGAGTGTCCATTTTCCTCAAGGCACATTGTAGAAACATGAAGTCCGTTAAATCATTTATACCTAACTCTTTAAGCGCGGCGATAGAGGAGGAATATATACCTATAAATGAATCAAGTGAGTTCACACTAGGTGAACAATTCTTTAAGTCTAATATATTATTAAGATAATATGAACCTAATGAACGTTTATCTTGGTATTTCTTGACCAAGGCGTCCCAAACTATACTGTAGGTCTCACTTGACGGAACAATACCGGCAGTGAACTTTAATGCGTCATTGGTTAGTTTTGAGAATAGGTATTGCACACGTTGCGAATCAGACAATTGTTTGTTTGAATGAATATTGGCCTTAAAGGACTGATAAAATGTATTCCAGTTTTCAGGGCGTCCGTCAAAACTCGGAACAACAAGCATTTCCAATTTCACTACAGACGCGTTCGAATTACTCGACCCGTGTGAGGCGACCTCCTTGACCTTGGGCGTAGATAATTTATTTCTAATGCGTTTTATTCTCGAATACAATTCATCGAATGAGTCAAGGCAAGAATAGTCGGGTTCCACAGGGGGTTCTAATGATAAATTTGAGCTATTTATTTGATCTACAATCGACTCGAACTTATCGCGAACGTCATCGATGGTCTCGGTCTCAGCCAGAAAATCCTCATTAGCTCGCGTCGTTATGTCAAAACAAACAATGGATTTCGACGATTTATACCAACGGGTAATGCGTGCAAACAATAATTCCTTTTTTTGATTCAACATAGTAAGCTTCGTTTCGAGATCTGACGACATGTTTGCAAATTAACGATAGGTAAGACCTACCTATTGAAATATAACAAGAAGATTATCTAACACAAACAGTTTAGATATACTTTTTATTGAAAATTGTACTACGGCTTATTATATAATAGCGCAAGTAGCACGGACGCGCGGGAATGTAACTAGCTACGTACCTAGATAGGTACCTACAAAGTTACGCGTATGTGAATAGAATGATGAGTATTTACCAATTAATACGTAAATCACCAACTATTATAAATATCTACCAATTATTACGTAGATTTAGCGTTTTAAATACAGAATTTACCAAATAATTTACGTAAATCTGTTAGCGAATGAAAGTAATGAAACTAAGATGGCGGAAAGAATTCACCAAAATTACGTGAATCTTTTAATTAAATGAATAGGAAAGAAATATTATTCACCAATAATTACGTGAATATGTTATTTACTGGCCTATCCGACTCGTAAGGACCATAAATTGTGGTAGGACGTGTAAATAGTCCGACCACTGGTGTGTTTGCACACAGAGCGTATAAGAACCTGTGACCTGCAGTTAGGTTGTAATGAAAAGAAAATACACATGTGACCGCTTCTATGAATGAAAACGCAAGAGAACCGGCACTGACCTGAGTTCCACCTCGTGAGGATTCAGCTGTAGACAGGCGTGGTTCCTGGCACGTGCTGGTGGGTAGGTATGTTTCGACCGGCCGGTGATTTTCTTGAGTTTGTCGTTTTCTTCCGATACACTTCACTTATACTGACTTGAGAATGTGGCCAAAGGAACTTATAGAATTACACAGAAAAAGAAACGAGGAGTTGAAGTTTAGTACTCAACTTCCGTTCGGTGCGGTAGCGGGTGAGAGGCACCGTTCGGTGCAGCGGCGAGTCATAGCCTGATAAAAAATGCGAGCGGGTAGATCGTCGGCCGTGAAGCTTGAGAGTCTCGCTCGTAGGAACTTCATTCTCAGAATATAGTTCGAAAAATCCGTGCACAGCGCCATCTATTGGCCTTCTTCAACACTAAGTGGTCAACAAATGAGCGCCAATACTCAAACATTATTCGTTCACAAAAGCCTAAATTATGTGGGAAATAATTAAGAAAGTACATAAGCGCTCCACCAGTTATTTCATCACAGATTGACACTTTTTTCTGCACGTATGATAGCATTTCGTCAATTACGATATTACAACTCGTACACTTTACTGTATTCGACATTTTTATTTGGCTAAACTTTCGCACCGTTACAAAATACGCGTCATCACCACGACGTTATCCACGACAAACCATTTACCTTTTATGAGATATCCAGTTCCAGAGAGATAGTGCGGCAAAGAATTAGGGACGTACATCCAGTGCGGCATGTACCATTTGTCAAACTTGTTGCGATAGACAAACGTGTTGTTTAACTGATATCCTGAAAATTAAAATAATGAGTTACAAGATCTTTAGACATGTTTACGAATCATGGATGTTTATGATTATGACTCAACCTCAACGTTCAAATGTTGAATGGATCTGGTTGAAAATTTAGTTCAGGTATAGGTAGATATAGTCTGTGCTCTACTTCTTTTCTCCCTGGAATAGGAAGGGATATGATTTCAACAGGGTGAAATGTGGGTCGAGTCGACACAACTTTGCCAACCCCAGCAGGGGTTTTTCGAAATATGGACTCCTATTCAAATATATTCTCCAATTTAAATGACTTACCTACAAGTGCCGCTTCAGAATTATCTTCCAGCACAGTCTTCAGAGTCCAAGGGTTCACCAGCACATCGTCATCAGTCTTGAACATGTACTCTGCCTGCGGACATCTTCGCATGGTCCAGCGTATCATCAGGGCGGTCTTGAGAGTCAGGTTCTGGTAATGGTCGTGCAGGTCGAACACCACCATGTCTCCATACTGTTTCGCTTCGTTGTAGTTATCTAGCTAGGGTAAAGTTTAGGTTTTAAGCTATTCAGTGGTTAGTTACTAATTTGGAGATTGGACAAGATCATTATTATCATGCAAGCATTAAATACAATCAATCAGCCCACCGCTGTTCACTGCTGGACATATGCCTCTCCCAATGTGCACCATTTCACCTGATCCGCCGCTTTTCGCATTCAGTCTGTCCCAGCCACCTTTTTTAGGTCATCAGTCCATCTGGCTAGGGGGTATTCTACTTTCCGTTTGTGTTCTCAGATATACAATCATATTGCTCTCACCAATAAATTGCTGGTCTATATTGTCGCTATTGAGACCCAACACGAAGTACGTGGGCTGGTGCTTGGCCCAGGTGGCGCGCACTGCGTGCCGGCTCTCGAAGTTAAGGGGGGCGCTGGACACCAGGATGATGACAGGAACTTTCTCCGTACCCGGGCAGGGAGTCGAAGGCTCGATAAGCACCTTGCTGGATTCATATTAATTTCTGATTAAAATCAAGAAATTCCTTGTTAAGTGGTAGCTGAGTAGGTTATCACACGGTTAAGCAACATTAGACAATTTGGCCTTAAGATGGATGATCATTATTCAGACTTGAAACCCCTCCGTGCTTTTGAGAACAGGTTCCGCTGTCAGTCTCGGTAGTAATACGAAGTCTGTCTGTCTGTCTGTCTGTCTGTATGTTCCGTGGCGTGGCGGTAGTGCACGCGACTGCCACGCAGGAGGCGCGGGTTCGATTCCCGCTCAGTGCAAATATTTGTATGCATGAATATGGCTATTTGCATTGGTCTGGGTGTTTCTATATATAATATGTATGTATTTACAAAAAAAAAAGTATATAAGTATGTTTATCCGCATTCTAGATTCCATAACACAAGCTATAAAAGTAGCAGCATGGGTCTAAATAGCGTTGTGTAGAATGTTGTGTCATATTAAAAAAAAAAAAAAAAAGGTTACGCTTTCACGCCTAAACCACTGAACAGATTTTGATGAAATTTGGTATACGGGAATCTTTTGGTATAAAGGACATAGGCTATGTTTGGTCGCGATAACCGACATCCACGGGGGCGGAGCCGCGGGCAATAACTAGTCCTCATATAACTCAGTTTTTCCTGCAGTAGTCAACCCGGCACCTCAGTCTGTTAAGATACTTCTAGGTCATCCATTGCAGTTCATGCCCGACAGAGTTTCGGAAGGTTGGATGTGATCTAAAGGGGGAGGGTTTTCTGTTAGCCACCTCTGGATTCGGACACTTTCAGGTTGGCCTACCACATTAGCAGTGCATCCCAGGAGACTTTTAAAGGAAACTTTTAAGAAGGTACTAAATCTAATAGATAAATGTTCAAACTTACATATTATCCATATAGTGCGCCAAGCTTCTGTTTCTTCTGAAGTGATCAAGATTCTGGTCGGGTGACTGTGGCGTCTTACTGGTGATAGGGGCTAGAGTGTCACAGAAGTACCACACGAGCAGAAACGCTGTCAGGAGCGGTACCAGTAACCAGATATGTTTGCGACGGCCTGAAACATATCAGAAGACGTTTTGATTATGGCATCTTATAATTACACATATTAATAAGAAGAAGCCATAATCAAAACATCTGATCGAGATCGTCAGATAGAGACGGCTAGCAAAGAACTAAAGTTACCTTCATAGCTCGCAGAATAAGCTAGCTGAAGTGGCAGGTGACTGGTCACTTCTGTCGAAGGACCAATGGCCGTTGGAGCAAACAAGTTTATGAGAAGTCAAACAGAAAGTGGGACATGCCCTAGCCAGGTAGACTGACGACCTGACAAAGATTGCTGAAACAGACTGCGGAAAGCGGAGGATCCGGAGCAATGGCGCATATTGGTAGTGACCTATGTCCAGCAATGCAGCAGCTATGGACTGCAAAGGGCTAATGATTGATTGGTTGGTACTATTCGACACCATAGCAGGCACTGGAGACCCAGTACGCAAATCGCATGACAAATAAAAAGAAGAATGTAAAAATCAATCCTACCAATGCCTTGATTCGATGATGCAATCTCGCAGTTCTCAACTCTCAGCCCGTTGGAGGAAGGTATATTTTTGCTTGCAATTATTACTGTTTTGAGGTAATTGTCACTATTGTAAAGTGACGTATCTGTTGCAAAGTAACTATTCTCTGATTTCATTAGATTTCCAAGATCTTCAGAGCTCAATTCAACATCACCTGGAAGTGGGTATGAGGTTTTGGTACCGTCAGACTCCCGGAAAAATTTGACATACCTGCTGTTTAATAAGCTAGGTCTTCACTAGACAGATACCACGTCAACTGAAGAGTTGCAGTAGTTCAATTAACCGGAGTACCCACCGGACTACTGCTACAGAAGAGTAGCAAGAGTTCGATGCCGTTTGACAAAGGATTTCACCGATACCTATCTTCTTCTTTACCCTTGTCGTTAATGCCAGCCTCAGAGTCTGGGGCCCGCTTTTTCCAGTCTAAAAGCGGGTTTGGACGAACTTCGATATTCCATCAGACCTTAACCCATTCGAGATATAGAAGCATTGCAGTTAGGAAAGTATACATAGTAGTAATACATAAAGTAAAGCCAACGAGACAAGAGAAAAAAGGTAAACAACTGAGTTAGGACTAGAGAAAAAAGGTAAGCGACCATTACTGAGTTATGTTGCTATAACTAGCGATTATTTTACTGTCCTTGTCGCATATGTCCGAGCGACAGCTGTCGTTGCGTGTTTCGTAGTACAGGAAAGGTGTGCACCAGGACTGAGGGCCCAACTCGTCAAACGAAATAAGACTTATGTGGGCATTTAGTAAAAAATTAGTGAAACTTAATGCAAGCAATCATAAATTTCTAAAACGTAAGATAAAACTGTTATGATCAAATAACTGTGGCCCTCAGTCCAGACGTTTGCATAAAATGAAATAGCCCATAGCTCAAAAAGTACTAACCCTAGGTTAATCATTTTTATTTTAGAAAATAGGTCTGAATTTCTAAAATGTTTTACTAAATTCCCATATTTCTATTGGTTATAGTTAATGTGAAAATCAATGTTGAATTTTATCAAAACGTCTGAACTGAGGGTCCAACATTTTCTGACTTACTGCCCAGGCTTAACCTTGTAGAATAACGCAAATTGTATTAAGATTTAGTAAAAAAAATTACTAAAATATGAGATATCTCCCGTTCCCCTAAGTACCATACTTTAAGAGAAAATCGATTTTTTACTTTTCCATAGAAAGAAATTTGGTAGGGTGCATATGATTTTGTTACTTTGTTTTTTTTATTAATACCTATCTTCTACTTCATTTCATTCTAGCGTTAATCCCGCTCGCATCCGAAGCTGTTACCTCGCAGTGCACTTTCTCCAGTTATAACTGTGGTTTTAGCGGAATTTCGATATTTTCCATGAAGCGACTGGGATCTGACCTCTCCATTGGCGATATCGAAGTTACAGTTAGACCAGTTGACCGACCGACCAGACTTGTACTTGACGCTTTTTATTACCTATGTAGTTTTCTTTAAAACATTATTAGTGTCAGTGCCATTGAAAATAAGTTATGTCTGATCGCTCATCGCTCTGAAATTTCCGTCTTTATTAGATTTTATTAATATAATAGCGTAGGTACCTATTATCTATGGACACATCACATCAAGGTTCACGCCAACCGCCATTTTATCTTCTCTCGTAGCAGCACCATAGACCTGATTGGTTGGATTGACCAATCAGTTTACTGGATTCTCTAGTTTACATTGAAATTAGAAAGCTGAATGTTTGTGATTTCCCTTTATCCTGGAGATTTGTTCTCGGTTATGGGACATGATCAGTATTCCTGGCGAGTAGAGCCGCGGGCTACCGTGTGACTTATATTGGTACCACAAATTGAAAAAATGATTAACAAATAAAAAAACCCGACTGCCACTGAAAATACCAAAATAAGTTTTATAGCAGGCGGTACCCATTAATTTTCTTTCGGTTTATGATTGGCAAATGGGTACCGCCTGCTATAAAACTTATTTTGGTCTTTTCAGTGGCAGTCGGGTTTTTTTATTTGTTAATCATTTGTTTTATTTTATACTTTTTAGATATTATATGACATGTATATCTTTTTGTAATTTCCTTCATATCGTTTATATTTGAAATAAAAAACTTAAATCAATAAGTAAGAAAATTAGCGAGAATGATTGTTTCGTTAAACAACTTTGAATCATTATATATCCTAAACTATTGTTTAAAATGAAAAATGATAAAAGGAACCTAAAGATGATTTTAAAATACCTATTCAATGATACCCCACTTGACATAGTTCGTCGACTTTTCATTTTGACAATATGGCGTCTGGTTATCGCTGTGGTGAATTTTGAATACTGTAATGTCTTTAGTGACAGTCGCAAGGTTAAGACGAATCGATTGACGTAAGAATTATCAAAATTGGCCTACGCATTTGGTCTCTAGAACGCCACATAGAAACAAACATACATACATACATACATACATAGACTGATAAACACATTACCCTCCTTTGCGTCGCGCAGTCGGGTAAAAAAACTAAAGGGCAAAAACTTTACCAATAAAAAATATTACGCACCAAAAAGAAAAAATAATTGCGTACCTATTCTTCTAAAACTTAATATCTTATATTATTAGATCAATTTTTCTGTTCACTAACTGTTAATAAACAAAATTGAGAATATTACTTCACGTCTGAAAACAATTTTCACTTTTTCTAAAAATATAAATAACAGTAAGCTGAACATCTGTAATTTTTTTTTTCTTTCGTGCAATCGTTTGTTTAGTGAAATAGTTCGCGGACATTTGAAAACCGCCAGTGAAAGTATCAATTTTCTCTTAAAGTATAGTAGTTAGGACAACGGAAGATATCTCATATTTTAGTAAAAAAATTTACTAAAACTTAATACAATTTGCGTTATTCTACATGGTTAAGCCTAGGCAGTAAGTCAGAAAATCTTGGACCCTCAGTTCAGACATTTTGGTAAAATTCAATATTGATTTTCTCCTTAACTATAACCAATAGAAATATGGGAATTTAGTAAAACATTTTAGAAATTCAGATCGATTTTCTAAAATAAAAATGATTAACCTAGGGTTAGTACTTTTTGAGCTATGGGCTATTTCATTTTATGCAAACGTCTGGACTGAGGGCCACAGTTATTTGATCATAACTGTTTTATCTTACGTTTTAGAAATTTATGATTGCTTGCATTAAGTTTTACTAATTTTTTACTAAATGCCCTATAAGTCTCAATTCGTTTGACAAGTTGGGTCCTCAGTCCAGATGCACACCAGGAAAGCTGTCAGCACATCTTATGAGCAATTTCATTCCTGTCTGGAATGAGTTTGATGTGATACGTAATAATTTTCAAATAAATATGTTTGGAACCGCTAAAACTTTGTTTGCCTTTTTTCTCTCGCTTCGTTGGCTTTACTTTAGGCATAAAAGATATCATGTAGTAAGTACTTAATGAAGTTAATGTCTATGACAGGCAGACCTATAAAGTTAATGAGCCCGATTAAGGAGACAATAACTATAATTATTACCATCTTCCTGTCAATATACTAGAATTGTTTTTAATTACGAGAGAAGTCAATAGGATCTATGTAATTTAAAACTATATAATTTAACTACACATATATCGATAGATAGCATGACGTGTCTCTATAATAATACGTCTTAAAATAAAAAAAATATTTTTAGTTTTAAATTACATAAATCAGTATCCCTCGTAATTTTATACTCCGACTATGTATGTATTGATATTATCCCTACAGTGACCAAATAGTTACAGGAAGTGCCAGGCAGATTTGTGAACTATCCGTTCCCAAGTATTTGTGTACATATCGTTTCAGTGATTTAGGTGTGAAAACGAGACAGACAGATAAATAGAAAATGACTTACTTTGCTGTGTCCCTTAGAGCTATTCCCTTGATGGTACTGTTACAGAAAATAAATCTTACCCACTGCTGCACCCTTGGTCGTGTAACCCAAGTAACTATCACATTTATAATATTACACTTTTTGCATTATCGACGACGTTATGTGCACTTAACGCCATACCCCTAGGTATGCTGGGGTACTTTATTGAAGTAGAAATACAAAAAATTGTATCTTAAAAATACAAAAAATATTTACCAAAGAATGTACGGCCAAGGGCCTTGCGCACCACTACCCTAAGTATAAACTTGGACATTTTTAAAACTACACTGAAGCAATAATGTTTTTACAGACTATTTATACCGGTTTGGATTTTAATATTCTTGTCAACCGCTGCAACTCGATTTGCGTGACGGCAGAGCGACTAGTGGCACCATCTGAAAACCAGCGCCTCGTATACCCTGGTGCGGGGTACGAGGCATTCATGCTGAGATGGTGGCCCATTTAGGTTCGCACGATGAATATTTATATATATTATAACTACCTAACTACCTATGTACATTGTGCGTATCCTAAGTATAAACTTGGACATTTTTAAAACTACACTGAAGCAATAATGTTCTTACAGACTATTTATACCGGTTTGGATTTTAATAATAATCTGCGGTAGCCTAGTGGTATGGGTAATGGACTGCTGAGAAGAGGTCTCGGGTTCGATCCCAGGTTTACCATGGCACACACCAATGACTATTCGATGCTTTTCGAAGTTATGTGTGTATTTATCGCAGGTTTATAAGTGCCCGGTTAATGGCAATAGGCTCGCCACCTATTACATTGGGACCTAAACATAAACTGGCGAAATGTGGGTGCTAGCACCTCTGCCTACCCCTTCGGGGAATACAGGCGTGAGTTTATGTTATGTTATGTTATGGATTTTAATATTCTTTTCAACCGCTGCAACTCGATAGAGCGACTCGGCAGAGCGACTAGTGGCGCCATCTCAAAACCAGTGCCTCGTATACCTACCCTGGTGCAGGTGTTCGAGGCATTCATGCTGAGATGGTAGCTCATTTACGAATATTTATATATATTATTATATACAACTTCACTTAATAACCAACATAATTAAAACGACCGTACGCCAGTCACAGGAGGTGGAGTGGCCCTTTTTAGTTGCGTTCTCATCTTCCCTATGCATTCATTAGTTCCTCACCACAGCCACCTCCACCGCATGCTGGTGAGCATCTGTTCCTGGAAGTGGACCTTTTCCACACAAAAATTCTTCTAGGTGTCTATTACTGCCCTTCTTCTAGCATAAACTATTTCTCTTCCTTGAACTTCTTTTACATAACTTCCCTTCTACTTACAGTCACACAATAATTATGGGTGACTTTAACACATGCCTTCTTAAACACGACTCCCGATCCTCTATCTTCCAGTCTATTATCCAATCTAACAATCTATCCATACTCCCAACTAAGGCAACCCATCACAAACCAGACTGTGTCGCCACTCTGCTTGACCTTACAATTGTTTCCTCTCTAGATTGTGTAGTGAAGCACGGTCAGCGCACAGTTGATGAGTTCTCCTACCAAGATATACTTTACCTATCCTATCGCCTTCGCCTACCTAAAACCAAATCCAAAGTACTGCTGCAGCGCAACTTTGGTGGTATTAACTTAACTTGCGCAGGGATGCCGATGGTATTGACTGGGATTTACTTCTTCACGCAGACTGCATTGACGAGAAGGTCAAACTGCTCACATCAAATTTAATCTCTCTATACGATGTTTACGCTCCTGTCCGCAAGATTAGAGTGAAACACTTTCCTGCGCCTTGGCTAACTGCAGATATCAATGCACTCATAACCAAAAAGGCCAGAGCCAAGACAAAACATAAATATTGTCCTACAGCCATGAATTGGGAAAAGTATGTGCTAATCAGGAATCACTGCAGTAAGGTGTGTAAGAACGCACAACGCCAATACATCCATAGCTCTGTACAAAACGGAGATCCAGCTAAAGTATGGAAATTTCTCAGGTCACTGGGAGTAGGCAAATCTCGTCAAAAATCTATTCCTGCAAAAACTGAACAAGGCAATCGACGCTGTCAACGCTGACCTCAACTCTATCTGCAAATGGAGCGTATCGTACGGTCTAAAGATGAACCCGAGCAAGACTCAGGTCATCGTTGTTGGCAGCCCTTGGATGTTCGCAAGAATAGAGTGGTCAACGCTCCCGCGGGTTACGTGTAACGGTACAAGTATTGCATACAGTGACAAGGTTACAAACCTAGGGATATATATCGACAGTTGTTTAACCTGATGCCCTCAGTTACAAGAACTAATAGTAAAATGTTCGCAGCCGCTGGCTCTATGCGTAGGCTACGTAATTTTCTACCTATTGCCACCAAAGTTGCGCTAGTAAAGTCCCTTCTCTTTCCCATCCTTGATTTTGCAGATGCCAGTTATCTAGATCTCACTGAAGACCAATTGAATAAGCTTGAGAGACAATTTCTGCATAAGATTCATATTCTGTCTACGCAAATACGATCACGTTTCTGATTACCGAAAAAAGCTCAAGTGGTTACCGGTCTTCGCCGGAACGCTCACATACTCTCATTATTGTATGGTATACTTTTTAATCCTGCCACCCCCTCTTACATTAAACAATGATTTGAGTTTCTGGACGCTACACATTCCAGGTCTCTGTGATCGGCAGAGAATTTGAAATTAAAAATGCCGGGGCACTCCACAAAGTAGGTACACAGACAAATCATTCTCCGTCCAAGCTGTTCGTCTGTGGAATGCTTTACCGGTAAGTATTAGATGCGCCTAATCCATAACAGCATTTAAAAATTCCGTCAACGATCACTACCTGCGGGACATCGGCTACATTTAGTTTTTATTTTTTTAATTTTTTCCCCACTCCTTATACGACAAGATAGGTCATTTTATAGTAAGTATATATGTGCATGTAACATATTGCATAGTGTACCTATGCATGTATATCTTGTATATATATATCTTGTATATCTTGTATATATAATTTTTTTTTTAGCTAACGAAATTTGGTGAAAACTTACCTTTTTATGTCCCAAATACGCTGTAATTTATTTGATTAAAAATATTTATTTTTTCACCTTATTTTGAATTAATATCAAAAAAAAACCCTAATTTTCAATCGAAAACTCACCCGTCAAAATATCAGCTTTTTCAAAAAGTTGGTATATTTTTTGTTCGTTGAAATCTCTACTTTCCGATGGTGAAAAAAAAAAAAAAATATGTTACCATAGTAAATCTTCTCAGAAAATGCAAAAAATCGAAAAAAACTCGAATTCGAATTTTTTTATAATTATTATAAATAAATAATTTATCTAAAAAATGTGATTGCTGCAATTTGTTTCAATTAAAAAGTTGATTTATTTTATTTCATACACTTGCTTATTATCTGCCGGTAACCTATTGAAATATCGAATTTCTGTTACCCGAATCTTAAAACCTAGTTGGTAGAACTTTTAAAAGACAGATGTAATGAATGACAACTTTCTATAATTCCGTTTTTCATTTCCCAGATGAATCAATTTCCAGGTGCACTAAAACCAAATTTTCAAATAGTATTTTTTTGTTTTCCATAGTGTCATAATCCAAATATAGTTATACCAGATTCTCAGAATATTTTTTTTGTTTCCCATTGTACCATTTGCCAAATAAACTATTACCAAATTTTCAATTGCCAGTCAGTAAATTTATTGTATTAGTTGCCTATTACAGATAGGTTTAAGTGTCAAATTCGACTCAGTAGGTTAGGTTAGGTTAGAACTGCGACCCCCGCACGAGCCGAGCGAGCGAAGCGAGCGTGCCGCGGCAGCGGCCGGCGAGTGCTAGAAAAATTCGACTCAGTAGGTTAGGTTTGTTTGTTTGTCTGTCTTTGTGTTTGTTTTTGTTTGTCTGGATATCAATAAACTGCATTTTAAAAATTTGTGTTTTAAAAATTCGGCTTTCGTGCATATGGATTACGGTTCATCTGGATTTTGTGCATTTAGATTTCGTGTGTCTGGAATTCGTTCGTCTGGATTATAAAACGTCGTACAAATGAGTAAATAGGAAAATGAAATTCGGAGTTGCGATTATATGGCAAATAAAACTTCGGAATTTGGAAAACCGGGATTATGAATAAATGGCCAAACGTTTTCTGGATTATGATATTCGGAATATTAAAATTCGGGATTAAGATAGGAACCTTATCTGCCTTATTGCAGATGATACAAACAGATTCATCCATACTGATAATCTGAAAAGACAAAATCGAATTAATAATGCCTTCACTATTTTATCGTGAATGAAAAAAAAAAAATTAAAGAAATAAATGTCAAAATATTCTTTTTTCATGGGATTAACTAAATTTGTTTGTGCAAAATTAAGGAGATTATTATTTTTTTATCTTGTACTAAAATATCATTTAATTTTTATAAACGATGTTGTATACTGTACTGTATTTCGAATACTGGTTAGGCTAACGGTTGTAACAGCTGCTACGAAATGGTAGGTATGTATGTAGTAAGACCCAGACCCGCCTAGCCCCTTCCCCACTTCTCCATGAAATACCTTTTGATGAGCTACTATTTTTCGTAGGTATATAATTTATCTTAAAATAGTTATAAATAGACATCTACGCATATAATTTAAAGAAGATTCGACAACTTTCTCCAAATATTGTAGATGTCTTATTAAATATTAATTTTATTAACTTATTTGTTTGTTAATTATAGTAGTATATTTTTATTTGCAATTTTTTTTTATCAATGTAACATGTAATCTAACGTTTTTCGAGTAATTAAAGTGTTAATTTTAATAAATAGCTCAAAATTATTTATAATAATTAAAAAAAAAAAATCAAATCGAGTTTTTTTCTATTTTTTGCATTTTCTGAGAAGATTTACTATGGTAACATATACTTTTTTTTCACCATCGGAAAGTAGAGATTTCAACGAACAGAAAACATACCAACTTTTTGAAAAAAGCTGATATTTTGACGGGTGAGTTTTCGATTGAAAATTAGGGTGTTTTTTCGATATTCATTCAAAATAAGGTGAAAAAATAAATATTTTTAATCAAATAAATTACAGCGTATTTCGTTTGCTAAAAAAATTTTTTTGTAAAAGATAAAAATAAAAAACCAAAAACTTAGTTTTTTGAATTTTTCACATCAATTTTGAGGTTATGTGAAAAAAGTGTAAATAAAAAAGTTTTAGATCTTTTTATTACCTACAACTTTGCCAATTGACTTTTTTCGATAGGACTTTTAGTTTTGCCGGAAATCAAGAAAAACCGCTTTTTACCATTAAAAACTCACCCCCATCCCCTTCCCGACCTCAGATCGCCCGTAAATTATTTTTCCTTTCATTTTTATAAGATTCCCCTCCTTTTCTAATGGGTTTCATCCTACTATTATTTTTTTTCACTTTTTATTATTTTTAAAGGTTTCTACCCTGGTCTAAATAAAGATATACTATACTATATATATAATAAAATAAAATTATATAGTATATATATAAAGATATATATACTATATAATTTTAACTTTAACGAAACGAAGCCATTAGATCTGTCATCACATCAAATATCTCATTTTTTAACTCACTCGTATTTTAATAGTAGGTACATTATGGTATGTACAAGTTTGTAAAATGGTGATTACCGCAGAGGCGCCATTGATTGTACCTATTAAGAGAGCCGAGGGCGGTAATCATCAATACGTGTATCATACGACCGTTTACAACATGAATATGAAGGAAATAATAATAACAAATATTAATTTCATATGATATATCAAAAGTTTATTTATAGAAACAATTAGTAAAAGTGCAGTTAGTACAATAACTGTTTTAATGGCGTAGTAGTTACATTAAATAAAATGATGAAACCTTTGATTTTTCTTTTAGAGAATATTAGAACCGAAATTACTAATATTCCCTCTAACCCCTCCAACCAAGCTACATTACTAGGATTGTTCACGTTGGTAGTGTAATGGCCAGGATCCTCTCTCGATCGTAAGGCCGACTCCTTAACCAGTAAGCTACCGGACAGTATCTTTAGATAAGCTGGCAAATTAGAATATGTTTTGTATGTGAAATTATGTAGGTATTATAGGAAGTTGCATTACGTGAGCAAACAATAGGTAAAGTAAAGCCAACGTAACGTAAACAAGACCATTACCGAGTTACGTTGCGATAACTAGCGATTATTTTCTCTGGCCTTGTCGCACATGTCACACATACGCGACAATGGCCGAGCGACATCTGTCGTTGCCTGTTTCGTAGTAGGTACAGGAAAGCTGTCAGCACAGCGGTTCTAAACTGTCAGATCCGCCATCTCATGAGCAATTTCATTCCTGTCTGGAATGCGCTTGAAGTGATACGTAATAATTTTCAAATAAAAATGTTTTCTCTTCGGCTTTACTTCAGGCATATTTATTTATTTTCACACCACCTCCTCGACAATGCCACATTATATATCATGCAAACCTTACTCAAAGTAAATCATTATAGCCCTTGTCTTTTGCCGGGGTGTAATGTTGTACTGAATTTCATTATAACCCGCCGGGCAGTAATGTAAAAATACTTTTTCTAGTAGCCCTGGTTTTTATTGTCTCGCAAAAGGTGAGAAAAGTAGAGTATACTCCTCAGGGATAAAACTGATTTTGCCTTGGGCGCGCTTAAATCCTTCACTGCTCTCAGGACTCCATTTTAATTCCCTCACTTCGCTTGGGAATCAACTCAAAACCTGGATCCTGGTTAAATCTGGAGTCCTTCGTTACGCTCAAGATTCAATATCGCGCCCGTGACATAATACAGTGCTTTATCCCCTTGGTGTACAATCTACTATTGTAGCACTATTGAACACTACTTGACGCGACTTACGCGGCACCGAAAAATTGTTTTTGGCGAAATAAATGTGTAAATATACCTTTTGCCTACCCCTCCCCTTCGGGGACTTAAAGGCGTGAGTATATACATGTATGTATGTACTATTGAACACGATCTCTTTTGTATTTTTTTTTTTTATATTTGGTCCGTCAATTGACTGCACTCCGCTAGATGGCAACAAAGCTGAAGTGCAGTCCAGAAGATACAGACCACCATTCCCGGTGCCATTGGACGTAAAATGGTGGTCCCTAACTTGACGGCCTTGATAGATGCCTTTTCACGCCCCGCTTGAAGAACCCGGGTCTGTAAGAAGAGGGAAACACGTATGCGGGCAGAGCATTCCAGCTCTTTATCGTGCGGCAGAGGAAAGAGCCCCCAAACCATTTAGTGCGAGATGGTATGGATTCAACCGTGTGTGGATGGCACCGCAGACCAGCACGTGTTGTTCTGGATAGGAAGGGAGAGGGTGGGATCAGTTGAAATAACTCCTCAGAACACTCGCCGTGGTAGAGGCGGTAGAAAACGGCCAGAGAGGCAACGTCTCTACGCAACTGCAGAGGTTCCAAGGTGTTGGTAACCTCAGGATCACCTATGATACGAACTGCACGTCGCTGCATTCTGTCAAGAGCGTCTAACAGGTATTGCGCGGAACCATCCCAGAGATGAGAACAGTATTCCACACAAGAGCGAATCTGTGTCTTGTACAGAAGACGCCGCTGCTCCGGCGTGAAAAACCGCTTCGCCCTGTTCAAGATCCCGAGTTTGCGCGACGCTGTTTTGATGACGCTCTCGATGTAATTCTTGTTGTTCAGGTTGCAGCGAACATCCATTCCGAGCATGTCAATGTGATCCTGTAGAGCCAGCAGTGTATTCTGGAGAGTAGGGAGAGGAAGGAAGGGGGAGGTCTTGGCTGTGAACGCGCACGCTTGTGTTTTTTTGGCATTGAACTCGACCAGATTCTCTGATCCCCATTGGGAGATGCACGTCAGGACACGGTCGAGCTCAACGACAAGCCGCTGTCTATTTGCGTCAGTGTCAGCCCGCTTGGCCGCGGGGTGCCCGAAGTATCGCCCATGTAAAGTGTTATCATCTGCATAGCAATGGATACTGCCTGCTGCTAGCATATCATTTATATGCAGAAGAAAGAGAGTGGGCGATAAGACGGACCCCTGGGGCACGCCAGCATTAACCTGCATGAACTCTGAGGCCCGGCCGTCACAGAGAACTCGGATACTACGCTCATGCAGGAAGCTGGCAACCCAGTCGCACAGTCGAACAGGCAGACCATAGGCCGAAAGCTTGGAAAGTAGCGAACTGTGCCAGACTATCAAAGGCTTTGGCGATATCAAGACTGATAGCCAATGATTCGCCATGCCTGTCCATAGCCTCACCCCAGAGGTGAGTGACGTAAGCCAAAAGATCACCCGTTGACCGTTTCGGTCTGAACCCGTACTGTCGGTCATTAATTAGGGAGTGATCTTCTAGGTAACGCATGAGCTGTGCGTTAATGATATGCTCAAACACTTTACAGAAGACTGAGGTGACAGCTATGGGTCGGTAGTTCGCCGGGTCCGAGCGATCCCCCTTTTTGGGGACCGGCTGTATGTTCGCCTCCTTCCAAGCCCGCGGCACTACTCCCGAAGCATACGACAATCGGTACATTCGCGTGAGCGCCGGCGTCAACTCCGCTGCGCATTTTTTCAGGACTACCGGCGGAATACCATCGGGGCCACTGGCTTTCCGGATGTCGAGTGATTGCAGGGTTTTGCGGACGTCGCAGTGCCTGATACGGATATCAGGCATTGAGCGACCGCAACTTGGCAATGTGGGCGCCTGCACACTACAGTTGTCAACCCGGGAATTAGCCGCGAAGAGGTCTACCAGCATATCCGCTTGCTCCTGCGGCTCATGGGCCAGTGATCCGTCTGGGCATCGCAGCGGGGGCAACGAGGGCCGGCAAAAGTTAGCTTGTACGGCTTTGGCCAGTCGCCAGTATCCACGACTACCCGCAGGGTGCGACATGAGTTGCTCGCCAAGCCGTGCCACGCGCTGGGCATCCGCTCTGATGTAAGCCCTTTTGCAGTCCTTGGTGGCTCTGTTATACGCCGCCTTGAGATGGCCCTCACTTGGATCGCGCATTGCATGTGCCCTGGTCCAAGCGCGGTACGCCAACTGTTTTTGCTGAACAGCAGCAGCGCACTCACGACCGAACCAGGGTCGAATTCTGCGGGCACTGGTGACCTCAGTGTATGGAATATAATACTCCATGCCCAAACTGATTTCACCAGCGATGGCAGATGCGCAATCTGATGGGTCCCCACCATTAAAGCAGCGCTGAGTCCACGGGACGGATGCAAAGTAATCTCGTAGTCCATCACAATCTGCTGACGAATAGTGCCATAACCGTCTTTTGATCTCCACTGGTCTTGGGGGGTGGGGGGGGGGGGGTAGCGATAGGCACCTTGGCGCAGATCAACTTGTGGTCGGAGGTACCCAAAGTGGCATGAACAGAGACACTGTACTGGGCTGGATGGGTCGTCAGCAGAAGGTCCAGCAAAGAGGGCTGATGACCCGCTATATCTGGTACCCGGGTGGTTTCGGGTACCAACTGGGCCAAGTCGTGCGTGAGAGCGAATGCGTGGGCAGTCCGTCCAGCATGGTCAGTTCTGGTAGATCCCAGCCACACCTCGTGGTGGGCGTTAAAATCCCCCAGAAACACCAGTTCTGCGGACGGAAACCGCTCCTGCGCTGCATCTGCCGCCCGACTCAGATGGTCGAAGAGATGAGCCGTTTCTGAAGGTCCTCCCTTAAAGGGACGGTACACGCAGGCGTAGACTCGGCTAGACGTGCCGTGGTCCACGAAACTTTAAGCACAAAGTAACTCAACAAATAAAAAAAAACGATAATTATGTGTACAAAGTGATTTCATAGACGTTTCGGCAAAAAATAATTTGGGCACAGTTTCAATTGCAAAATCATTCTTTGGCGAATTAAAAAAAAAGATAATGTATGGGAATAGCGTTCAGATGAAAGGAAACATGTATGGGGGTTGAAAAAACTTCCAGATGATTTTGCTATCGAAACTGCCCAAATTTTTTTTACCCTAACGACTATAAAATCACCTTGTATACCTATTTAAAGCTCTAAACTCCTGAGTATAGCAATGAAAAGTCACAATTTGATTACAGGTGTCATTAAATTAGTAATTTCGGTGAGTTTAGAGCCACTTTATGAGCAAGAGTGTTAATATTATCGCTTGCAAATATTATTGCTTCAGTGTGGTTATAAAAATGTTCAAGCTTATACTTAGGGTAATGGTGCGTAAGGTCATTGGTGTTATATTTTTTGGTAAATATTATTTTGGTTTTTTTTAAGATACAATTTTTTTGTATTTCTACTATAATATAAAAAACCGATTACCGAAAATTCACACTCTAAAAAGTAACAAACAAGAAAATATCAAGGATAAATAATAAAAAATTAATAAGAGGCCACGGCTATCCTTGATATTTTCTTGTTTGTTACTTTTTAGAGCGTGCTTTTTCGGTAGTCGGGTTTTAGTGTTTAACTTTATTTTTTATTTATATTATTTTGGGGCAAGGTGAAGCTAATGATTTATAAATATTTGAAATGTGCTCATTAAGTACTTTCATTTGATTTCAAACACGGCATATTTATCTCAAATTAATTTTTAAGAGCGCTAGAGGGCGCCATACAAGATTGAGTGACACGTCATATAACCTATAACCATCGGACGATCAAGCCGCTTGTAACGATACCTCATTTGTCCAGTTCTAATAAGTAGTTGAGAGCTCCTCAACTGAGGGAACAAATGAACATATATGCAGAGCTTGTCAAAATCATAAGTAATCATAACCCTCCATTTGGCTTCACTGTAGTCGGGTCACCTTAGTGGGGTATGGGCAGTTATGGAGTGAGCTTCTGATGCTATCTGACCAAAATACCACGCTGATTAGGAATGGACTAAGGACATCCTAGGCGTACTCTGACAGTGATAAGGAAGATTCTCATATTATCAACAGTCAGCGGTCCGAACTACGGAAGCGGAATCATGTCCCGGAGGGTGTAAACCTCTGGAACCCTTTTGAACCGCTCACAGCGGCGGCGCGCTCAGTAGCGCCTCTTTTGGGGATATCGTAGTCCCCCCTCCCTGAGGAGGGCCAGACCGCAAGGGATGGCCCTGGGTCAGCCGGGGTGCAAAGGATATGTTGAAAATAACTTCACCTTCGGCCTAGCACAACGACCCACAGACAGCGTGCGGTTTTGGTCGATTCGAATCCGACATAACCTCCCACTCTGGCTCCGGCGGGGGAGGTACCGGTGGGAATTACAGCACGAAAAAAAGGAACCCTTTTAAACCGCAGTGCCCATCAGTTTACCACGTGAGAAGTTAGCGTTTGGACCGCGGGTGTACCGATTAGAATTCTGCTGATTTTTTGCAGGATGATAGTACCTGTAGTGTACCTCAGTGTACCTTTCATAGAATTCAGTGTACCTCTCTAGATAATAAAATATTTAACCAAAATAGGTACACCCGCCATCCAAACGTTTAGACCGCGGGTGTACTTATTATTTCTGTTAGGAGACGCTAAATTCACTATTTCTTTATTGATAACATTAGTACCTGCAGTGTACCTCAGTGTACCTTTCATAGAATTCAGTGTACCTCTCTAGATAATAAAATATTTAACAAAATAGGTACACCCGCCATCCAAACGTTTAGACCGCGGGTGTACTTATTATTTCTGTTAGGAGACGCTCACTTCGGTATTTCTTTATTGATAATATTAGTACTTGCAGTGTACCTCAGTGTACCTTTCATAAAATTCAGTGTACCTCTCTAGATAATAAAATATTTAACAAAATAGGTACACCCGCACTTCAAACGTTTGGACCACGGGTGTATTGATTATTTCTCTTAGGAGGCGCTAAATTCGCTATTTCCTTGTTGATAACATAATTATGTACCTGCTGTCTACTTCAGTGTACCTACAATCAGATCTAGTGTACTTCTATTGATGAAAAATTATACCTATAACAAAGTTACATAAATACCAACATCACCATTATAAAAATCCAAGCTCCACTATTGGGTCAGTGTCCACTATTGATACTTTTACTTTACTTATGTACTTATGGGTCTACCAGAATCTCATGGCACGATTTAAGAAAAAGAATTACGATTTTCATATGGCAATGTTGATGTCATCACGTCAAACTCGCATACAAAGTTCACAAAATTTGACATTGGTATACACCGAAATGTTAAATATTTTTTTGTTTCAAAGTTTCTGGCCTTTGTAGTGGTTTGACCAATAATTTGGCTCGTACCTACCATTTTGATACTTTTACATACATTTTTATTCTTTGCCAGTTGTATTATAACTTCTTTGTGGTCATGATCATGATATAATACCTACCTAGTTGTAGTTGTTCAAGTTTAGTTTTATTTTTAGTTCGTTTATGACGCATTTTTTCATGTCTATGGCGAATTTTTTTTATTTTTTATTTTGCATTATGTATTCTCCATCGTATTAGTAAAGTTAAATGAAACGGTAATTTTTAATTTTTTAATTTTTTAATTTCATAAAAAAACACCACTACAAAAGAGCACGCGCTTGGCGCTAGTTGTTTTTTCTTTGTAGTGATGTTCTTTTTATGAAATTACCGTTTCATTTAGCTTTACTAGCACGATGGAGGGTAAATAATGCAAAATAAAAAATATAAAAAATTCAAAAAAGAATTCGTAAATTTTTTTTTTGTCCATATCGATTTTATTTTTATGCCAATGTGTTATGTACCTGAAGTACTTTTCAGCTTCGGGAGCGTTCCCCTTACACCCAGTATAGTCCCTGTGCACTGTTTAAAAATAATTATATTTTCTTCACAATTTTAAAGTATCAAGATAGTTTTTTTTTTTTTTTACACAGGACACGTCAATTTGACTTCACCTCGCCTGATGTTAAGCTAAAGGCAAAGTCTCGGAAAGAGGGTCACCATCGTAAACATCTACCATGTTAACAGTGGTGGCACTCAGCTTGACGGCCTCATTAGATGCCTTTTCACGCCCCGCTTAAAGGATCCAATTTCCCCAGTATGCACTTTACAATTTTCAAATTTGCAATTTGCCATGAGTTTCTGGTACACCTATATATACTTACTTGATTGCGTAAAGACTGATGATAAAGTTGATGGCAAGCTTCACCGGTTCCGAAAACTACAAAAGAAACAAAAAAAAAAAAGACCACCAATAAAGTTTTTTTGCTGTTTACATTTATTATGAGAGTAGATAAAATGTTTTTAGCAATGATGTATTATTTTATAGATACGTCTTAAGAGAAACAACGGCTGTCCTAAAGGGCGCAAAAACGAAGTATAAAAAAATTATTCATTTATATGTATTGAATTTAAACTTATTTCTGAATCTGAACGGTTTCGCCTTACGGCATTCTCAAAGGTTTAATTACATTGATGGTTTTGATAGTCAAATGAAAATAATAATGTCAAATGCAAATGATTAAATGACAAAAATCTATTGAAATGTCAAAATCATAAATTACTTTGAATAAAAGTTATTGTCAAATTAATGAATGTCAAATAGAACTGTGCTTAATAAGATTTCTTTGAAAAATTTTTGAACTCGAAATTTCTTGACATTATTAATATAATAACTTAATCAGCAACAGACATACATTCAAAATTTATAGAAAGCCTATATTGAATAACACATTTGTACTTTTCCACTGAGTTTATTTTGATTCTGAACCTGACGGGTTTCGCCTTACGGCATTCTCAAAAGTTTACATTGATGTTTTAAATATAAAGCCCACTTTCCTGACAATCTCATACATGCAAATTCTAGACACCCCTTGAGTCACAATTGTCACAAACACGCTGCATTCCTGCAAAACTTTAATGGCGGTCTTTATTTTGTTGTTTCTTTTGTACTTTTCGGAACCGGTGAAGGCAGCACTTGTCATCAGTCTTTACGCAATCAAGTAAAATAACTATAGCCCGTCAAGAAAGTCGTGAAAATTGAGGGTGGCGCTGCTGCGCTTGAACTGGTATCCCTGTCATACTACAACTGCACAGTCTTGATCTGTTATTTTTTTATGGTATAAAGTTAAATATAGTACATACCTATAAAGATATTAAATAAATGAAAGTGAAAAATGTATCACGGCAGTAATTTTTTTGTTTACTTTTATTTAGGTATTATTAATATATGGAACCGAAAATAATGTTGACAGAAATTAACACGAATATGGTATAGGTATAGACATACGGTTGAATCGCTTGAAATTTCGACCAGATTAACCAGCCGTGATCACAGACTGACTAGATCACACACTGTATGCCCGCCGTCACGTCGTCTAATCCGTGCGGTAGATAGTTCTACATTCACCCACAACTCATACATTCTCCATTAAATATTCGTTTAACCATATTCTTTGACCGCGCCGAGAAGTAAGGTTGCATGTTTCATATCACTGGACTCCATATTGCTGATAATGTAATTAAGGGCCGCAGTGGGAGTCCCTAGTCTCGCTACGGGTCCCTGTGACTAGCAGAGGACATAGAGGTTAGATGAGGACTCCATGCTTCCCACATCCAAGAGGGCCATCTTAAAACCGTATATCGCCAAAGGTTACTGGAGTGCGAGGGAAATGCCTTATTTCTTTAATCTAACACCTCCCTCGGTAATTAGTTGAGTATAAGACCCCAAGAACGAGGACACGACGTGTCGGACTTTTTTAGGTTATACCTCGGGACACGTGTCTTCCACCTAATAAATTGCGAGACAAACGAGGCACATTGTTTTGTAATAATCTATGCTTGGTGACTTTGAGCTCGTCCACCGCTGCTGGCCATATTTTAGGTCCAGGTTACATATCCTGAGCAATACCTTACTCAAAGCACACCCAAAGAAAAAAACACTAAGGTCTGTCATGAACCGTGATAGCTAGACAGTCTAAATTTTCACGATATTTATATAGTATTAAAAAATTAAAACAATAATCTTTTATAAGAATAGTTTATTGGTATGAGTATTGAACACCTGAAATGCTGCTTGAAACTCCATAAGTAATTAATTTATCTTCGATAGTTTCCGACTCACTGGCAATATCATCATCCTGAAATGATTTGTCTTGAAATGTACTTTTGAAAATCTGAAACAAATACAAACGTCCTGTATAAACACAGCTGTATTTATACCCCGAGTATTTTTTAATTAGTTTGGGCCTACGTGGTTAATACAAATTACTTAGATCAAGAATGTTCAAAAAAATCAAAGTTATGCACTATGATTTGTTATAATCGTAGGACAATGACATAACCACTTCAAATGAAAACAATGCTTTGAAACACAAAATATTCACTTAAATTATATAATTATTATTAGATTACACTTCCCATACCTTGTTTAACATTAAAGTATATGTACGTACTGGTTAATTTAGCATTTTGACCATCAATATCGTCAAAGTCGGAAAGCAGCTTGCCGGCTTGAACTTCTGCCGTGTTTCATACTATATCCCTGAAATACTTTGAATACGACACGTTTCGCACAACTATTATTCACATATCAATTCATTTTTACACTCAAAACTGTTATCCGGTGAACAGTAATTAAATACACGTAAATAATGTACGAAACATCTCCGACGTAGCCAGACGTAGCAAGGAATTGACAAATGATTACTCAGTTTGGCAGTTATCGAGTGTTGCAAGTACAAGGAAAAAATTTAGTTCCTTCATAATTAATTTCACGACTTTCTTGACGCACTATATAATATATAAGTACATAAGTAAGGTAAAAGTATCAATAGTGGACACTGACCCAATAGTGGAGCTTGGATTTTTATAATGGTGACCTTAGCCTTACCGGAGAAAATTGAGACAATAATATGATCTTTAATGGCGGGTTGATAAAATTGGTATTTATGTAACTTTTTTATAGGTATAATTTTTCATCAATAGAAGTACACTAGATCTGATTGTAGGTACACTGAAGTAGACAGCAGGTACATATGTTATCAACAAGGAAATAAAGAATTTAGCGCTTCCTAAGAGAAATAATCAATACACCCGTGGTCCAAACGTTTGAAGTGCGGGTGTACCTATTTTGTTAAATATTTTATTATCTAGAGAGGTACACTGAATTCTATGAAAGGTACACTGAGGTACACTGCAGGTACTAATGTTATCAATAAAGAAATACCGAATTGAGCGTCTCCTAACAGAAATAATAAGTACACCCGCGGTCTAAACGTTTGGATGGCGGGTGTACCTATTTTGTTAAATATTTTATTATCTAGAGAGGTACACTGAATTCTATGAAAGGTACACTGAGGTACACTGCAGGTACTAATGTTATCAATAAAGAAATAGTGAATTTAGCGTCTTCTAACAGAAATAATAAGTACACCCGCGGTCTAAACGTTTGGATGGCGGGTGTACCTATTTTGGTTAAATATTTTATTATCTAGAGAGGTACACTGAATTCTATGAAAGGTACACTGAGGTACACTACAGGTACTATCATCCTGCAAAAAATCAGCAGAATTCTAATCGGTACACCCGCGGTCCAAACGCTCACCGTGAGAAACCTAGTTAGGAAAAACCAGTGTCCAATAAATAGCAACATTTTACCGCTCCTGGATGATACATGATATGATATGACATTCATTAGAGCCGATGTTTATCAAACATAGGCCTCCGCTATAATATAGTAACACAAACAGTGGCAAACAATATCCAATGAACTATGTAATCAAAATAAAACAACACATGCGCTCAACTTAGTAAGAATTTTAGACAGCTCTACCATGGTGAATGTTCTGATGAGCTCTTCCAATTAGTCCCACCCTCTCCCTTCATTCACAGGACTACAGCAGAGTATACCTGCTAGAACCAAGCGTTTCAGTGACTCATTCCTATGCCGCACCACTAAGACCTGGAACTCCCTGCCAGCTCACGTGTTTCCTTCTTCCCACAGTCCCGGGTCCTTTAGGCGGAGCGTGAAAATGTCCGATGTGGCCGTCAGGCTGAGTGCCACCATTGTTAACATTGTACAAGTTTACGATGGTAACCCTCTTTCCGAGACTTTGCCTTTAGCTTAACATCAGGCGAGGTGAAGTCAAATTGACGTTCCCTATGAAAAAAAAAAAGGATAAAAACGGAGTCGTATTAATAAGATTTCTCATGAACCGTGATAGCTAGACAGTTGAAATTTTCACAGATAATATATTTCTATTACCAACTATAGCAACAGATACTAAAAACAGAATAAAATAAATATTTAAGGGGGGCTCCGATACAACAAACGTGATTTTAATGGGGCTTAGATGATGGTACGGTCTGCGTCATAAATATCTTGACGAAAAAGTCTCAAAATGATCTTAAAACTCTCGTATTAAGAGCAAAACAAACTGTTTTATTGATATAAACTCAAAGTTCCTGCTAGAACCAAGATTTATTTTCAAAACAAAGCGGTATACCAAATATCAGAATAATCGGTCAACTGGAAAGGGGTCAAAAAACGAAATTCAGATAATTTTGAGTACTTTGTTTCTAACTTAAAAGTTAGCATACGAGTAATATGCTATAAAAAATTCATTCAAATATTTGGGCGCAGTTATCAAAATTCAATGTTTAAAAATGGTTGAAAAATCATCCATTGTTTCCAACAGTTCGTAAGAATGTTGGTAGATGGCTGCACCGTCGCCCTTATAGACGGATATAAAGAGAAGGAAAATTTGGAATGATTCAAGTGTGGCTCAATAGCTCAGTTGGAAGAGCAGTCCCCCTGTAGGTAAGGGAAAGGTCGTGAGTTCGAGTCTCACTTGAGCATTTCATTTTTTCCAATGTTTTTCGAACTTAAAAGTTAGCATAATAAATGCTATAAAAAATTCATTCAAATACTTTGTTTCTTATTTAATTACTAATAGGTAGGTATAGGGAGGTAGGTGTAGCTCAATTCATATATCTTGCACCTAAATGTGCTCTATACACGCAGTACAAGTTTCTTGGATGTATTTTGAAGATAGCACGGCTGCTACTGCCGTCGACGAGCTCAAACAAAGTATAGATTATAAAAACCAATCTGCGTGCGCCTAGGTCTTTTATATCTCGCAATTTTGGCTCTAAGATCGAGCTATACTGTTGGAATTACTGCCATTGAATATGAAATGTTTATAATAAGTTGACTTTGACTTATTTCTAAGTCATCGTTTGAAGACGTATGTGGGCAATCGCTCGTCTATAGGCCGCAGGCATATAATTGGCAGGTGTACCTCTTGAGATCTTAGGTTCAACTCACACTGGCATGTTTTTCGCCTATAGCAATGTGGGGCGACCAACTGCCAGTCACTTTTTGATGATAAGCTAAAGACAATGTCTCGGGACTTGTCAATACGGCGCATCTATGTGGTGAAAATAAATCGGTTGACAATATTAACGGGACTTATGATACGGTATGCCAACGAGATATGCCAATAATTTACTACCATAATTTAAACAAGGTCAAGATTTATCGTCTAATTTATTAACATACTAGCTTTTGCCCGCGGCTCCGCCCGCGTGGACATCCAAACACGCGCCCAAACATGTGTCCTTTCTCAAGGTCTAAGCTATTCTTAAACTAAATTTCGTCAAAATCGGTTCAGTGGTTTAGGCACGAAAGTGTAACATACAGACAGACAGACAGACAGACAGACGGATAGACAGAGTTACTTTCGCATTTATAATATTAGTATGGATCTCAGTATGACTAAAAAAATACAAAGTGGACAATTTGGGAAGTGCTCATTGTGAGCCTAAAGGATTAAAATAAATAAAAAATATAAATATTCCACAACATTACGCTATCTAGACCCATGGTAAGCTTTTATAGCTTGTGTTATGGAATCTAGAATGCGGATAAACATACTTATATACTTTTTTTTTGTAAATACATACATATTATACATAGGTACACCCAGACCAATGCAAATAGCCATATTCATGCATACAAATATTTGCACTGAGCGGGAATCGAACCCGCGCCTCCTGCATGGCAGTCGCGTGCACTACCGCCCCGCCACAGAGGCTGTAAACCTGTAGTGTAGCCACAATTAGCCATATTCACGCAGTATTAATGCCATAATTATGGCGGTGAACAACCCGGTGAACGGTAAGGTAGTGATACTAGGCGTAGAATAACACATTTATCTCAACCTATAGGTTCATAGCTAGATGTTTCAAGTTTTTTTTTTATAAAGGACACGTCAATTTGACTTCACCTCGCTTGATATTAAGCTAAAGGCAAAGTCTATTACTATATTAGCAGTAACAGCTTGACAGCCTCATCAGATGCCTTTTCACGCCCGCTTAAAGGACCTGGGATTGTAGGAAGAAGGGAAGAAGGAAACAGGAATCCAGTGATAATAAACATGCAGCCTCGCTTTTCTGCGCAGTCGGATAAACAACGGACAGTTAGCGTACAGAATAGGGACACTGTGAGTGTGGTATGTGACGGTACATGGCGAAAACAAAATATCGAGAATATGCGCGTAGATGAAGAACGTACTACCTCACGGACTCGAAGACGGCGGGCGTGCACTTCTGAGCCAGTCAGCCTGTGACCACGGCCGGTGTAACCTGGTCGAAACGTCAGGCAAATCAACGATACCATGATCGCGTTAATTCCCTTTATAATTAGTGTATATATCAAGGAAACACGTGAGCTGGCAGGGAGTTCCAGGTCTTAGTGGTGCGGCATAGGAATGAGTGAGTAACATTACTTGCCACTTGGGCAGGTATGAGAATGTTTTCTTTACGGATAAAAATATGGCTCAGTTCCATTCCTTGAGCTCTACTCGCCAGTTTTTTTAAATAAGTGATTGAGTTATTTTTTGTTCCACTTATGGTCACGTGTTGCTTTAAAATGTTTTTTTGCAACCTCTTATTTATTAGTTACAAGAACTAGGTATTTAAAGTTCAGTATCTCCATAAATGTATATTTGATAATTTGTAATTATTTGTTAATTTTGTCATGTTTTTTTAAATTTTATTTTAGTTGTTTAATTTAATATCTTGGACTAAAACTGTCCAAATATTTATCTCTTGTAATGTTGTATGCAGGATTTCTGTGAGACATGCTGCACTACTTATTGTAATTTAATATCTTTATACGTTTCCATGTTTCGTGCAATAAATGAATTTATTATTACTATCTACTTTATTCGCGTAAATAACATATAAAGTATATCTGTAATATAAAAATGAATCGCTAAATGTGTTGGTAACGGTATAACTCAACAACGCCTGGACCAACTTGGCCAATTCTTCCCTGTAAGAAAAGGTACACGGATTCGAATCCCGCCTGGATTAATAAAAAAAATCCTATCTTAATCGATTAGAATAATGTTGTTATAAGATGCTGTGCCATACCCTGTATATTATTTTCTTAGTAAGTGCGTGTGTGTGATTCGATGCGACGACGCTCCCGCTTCGAGTGTGCTAGTGTGAGTTGAGCCTTATTAACAATTACCTACACACATCCATCGTGATTGTGATATTATTTTTATTTCATTTTCTAACAATTGCACTTAATCAAGTGTCATGACAAAAAATAAACAATGAGGCTGCTTGGTGCTTGGGCGTTTTGGCCGGGGGCGTAGCAGAACACAAAGTATACAAGAGGTGGGTGGGAAATTGAACCTTAACGAGCGGACTTAGAGTTTCAGTTTACGTTAAAAATAGTATTGTACCGAACAAGAATCAAACTGCTGTCTCTAGTGTGGTAACTGAACACGCAATCTTTACGTACTGTCGAGTTAATCGTAGGCCTCGGTAACCGCTTACCGCTTTAACTATTAACACATTTCTGTTTAACGCGGCCATAATAACCACGTATTGTGTTCCCGACGGTGAGTAGGGTAGCTAGAGCTCACTGGAGAGTATTTTCGTGGGTAGAATCCGGAAAGGCCTGTGGCTAAAGCTTTTTTTTATCTTGCGATAAATCCCCACGGATACCACCCCCACGGAGCCGGTGGAGGCGGTTATGTCGGACTCGAACCGACCAAAACGCACGATGTTTTGGGTCCTTGGTTGCCGGAGGTGAGATTGCCGGAAGCATATTTCTCGCACCATGTGGGCTAAAGCTTGGAAAAAAATAGTCGTGGGTAATGGAAAAACTCAGTTATTGTGCTGTCAGTGGGAAGACCAAAGGTTGGTCTTCTACACTGCCAGCACAGAAACTTTCTGTTATTACAGCCTTTACTTTTTTTTTACCTTTTTTATTATTTTATTACCTTTATTACCTTTTATTACCTTCATCCCCACACATTGCATCCGAATACGGTGCGCACCGTGCGGTATGAAAGGAACTCCATCCCACGTACGCTCAAGCTGTGGAATGAACTCCCTGCCATGGTTTTCCCAAGCGACTACAATATGGGGTTCTTCAAGAGGGGCATTAGAAGGTTTCTTCAGGGTAGGCAGCGCGAGTGTAACGCCCCTGGTGTTGCATACGTCCATAGGCCACGGTAACCACTTTCCACCAGGTGGGCCGTGTGCTTGTCTGCCACCTAAGTGGTATAAAAAAAAGCGTGGCGTGAAAAGGCATCTAATGTGGCCGTCAAGTTGAGTGCCACCACTGTTAACATGGTAAATGTTTACGATGCTGACCCTCTTTCCGAGACCTTGCTTTTAGCTTAACATCAGGCGAGGTGAAGTCAAATTGACGTGTCCAGTATAAAAAAAACAGGGTCGGCACGAGTGTGACCCCTCGTTGCACATGTCAATAGGCTAAGTAGAGGAATTAGGTCACAGTAACCACTTTCCATCAGGTGAACCGTGTGTTTGTCTGCCATCTAAGTGGTAAAAATACCCAGCAATATTTCAGAGTGAATCAAAATATTAAACAACGTCAGTTGATATTATTTAAAAATGTTTGGAAATGGTATCATCACCCGCTAAACAAATAAAAAAATCCTATCTTTGTCACACACCAATAAGGATTTAGGATCGGATAAGCGCGTCCATATTCGATACTTAGATAAAACCGATACGTTATCGCATAATATTCAACTTGACAATCAGTTTCAAACGTACCGTAACGTGAAAAGACGGTGGATTTCAGTTGGTTAACATAGAAGACAGATCTGGCGTAAAATTAGACTAACTTAAATGAGTTGGTTAATACGAATATCTTTAGTTAAGTTATAGTTTGTCAAGTCTAATATGTTGGAATTAGGAGTCGCCATTTTAGCGCCCCGCAACTTCATTTAGTGTGAGATTCTAGTAAGCCACGGTCGCACGTGAGAAATGACAGTGTCTATAAAAATATTGCTAATTTGTTTTAAAAATGTTAAAGTTAATACTTAGAGTGATAGTGCGGAAGACTTTTGCTGGTATATCGTTTGGTAAGTAATTATTTAGTATTTATTAAGTATTTTAATAGGTGGAGTTGAATAGGGCGGCCCTATCTCTTCCCGTAGTGTGGTAGGGAAGAACTAAGGGATAGGGCTGTTCTTTATCCGACAGTAAACATAGTCCTGGACGGAGTGCCTTCTTTTGAATAAGTTCGCCTTCTATTACTTGGAACTGAAAATCATAGTTGGGTTTAAGGAATTGACAATACTCACTGTTCCGAGCCTTTACATACTTATGATTTTGAGCCATCTGTCTAAAAATATTCATAAATTTGAAACAGAGGATGAAAGGGATTTAAGAATAAGCACAAGAAGAAATGTAATGAAGTCAGCTTTTCTTCCCACCTTAGATATTGTAAAACATGGTGTATCATATCAGGCCGTTAAATTGTTTAATTGCCTACCAACTGAACTAAAGAACAATATTCATAGGACATACCTACTTGTTTAAAACAAAACTTAAATAGTAACTGCTTTTATTTATTGGACGAATTTATCGCAATGAGAAAAAATAACGACAAAATATAATTATTTTCTTTGACATTGACAATTTAATTAAATATGACATTCAATCTTCACAAATTGACTTATAAATTATATTATTGGACATTGCATTGAATTTATCCAGTTTTTAATTTTATTTGATGAAATTTCTGTGATTGTGAATTTTTATGTGAACTTTAATTTTAATATGTTGACAGATTGATTTTTATTTTATGAGCAATGTTTTAATTAATTGATGTTATGTTAGTGATAAGTACTATGTTTTAATTTGATTAATTTAATTGGACATTCAGACACGACTGTAAAAAATTGTTAATGAATAAATGAAATAAAATGAAAAATAATATGAGTATTGTGTTGATACATCTCTGCCACTTCAGGGATTTAGAGCATATAGTAAGCGTAGTTTAGTGGTTAAGGAGTTGGCCTTACGATCGAGCGGTCCCGCCATTACACTACCGACGTGAACCCACGCCTAACACAAGCAATTTAGCTTAGTTGGAGGGGTTAGAGGGAATATTAGTAACTTCGGTTCTAATATTATAAAAAAAAAAACTTCTATGTGTACAAGTTCCCTAGGGCTTACATGAGGTCTGGCATACGTGCCGGAGTAACTTATGGTTATAATACGTTCGATTCCGACATAGACAGCTTGATGCGAGCCCATGAGAGTTTCCTTACACAAAAAAGATACATTTGAAGATTGTAAAATATTTGGAGGATATCTAGGTAGTTCTAGTTAAGTTCACTTACGAGCTTATATACCTCGGAAAATATAATTTTTGACCGAAAATTTTAATTATTATTTATGCCTGTTCGGGACTTCACGCGATAAAAACTTCACTTACTTTTTGCCGATGTTTCGCAGCAATTTTAATGTGCTTTATACGCGTAGTACATGTTTCTTTGGTGTTTATTAAGGATAGGAATGGGTGCTACTGCAGTGGATGAGCTTAGATTCACCAAGCATAGATTAAAAAAGATTTCGTGTTTGTTTATCTCTCGCAACTTACATCCAAGGTAATAGGATGTAATACTAATGGTACCCTACTAATTGGTCGACGAGGCTCTAGGGCAGGTGTTGTGGTTAGACAACTAGCACGCACTTTTTGCCAATTATGATTTTCGGTCTCCCGAAGTAATAAAGGAGCCTATTGCCGCCTAGCAGGGTCTTCGTCTTGGGCTGTATGTTTACTGTCGAATGGAAAACAGCCCTATCCCTTAGTCGCCTTTTACGACACCCACAGAAAGAGCTGGGGTGGTATTCTACTTCGCAGGGAACCAATACGGCAATTAATAAATAAGGTATTAAGAGCAAATCAAACTGTTTTATTGATTTAAATTGTATTATTGTCCGAACTAAGGTACGTACCTATCACAACAATAATTGGTCAACAGGAAGGAGGAAAATCAAGGAATTTAGATCATTTTAAGCACTTTGTTTATCAACGCGCCGCGTGGTTCCCGGCAGAGAAGAATTTGGGCCACCCCATCTCTTCCCATGCGGTGTCGTACAAGGCGACTAAGGGATAGGGCTGTTTAACATCAGACAGATATATACAGCCCAGACTCAACCTCAGATATAGGCTTGAGTCAACAATAGGGCCCGGAATATTATGACAATAGGCTCATCCCCTATTATATGGGACCGACTGCAATTATTGGTTAAATTCACCTCTGCCTAACCCTTCGGGGATAAAGACGTGATTATATGTACGAGTATGTATGTATGTTTATCAACATCTTTCTGATGTTCACTGTAGGTGTATTTAATACAATCTACTCCATACATAATAATAAATACTTACTCATAATTAATGAAGTTAGAGTTTCCTTGTTCGATTGAGAACAGCGCCTTCTCAGGCATAACATAACATAACATAAACTCACGCCTGTATTCCCGGAAGGGGTAGGCAGATGTGCTAGCACCCACAGCATTTCGCCAGTTTATGTTTAGGTCCCAATGTAATAGGTGGCGAGCCTATTGCCATTAACCGGGCACTTATAAACCTGTAAGTATCGAAAAGTCATTGGTGTGTGCCATGGTAAACCTGGAATCGAACCCGAGAGCTCGTCTCAGCAATCCATACCACTAGGCTACCGCAGATGCTATGTGTGTCTCAGGCACCAATATTAATACAGCTTGTGACGCTCTTGAACCACTCTCGTAATGACGTAAAAATTCCCTTGGATAAGGAGTTGAAAATAAGTGGCGCCATATATACACAGTTATTTCTAAACAGCTCCAACCGGGGCACTGGCAATTTTTTGGGAGGAACGTTATTTTGTAGCTTGCCTATGATATTATTGTTTTCGAACAGGTGGTCATGTCATGACGTGTCACGACAAATTTAGCGACTTCGTAAATGTAAATACTTGGCAGTGGTCTGCAAGATTTGGATCATTTTTTGCAGAACAACGCGCGAATACATTTTTTCTGAGCTATAAAAACTGTATTAATTTCAGATGAGTTTCCTCAGACAACTATCCCGTGATGTATTATGGAGCAGATGTAAGAGTGGTAGACCATTAAGGCGGCTTGCATGCTTGTTACGTCTTTTACCTTTCGTGAAGCAATAGTAGGTACTAGTGCGAATTAAAATAAAATAAGATTTATGCACACACAAAACAAACATTACATAAAATGTATGAAAAATTTGGTACATTGGTACTGCTTATTTCTATAAGAAATTTCTTCCAGCAGACCGGCGAGAGGAGATCGCGAAGAAAAAGAAAAGAGGTGTGAATGTGTGAATGGTAAAAAGAGAGAAAAACAGTTAGGGTAAGGTAGCGATGATTGGACCACTTAACTTTGAACTGCTCTAAATTGAAAAATACCTAACATAATTTAGGAATTCTTTATTTATAATACAGGTTTATATTTGTACTTTAAATATTACTTGTGCGAAGCTACAATATTTAACCCTTATAAAGAAATTTAAGAAAAAGTTACTACGAAGTAGTTGCATTCTTTGGACCATGGTCGCGTTCATTGGACCTTAGAGTTTCCATAATTGGACTTCGATGAAATTCACCTTCCGGTCCAATGAAGGAGAAATTAAAAAAATAGATTTTAACAAAAAATAACAATGTTCAAATTACTTATAAGATGCGTTTATTAGCATAATATTTGTACGTAAATCTTCAGTCTTTGCCCATTAACATTTTCAGTCAGATTTACGTTGCTCCGTTTAAACATGCTTCCATTTCTAAAATAGACTGGTATAATATTTCTTCCAATTCCATAGTTAAATCACTTGTAGATCCTGGTATTTTCTTTTCATCTTTGGTAACTTTATTTGCTCCATCTTATCAACGCTTCAGTGTATCTTTTGGTACACCTTATAGTCGGCTAGCTGCATTTAAGCCATACACTTTATTATTTAAGGCCCGTCTCGTTCCACTCGTAATATTTTCGCTTGGTGGACATTCTAAACAAATTAAATATAAGTTAATAAATTAGATAAATATACAAAAATGAGTGTTCATTGATGTTGCTATGATTGGACCGGTCCAAATAAGGAAACTGACAACGGTCCACTGATGGCAACTTTCCTTAGTTTCAAAAATCATACGGCGAAAAAAAAACCATAAGCAATTAAATAAATATTTACACACAGGCGTATTAATAGATAAAACTTATGTTAGTAGGTAACAAAAGAAAAAAAATAATAATTAGATTTCCAATACTTACATGAGAAATAGTTCCGAGAAAATTTTAGATTTAGTGCAGCAAAAACACCTTTGTATGCATCCTCACTACATCGCGGCTCGCGCGGCACTGGCAGTTGGGGGTAACGAGGGGGGTCAAAAGCGCTGCGTTGCAAATATCGGTTCACTATTAAAGTTTATAGTTTTGCGGATACTCGCATGGTCCAAAGAAAGAACCGGTCCAATGATCGCAACCTTACCCTAGGTACACACACAAACTTATGTTTTGAATTTTTGTGTTGAATAGCTCGCTTATCGAGGAAGGTTTTAAATTGAATATCATCACGCTACTACTCAAGGGGGTGGAGTAATAATCATATATCCATACTAATATTATAAATGCGAAAGTAACTCGGGCGGACTTCCACGCGGGCGGACCCGCGGGCAAAAGCTAGTCTATCATAAATGTCAACAAAACCGGCTGATTCTCATTAAGGATTTGAAAACTAAAATACGTAGTAGTACTTTCGTTGTATGCCACAGGCGAACCCGGGGTGGGTCAGCTAGTATATATAAAAATATAAGCGGAATGAATGCCAGTGGGCTGGCCTCAATTACGAGGAAATCTAATGATATTTTGCACAATTCCGTATTTTGTTATATTATAATTCTCACAAAAGGTTAAATTTCACTTAGAAATGTCTACTAGCTTGTGCCCGCGACTTTGTCCGCGTTAAGTTCAGAATAGAAAGTTATAGGACACACTGCTCCTGTTCCCGCGACCCAGAATTTGAGCCTGGAACTTCATGCAAATAGAGTCGATAAAACAAATATTCTATGTCCGTCCGGTTCTAAGCTACATCCCCACCAATTTTCAGCCAAATCGGTACAGCCATTTTTGAGTTATAAATAGTGTAACTATCACGACTTACTTTTATATATATAGATATGAAATCTATAGTCCAATAATGTTGGAAAATATCTTAAAATATTAATATCTATAACATCCCGTGAGAGCTACATATTGTGATAGTACACTGGTTACTTAGCAATAAGAAATTAATAAACCGTAGTAGGTACATCTGCAATGCATTAGTAAATCGGTATTTATTCGTCCATTTATGTTCATCTGGCGCCTATCGTTGCTTGCTAAAAATTCCCCAAATGAGATGGTCACGGATCCTTTGCAAGAAAGAGACAGGGGTTTACTATACAAATGTAAAGCCAGACATGTGCAAATCATAAAACACTACAAATAATGGCCTATGGGTCAAACACTCAAACCTATTGAAACAATGTCCCTAAGTGCGACGAATTCGGGGCTATTTTTTCGGTCCCTTTCTTTTTTTTTTCTTGTTTTTTTTCTTCTATTGCCATCCAGCGGGCACGTAGTCATGGGCTGTATGTTTACTGACGGATGGGTGGAACCAACTTGACAACTAAATTAACATAACTGTTAATAGCATTCTGTGCAGAACATCCACCATGAACCATACGTTTAATTGCGCTAGTGCATTGTCAAAATCATTAACATAGATTGTATCTATCTGCCCACACAGGTGTAAATCCTGGGTATAAAAAGTAGCCTAAACAAGCTTTTAATCTCTCCCGTTCCGTGATCCCTACTAATATTATAAACGCGAAAGTATCTCTGTCTGTCTGTCTATCTGTCGGTCTGTCTGTCTGTCTGTCAGTCTGTCTGTATGTTACACTTTCACGCCTAAACCACTGAACCGATTTTGATGAAATTTGGCATAGGGGTAGATTAGACCATGACAAAGGACATGGGCTAGGTTTGGTCGCGATAACCGACATCCACGCGGGCGGAGCCGCGGGAAAAAGCTAGTATACTATAATAACGGGATATATAATAACGGGAATTAACGCGATCATGGTATATGTACATATGTATCTTTGATTTGCCTGACGTTTCGACCTGGTTACACCGGCCGTGGTCACAGGCTGACTGGCTCAGTAGTGCACGCCCGCTGTCTTCGAGTCCGTGAGGGAGTAGGTTCTTCATCTACCTGCACATTCTCGATATTTTGTTTTCGCAAAGTAGCCTAACTAATCCAGATTATAAATTTATCTATGTGCCAAATTTCATTCAGATCCGGTCAGCCGTTCAGGCGTGGTTGATTAAGAAACGGCCAGTCTAACTGGAATTTGACTGACCTCTACAAACCAGAGACAATATAGAAGCATTGCAGCTAGACCAGTTGTTAGACTTTTGTGGGCTGCAACTATCCGTAATGACTGCTATAGATGTTCGTATGGTAACCAGGGCCGACGGCTTAACGTGCTTCGAAGCACGACCAGACCAATGCAAATACTCATATTCATGCATACAAATATTTGCACTGAGCAAGGATCTAATCCGCGCCTCCTGCGTAGCGGCCGCGTTCATTACGCCACAGAGGCTGTCATAGGTTCATGAATGCAGTTTGCCCTCCTAAAATTCAGAGGAAAACCTGCGCTAAAACCTCATCTGTTGTTATCTCACGATGCGATGATTCGTCCTTTTGTTTGAAGCATGTTACTGTTCGGCTATTGTTTACGATCTAAAATATCTCCAACAACGTCATGTTATTTGTGCATTCACTATTTCAAAACATAGAGACATTTTTATATTTGGCACGTCATTATGGTTCCATTCCACCTCGACTGAATTTTACAGCATTAAGTATGCTAACTATACATATCGAATACATGGGGAAAAATGAAAGTTCTCGGGTAGGACTCGAACCCGCGATCATTCCCTTACAGGGGGAATGCCATGACCAACTCGGCTGCCGAGACACGCCCTTTTGGAAATTTCCCTTCGCCATAAAGACGGATAAATAGAAGAAGACATGACACGGCAACCGTTGCCGTTGAATCAAAATATTACTAGGTATATCAAAAGTTAAAAGGCAAACACAATTTATTTTCAACTTTTTTGGAGGTGTTTTCGGTGACGGGGGTTTTAATTTTTTTATTGAATTCTCTATGTATTCGATATGGTTCGACCTCGCCTAGTCTCAGAAAAGAGGGCCACCATTATAAACACCAACAATGTTACATTGGTGGCAGCTTGACTGCCTCATCGAGACTTTTTCACACCCTTTTTTTTTTCGTGCGATAAATCCCCTGTAGGAAGAACAGCGCGTGCCGCGCGTCACGCACCGGGGGTTTCGTAGCAACATGAACCCGAATATATTTTGATTACCTTGACTTAGAAGTTTGATTTTTGCACAACTTTAAGACATTATAAACCAGAATACATAGGGAAAAAGAATCTTCTCGGGCGGGACTCGAACCCGCAGTCTTTCCCTTACAGGGGGAATGCCTGACCAATTCGCCCGAGAAGATTCTTTTTCCCTGTGTATTCTGGTTTATAATGTCTTAAAGTTGTGCAAAAATCAAACTTGTATTCGATTTGTATAGTTAGCATACTTAATGCTGTAAAAATTCCTTCAATTGTTTGGGCGCAGTTATCAACAATCAATGTTTAAAAATGATTGTAACATCATTCATTGATTCCGATAGTTCGTAAGAAAATCGGTAGATGACGCCACGTCGCCTTAAAGACGTATAAGATGGGAAATTTGAATCATATCGGGCGTGTCTCGGTAGCCGAATTGGTCAGGCATTCCCCCTGTAAGGGAAAGACTGCGGGTTCGAGTCCCGCCCGAGAAGATTCTTTTTCCCTATGTATTCGATTTGTATAGTTAGCATACTTAATGCTTTTTTTTTTTTTTTTTTTTTTTTCGTGCGGAAATCCCCCGGATACCCCCCCTGCCGGAGCCGGAAGGGGAGGTTATGTCGGACTCGAACCGACTAAAACCGCACGCCGACTGTGGGTCTTGGTGCTAGGCCGGAGGTGAGGTTGTCAAAGACATATCCCTCGCACCCCGGCTGACCCAGGGCCATCCCTTATGGTCTGGCCTTCCTCAGGAGGGGGGACAACGGTGTCCCCAACTCGCCCCCGGAATGGGGAGGCGCACTATTCAGCGCGCCGCCGCCGTGGCCTGCTTCTGCTGGGGTGACAGGCGGCTCCACCCGTCACCCCCAGGCCCGCGCTCATGGGGGACGGAGGTCAGTCAGTGCCCTACTCGCGAGTCTTTCTCGCTCGCGCCGCCTCTCCCGCTCCGCCGTCTCCTTCACGACCATTACCTGCTCGCTGAAGGAGACGCCGGCCGCCCACGCGTCCGCGCAGCGGACCATTGCTGTGAGCAGGGTGGCGAGGGTGAGAACTCTCACTCCCAGGGCCGCCACTAGCTCCCGCCTCGGTTCGGCCCATGCCGGGCACTCGGTGAGCGTGTGCAGCCCCGTGTCCTCGCTCGCGTCGCAGTGATGGCACTCGGACGTTGGCTCCTTTTCGATCCGACACAGATATCTCCCGAAGCACCCGTGCCCGGTGATAATCTGCGTCAGTCGATACGAGAGGCTGCCATGTGGCCTCTCGAGCCATTCCCCCATGATGGGCCTTACCGCCTCTATGACGGCATGCCCTGCGCGTCGTTGCTCAAGTCGTCGCTCCCACTCCGCCACCATGATCCCGTGGAGCCGGGACCTCTCGGCCCGAATGTCTTCGGGCTCGGGATCGTATCCCCGCTCCCGCGCCTCCTTACGGAACCGATACAGTGCCGCAAGGAGCATACTTAATGCTGTAAAAATTCCTTCAATTATAAACCAGAGCATGTGGTATGAATTTCAACTTGATACCTCTACGCATGCCTGAGATACGAAGGGGATAGGATAGGATAGGATAGGATAGGATAGGATAGGATAGGGGACACTTTTATCCGCACTTAGCCTCTCTCTTGGGCCCCTATGCGGAGGAGAAAAAGGGGTTGAAAGAGTCGGACAGACAGATGGACAATGAAGGGCTCCGGCTTTTCCTTTTGAGATATGAAACCCTAAAAATCATATTAGCTGTACTTATAGCGGGTGCGCCGGGCGTCCACAGATTTCACCGTTTGCCAGTTGGACAAATATTGTATGCGGCCAATTCATGGTCGCTTGCCAATCTGTAGACGGCGAAACGGGAGAGGCAGCGCGAGCGAGCGATACTCGCGAACCGCGCCGCCCGCGCGCGCATGCAACTCGAGCGTGGGAGGGCACTGACTGACCTCCGTCCCCCATGAGCGCGAGCCACCCCAGCAGAAGCAGGCCACGGCGACAGCGCGCTAAGAAGCGCGCCTCCCCATTCCGGGGGCGACTCGGGGACACCGTTGTCCCCCCTCCCGAGGAGGGCTAGACCGTAAGGGATGGCCCTGGGTCAGCCGGGGTGCGAGGGATATGTCGATGAAAACCTCACCTCCGGCCTAGCACCACGACCCACAGTCGGCGTGCGATTTTAGTCGGTTCGAGTCCGACATAACCTCCCGTTCCGGCTCCAGCAGGGGGGTATCCGAGGGAAAAAAAAATGGTCGCTTGCCAGTCTAGAGGGTCAGGCTCAAATGCCTTCTGAAATGTTTCAGGCCGTCGCAAACATATCTGGTTATTGCTGCTGCTCCTGGCGGCGTGTCTGCTCGTGTGGTACTGCTGTGACACGCTGATCATCATCACCAGCAAGGCGCTGCTGCCGCCACGGCCGCCGGACCAGGACCTCGACCACTTCAGAAGGAACAGAAGCTTGGCGCACTATATGGATAATATGTGAGTTTGAACAAATATACGACTTCAGGTTTTCATGTTATTTTTAACCGACTTCAAAAGGAGGAGGTTCTCAATCTGATGACAGCCTCTGTGGCGTGGTGGTAGTGAATGCGACTGCCACGCAGGAGGCTCGGGTTCGATCCCCGCTCAGTGTAAATATTTGTATGCATGAATATAGCTATTTGCATTGGTCTGGGTGTTTCTATGTGTAATATGTATGTATTTACAAAAAAAAAGTATCTAAGTATGTTTATCCGCATTCTAGATTTCATAACACAAGCCAGTTAAGCCTACCATGAGTCTAGATAGCATTGTGTAGAATGTTATGTCATATTTCTTTTTTACTTTTTTTAAAATTTCAAAAAATATACTCATCGATTTTTGTTTTTAATATATGTACATCGATTATGAGGTAATTTACCTTCTCACACCTTACGTTTGAAAGGGTAAATCGGTAAGTGTAGTCATGGCCACTCTTTTGTAGTGGTTGTGTTAGTAAAGTGGTTTTGCTTTAGCAGAATCTAGGTCCAGTTCTAAGGTATAATCAGCCAACTTCGCTTGCCAGTTGACATACCAGCTAGTTGAGGGACGTGGCTCTGATGTAACAAGTGATGATTTGGCTGAAGGTGCAGTACGCTTGCCTGGGAGTAACCTTGTCTAGTATTGAAGACTTCAAGGTTATAGCTATCAGGTTACAGGGTCAGAGAGTCGCTCCCATAAAGCATAAACTAGAACAAATGTAAGCGGATCCCGTGCTCTGAAGTGGCATCCTTGGATGTAATCGGGAATAACGCTTCTATGATAATAAAATTTACTGAAAACACTTGTACCTTTTGTGTTTCTCCACAAGTTTAATCAGAAATTAATTTCATTCCAGCCAGGTCCTCATCGAGCCTTCGACAACACCATGCGCGAGCGTCGATGAAATCCCAGTCATTATTCTGGTGTCCAGCGCCCCCCTCAACTTCGAGAGCCGGCAGGCAGTGCGGGCCGCCTGGGCCAAGCACCAGCCTACGTACTTCGTGTTGGGTCTCAATAGCGACAATATAGATCATCAATTGGTGAGAGTAATTTCATCATTGTAGGTATTTCCGTTTGTCCGTCCCCTATGATCTCTCGTATTTAGTAATTACTGTATCGATTTTGATGATGTCACTTTTGGAATCTGGAGGTTCGTCTTTATTGCAATTGTGTTGTACAGTCTGTATCAGTGAGATGTTGATGATATAGAAAAAAAGAAACAGATGCGAAAGATTATACCCAACGATATTCCCGCATCATAATTTTCCAATTTTTCTCAGCGCAGCTTGCGTCAGCTGTCAATATAACTATGACACGACTGAACGTGTGAATGTTTTCCGTGTCGCCACTGCCATCTGATCTTCACAGCCAATTATCGATACTGAAGTTCTGCAGTTAGACTATTCGGACTTTGAGGCCTCCAATCGGGACTAACAGTGTGATGAACCTGTTCCTGCACCACATTAGTACCTAACCACGGAATAGCTTTAAACCCACTCTTCATCCTAGGTAGATAACTACATAGAAGCGAAACAGTATGGAGACATGGTGGTGTTCGACCTGCACGACCACTATCAGAACCTGACTCTCAAGACCGCCCTGATGATACGCTGGACCATGAGAAGCTGTCCGCAGGCAGAGTACATGTTCAAGACTGATGACGATGTGCTAGTGAACCCTTGGACCTTGAAGAATGTGCTGGAAGATAATCCTGATGCGGCACTTATTGGTAAGTCATTGAAATGCGTTTGAAGATTATCCAGTACAAACATGACAGAACTGTGACACAAACATGAGTACAATTTTAAAAGTAAGTTCTGAAGAAATCCTGATGTCTCCCTTTAGGGGGAATATAAGGGGAGACACGAGATTGAAACCATAATGACCGCGCGTAAACTTGAAGTCCTGAACAAGGGGATATGGTTTTTTAAAACCGGTTGCATTATTGGGAGTCCTGAGGTCACCAACACTCTGGGAGCTGGACAGATGTGTAGGCTATTACAGTCTCAACCATGGTAAATGTTCCAATGAACTCTTCCAATTACTCCACTCACTGCATTTCTGCACGTCCTATAAACGTAACAATTTCATCAAGTATCAAGACGTGCGGAGGCTTAGGAGTGTAAAATTTAGTGCCAATTGATCCATAATGTGATGTTTCTTTTAAACTCATGGATGCTACTCTTTCTTCTTCAATCTCGGTTGTATCCAAAGGTATTAGGTAATTAAATATTGTTATTTGTCAACGGGTACACCAATAAAATAATAACTGCACTGCACTGTTTTGTCAGAAAGCGGACCACGTAGCTTATTTCCTTTTTTCTGTCACAAGTAAGCAATGTTGCAATTTATGGCATCCAATTCATATCAAAATACTGTTCAAAGAGCCAAAGTAAGAAGGTTAGACGATTATAAGCCCTGGAAAGGACAATGACAAAGTTATAAAAATGTTGGTTTAGTCTATTCGATATCTGAAATATCTTCTAAAACATTTCAGGGTATACAAAAAACGACAGTTATGTTCATCGCGACGAGTATACAAAATGGTACATGCCACGCTGGCTGCACTCCCCGGAGACGGTGCCGCAGTACCTCTCCGGAACTGGATACCTTATAAGTGGTAAAATTATATATTTTTCTTTATACAAAACTTCTTGTCTCTACACACTACTTAGTTTTTTTTTTATACAAGACACGTCAATTTGACTTCACCTCGCCTGATGTTAAGCTAAAGGCAAAGTCTCGGAAAGAGGGTCACTTATTTGTTTTTCGATTTTCGATATTCAGCTACTGTAACAAGCGCCTTGATCAGAGATGTACTTAGTAGATTTCTGTAAGCTGTTAGTACGCAAACCGTGCCCGTCTACTTTCTTTCACACTTCTCACCACTACCACTGTTCGCGTTCTTACTTCACACTCGATCATGCTTTCGACACAGTATACTTCAAGTTACGAATCGCGCAGTTTTCAGTGATGTAGTTTGTTTGGGCATTGTGGACATACGGATCACGTCTGGCCAGAATCCAGTGATCCGTATGCTTAAAAAACTTACTTACTTTAACGATAACACGAAATGTATGTAAGTAATATAATTAACTTTAAAAAGGAGTACCTCAAGGTTCAACACTTAGCCCCATACTTTCACTGTAGCTAATAGACACGTTGTTAAATAAAGTATTGCTGTTGAGTTTTAATGTTATTTTTGCTTTCAGTTGCATACTTAGAAAAAATCATGAAGGGTGCTTATAAAGTACCTCTAGTCAATTTAGAAGATGTCTACTTCACATATTTAGTGTCTGTTAAAAATCTACGACTTCCTCTTGGTCACGATCGGAGATTAAGCCCCTACAAGCCATGGGTCGGACTAGGCTGTGCCTATTGGAGTCTGGCGTCCATTCACAGCTTTACGCCTGATGAAATGCTGACAGCGTGGTCTAAGATCGAAAGTATTGCTAGTCAAGAGAAACCATGTAGCTTTTTTAAATCATACTTAGATAGCGAATTATTATTGTATTAATTAAATATAAATAAGGAAATGACAATACCTAGATTATAAGAGGATCCAAATTATATGCTACTACCTCGCTAGATTGTAAATCAAGTTCTGTGATTGGTGAATGATTGTACACAATTACGATTAGTGTACACAAGATTGAATCTGAGACAAGTATTTCATAGCTCTTTAAATAAAGCAGGCTTCCTGGGCAAGTGATCTGTTAGGCTGATAAATCCTGATATTTTTGTACGAATTTTGAATAAATACTAAACTTATCCTATACAATTTTTCATTTTTATCCAAAAAAATATACCTCTCGACATCTACTGCAAGCAGAGTATCATAAAATAATTTTAGACATCACTGAAGAACTATAGAAGGTTAGTTTGGACGTAATAATATACATGTGATGAGTATATAAATATTACTTTTGGATATTGTATCTATATGAATAAAAATTTAATTTAACGTTTAAAAAACCCCCGTCACAAAAAACATCAAAAAAGTTGAAAATATGTAAATTGTTTTTGCCATTTAACTTTGATATAGCTATTAATATTTTGTTTCAACCGTTGCCATGCCAGGGGACCCTAATTGTTGGGTCAGCCGGGGTGCGAGGGATATGTCTTTGACAACCTCACC